>JAYESD010000002.1:194143218-194763148 GCA_036927565.1 Tuctoria greenei | reverse complement strand
CTGGCACTGTTGTCGGGGAAAGCCAAGGAAGTGAAGGATAGCTATCACTTGTGATTAAGCTATAGGTACTAATAGTTATTAGACAGGATTACCCTTGTTTGTTTTCTCCTATGTGTGAAAACAGGGTAGTGTTGGCCAACCCATTATATGGGATGGCCAATGAGGACGCAAGTGCTAAACTACAAGATGATTCAAGGCGTACCTCAACAAATGTCCGCTAGGCAAGACCGTTGCCTTTTTGCGGGAGAATTTTAGCTTTCAGTAGGAGCCAAAGTCATCCATACCCAAGCTTGGGGAAGGCTCCAAGAAGTTCTTCTTCGTTTGCCTCAACTATGGGGTGGATAGTTGGCTATTCATCCAACACTCGTGTCATGGGTTGGCTCCACCAATCCATGACCACATTCATGCTAGAGCTGAAGGAGTCCTATTCGCATTCATCATGGATGAGAAGAAGGTCTCCACTCAAGGGATGGATTGAAGAATGCTCGAGTTCCCATAGCTTGTCATGCACACCTCTTCACAAGATGGATATGCTAGTTATGGAACTACACCTCCCATTGAAGTGTCATGAATATCCAAGTCATTGGAGATTTGTTTGGATAATCCAAGTCACGGATATTCACATGATTTTTGAAAATCCATATCATCATGGGACGCGTGGGAATTATTTCCCTAAGACCCATGAGGACCTTTTTCAAACAACAACTCTAATGGCTACCATTCACAAGGAGGTCAAGGGTGGAATTAACATCACCCTTGTATTCAAGGAGACTATGGCTTTCCAAGGGATTTAAGTTCAACTAGCCTACCTTGAAGTACCTTGGCCATGCAGAAATCAAGACAACATTCACATGAAGATCTTGGCCAAGGACAATAACTTAAGGTGCATTCAAAGTCCAAGATTTCCCACATCACTTGTTGGGATTCCCACACTTCGACCAAACCCATTCAATATAGGGCAACTGACATTGTGGATGAAGCATTTCTTGTTTGATTGTGGATTCCAAATGTCATTATGCCCAGGGAAGCCTTTGACCCATGATCAAGGTATGGGTTGATTCAATGGAATATCAATATGGTCAGAGTGGCACCCCTAAGAAGGACAAAGCCTCACCATGCTCATGAAGGAATACATTCAAGAGGGAGAACTCGTCGCTACAACAACATGTCTATATCAATACAACGGGGAGAGGCTAGGGCCACCATGTGGCCCACATGTCCAAATGACAGCCAAATGAGTTTGGCATGTCAAAACACAAGAAATCGTCCACATCTTCGACTCTGGGATTGGACAACAAATCATCGCGCTGAACAGAACGGAGGTAAGTCCTAATCATCGGAATTCAAAAATTCGGTGAGTCCTTGCCAATAGGTTAATAGGTAGTTATCACTCACTGGACTTCAAAAATTCGGTGAGTCCTTGCCAATAGGTTAATTGATAGTTATCTCATACTTGTTTTCCAAATTGCATCAACCCTTGCATTTGCATGTTTGAAATTCCACACTTGCAAGTTGGAAAGTAAAATTTCCAACCATCATAAAACTAAAAATTTAAATTAGGGGAGAAATTTAATTGGATATGAACTACGTGCATGACCACCTGAATTTATCTTCCTAGTTCAAACTAAAAATATTTGCTTTGACCCTCATTGCATTTACAAGTTATTTCAAGCTGGGCAAGACAATTTGAAAATTGGGTTCAATTTGCTTTTGGCTAACGTAACCCGTTTTCGAGTTGTTTTGTGTGTTCCTGATTAAAGTGCAGCTGGGTCAAAATTGTGAAGAGGTGGTATGACAAGAAAGTGGAAGGTTTCATCAAGCTCAAGTCACCATTGGGAGGATTTGAGAACACTTCTCTCCTTCAAACTCATTTTCAGTTTAAGAAAGAGAAATGTTCAAGATGATGACCCAATGGAGGAGCCAGAACCAAATCCATTGCCAAATCCAAGCACAACTTGGCATTTGACATCAACCATCAAGCCTACGCCAAAAATCAAGGTTGTGAGTTTCTCACACAAAGACCTTCGTCACCAACTAATCCCCAAATGAGGTATGAGTTTATAATTTTCCATTGTTTGGTTTGCCACAGAATTGAATGTATTTTCTTTCATTTGTGAGGAAGGTTGACACTTGCTCATCATTCAATTCTCATGCATCCTCACAAGAGTAAGTGTGGGTATTGACTTTTGGATCTCCACAAGGAAATCCCACCTTACATGGAAAAATCTCAAACAAGTACCTAGAATCCTTTAAGAAATGTTTTGTAAACTTAGTCATTTTTGTCGAGGTTTAGAAAACAAAACTTTTGGGCATGACTTAATTGGTGAATTGGCATATAGGAACTTGGGCATAGTGACAACCATAATTTTTAATTGAGCTTCATGCATAGATGGTGTCACTAGATTTCAAACTCCTAGGAATAAGTGATATCATTGCTCTAAAATTGAATTGCATTTTTAGGAGTCACTAAATTTCAAATTCCTAGTGAGGTTCAGGAGGATAAAATTGAGAATCTCGTTTGTCATGGTCTAAATGATAAAGATTTGCTCTTGAAAGCTAAGATGGTTAGAAACATTAAAAGGTGTAGGTATCCATATAGTGTATTTCTATCACATGCATTGCTATGAGTAGGAGCTTTAGAAAATATGCAACATGAATTATCCATAAAGCTCCACTCTTATCAATGAATAACACATTGATCATAGATACACTTGACATTGGATCCAACGCATATTTGATTTTGTTCTTCCCCATATGTACAAATGTGTAGGATCGAAGAGCACGTGAAAAGCTACCATAGGAGAGTGAACGGTAGATTTAAAAAGAACTTACACAGCGGAAACAATTAAATCCCAACCCCTTCGGCAGAAAAACGATCGGTTAAAGAATGTGAGACTAATATAAACGTGTTTCACCGGAACAAAAGTGATATATATCAGAGAGAATCAAGTCACGAAGAAAACACAAGAAGAATCACTCAAATCCGTCGAGAGAAACTCAAGTTATGATCGAAAGATCGGACAAAGGTCAATCGGTCCTACCTGAGAAAAACAGTTCTGGAACGCTGCAAAGAAACTCGTGTAGATTAGAAACCACAAATCAAATGACCGTAAAATTTTAACAGATGATAGATAATTAGGTTGTGAAGACAAACCAAAAAGAATAACGTCAATTGGATCTGTAAAGCTCAAGTTATTATAAAACCACCGACAAAAGGTAGTGCTGTCCAGAAACTCGACGAGTAAAACTTGTCTGGAACAAGTCGGACGAACAAGACACAAAAGTTCCTTCAAACTACGAATTTTATTCAATAGAACACAAAAGTCCTCAAAGTCATGCACCACAATCTTTGGCCTCCCTTTCTTATATAACCAGCCCTTAGGCCAACCCAATCTCAACTAGGACTCTAATCCTACTCAGATCATGACTCGAAACTTTCCATAACTGCTTAGGACTCTTCTATACGCAGATAGAAGCAATCTTAAGACTTCCAAAGACCTTAGGAACGTATCCCACATTCCTAAAACAACTCAAATTCGTGACCCACACAAAATCCTATCATAACCAACTCGATACTTTCCATACCAAGCCATAACCGACTCCGCTGCAGCCAAAGTCATCAACCGATACGATCTGATCCTTCCAACAAGATCTTCCCATCCATAAACCATCTTCGGAACCATGTTGCCACGTCATGCACCACATGCATACATTCAAACACCTTCCTTCGACGTCCAGTAACCTTGATATGCACTGCCCTTGATTCAATCACCATGTGCGACCTCCTGACCCGCTCAACAACAATTCCTCCCGAATTTGGTTGTTGGAACCTAATCTCCTCCCTGAGACTAGTCCAAAGGATACTGTCACCAGCCATGACTTGAACTCAAGCAACACCTGCACATGAACAAACAATCAATCCGTACGAGCCCAAGTCCGCGACTTGACTCAAGTCAGTTCCGAAACTACAACACCATACATGAGCACCTCACATAAGCCATATCAACCAAAACGCACCAAAAACATAGCAAACGAATACTGAGCAATCTTTCTAGCAGAGTAAAGCAAGATCAAAAACATTTCACAATAAAAATAGGAACATTACGATCAAGCTCCGAACCTAGAAAAAGCTAACAGGAGCTTGAGCTGGAGCTTACCAAAGCTAGTACATCCTAGCACCGGAGCTTACCAAAGCTAATCGGACCTAGCGCTGGAGCTAACCAAAACTAGTCGGAACTAGTCATCCCAAAAGTCGGAGCTAGAAAATCATGTCGGAGCTAACCAACATAAGTGGGACCTAGCAAAACATATCGGAGCTTAACAAAGACACGCCGGACCTATCAAAGACATGCCGGAGCTAAAGACAAAGCTCACCGGAGCTACCCAAAAACATGTCATACCTAGACAAAGAAAGTCGGACCTATTGTCAGACCTTGCAGAAGCTCGGAGCTAGAGTCAGACCTTGCTAAATAGATGTTATGGCAGCATTCATAACTTTTATTGTCAAACCCAATGTATTCAGCACACATAGGTCTCACAATCTCCCCCTTGATGAATGCATTGGCAACACCACTTAAAATACAAAAATTGGCTTATTCACATTAAAAGTTTTGAAAACAATTCCCCCCCCCCCCTTTGTAAAACAGAAATAAAATGAGAAGAAAAACAAATTCTCCCCCCGAGAAGAATCGTGCCAAAACAATTGTGAATATGTGCAATGTGTAATCAATTTCTCCCCCTTGCATACTTATCTTTAAAAATTCACATATTATCTCTCCCCCTTTGACAATGTATTCAGCAAGGTTCAAAAGAGAAATTTTAATTATTATGAGCATATTATAACATATACATATAAAACAAAGCTCATCGAAGTCATACTATCAAGTAACGTACACTATCACATCAATGAGATACATTAAGTAGTGTAAGCCATGCTAGAGATCAAATGTAATTTTCAATTTAAACAAGTCATGATCTCACAAACTTAACTATTTCAAGACCTGAAAGCATGACACTTGTTGCTGCATTTTATTATTTTTCAAAGCACAAATTTAGATCATATGATATTTGCAAGAGATTATACGTGCATCTGCCTTATTCTAACCACTCAAGCCAAGTCTATGTCATTTGACCATCAGAAGTTTAAGGACATGGTTTTAGTCATACACAACTTCTTCCAAGTTCATATCTAAGTGCAATGATAAGCCATCTCAAAAGAAGAAGTGCAATGCATGCATTTTCTCTTGATATTTTCTCATTTTTATTTGATCATAAAAGCTCAACATGTGAATAGTTGATTGATTAATTTTTCATTATTAAAACACTTGTGAGCATGCAACAATTCCAAAACAGCAAGAAAGTTCGATCATGACTAGATTTAGTGTAAGTAATTATTCCAATAACTAGTCATGGCAAAAACTACAAAATGTATAACATGAGTAATGTAGTAAGAACTTTCAGCATGTAAAAGAAATCACAAAGTCATATATGTATGAAATACTATGCTCATATTATTTTAAGTTCAGATTCACACATAGACTTCCGAAGTTTCAAAACTCCCCCTCAATTTAAGCCATGAGGATGCATAACCCCTATTTCACTACGAATGAAACAAAAACAAGGGAAAGGCAAAGGTTTTGTAGAAATGTCAGCCAATTGTTGTTCGGTATCCACATGGTGAAGCACAATGTTTCCTTTTTCAATATTATCACTGAGAAAGTGATACCTAATGTAAATGTGCTTAGTTCTAGAATGTTGCACGGGGTTTTTAGCAATGCAAATGACACTAGTGTTATCACAAAACAGTGGAACACTATCTAGATCAACCCCAAAGTCCTTAAGTGTTTGAACAATCAAAAGAATTTGTGAGCAGGCACTAGCAGCAGCTACATATTCAGATTCAGCTGTGGATTGTGCAACTCATAAGTTTTATTTTCTATAGGACCAAGCAACAAGTGAATTACCAAGAAATGACAAGCACCGGAAGTACTTTTCCAATCAATCCTACAACCCCCAAAATCAGAACCCGAAAAAGCTTTCAAAGCAACGGTTGAGTAAGAAGGAAGAAAAATGCCAAATTCTTGAGTTCCATGTAAGTACCTGAGAATCCTTTTGACGGCACGACGATGTGAAGCACGTGGGGAAGCTTGAAACCGTGCACAAAGACATACGCTGAATTGTATGTCCGGTCTTGATGCCGTGAGGTACAAAAGTGATCCGATCATGCTTCTATATTCTTTTTGATCCACGGGTTCACCATCTTCATCAAGTTCAAGTGTTGTTGCTGTTCCCAATGGTGTCCGAAGAGGCTTGCTTTTGTTCATGTTGAAGCTCCTTAGAAGGTCTTTTGTATAATTCGTTTGATGAACAAAGGTACCCTCCTTGGTTTGCTTGATTTGCAGCCCCAAAAAGTATGTGAGTTCTCCCATCATACTCATCTAAAATTCTGAACTCATCATAGCTGAAAACTTGGACACAAGATCATGAGAAGCACAACCAAAGATAATATCATCCACATACACTTGAACGAATAATGAGTCATTGCCATGCTTAAGATCAAAAAGAGTTTTATCAACCTTTCCCACGGTAAACACCTTTTCAAGTAAGAATTTTTTTTAACCTATCATACCATGCTCTAGGGGCTTGTTTGAGACCGTACAAGGCTTTGGACAGTTTGTAAACATGATTAGGAAAATCTGGATCTTCAAAACCTAGTGGTTGTTTGACATAAACCTCCTCATCTATGTAGCCATTAAGAAAAGAACTTTTAACATCCATTTGATATAGCTTAAAACCTTTAGATGCAGCAAAAGCTAACAAAATTCTTATGGCTTCTAGTCTCGCAACAGGAGCAAAAGTTTCCTCAAAATCTAGACCTTCAACTTGAGTGAAACCTTGAGCAACCAACCTAGCCTTATTCCTAACCACAAACCCATCCTCACTTTGTTTATTTTTAAACACCCATTTAGTTCCAATTAAAGTGTGACCTTGAGGTGGAGGTACAAGTTTCCAAACATTATTTCTTTCAAAATTTTCTAACTCTTCTTGCATGGAAATAATCCATGATTAATTAGTAAGTGTGTGTGATATATATATTTGGGTTCAAAAGAAGCAACAAAAGCAGAATGAGCATGAGAGTTTGGATCGCACAACCTAGACCGTGTAACTCGTTCGTGCAAGCTTCCAATAATCTTTTGTGGAGGATGAATTTTGAGAACCCAGAGGGTAGTGGAAACTTCACAAGCTTCTTCTTCTTCATGTTCATCAAAAATCAATGAGCTTGTGACTTGAGGAGGATCTGGACCAGCAATGGTGTTCGTCGGTGCTGGCTGTGAATCAAAATCAGGAGCTCGAACGATGTCATTAGCTGCTGAATTTTCGGGCAGTAGCTCCACCTCTTCCTCATCTTTAACGAAAATGCTCTCCCCCTGCGGATATGGATCTGTACCTGCAATATTTGAGCTAGTACCTGGGCTAGATCCATCAAAAGACACTTCACAAGTCTCCACATTTTGTTAGTGTCAAGTAAAAGCACACGATAGCCTCTAGCATGAGATGGATAACCAAGAAACATGCCATCAATGGATCTAGGTTCAAATTTATCAAGATCACCATATTTCTTAACAAAGCATTTGCAACAAAAGACCTGAAAGTGCGTAATACTAGGCCTATGTCCAAACCGGAGCTCATATGGTGTTTTACCTAGCTTAGCGGGCAAGAAAACATGATTTGAGACATAACAAGCGGTTGCAATCGCGTCAGCCCAAAATTTCCTAGGAGTTTGATATTCATCAAGCATAGTCCTAGCCATCTCAACTAAGGTTTTGTTCTTTCTTTCTACACCACCGTTTTGTTGAGGTACATATGGTGAAGAAAATTGATGATCTATTCCATTTTCACCACAAAAGTGATCAAAAAGATTGATTTTTAAATCCGGTTCCGTTATCACTTCTAATTGTTTTTAAAGATCCTGGGTGATCAATTGATAATCTAAGAAATAAAGTTCTAAAGTGACTAAAAGCTTCATTCTTAGACACCATAAAGTAAACCCAAGAGTATCTACAATAATCATCAACAATAACAAGAACATACCATTTACCTCCCAAGGATTGACACGTGAAGGTCCTACGGTGTCAAGGTGCAAAAGTTGACCCGGTTCAGTTGTCATGATCATTGTGAGAGAAGTATGTGAACCTGCAACCATCTTAGCATGTGTACAAGAAGATCACACAATTTCTTTGTCTCCTTTAAGCTTAGGCAGCCCACGCTGCGATCAAGAGCACTAACACGCGTTAGGTGATCAAGGCCTACGTGACCAAGTCTACGATGCCAAAAATATAAGTCCTTTGAATCATTAGCAACTAGACACCTATGCTTAGAGGAAGACATATCAAAATCAACTTTAAAAACTCTTCCAAACTAAGACATGTTAAGAATAAGCTCACTATTTGAACCTACAACTTTGCAGCAGTTTTTATTGAAAATAATTTCCAGATTTCATCTAGCAATTGTGAAACAGACAACAAGTTGTATTTCAAATTTTTGACAAGTGCCACATCCTTCAAAGTGTAGTGATCATTTACTCTAACCGAACCCTTAGCAATTATAGGAGTTGAAGAATTATCGGCAAAAGTAACATTCTCTACACGTGCCACAAAAAAGAGGGAGGAGAACCATTCTTTGTTACCGGTCATGTGGCGTGAGTAACCTAAATCCACAATCCAAATGTTCTCCTTCCTCAAGCATGTAACCTACGTAGAAGCACAATACATCGATGACTCAATATTGGGGTTAGTCAAAAGGCATTTAGGTATCCAGTACTGATTCACACGATGTGCAGCAAGAAAAACACATGAAAGCTGAGATAAAAAAACAGGTTTATGAGTCAAAGTTTGAGGTTTTTTATTCTTAACTACTGACCTATAAGGTGTTACCTGTGTAACACAAAAATCTGTAGCTCCGGAGGCAAAAACAGAAGGTCCGGAGGTAAGCTTTGAATGTTTTTGACTCATAACAGCAGGTTGCATGTTCCTGGCATTCAGTTTAATATGTGCAGCAAATTTTGCATGAAAGTTATGAGATCTAGCAGTCATTCTTTCCCTTTTCTGTTGTTTAGCTAGTCTATAACAAAAATCTATGACATGACCATCTCTACCACAGTAGGTACAATGAAATTTAACTTTGTGTTCATGTCTAGATGAGCAAGCAATATTTTTATTTGAATCTGAATGAGACAACACTCCTGCAGATTTGAAAACCACTTCTTTCTGTTTAGGAACTGTTTGAATTAAACCACTTCCTAATGACTTTACAATTTTAGGTGGATGTGCCTTAGCATGAGCATGAGAATCAAAACCTAAACCAGTTTTATCATTGCAAGACTTGGAAGAATTCAGCAGCAAGTTTAGGGTTTTATTTCCATTACAAAACTGATCTAATGTCCTATGCATGTTATCAAGTTTATCAGACAGATCAAGGCAATTTTCACATGTAGTTTTTCCTTTTAATTTGCAATTGGAACAATATTTAACTTCATCAGAACGTAAAACATTATTCAATATTGAAATTTCATTCATAGCATCTTTCAGTTTTTTTTCAAGATCATCACAACTATAACAATGCAAATCAATTGTAGAAAAATATGCATCTTTTAAGTTTCCAATGTCAAGTGCAGCAAGATTTTTGTTCTTTTTAATTTCAAGTTCAAGTCTATCTAGAGTAGAGGAATGTGCAGTTCTTAATGTGGACAATTGTTCATAGATTAAATCACACGAGGGACAAGAATCATCACTAGGAATCAAGGTTTTCAAATAGTTGATTTCAGATTCTAGTGATTCAATTTAGCAGCATTATCCCTAAGATTTTTGTCCTTTTTCTTAACAATAATAGTTGAACGAGAAATTGCATCACACATTTCATTAGAGGTAGAACATACCTCATCGTCGTCACTGTTGTGTTCTGCATCCTCCTGACTTGGTCTTTATCTTGTTTGGCGCGCCATGAAGCATAAGTTGGCCAAATCATCTTCATCTTCTTCACTTCCAATGTCCACGTCGCTTGAGCCAAGTTCCCGGAGTGCAGAGATAAAACTGTGTAAAGTCCTTCTTCTTCTTCTTCTTCTTATCATTTGTTGAGGAGTGCTTCGACCTTGATTGTTTTTCTTCTCGGGAAGTAGAACCTGAAAGGTTATGGCATTCTGTATGAAAGTGTCCCGTCTTACCACATTTGAAGCATCGTTGATGTCCGGAGCTTCCTCTCCTTCTAGTTCTCACATTTTGCAATGATTTTGAGAACCTAGTAGAGAGAAGTGCTAGCTCCTCCTTTGGAAGCTCCTCAATCTATTCAAGGGTTAGAGAGGACAATAAAGCAAGTGTACCCCAAGATGAAGATTGACCGGAGCTAGGCATGTCACGTTGTGAAACAAAAGCAATAGACTTGTTGGGGTTTTTTACGTGATATTATGTCAATTTCATGAGTTTTTAACTTGGAATATAGCACATCTAAAGTAAGTGTACTCATGACAGTAGATTCACGAATGGATGTAACTTTCATATCCCACATTGACATGTCTAATGCACTTAACAATTGACGCTACGCAAGTTGCTAAGAATTTTATTAAAGCGGGCAAAGAGATCATCAATTGACTCACCGGGTTGCATCTCGAAGCGCATGTATTCTTTCTTGAACATATCTTGCCTTGCCTCCTTGATCGTGTTGGATCCTTCGTGGTAGTCACAAAGTGCTTTCTACACATCATATGCAGATCGAAGGTGTGCAACACAGTCGAAGTCGCTTTGAGTTAATCCTTGTATGATCAAATTTCGAGCTTTTTTGTTGTTGTCGACATCTCTCAGATTTGTAGGTGTAACTTGATCATTTGACGGCACTTCATAAGGCTTGTACACCTTCTCCCATATTGCAAAGCCTTGCGCCTGGATGAAAGCCTCCATGTGTGCCTTCCAAACCTGAAAATCAATACCAGCAAACACACAAGGTTTGGCGGAGTATTTCTCCATGATGATTAGTCAAAAACACGTGAAAATCACAATGATTAGAGCACCGTGGCTCTGATACCAACTGTAGGATCAAAGAGCATGTGAAAAGCTACCATAGGGGGGTGAATGGTAGATTTAAAAAGAACTTACGCAGCGGAAACAATTAAATCCCAACCCCTTTGGCAGAAAAACGATCTGTTAAAGAAATTGTGTGTGAGACTAATCTAAACGTTTTTCACCGGAACAAAAGTGATATATATCACAGAGAATCAAGTCACGAAGAAAACACAAGAAGAATCAATCAAATCCGTCGAGAGAAACTCAATTTATGATCGAAAGATCGGACAAAGGTCAATCTGTCCTACCTGAGAAAAACAGTTCTGGAACGCTGCAAAGAAACTCGTGTAGATCAGAAACCACAAATCCAATGACATTGCAATTTTAACAGATGATAGATAATCATGTTTTAAAGACAACCCAAAAAAATCACGTCAATTTGATCCGTAAAACTCGAGTTATGACAAAACCACCGACGAATGGTAGTGCTGTCCAGAAACTCGACGAGTAAAACTTGTCTGGAACAAGTCGGGCGAAAAAGGCACGAAAGTTCATTCAAACTATATAAATTTTATTCAATAGAACACAAGAGGAACAGACCCAAATTCATGCACCACGAGCTTTGGCCTCCCTTGCTTATATAACCAACCCTTAGTCCAACCCAATCTCAACTAGGACTCTAATCCTACTCAGATCACGAATCGAAACTTTCCATAACTACTTAGGACTCTTATGTACATAGGTCGAAGCAATATTAAGACTTACAAACACCTTATTAACGTATACCAAATTGCTAAAACAACTCAGATTCGTGACCCACACAAAATCCTATCATAACCAACTCGATACTTTCCATACCGATCCATAACTGACTCAGCCGCAGCCAAAGTCATCAACCGATACGATCTGATCCTTCCAACCAGATCTTCCCATCCATAAACCATCTTCGGAACCATGTTGTCACGTCATGCACCACATGCATACGTGCAAACACCTTCCTTCAACGTCCAGTAACCTTCATATGCACTGCCCTTGATTAACCCATCCTGCGCGACCTCCTGACCCGCTCAACCACAATTACTCCTGAATTTCGTTGTTGGAACCTCATCTCCTCCCTGAGACTAGTCCAAAGGATTCTGTCACCAACCATGACTTGAACTCAAGCGACACCTGCACATGAACAAACAACCAATCCGTACGAGCCCATGTCCGCAACTTGACTCAAGTCAGTTCCGAAACTACAACATCTTACGTGAGCACCTCACATAAGCATGTTGCAAAGCATAGCAAAACAATATCAGCCATATCAACCAAAATGCACCAAAAACTTAGCAAACAAATACTAAGCAATCTTTCTAACAGAGTAACGCAAGAACGAAACATTTCACAATAAAAACAGGAACATTACGATCAAGCTCCGAACCTAGAAAAAGCAAACCGGAGCTTGAGATGGAGCTTACCAAAGCTAGTACATCCTAGCACTGGAGCTTACCAAAGCTAATCGGACCTAGCGCCGGAGCTAACCCAAACTAGTCAGAACTAGTCATCCCAAAAGTCGGAGCTAACCAACATAAGTCGGACCTAGCAAAACATATCGGAGCTTAACAAAGACATGCCGGAACTATCAAAGACATGCCGGAGCTAAAGATAAAGCTCACGGGAGCTACCCAAAAACATGTCGGACCTAGACAAAGAAAGTCGGACCTATTGTCGGACCTTGCAAAAGCTTGGAGCTAGAGTTGGACCTTGCTAAAAAGATGTTATGGCAGCATTCAAAACTTTTATTGTCAAAGACAATGTATTCAGTACACATAGGTCTCACAAAATGAAAGTTCGGTTACCTAACTCGAACGTTCATTTGTACAAGTCTCGGGAGATAACCATCCCTCTCCATTCAAGAGAGGAAGTTTGCAGGAGTAATATTACTATGTAGGCATTCATGAAGCTGATTGTTGGGATCCCTAGAGGATTCCATTTCAACATCTCTTGGCCAAGGAGTAAATTAGGATGGTTGTTATCTATTGGAAATTATGGCCGAAGGTCAATCATAACTATACGAGGCTAGAGATTTGAAATGGGAACCCTCCATGAGCAACCAATGGGCGGCCACGAATGGGTGAGAGCATTATGCTCTCAACTATTCTAAGCACTCATTCAAGCTCAAGGTATTTGCCACCATCATTGGGTGCAAGTTGTTCCTATGTGGCTAGAAGGTATGTTGTACCTTACCCAAGGAACAACTGATCATATCCAATGCATGTTGGGTACATGTCACTCCCTTATGGCAAAAAGATTTGATACACCTTAGCCAAAGAATGATGAAACATACTCAATGTATGTTGAGTGCACGTTATTCCTTTGGATCTAAAGGTTATCATTATCCTAGCCAAGGAATGACAAATCACACCCAACACATGGAGACCCTGATGTGCGAACGATCAACATCGAAAACACTCTATACAACCACACTCATGGTGTCCATGGGAGGCAACACAACAATCAACACTCAACCCTCCATTGTCAAAGCCATGCTGCAACAAGGATAGGCCAACTCATGGCCTACCTCCGTCGTTAGGGTTTCAACCCCTATCACGGACCTTGATCAAGAATAAGCTTGGTAGAGGATCCCCACTTGAGGTAACTTGTATCACACCCACTGCATTTTTATTTCAAATCATCCATTGCATATTTACTTTCCATTCATCCACCATCCACCATGCATCTAATATATATATATATATATATATATATATATATATATATATGTATGTATATATATATATATATAAAGATAGGTTAGATTTGCTTTCATCAAATAAAGATGTGCGGTAAGAATGATTTAGAATTCACATAGATGAAATGATGAATAGTTGCTCTATTGTATTTTCCTAAGTGTCTAGTTTACAACTTGCTACTCTCCTAATATTGCTTTCATTGGTTTGAAATACTTTTACCTTAATTTGGAAGTTGTGGGTAGCAAAAGCTTAATCTAATTCTAGGATGTTGCAAGATTAGAATTAGCAATAGGGCTGCTAGCACTAATTTGAAAGTAAAACTTAGATTTCCAGAGAAATTCTAAAAAGATTTAAGTTTCCCTCAATTGATTGGAAATACCTACCAAAGCCATATGATGTTCATACATAGACAAAACCTTATGCATATGCTATTTGCTTTCACATTGAGACTAGTCAAACAAGTATAGACCTATGTGAGAAATCCTTCAACTCTTTTTGAATTCAAGACTTCACTTGCACATGCTATACTTCTACACTAGAAGTAAGCAAAATGTCCATCATATCCACCATACCACAACAAAAAGAGAAACTCCATATTTTTCATGTTTAGCACTCTCTTCAAAATTCATTTTAAAGAAAGGGAGTAGAAGACATGGGTACAAAAAGAAAAAAAAAAGGCATGCTTACCTCATAAGCATGAGAAAAAAAGGGAGAAAAGAAAAGTAGCCATGTTTCATCTCTGTAAAAAGAAAGAGAGATTATACCAAAAAGTAGTTATCTCAAGTATCCACATCCGCTTCCACTCCATCACACATGCACTAGTCTTGAATCAAAAAGTTTTGATTTGAATTCTCCTAAGGCTTACTCTTTTGACTTAGCAATATATGTGATGCAAATATGCCTACTTACTTTCCTTACCAAGCTCCACATACAAGCCATATTCAATGAGTAGGAATAGTAGAGGCACAATGCTTTGGTGAGGAAATTTCCACTATCCACAAAGGAGTGACTGAGAGAATCAAATTGAGGTACTTAATATCTAAATTGAATTCTCCGGGATTTAAGTGGCACTTGATTTCTAGGCTATGTTTGCTCCATTTGCTATTCTACCTTTCAACTACTCATGAATATGAAAAAGCATAAGCCCCATGATAACTTAAGAAAGGTAGGGTATCATAGCCAATTTCTGCAATACTAGGTAGAGTATCTTGTTGTGCATTAGATACTTTTGAAAATAAGACATTGTAGCAACTCTGATCATCAACCTAAAGTCTTGACTTTGCTAGGGACGAGCAAAGGATAAGCTTGGGGGAGTTTGTTGAAGGCTGTTATATACCAATTTCATCTGTCAATTTAACTGAATTATGTGAAGGATTTGTCATTTCTTGCACACATCACCTTTCTATCTAACCCGATTCCACTTGGACTTGAAGAAATATGTATATGCAACATTTTATGCCGGAAATGAGGAAATGTAAAGGGACCAATCCTATAAAATATCATCCCAGCCAATCAGGCGATGACATGTGGCATCTCATGGATCAAATGGCCCACAAATAGAAGTATCCAAGGAGATCCAACGGTGTATCACCTATATACATCAATGGGACCCACCTGGCAGCCACCTAGAGAAAGCACACGAGAAACGGTGCAATGACTAGGTCGGTCGAACCAGGGGGTCGGCCGACCAGGTATTTGCACCAAACTCAGTCAGCCTCCACGTCTTGGCTCCTCCCGGCTCCTGAAGTCAATGGTGACTGATTCGCGCGCTTTTTGTGGCGGGAACTGACCTCAACACTAGTATAAATAGGACCCCCTACCCCTCACTTCAACACACACCACTTGGGCATCATTCTATTGTATACACTATCTTCCATAGTCCTTAGAGGAGTTAGGATGTAGAGAGGAGAGCCTCTAGTCCCAAGTACAAATTGTGAAAGGAGTAGAAGGAGTCTCTCTTCCCAATTCCACATTGGGAAAGGTATGGCTTATGTATTCCTTCTTGTATTTGTGACTTTGTGCTCAATAAAGATATTATCTTTAGTCTTCTTTTATACGTATACTTGGACAAAACGTTTCTTGTTTGATTGTGGAGTCCATGTATGTGGAAGGTATATTCTTTATAATTTCACTCTCATGATAACATCTTATGGTCATAAACACTATAGACCCCCACTATAGTCTATGTAGTTATGATATGATTACGTTAATATGAATGACATATGTTATGCTTCAACATTGGTTCAATGATGTTTAGGTTAGTCGTTGCCTTAGGATGGCTTGTACCATGGCTCCTAAGGTATTTGCTTAGTATTCTAGCATGGTGCTAGGGTATTTTAGTAGCGTTGGATGTCTCGTAGACCCACGGATTGAAGAGGTAGGCAGTAGGTGGTGACAGCCCTATCTATCCTCTGTAATCCTCTATGTTCGGCTATGCCAAAGGCTCTTGGCGGGAGTCGCCCTAGTATTGCTAGGGGTAAGCCCGTGCCCGATGTGTTGAATAGCATTGCATAGGAATTCATCATTGACATGACCATTAGTATCTACCTTAGGCTATGTATATGTATTAGGAGCATTGTAGGAGCAAATCTCTAACTCTCAATCCAATCTCCCTCTAGGACCCATTTTACCCTTTAGAATTGATTGCCTAGGTGTGTGTCACACTACCCCTATTACCAACTTACCCTTGTTCGGATAATGGATTAGTATCCCATAGCTTGACCATACGAGTAGTATATACTTTACTCCATTGCCTTCCTTTGGGATAAATACGATACCCCTGGGAATACTCATGGGTGAAATGCTACAACGGTATCTTCCGTGCGCTTGTGGATCTCATCTCTTTACCAGAGATGATGTGTGGTGTTAAGAAATACCAACAAGCATTTCTGGCGCCGTTGTCGGGGATGATTTGTTAGTATATCTTAGGAGCCATCAACAAAGACCATGTTTATCTTCGTGTCTTGCCGATGAAAGGAATTCATCGCATCGGAGTGAAGGGAAAGCTTGCTCCGTGATTCATCGGTCCGTTCACTGTCATTGAATAATGCGGACCCGTGGCTTATCGTTTGGAGTTACTGGCATCACTCTCTGGAATTCATAATGAATTTCTCATCTCTCAGTTGTGGAAGTGTCTTAAATCACCAGCTGAAATCTGCACCGAAGACATTGAAACTCTCCAACCGGATCTCACTTATTTAGAGAATTCGATCTGGATTATCAACAAAAGACTCGTGCCACAAGAAACCGGACTTTGTACTTCTACAAAGTCTTGTGCAGTAACCATACCACTGAGGAAGCAACATGGAAAAGTGAGAACTATCTCGGATCAAACTATCCGGATTTGTTGTCATCTGATATACGGTAATCTTTTACTTCTGTCTCTTTCATTTGTAATCTCCGGACGAGATTATTTTAAGGGGGGTGGGGTGTAAAAGCCCTAATTTCCAAATTGCAAACTTCAGCTAGGAGGAACAAAAACAAGAAGAAGAAAAAGAATTCAGGTAATAAAGGGGGAAATCAAACCAATTCAAATGCTAAAAGAGGGAATTCAAAAACATATTGCTACTGCTCAAACCTTGTCGAAATAAAAATCTGAGTTCACCAATAAACTCCTAATATTTCAAAAAGAACTCCTGACAAGTATCATGAATTTTTGAAGCAGGTTTACCATTTAATTCAATGTGTTCATCGAATCGCATTTGAATTTAAATTCGGGTTTGAATTTGAATGAAACTTGGCCAAATCAAGATTTTGATTTCAGAATAAAACCGTAGATATTTCTTTTAGGCTATATGTAAACTTTCATGATTTTGGAAATAAGTTGGTAGGATATTTCCTTAACCAGAGGTGAGGATGAGTACAAGGGCTTGTGGGACCCACTAGTCAGTGGCTCAATGGAGCTGAACCGACTCGCCTTGCTCTGTTCCGTGCTTCACAGCAGGCAATCTGCGCTCCAACCCATCAAGCAGGCAACCACGCACCTGTGTCTTGATGACAAACCTATCCAACCGGTGCTTCATCTACTCCCAAGCTGCGTTGAAGCAAAATCTCCGCGCTCTCTATTTTTCCTCCACCGCAAGAACAGAATCTCGCGCCCTCCTCTGTTCTTGCTCAAACCACTATTCCAGCCAGCTTTTTCCTCAAGCCTCCAGCAGTACGGTGAAGTGGAACCCTCTGCTACACCTTCTCATTTCATTTTCATGCGGTTTCCTCTGCTCATGTTTCGGTGTTTGCAAAACTTGCAGCCGCAGAGATTTGCCGCCAAGGAGGACCTCCCATGTCTCACTGTCGAACCAGAGCTACAAGCCTTCTCTGGCCTTGCCACCAAAAGCAAAGTGGTGCATTTTTACACAACGAACATGCATGAAAAATGTCATAGCATCTCATGGACTATGGATCGAGTACTTCCAGTTTTTCCGATGACCTTCTAATAGGTTGCATGTTAGGTCTTCCATTCAATTCATTTTCTATATGTAATCATTCTTTAATCCAGTTGTATGATAGCTTCAAAACTTCCTAGCACACCCCCTCCACCAAGAAGCAAAGTAAATAGTGGAGTATCAGATGAGATTTCCATATTTTTCCAGCCGCCATCGAAATCATGTTGGTGCATTGTCGAAGTCGATTTTTTCTGGCTATTCCACCCTGATTAATCCCCATTTTCATCTTCCCCATGAACATAGAAACATTTCTGATTGATTTCCAAGTAGTTTGAGCAACGGGGCGGCAGTTCTGACATGGCCGGAACCCTATCCGCCGCCGCCACCGTCGAATGATTGCCTCCGGCCATTGCTGCATGGTGCTGATCCCACCATACTGTTTCACGTCATCCTTTAGGCCCAGGCGGCCAATATCAGCTCGGAAGGAGGACGATGCAGCATGGAAGGTGGGGCGCCGCCGCTGCTCCAGCGAGGAGCGCCGTCCTAAAGCTGGAGGTTGAAGAAGGTGGCCGGTCCCACCAGTCAGCATCTGTTTCAGGTTAGGGGATCAGCTGTGGCTATTTGATCAATATTGGCCATGCGGTTTAATTCGACGACCCAAATGTGGCCCCAATCCGGTTCGTCCATTTCAAATGGACTCCTCCAATTAGAATTAATTCCAGATTTCATCCAAATTTCAAAATAAAATTACTCCTTGTAGAATTGCTCAAATAATTTCCAACAAATCTGGTAAACTCATCTTGGTCCCAATTTTGCACTGGTGCAATTGGGTTGACATGAAAGTCCCAGATTTTTCATAATTAATTCCATTGATCTAACTGCTTGGGAAATTAATTACTCATGTTCTGCCAATTGGAAAATTCCCGATTTTTGTCAAAACATACATCCAAACTAATAACTTAAAATTCATTGGACAGCATTTTTTTGGGTGAATTAGCATTCCAATTCTCTATGCCATTCGAAAAAATAGAAATGTACAGAAACATTTTTGGATTTTATTCCAAACTTGTAAAATCAATTCCTCACTGTAGGAAGCTCAAAAAATTGTGAAACTTTTCTTAGAACCATTGAGAACTCAACTACCAAGATCATCCACTTTTAGATATGTTAAAGCTACATATTTAGTACCTAAATTCAGAGAAGCCTTTTTCTTGTTCGAATTTTAGGGACAACAAGCTTCCTTAAAAATCCTCAATTTTTGGCCCAGATCTTCCTATTAGAACCTAGTGTCCACTGCAAAAATCCCAAAGCCAATTTAAGACATCTTTATACCTAATCAGAGTTTAGAAGGTCTTTTATATAGTTTCAATATCACTCATGTGTATTACAGATGGCATATCATATAGTGACCGAGATTGAGGAGGAGCTGGAGGCCTTGGAGCGCTTACCACCAGAGGCTAACTTCCCTTTGACTCGCAGCCAGGCAAGCCCCAGTTTGCATTTAAGTGCTTTTGTAAAGTTTTGATTTTTATCACCTTTGTCTAGGGTGATATACGTGCATTATGTCTAAGGTGACTGAAACTCCACTTGCATGACCCAAATCTTATGGAGTATTGGGTAGTCTACAGCTCTACGAGTAGCAAATGCCATGCTAAAGTTTTCAGGATTCTGGTAGAAGTTGAGTAGTTGGAATCTACACGCGAGATAGGATTTTATCACATGGATGGATTTGATCACAGAAGGGTTTATGAATATGAATTGGAGACTGAGCGGTGGGATAGGATGCAGCGAGACGTGGTCTCACGTGTGTAGCCCTGCTTGTATCGATTGAGGACCAACCCTTGTGCGACCCTGCTGGACATGTTTGAACTGTACCGGATGCATACTTGCTATATGGAAACTAGGAAACTGATGTAATAGGTTAATCTGGGTGTTGAGGATTACTGTACCGTTGGAGCGTTGATCCAGCAATTCTCCCGGTACTACTGTTGGTAGCCCGTGGAGTTTGTAGTTCGGTATTGGGCGCGCAGAGATTCAGAGAATGATGACACGTTGACACGAATATTTACGTGGTTCGGGCCGCCTGAGCGTAATACCCTACTCCACGGGGTGCGTAGCTGTTGTATTGGGTGTCAAAGCTGTGTATGGGAGAGGTCTCATAGTTCAAAGAGCTGTCCCCTGTGTATCGTCGACCAGTCCTTTTATAGTACAAGGGCTGATCGTTACACCGTTAGCCTGGCCCGACATGTGGCCCTTGTGGTTACTGATGCTTAATACACAATTAATGAGGTTAATTACCCTTAATAGCATGGTAACGGGCCTTGACAGTGCCATTACAGGTATTAAGGGCCTTCCAATCGTGTGTCATTAATATGGTATTAATGACACTTAGTCGGGTCTTGAAGACTTTGATTGCCCCTTGAAGGTCCGAGCCATTGGGGGTCCACCAGTTTGACTGTTGAGGCTGAAGCTCTGGCGGTTGGACACGTGGCAGCATCGGAGCTTTCCGTCTAGGACAAGTAGATCCGGTGTAGCTGTACACGTGTAGGTACCGGAGCTTCCCTCTGTCGGGGGTTAGGTCCGGAGGTGCCGCACAAGTGTTTAGCCCGGAGCTATCCCATGTGTGGGATGTAGGTCTGGTTGTTGTATACACGTGGCAGCACCGGGACTAACCATAGATGGGAGGCAGGTCCGGTTCCATATGACACGTGGGTACTTTGCAGGTCTTCAACTCAGACAGGTGAAGTTTCTTTGGTCTTTTTGTAGTCCTAAGGGGTATACGGTATGCAGGGTACCGACATGTACCATTTTGTAGGGGTGGGTTGAGAGCGGCAAGGTGTAGATCTGCCTGCAGGCACAGACACGCTCTGAGTGGGGACCTCCTACCCGTTACGAAAGGACCGATTCGGCATTTGAGTTTCCTTTCAAAGGTTTCTGCATACAACATAGTATTGAAGTGTGATTCGCTCACTTCCTAAATTGGTGTTTCTGACTTGTTATCCGGGTGTCTACTGATTGCAATCACTGTCCCTCGCGGTTATTTGAGTACTGCTTGTTCACTGCGTTGTGATGTAGTAAATATTGAAGAAGTCAAAGGAATACAAAGTATTGAATTATAATTGCTTTGCAACTATGATTGCTATAGAATATGCTCACTAAAGTTACTTTTATTGAACCTTTAATCTGCTGCTAAAAACTTGATAAATAAGGATCAACATGTAGGCGAGTTATTTACTGAAATATCTATTGCTATCCCTGCATGTAGAGTTCCATGTTTAGGCGAGACGGCTAAGGTTGTTGAGCCTTCGTGCTCACGGTTGCTATATTAAGTTGTTTGCAGGTGAGACGTATGAGGAGGGGCCCCATGATGAGTCGATGCCCCTGTCAGGGTATACCACCGAGTGGGAGCCCTACACGCCGTCGTGATCTTTGTTGTGTGCTGCTAGTGTGTAGCGTCCCCTGGCTCGATGACTACACTTTTGCATAGCTAGAATGAGAGTTTAGCTATGAGTATTATCTTCCAATGTACAGTAAGTTTGTAAAAGACTTCCGCTGTTTATGTAAATAAAACTTTGTATTTTGTCATATTCTTTTCTTGTGTATTGTTGGGTGCCGCATCGCATGGCACCACCCTTTGCGATTCTTGGAATGTGTGAACCCGATCCCCACATGGCAGAAGAAGCAAGACAGGCCATCTGAGCCCATTCCTCCGGGCCCGGGTGCAAAGAAATAAAGATGGAGGAAAAGTCCATGTCATCGGACTTTGGTGAGACCTGGCCAATAGGATAATTTGTTGTTATCTTTTATTTTATTTTTCTTTTCACCTCATTTTATTTTCCCACTGCATATTCGATTTTTCCTATCAAGTTAAGAATCTTATATTCTACGCCATCATTTTATTTCTTTATTTTTCATAAAAATAAATTTTTTGGATTTGAAAAAAAGAGTTTTATTCTAAAAACAATTTTTCTGAGCTGCAAATGTGGTAATTCATCAATGTGCTAATTTTATAGTCATTGAGAAGCAATTTTCCAAAAGAAGGACCAGTGGGGAAAGGGCCAATGAGGCTCTCTCTTCTCCAATGTCTACATTTTGTGCCTCTTATGACCGTTGTGGGGTGTATACTATAAATGGTGGTCGTGAGGAGGACCTCTCTTCACACTTCACCTCATTTTTCACCTCCCCAAGTCATTCTCTTGCTCACATTGTTTTCTTGCTCTTCATTGAAGCACTCTTGCTCAAATCCAATCCAAAAAGATTTGCTTTCATTTGCATTTGCAATTTGCTCTCAAGAATTAAAGGAGAAAATTCATCAATGGTTTTGTTTTCACTAACATCACCTCTTTTCGAGTTTTGCTTGGTGTTCCCTGTTGTTTTAGCCATTCATCAATGGTGGGGACTCAAGTGCTACACCAAGTCCATGGAGGATGAGTGTGTATGAACAGTCCCCCACGGAGGAGAGAAGCTACGCGCATAAACTTCTCCATGACAACGACCTTGACATACAAAGTGAAGTTGAAGATCAAGCATGCAAGCTCCTCCAAGATCATGACTTTTATCACACTAAAGCTTATGATCCGAATGTGATCCCCAAAATAGGTATGGATTCCAAATTCTCTTCCATTAGGCGTGCTTTAGGATGGTAAAATTTTGCTCACATAGAGGAGAAGGGTTTACGCCTTCTAACTATACAATTCATATGCACGCTCAAAACATGATTTGATGATATTACATTTAGATTATTTGAAAGAGAATACAACATTTTATGGAAGGAATTAAGTGAAATCATAGGCTTCCATAAACATTGTTTGCTAGATTTAGACACTTTGCTTAGATTTAACCAACAATGTTTTTGGCATGAATTAACTAGTGAGGTCACATGTAGGGCTCCTAGAAATAGCCACTTGCAAAATCCTACTTTATCCTTCATGCATGGATGGGTGGCTATGACTATGTTCCCTAGATGAGATGTTAGAGTAATTTGTGACGATGAACTGAGAATTTTGTTTGCCATGAATAAGAAATTAAAAGTTGCTCCAGTTAAAGCCATGATGACACAATGGTTAGATTACATTTCAAAGACAAGGCCAATTGAATGCACTTCATTGATTACCCGTATTGCAACTAGGGTAGGAGCATTAGAATATACTTTATTTCAGTACATTAAAACTGAACGAGAACTGACTAATGAAGATTATCTAGTGCAATGACATGCTCTTAAGCATGATCATACTGGCTCTTTGATATTTTTCTATCCTGGATTTGTCAATGAAATTTGGTTACCTAACCTGGATTTTCATTTGTAGAAATGCCAGAGGCTAACCATTGATCTTCTTCCCATCGGAGAAGCTAGAAGAAGTAATATCTCTAGTTGCGTAACTAGGAGCCGTGCAAGGAGTGCGGCCATGGGCATGCCTCCGACGACCTCCCCGGTCTATAGGTACCAAAAGGAAGAGAACCCAATGGGTGATGCACCCAGATGGACTCAACCCCGATCGTGTGAGGCAGGAGGGTCATCTTTGCATGAATGGCCGAGTATCAGATGGGTGCCATCCGTACAGCTTCAAGCTCAAGTAGCTTGCCTCCGACGTCAATGAGAGGACGTCGCTCTTTTTTGGTTACAATTCATCATAACTATAGACAAGGAATCACATGTCTCATAGACGTATTGGAGACCTTGAAGTGAGGACGGGAGACATATACAACACACTCCAAGACCATGTCCAAGGAACTCAAGACTGGCAATAACACACGGACACTCAGTTCACCAACTTCAGCTCCACGCTACAACAACAGCAAGCAGATCTCGCGACATACTTGCGTCACCAAGGGTTCAACCGTTATCATGGAGGTAGTTGAAGAACAAGCTTGGGGTAGGACCTTAGTTGAGGTAACTTGTATCACACCCATTGCATATTTATTTCTCATTCATCCATCATTCACCTTGCATACAAAAATTGAAAACTCAAAAGATGTGCGAAGAATGATTTAGAATTAACATAGATGAAATGATGAGTAGTTGCACTGTTTCATATTGCCTGAGTCCCTAGTTTACAATTTGCTACTCTACGAATATTGCTTTCATATGCTTAAATTAACTTTGCCTTGATTTAGAAATTGTGGGTAGCAAAAGCTCAATCTAATTCTAGGTTGTTGTGACATTTGAATTAGTAATAGGCCTGCTATTCCTATTTTGAAAGTGAAACTTAGATTTCCTTGGAAAATTCTAAAAATATTTAAGTTCCCCTCATTTTATTGGAAATACCTACCAAAGTCGTATGGTGTTTCACATTGATAAACCTTATGCATATGTTACTTACTTTCACATTGAGTTAGTCAAACTAGTATAGTTTTATGTGAGAATTAATTCATTTCATGATATACTTCTACATTAGAAGATAGCAAAACTCCATCATATCATCATTCCACAATAAAAAGAGAAACTCCATGCTTTTCATGAATAGTACTCTCTTCAAGTTTATTGCATAAAAAGGGAGTAGAAGACATGACTACAAGAAAAGGAAAAAGAGAATGCATGCTTACATCATAAGCATGATAAAAGAAATAAAAAGTAGCCATGTTTCATCCCTACAATAAAGAGAGTCCACATCAAAAGGAGCCATCTCAACTTTCCACATCCACTTCATCAAACATACACATGTCTTGATTCGAAAGTTTTTAATTGATTTCTCCTAAGGCTTACTCTTTTGACTTATCAATATTATGTGTTACAAATATACCTACTTACATTCCCTATCAAGTTCCACATATAAGCCATATTTAGTGGTAGGATTCGTATAGACAAATGCCTTGGTGAGGATATATTTCCACTACACAAAAAGGAGTTATTGGGAGAATCAAATTGAGTTACTTAGAATCTAAATTGAAACTCTTCGGAATTTAAGTGGAACTTGATATCTGGCTATGGTTGCTCCATTTACTATTCTATCTTTCAACTACCCATGAATATGAAAAGCATAAGCCCCATAATGACTTAAGAAGGGTAGAGTATCATAGCCAATTTTCACAATACTAGGTAGGGTATTTTGTTGTGATCTTGGTAGTTTTGAAAGGTAGAACATTGTAGCAACTCCCGATCATCAACCTAAAGTCTTGCCTTTGCTCAGGATGAGCAAAGGATAAGATTGGGGGAGTTTGTTGACAACTGTTATATCCAAATTTCACCTATCAATATAACTGAACTATGTGAAGGATATGTCATTTCTTCCACACTTGACCTTTCTACTTAACCTATTTCCACTTGTCCTTGAAAAAATAGTGCATGCAGATTTTTTATACAGGAATTGAGTTGAAAGAGGGGGGCAATCCTAAAAACTACCATTCCAGCCCATACGGCGATGAGACGTGGCATCACATGGATCAAATGGCCCAAAAACAGACGTATCCGAGAAGATTCGACAGTGTATCACCCATATTAGTCAATAGGACCCACCTAGAAGTCACCCTAAGGAAGCACACGCGGAGTGGAGCAAAGACCAGGTTAGCTGACCTGGTGGTTCAACCGACCTTATCCTGGCACCAAACATGTTCAACTTCCACGTGTCACTCACTTGTAGTGCCCTCATAACACCTACGACTGATTCTCGCACTTTTGGTGGTGGGAACTGACCCTTCTCCCGCTATAAATAGGATCCTCTACTCCCCACTTCAACACACACCACTTGAGCTTCATTCTATTGTATCCACTACTTTCCATAGTCTTTAGAGGAGTTAGTCTGTAGAGAGCAGAGCCTCTAGTCCCAAGTCCAAATTGGGAAAGGAGTATAGGAAGTCTCTCTTCCCAATTCCAAATTGGGAAGGTATGGCTCATGTATTCCTTCTTGTATGTGTGACTTTATTCATAATAAAGATGTTATCTTTAGCCTTCTATTATATGTATGCTTGGATGAAGCATTTCTTGTTTGATTGTGGAATCTATGTATGTGGTAGGTACAGTCTATATGATTGCACTCTATTTATCTCATCATATCATCATAAACATTATAAACCCCCACTATAGTATAACTAATTATGAAATGATTATATTAATATGAATAACTAAGCTTTGTATCAACATTGGTTTCAATGATGATTTAGTTCATTACCATAGGATGGGTTTTGCCTAGGCTATTAAGTTATTTACTCAATATGCTAGCATGGTGCTATGATAGTTAAGTAGCGTTGAATGTCTTGTAGACCCATGAATTGAAAAGGTAGGCAGTAGGTGGTGACAACCCTATCAGTCGTTTGTAATCCTTCACGTTTTGCTATGCCACAGGCTTTGGCAGGTATCGTCCTAGTATTGCTAGTGGTAACTCTGTGCCCGATGTTGTGAACAACATAGCATAGGAATTCAACATTAACATGATTCATTAGTAATTGACTAAGGCTATGTATATGTAAAATAGAAGCATTGTAGGAGTAACTCACTATCCCTTAGTCTAGTCTCTCTATAGGATCCATTTACCCCCCTTAAAATAGAATGCTCTTGCGAGTGTCACACTACCTCCAATTATCCATTACCCGTCCTCACTAGAACGCTAGCTAGGCCATTCTACCCTTTCCAATTCATGATTTCCACACTTTAACCTAGCCTTTCCTTGGAGTTAAATAAATGACACCATTGGAATACACTTTTGAGGAGAAATGATACATCAATAGTTTTTATGCGCTTGTGGAATTTATTTTGTGATCCTAAGGAATCATCAACAAGCATTTCTGGTGTACTAGCTGTAGATGAGTTGTTAGTGGTGCGTAAGAAATATCAAAAGGAAGCAATCCTGAAAAGTGCCACCTCAGCCAATCACGCGACAACATGTGGCATCACATGGATCCATGGAACCATTCCCAGGCATATCCGAGAGAATACAACAACAATTCATGCGGGGATGAACCACGGGCCCACTTATCAGTCTCTTGGAGAAAGCACGAGCGAGGGGGAGCCAGGACCAGGTTGGCTGACCTGGGGGGCTCGACCGACCCCTTCCTGGCGGCAAACCCAGTTAGCTAACACGTGAAGCTCTCATGTGGTGCCTGAAGGCAGTGAAGACTGATTCGCGCACTAATTGTAGCAGGAACCGCATCTACTCCATGTATAAATAGGGGGGTGCCTCACTTCTGACACAAACCACTCCGGTATTCTCTTTTGTATTATAATAGTTCTATCTTAGTCCTTAGTGGAGGTTAGGCTGTAGAGAGGAGCCTCTAGTCCCAAGTCAAAATTGGGAAAGGTATGGCTCATGTATCTTCTCTTGCATTTTTGACATTATTCATATACTTGGATAAAGCATTTCTTTTTTGGTTGTTGAGTCCATGACGTGCTACATGTAGATTTTTTTATGGTCTAGTCATAATGCACATATCATGTTATCATAAACATCATACACCACCACTGTAGTCTAATGAGGCATTAATATGGTTATGTTAATATGAGTAAGTTAGTGCTTGGTTCCAAAATTGGTTTCAAAGATGTTTAGGTTAGTCATTGCCTTAGTAGGGTACTTGTACTGCAGCTCATAAGGTATTTACTTAACATGTAAGTGTGGTTCTTAGATAGTTAAGTAGCGTTGGATGTATCGTAGACCTGTAGGTTGTAGGGGTAGGCGGCAAGAGGTGGGAATCATCTCGATGTTTTCAAAGGTAAACCCATGCCTGATATGTTGGCCAGTAAGCCCTAGTACTCATCATTAGCATACTCATATGTACACTAATAGGTTATGCATATGAATACTTAAAGCACAGTAGGAGTAGCTCCATCACTAACTTAGCCTTCACTAGGACATTCTTACCCCTCAGAGTAGTTTGCTTAGGTCTGTGTCACACTACACCACTACGTCATTTACTGATCCTACTGGATTTCTCACTAGAACACCCTATTCTTTCAATGATCTTGCCATTCTTCCCCTTTGCCTTCCCTCGGGATAAACAAATATGATACCCTAGGGAATACTCTTAGGTGAAATGCTACAACGATACATTTTTTGCGCTTGCAGAACTCATCTTGCTTTATCTTACGTTAGCCTAGTACATCTGCAAATTTGGCCTTTGCTACTAGGATGAACTGTAGACATTAAGAAATACCAACAAGCATTTCTGGCGTTGTTGCTAGGGAAGGCATAGAAGATTTGCATGATCCTGTGGTAGATTGGATTTTAGTAGTTTTTTAGTAGGATAACCCTCCTCTGTTTTTGTATTCTTTGATACGAAAAAAAGGTAGTGTATGACCGGTTCCCGTTTGCCGACAAACTACGTAAAAGCTCCCAAGTCACTCCCGAGAAGAGCTAGTCCTCATGTCTTTCCTCCTCAGGTGATTTTGTCGGCTAGGAAACTCGTCATCTCCGCACTATCACGCTGCAAGCCAATGGCCTAGAAGACCCTTCATGAGTTTTTGGCTCCCTCTGCTGACATTGTGCCTATTGGGCCAAATGTCAACATGGGAGACGTACACTAAGAAATCAAGACTTACCTAATCACTATGGTGCAGGCTAATCCCTTCAGTGGGACGCCAACAAGGATGCAAGTGCTCACCCATAAAATTCCTTGAGATTTGTAGCACTTTCAAGATTAAGGATGTCACGCCTGATGTCATCCGTCTTTGACAGTTTCCGTTCTCCGCCTTTGGGAGAGCGAAACAGTGGTCTAAATGAACTGAAGTTCTATAAACACTTAAGAAAAGTGTCCTACAACATTCCTTGCCAAGTTCTTCCCGTTGGGCAAGATGAATGCGCTATGTGAAAGAATTTCAAGCTTCTAGCAAGAGCCCAAGGAGTCCATTCCCGAGGGTTGGGAAAAGCTGCAGAAGTACATCCTGGCCTGTCCCCACCATGGTCTGGATGATTGGCTCGGCATCCAAAACTTCTATAACAGGATCACTTCATCAGCCTGTGATTATGTGGATGCTGCTGGAGGAGCCTTCTTCTCGCTTCTGGTGCCAAAGCCAAAGAATTGATTGAGAAGGTGGTTTACAACATGGGTTGCAACGATGAGCATCTCCAACCCCGACAGCGAGGAATGCACACTTTGAAAGAGGTGGACATGATCGCTGCCAAATTGGATCTCCTGATGAAGAAGCTAGAGTGTCAAGTCAATGGAGAAGTATTTGGCACTGTCCAGGCCTTAGACTCTCACATGAAATGTGAGGTCTGCGACAATGCAGGTCATACGAGGAGTGACTGCCCCGAGACCTGTGAGGATGCCTTATACTTAGCCAACAACGGGAATTTCAACAATGGCTAAGGATGGAAAGTGGCTCACTTGCAATTTCTATGTTACTAAGTCCAAAATGAGATCCACATGAGAAGACCATGCAACAAAAACCAATGACTAAGGAAATTCTTGTGCGCTTGTTATGGACGGTGGATGATGAATGGTGATAATGATTCCCAATTGTTCACTCTCTCTCTTTCTTGTTATGTGCAAGGATGAAGCTTGGCTACTTATTGGCTTTCTCTTCTCGTTTTTTTCTTTTTTTTGAGTTCTCTCTCTCCTTTTTAGAGCTCTTATAACCATGCCTTCTACTCCTTTTTGTGCATATTTTATTCACAAAGGATTATGCATAATTTTCATGGAGCATCTTTTGATGTGGATGTGTGAAAATCATGGAATATGGTGGAGTGCACAAGAAATTCCTAATCAAAGATTTCATGCAAGTAACTCAAAAGGGTCAAGAGTTTGACAAAGTTCATGAATATGCAAAGTGGAATATGCACGTGGTTTTCAATATTTCTATCATATGGCCTTGGTGGGAATTTAAATTCTAATAAGAGAGATGGTAAAATATGATGACTTTAATAATTTCAATACTAAAGTTCAGTTACAGCATGGAGAGTTTCCAAGTTTCACTCATTTACCATATCAAACCAATCAAATACTTTGATTGCATGTTTTTTCCTAATTAATATGTGGTTCAAGAACATGGTAGTGGAATGGAAATGAGGTGTAGACACATTCCATCATCTAGCAAAATATGATATAGGAAGTTAGAAAATTTTAGTTTCCAATGAGTTGATTTTAATGATATTATCATGCATAATATATTCAACTCCGAATCAAGTATAGAGGGATAAGAGGTGAGAGAGCGAAAACCATCGCCTTAATGACGAAGGGTGGGCCAAGCCATCATGTCTTGGTCAAATCTTCTCATGGTCCTTCATGCAATGCCCTGAATTGTTCTTTCATGATGGTCTCGGCATGTTGCACTTTGGGGGGCCTATGGGACCTCCCCCACACTTGTTCTTGAACCTATCTTTATTTGACACGAAAACATGGAAAAGTGAAAGATTCTACCAGCCTTACCTACACCAGTGAGTCGCAATCTATTTGACAAAGGCATTTTGTATGATAGAATCAAAATAAGCACCTAAGTCCTAAGTAGGAAAGTATTTATGATATTCTAAATTTTACTTCTCTTTTACATAGCCAAATGGGGATAGTGGGATGATTGAAAAGGAGTGGTGAGAGTTGGAGTTTGCTTTATTGGACATGGAAAATTTAACCAAACTTCAAGGATATGCGTTAAAGTCAATCAAATTGACTACATCTTCCTCTTTGTCCAAATTTTCTTTGGGTTCTAAAAATATCTTGAGATGATTCCCATTTACTTTGAATAAATGACCTTCATCATTTTGGAGTGTAATAGCTCCAAGAGATGAAATATCTACCACGGTATAGGGACCTTCCCATTTTCTTTTTAGTTTCCCATGTCTAAAAACTTTGACTCTAGAGTTGAAAAGTAGGACCTTATCTCCAGTCGTGAACTCCTCAGGCGTAATTCTTTTATCGTGCCACCTCTTGGTTATCTCTATGTAGATCTTGGCACTATGGTACGCCTTATTCCTCCATTCTTTCGGTTCAAAAATTTGCATCTTGAGCAACTTTCCACTTCGTGGAGATCCATGTTCCACTTCTTGATACCCCAATACGCTCTATGTTCCAATTCTATGGGCAAATGACAAGTTTTCCCGTAGACAATTTGGAACGGTGACACGCGGTACGGTATGCCCAAAGTATATCGAGTAGTTTGTTCTTCCACCCATTCCCCATCTCAAAGACGGTCTTTTGCAGAATATTCTTGATTTCTTTGTTTGACGTTTTTACTTGACCACTTGTTTGGGGATGGTACGGAGTAGCAATGTTACGCCTAACCATAAGCTCCCTAACAAAGCTCTAGAAGGTCTTATCAATGAAATGAGACCCTCCATCACTTATAACCATTCGGGGAGTTCGAAACCGTGGGAAAATGATTTCATGGAACATTCTTCGAGCGGTCTTGGCATCATCATGTTTGCATGGTAATGCTTCTACCCATTTGGATACATAATCTACGGCCACCAGGGTATACTCGCAATCATAGGACTTTGGAAAAGGTCCCATGAAATCAATCCCCCACACATGCAATAATTATACGTGGAGATTGTATGTGAGGGGCATCGCATTGCGAGCAATGATTCCTCTATGCTTTTGGCGTTCTCGGCATCTTCGAACAAATTCCTTGGTGTCCTCATACATTGAGGGCCAGAAAAATCTACATTGTCAGATCTTAACCTGAGTACGGTAAACACCGTAGTGCCCGCCATAGGGGCCCACATGGCATCTTACGATGATTTTGGTGCCTTCGACTATTGGGACACACCTTCTAAGCAGCCCATCAGAACATACCCTATAGAGGTATGTATCATCCCATAGGTGACGTCGACTCTCAAAAATGAGCCATTTCTTATCTCGCCCTAGTGGTACGTACCCCATAACCAAGAAGTTTACGATGTCCTCATACCAAGGGTTAGAGTCGGTCACCTTGAGTAACATATTATCACGTAAGAAATCATTGATGGGTATGTCTAGTGTATTTGGGATTTCCATACGTGAGAGGTGATCAGTGATAGAATTCTCTACTCCCTTTTTATCACTTATTTCCAAGTTAAACTCTTGGACTAGGAGAATCAATCGGATTAGCCTAGATTTAGCATCTTTCTTGGTGAGCAAATATTTCAAAGTAGCATGGCCTGTGTAGATTATGACTTTTGCTCCAACAAAGTATGATCTAAACTTATCAATAGCAAAGACAACTACTAGGAGCTCCTTTTCAGATATGGCATAGTTAAGCTGAGTTGTTGTTAGAGTCTTGCTAGCGTAGTCTATTGCATGATGATTCTTATCCTTGGTTAGGCCAAGGACCGCTCCAACAACATAATCTCTAGCATCACACATGATTTTGAATGGTAGCGTCCAATCAGGTGGTTGAATATTGGAGCTGAGATGAGTGCCTTCTTGAAGATGTCAACAGATTAATGACACTCATCATCCAAATCAAGCGGCGCATCCTTAGCTAATAGGCTAGTGAGGGGTATAGCGATTTCGGAAAAATCCTTGATAAATGGTTGGTAGAACTGCATGGCCTAAAAAGCTACAGATACCCTTAATGTTTGTGGGAGGTGGATGTTTTTAAATAACTTCAATTTTTGCTTTGTCCACCTCAATCCCCCTTTCAGACACCAAGTTTCCTAAGATGATGCCTTCACAGACCATAAAATGACACATTTCCCAATTTAGCACCAAGTCCTTCTCTTGGCATCTTTGTAAGACCCTGTCTAGATTCCCAAGACAATGATCAAAAGTTTTTCCATAGACAGAAAAGTCATCCATGAAAACTTCCTTGATTTCCCCGATGATGTCTAAGAAAACAAACATCATGCACCATTGGAATGAAGCGGGTTCATTACACAACCCGAAGGTGTACATTCCATAAGGGCATGTGAAGGTGGTGTTACTTTGATCATCAGGGTGGATGAGAATTTGATGATTACCAGAATATCCATCAAGGAAACAAAGGGAGGAATGTTTTGCTAGCCGCTCAAGCATTTCATCAATGAAATGCAGCGGGAAATGATCCTTCATTGTTACCTTGTTTAGTTTTCTGTTTTCAATACACATCCTCAACCCTGTGACGATTCATTGAGGAATGAGTTCATTCCTCTAATTTCGAACGACCATCATTCCTCTATTCTTGGGCACTACATGGACAAGGCTAACCCACTCACTATGAGGAATGAGATATATTATCCCAGTGAGCAAGAGTTTCAAGACCTCCTTCTTGACAACTTCCCACATAGCATTGTTCAACCTCCTTTGAGGTTCTCTGGATAGTGTGCTTAATGGGTCAGTGGGAATGCGTTGGGTGCAAAGAGCAGGGTTGATTCCCTTAAGGTCTTGGAGTGAGTAGCCTAGGACAGATCTATGCTTTTCTAAGACGGTCATGAGTTTGGCAGTTTCATCCTGTGAAAGCTTGTCACTTATGATGACAGGAGCTTCCGTATCACCACGTAGAAAAGCATAGCGTAGGCCCGAAGGTAGCGTTTTCAACTCAATCGGGGGCTTTTGTGATGGCTCTTCTTTGGGCAATTCAAATGTGTCCTGCAATTCACCCTCTTCTTGGATAAATTGTTCTTCTTCTTCTTCATTTTTACGAGATTATAAGAATTGAAGGGCCATGGCTTCCTTGATTGGCTCACTTTCGGGGGGGGGGGGGGAGGTTCTGCTATTGTGTTCCTAGATCGCAAAATGGGAATGGAAAACTTCATCCCTCCGAGTTTAACATCTAGGATACCTGTTGAGGGTGCATCCACAAGTAAATTTTCAATGGGTAACCCTATCATTATATCAATGTCTTAGACTTAAAAACATGAAAACCAAGGAAGAACTTGATGTTCTCATGTCTTATAGACACGTTTTGTAAAATCCCATATCTTTCCTTGATGTTTCCATAGGAGTCTCTGAAGGATTTTCTTGTTGGAGCCTATAGTAGATCACACAAAATGGCTAAAGCACAATTCTTGGAAATGATATTGGCTCCAACTGTGGGATTATAAAGGGTGTTCACCATTACTCCTCAAATAAGACATCGATTGGTCGCTGGGGGTGAGTTTACCCGAAATATTTAAGGTGAAAGCTCAACCACCACCGTCCACTCCCTACTCATGATTGACGTGAACTCCTTGATCTTTTTCTGGAGGAATTTTCCTTTTGGCAGATCAAGGAGTGAGGAATGTAATGATGGTTTCTTTCCATAGCAATACTTCGAGGTATTCCCAAAATCTTCAAAAAGATCTTCCTCGAAGCACAAAGGAAACTCTGAAGGTCAAATTTCTTCTTCCTTCAGTGTCTTTCGTTCGAGTGAGAATTTCATAGTCAGAACTTGAGATGAACATTGCATGGGTTCTTGGGTGACTATGGGGACATCCTCATGTCTAGACTCAGGTTCCTCTTTAGGAGGTTTATTAAGACCGATAATGAAAGATGCATTTTCTAGAATGCGGTCTACAATTTCCCTTCCTTCAATCGGTGTCTTATGAAGGAAAGAACCTCCAGCCGTTATGTCGAGGTATAGGGCAGAATCCTTGTCAAGCACGAAACAAAAGTGTTGTACTAACACATGTTCGGCAACAGACAAGTTCGAGCCTGATTTGATTAGCATTGAGAATCTAGCCTAGGCTGCACTTATAGATTCCTTCTCGATTTGTTGAAAGTTGAGAATTTCCATTCGTAGAGAGGTAACTTGGGAGAGTGGAAAGAATGCAAGACAAAAAATTTCTTGAAGTTCTTTCTATTTTACATTTGCACTACTGACAGTATGAGCGTACCACAGCTTTGCTCTTCCCTTGAGGGAAAAGGGAAACAATTTCCACTTAAGGGTTTCTTGTGTCATGTCCATGATTAGAAGGCATGAACACAATTGCTCAAACTCCCGCAAGTGATGGTAGGGATTCTCACAATCCGTCCCTGAGAACGATTGTTCCCGAACGATGGCTATAAGGTCACGGTGGAGTTCATAGCTAGTTGAGCAAATGGGATCCACCGATGGTGGAGGCTCACAGAACTCACCCTTACGAGAAGATACGGAAAGAAAGGTGGGTTGCTCCATATTATAGATGGTAGAAAGATAAGGAATAAAGTTAGAAAAGTTAGATACAAGGGTGGACAAGGTTCAAAGATCAACAAAAGTCGTTCCCCGACAACGGCGCCAGAAATGCTTGTTGACAGCTGGTAGGTCACAGATGAAAATCTGCAAGCGCACGAAGAAACCGTTGTAGCACTTCCTCTTGAAGAATATTCCTAGGGGTATCAAATCCAAGGAACGTGTGTGCTAATCTTCTAAATAGTCACCCAAGCACACAAGCTTAGTTGTAGGCAAGGGATAGAGTGGATTGCCTAAGAGAAGAGATTCTAATTCAATGCAAGTCGATCAATAACAGCTTGTATTGGAAACGGACTTGCTCTAATCTGCCAGGCAACTCCCACCAAGAGCCTTTGTCGTAGTCGAACATGGAGGATTACAACAGACGGATAGGGCTGTCACCACCTATCGCCTACCCCTACAACCTATGGACTACGAGATAATCAAAGATAGCATCAAGCTCAAACACCACGCCTACGCTATTGATTACTTCCCTAACCTCTCTAGCAAAGACTAGGGCCTGTGAATGAATAGCGCAATGAACGAACAAGCAACTAAGGAATTAACTTGCTTGAACAAAGTATATGAACTCAAATGGAAATCATGTACCTTACTGAAGATGGAAAGAACTGTCAAGTTACAAAGGTGGAGAGGGTTCGACAAGCTCGAACCCTATCCTTAAGTGGAAGAAGCCTAACAGGCTGGAACCTTCTCCTCCTCTTCTTTCTTACTCTCTAGCTATTTTCTAAGCACTTAGGCAGTACTACGCTTTTGGAGTGGAGTGCTAGACTCAAGCTGCTGGTGTGTGCAGTGAGGAAGCCCCCAACCCCCTATTTATACCCTACCCTCCAAAAGTCTGTTTGGCACCAGAAAAAGTGAGGGAATTAGTCGCCATCGTGATCTCCAAGCCGCGAGAGCCAACACATGGCGGTTGACCGCGTTTCGCGCGAATACTAGGTCGGGTGACCTGTTGATTCGGCCGAAGTGCCAACGGCTCCAATCACGCCGAAACTTCTCTGTGACTATTATGTGGGCCCTCATCATGGGAATGGGTGATTCCAGTGATTTTTAGTTGTTTTTATCCTCCAAGTGGGCCCAAGAATCCACATGCTTGCGCCTGTTTAGTCAGAAGGTGTGTTTCTTTGATTGGCCCCTGTAAATACTTTAATAATGGGCATAATTCACGTGCATACAAAATTGCACCAACACTTGTGGAAATAGTTAGTAAATAACTTCTACCATTATGTTGAATATCCAATCCATATTTTTTATGCAAGGAATTGACAGTTTGAATTGGAAATTAAGGACCGTAAACAGTCTTTTACAAGCTGGACTCCACCACGTTATATCCAATGCCGATGTAGCTCCAACTAGCCAATTTATTGGTCCGCTACCCCGTGGGTATCGCCGAAGACGTCCTGGTGAAAATCCGGAACTGCTTCATACCCGTGGACTTAGTGGTGCTCGACATGGAGGTCGAGAAGGAAACTCTGCCCATTCCTAGGCACACTTTCCTTAGCATCGTGGATGCTCACACCAATGTTTGAGCTGGAGAAATCTGGTTCTATGTCAATGGCAAAGAGGAAAAGTTTGACTTCCGGCAAAGGAAGGAGCAATGCTCCATGATCAAAATTAAGTATGACCCGAATGTCAAACACATCAAGGAGGTCAAAGGCTAAACCTCAAGTGGACACCCTCATTGCATTCGTGAAGAAATTAATCGATGAGGAGACTCCATCTTTTCACCCAAGCCGATATTTCAAAAATATGGAGAAGCCAGGGCTGTCTGAACGGCCCAAGTCCACTAAACCGCCAAGGAAGGAATGGCTGAAGAAGCAAGGCGAGCCTGTTGTGCCCACTTCTCTGCAGCCGGTGGCCCAAAATTGAGCATCAAGAAGACGGAGTAAAATCCATCTCATCGGATTTTTGATGAGACCTCACCAATAGGTCAATTTGGTAGTTATCTCATTTTTTTCCATCATGATTTAATTTTTCATTTGGATTTTTTCATTTTCCACAGCATGTTTGCTTTTCCTTAGAGGGTCGAAAATTTTGTAGTCTCAACTTAGATTTATTTTACTTCCATTTTTTTGAAAATAAAAAAAATTAAAATATTGGATTTGGGGAAATTTTATTTGAAAAACAATTTTTCGGAGCAATTTTGTGGTTGATTCACCCAACAACTCAAAATAGAGCCGTTGGGGAACCATATGCCAAAAGAGGGACCAGAGGGGACCCACCTACTGGTAGGCCGACTAGAGAGTGCCATTTCGACTCTCTTTCCTCCAACGACTATATTCTTGCCTCTTGTGACCGCTGAGGGGTGCTACAATATTTATACATGCCCAGGTGAGTGTGTTGATTCACACTTCACCTCATTTAACCTCCCAACTCACTCTCACATTTGCTCAAGAACTGTTTTGCTCTTTGTAGCAACACTTCTCCCAACTCCCAGCCAAAGAGATTTGCTTTCATCTCAATATGCACTTTGCATTTGCATTTTCAAGTTGATCTCAAGTTGGCGAAGCAACTCGTCAAGGGTTTTCTATGGTTTTCACTAACGTAACCTGTTTCGAGATTGTTTTGTTTTTCTCAAGTTGTGCAGCCATGAAGACCATGAAGAAGTTGTTTGGGAACAGGAAGGGACCTTCATCAAGCTCAAGCCATGGGAGGGACTATGGTCACACCTCTCCCCTGAGACTACACCAAGTCCACGGTGGAGAGGTGCACAAGACGACATCCCGATGGAGGAAGATGATGCTCCACTCTGCCTTCTCAATGATGACGATCTTGACTTCAAGCATGATGTTGAACGACAAGTTTAAAACCTCCTCCGAAATTGTGAGTTTGCTTAACGAAGGCCTATGACACGATGCTACTCTCCAAAATAGGTATGGATTCCGAATTCTTTACCGTTTGGCATGCATTAGGACGGTATAACTTTGCTCAAAGATGAGAAAGGTTCACACCTCAACACTATTCATTTCCTATGCACCCTTAAAGTAGGAGTTGGAGGTGTTTCTTTTAGGTTTTTCCGAAAAGAATACTTCATCCTATAGAAAGAATTTAGTGAACTACTAGGCTTCCATAAACGTTGTTTAATAGATTTAGATGCTTGACTAAATTTAATAAACAAAGTTTTTGGCAAGAATTGACTAGTGAGGTAGCATGTAGAACCCTAGGAATAGCCACTTACAAAATCCTACTAACGCTTCATGCATAGATGGGTGGCTATGACTATGTTTCCTAGAGGGGATGTTAGGATTGTGCATGAACATGAACTTAGGACCCTTTTTGCCATGGTTAGAAAAATTAAAATTGCTTCTATTAAGGCTATGATGTCACAATAGTTAGAAAACACTACAATGACGGGACTAATTGAATGTACTTCATTAATTGCCCGCATTGCTATGAAAGTAGGGGCTCTAGAAAATGCTTCAATTGAATATATTTCAACAAGCCACTACTTAATAGATGAGGACTATCTAGTGCAAGGACACACTCTAAAACATGATCTAGATGGATCCTTTGTGTTTTTCTATCCCGGCTATATAAATGAAATTCAGTTACCTAACCCGGATTTTCATTTGTATAAGCGTTGACAACTAACGATTGCTCTTCAACCTATCGAAGAGGTTCGTAGGAGTAATGTTTATGGCAGGGTCACAAAAAGCCGTTCACGTAGAGCAGCCATGGAGGTGCCACTGTGATCTACTCCCGCCTATGAGTACCAAGAGTAATTGGATCCGACGGGTGATGCACCCGGTTGGACCCAACCTCAAACGTTTGAGGTCGGAGGATTTTTGTGGCAAGAGTGGACTGCCAACGAAGGGAGTGAACACTTATGTTTCCAACTCAAGCTATAGTAGAATTCCTCCTCCACCGATGAGTACATGTCGTTCCCTTTCAGCCTGAGGTTCTCGAGACCTTGGCGAAGGAATGGCAGAACTTTCTCAATAGATGGGAGACTCTGAAGTGAGGACAGGCGATGTCCTCAGCACACATCAAGACCACATCTGAGGTACCCATGACTGGCAGCAACATATCGACGCGCGGTTCAAAAACGTCAACACCACACTGCAGCAACAACAGGCCAACCTCATGGCCTATTTCCGTCATCAAAGGTTCAACCTTTATCACGGGGATTGAGAAGAACTAGCTTGGTGGAGGACTCCCACATGAGGTAACTTGTATCGCACCCCATTTGCATTTCTTTATTTTATTTTTTTCATTCCACCCGTCACTACAAGAATCCCGATCACTTACGTCGGCCGTAGCCGACGTAATTAAGGCCCAGACCAACGTAAGTAACTAACTTACATCTGTTTTTCCTTAATTACGACAATTATTGGCTGACATGAAGGCTTGGTCATAAATTCACTAACTTACGTCGGTTGCCGACGTAAGTTAGCTAATTTATGTCGGCGTCCCGCAACCGATGCAAGTTAGTAATTGAGCTGGGCTATGGGCTGGGCCAGGTTACTTATGTCGGCTAGCCGTGGCCACAAAGTAAGAGCCCTTACTTACTTCGGCTATAACAAAGGTGATGTAAGTAGCCTGGCCTAACTGACGTTGGCATTGTAGGACCAACGTAAGTTAAGTTTGTTATTTTTTAAAACAGAAACTGCCTACCTCGCATGATGGCGAGCTCACAGATTCATATAGATTCAAACAACACATTCACAACCGCATTATATAGTCAAACAACACATTCGCCACAACACATTACAAATGGACTACACGCTAGCCCCTTGACTACCTCCGGAGCCGAAAAGCTCATCTTCGCGCATCCCTCTGGGTGCTTGTAGCTGTACCGAAGGAGTTTGTGCCTCCATCGCTTAACCCTGCAAAAGAACATTAGAGTTAGACATGTTACAAATGCATCTCTATTTTCTTTCTCTCACACTCTTCCTCTCTCTCTCTAACTTTAATCCTCTCACTCTCTTCCTCTCAATCCCTCTTTATCTCACTCTCTTCGTCTCCCTATTTCTTTCTCTCTGTATCTCTCTTTCTCGCACACACTCTTCCCCTCCTTCTCTCTCTTTCTCTCTTTCTCTCACTCTCTTCCTCTCCCTCACTTTCTCTCACTCTCTTCCTCTTCCTCTCTTTTTGTCACACTTTCTCTCTTCCTCTCCCTCTCTTTCTCTCATTCTCTCACTCTCTTCCTCTCACTCTCTTCCTATGTCTCACTCTCTTCCTCTCCATCTTTCTCCATTCATCCTCTCTTTCTCTCACTCTATTCGTCTCCCTCTCTAGCATCCTCTGTCTCTCACTTTACCCTATCTTTCACACTATATCTCTCCCTATGTCTCTTACGCCCCGCCTCTATCTCACCCCTCTCTCCCTCAACCTATCTTTGTACGTCTTACTCCACCTCTATCTCACTCTCTCTCTCTCATCCTATGTTGCACCTCCTTCTCCCCCCTATGTGAAATGAATACGACACTATTAAAGAAAGAGTTATTACCTGCGCCGGGGGCACTTATGGTGGGTACGCCTATGCCAAGGTCACCTGCAACAGTTGAAATGGAGGAATCAAGATCTGGTGACTGCTCTGTCGACCTAGGGCCTTCCATTGCAAAATATTAGAAGATATGTGTCACGAAAATGCTATGAAATTAAACTACAATAGTTTAAATACTTACATCCATCGTTGCCTGCATTTGGGAAATGCAGCTGGTCGTGGCCTCCTGGATGGCCCTCGCCCTGTCGAGCTCCACCTAGGTCCGCGTTTGCGTCTCCTTCATGTCATGGAACTCGAGGTCCCTCTGTGAGAGACGCCCACTTGACAGCCCAACGGACGAGGCTTGCATCGATGAAGCGCCTTGTTGGTATTTCTTGACGCCTATAGGTCATCCTAGCAGCAAGGCTAGTTCTGAAGAGCCACTAGGCTAACCTAAGCCAAAGAAAGATGAGTTCCACGCAAGTGCATGGAAAGTACCGCTGTAGCATTTTACCTAAGAGTATTCCCTATGGTATCGTATTTGTTTATGTGAGGACCGGAGTCCCGATATTCCAAGAATAACATTATGTGGGGTCGTGCGGTGCAGTACCCAACAGCACACACAAAAAGACATAGTAAAGATACAAAGTTTTCATTTCATAATAAGATATGGTTTACAACATAGTGTACAATAGTGGTACAAACGCAGCAGAAAGTACATACTGACACTTTCAACATATCTATGCACAAGAAAAGTCTTCCATGCCCGAGGACGCTTCTCACTAGCAACACGAAGATCACAGAAGCAGAGGCGTGGTGTCATGTGAGAGATACATCTCGAAAACTCGAGGTCTCGCGGACAATCCATAACGAGAACAATATATGTAAGCCTGCAAACCACATATAAAGCAACCGTGAGCATAAAGGCTTAGCAAGGCTAACTGTCTCACATAAGGCATGAAACTCTAAATGCTGGAATCCCAAAAGATTATTCATCCAAGGTTACAATGCAAAAGATTATACATAGCAGCATATTCATATTGTTCCAACTACTCTTTATTACTACGTCACAACTCAGTGAACAAGTGGTACTCATAACTGTGAAGAACGATGATTCAAATCAAAGATACCCGGAATACAAGACAGGTGTGCCCGTACTGGAAGTCACGTAGGTGCACTCCACGGACGTTGTACGCAACAATCCCAAGTCCCGCCCAAGTTCAATCGATTCAATCGTCTAGGACAGTATTCCCACTCATGGTGCACCCTCCGCTTGGAAGATGTCGTGAGCGAGTTTTTGTCTACTGTGCTGTGGTCGAAAGCCTGAGGCGATCGAAAAAGTCTCAACAAATTCTTCCCAAGGTACATCGGTTTTTGGAACCCATATATCCAGTATGACTCCGGTACAGTTAAAACTTGATCAGCAGGGCATCATACAGATCGGTCCTTAATCGACATAGGCAGGGCTACACATCCTACCCCACTGCCCGGTGTCATATTATGTTCATAAACTATTCTCTACAATAACTTGTCCCCGGTGACAATATCACTATCTCGCGAGTAAATTCGAACCACTCGACTTCTACCGGATTCCTTACAACATTAGCATGGAAATTTTACGGGTTGAGTTATAAACCTACCCATACACTCCATGGGGTTGTGGTGTCATGCATGGGGAGTGTCAATCACAAATACACCTAAAGCACAATTTATATACTGGTCATCATAGTGATATAAAGCAAAACTTTAGAAAAGCACTTAAATTCAAACCGGGGCTTGCCTTAGGTTGCGACTAAATGAAAGTCAATAAAGTCGGTTCTTGATCTCATGGTAGAGCTCTGAGTTGATTCTTGTCATCAAGTACTCTTGCTGCTGTTCCAGATCATAATTTGCTTGCAGCAAAGTGATTCTTGATTCATCTCCTCCGAATGTCTTCATCGTCGATCTCTATCTGGTAATCTATCGATATGAATGCAGAATTTAAAAAGGGAACATAGCAAATTAAATGAGAGATGTTCTGAACTGAATACAAGTTTAAAAACTAACTGGAACAAGGATAAGGCTCTGCTGGTTCCAAACAGCAGGTAAAAGAAATCAAAGTTGCATTAAAAAGAGTTTAGGCATAGGGCTTTGAACACTTAGGGTAAAACTTCATAACATCAGAACTATAAAAGATTACTCATGTACAAACTCTATGCAAGAACTTAGATAATGCTCTCTCATGTATTCAACTGCTGGTGGCAAGAATGAAGTTTAACAAAGTGGGAATGGAAGCAAATGGGTTCTGAACCTCAATGTGACATTGAAACTATATGAATCAAGCTTCTAAACACAGTATCAGGAGCTGAATGATTTTAATTGGCTTTGCAATTTTTACACTGGATACTAGGTACCATGAGGAGGATCTGGGCCAAGAATTCGAATGGTTCCCGAAAGATTGTTGTCTCAAAAATCTAGTAAGGTTTAGGATTCTCTGAATCTTGGTTCTAAATATGGAGCTTTAACATGACCAAAAGTTGATTTTATGTTTATATGAGGTCAATACTGATCCGGATTTTTTTCATAATTTATAAACATTCTACAGAGAGATATTGATTTTAGAAGTTTGGACAATTTTCTGAAAATGTTTCTGGACATTTTGGGGTTTTTCAGGTACATACAAGTTAGGAAATCAATTTGACTTAGGAAGTGATATCAAATGAGTTTGAAATTTTAACTGGAGTTCAAAGGAATTAAAAGGATGGGAATGATCAATTCTGCGAATTTTCCAAAGAAATGATCATCTGGAATTAATTTTAAGGCTTGTTTAAGTTATGGAATTACCGAGGACAAATTATGGACTTTCGTCCTGACCCAAGTGCAGAACTTGAATTTATATGTAACCATGGTTCCATGAAAATTTATTTTAGAATTTTTGGCCCAATATCAAGGGAGATATGAAATTTCTAAATTGGAAGCAAATCTGGATTTAATTTTTAATGTAAATATATTGATAATCAACTAGGCCCTAGAATTTTAATTGTCCAATCAGATTGTAGCCACACCGGGCCACTGGATGTATTTGTGTGGCCATAAAGGATATGGGGGCCACAGAAGATCCCGCTCGTGGCCCCCTTCTTCCTCTTAGTGCCAGGGAGGAGAGGCGGCGCTGGGGCGGCGGCGCCCGGCGGCGCACTGCCGGAACTGACTTCCCGTCAGAGTTACCTCCCCGCGGGGGGGGGGGGGGGGGGGGGGGTGTCGCTGCTGCAGGAGACAGCAGCAAATACAACTGGGGTGATGGTGGTAGCTGGAGATGTCTAGTATAAGAGCAGCGACTGTGGCGGCGGCTGCAGTGGCTCTAGGGTTTCGTTCATGTCAGTGCAGGTCTCTAGTGCCTCATTCCACCCGCGGATTGCACCGAAATATTTCTGGAGACCTAGAGATCATGGTAGGGAACCTCAAGGGCGGTGAAATGCTCTGGAACCAAGGCTTCTACGGTAAACTTCTACGGTAAACCGATAGTGAAACCTGGGGCTAGGAAAACTTCAATTCCGGCCGATTGACTCAATGGTTTTTTTGTGAGTTTCTTCTTGATGATGTGTATAATTCTATTGAATATAAAGCTCACAGCCACGAGTGATTATCAAACGTAGAAATGCAATTGAAAGCAGGACCTAGCCTCGGCTATGGAATGAACTCATCGGGGAAACTCAAAATTTGGTGGAGATAGTTGACTATATGCTGTGAAACTTGGTAGGAGTAATCTACGGATTGGTGCACACCTTTTTGCTTCAGGGATGTGGGGGAGGAATGGACTGTAGTGGTTGGGAAACGGTGGAGCAGAGAGTGGACTGACGCAACAGAGAAACGGCGACCAGCACTTCTTTGAGTTCTTTGTCAGGGTTGATTAATCTGGCAAGAAAATGAATCAAACAGCTGCGCAGCATGATAGAGAAGCTGGAAACACAAAGAAAGTAGATCAAAGCACTCGGGCTTGCTTGGAATCGACCAAGACGGAGAACATCATTGGCAGCTCGGGTTTGGAGCTTCGAAGGAGGAGCAGTACAGAATGCTCTCGCCTATATGTACAAGGAATGGGTAAGCACAAGATGGAGGAGACGTGACGCAAGCTATATGGCAGCTGGAACCGACTCAAGAAGCCAGCAGGAGGTGGCATCGAGGGAGCAGCGGTGACAGCCGCAGGGGAGAAGTAAAATAAAGCACCAACCTACAGACTGCCTGGTGGGACCCACACTTCCTCTCCTCTCATCCCTTCTCTGTTGTATTTAAACCTAATTGAAACTTTGTTCAAAAATGGTGAAACTTGGTAGTTAGGGAAATTCAAATGTGATGAGATCAAATATGAGATATGATTTTGCAGTTGACCAAGTTGAAATTAAAATTTTGTATTTCAATTTGAATTTTGATGCTCAGATGATGTTAATTCAAATAAATGGCAAATGATGCTTAAAAGTTATCAAACATGACAGGTCGGTTATTGGAATCATGTGAAACACAGATGTGATCTCAAACTAGAGTTTGAGAGATTTAATTGGCATATTTCAATTTGATTTAGAAACACGTTCTCAAGGTTTGAATTCAATTCTTTATGTGAACAAACTTCGTATTCCCCTATTCTTTCTTAATTGGATTCTTAAGCCGAAGTCTTCATATGGGTTTGTAGGGTTTTTTGTTTACTTCAAATTAAAACTTGATTCTTGCCTTTGCATCTCATTTGATTTCTGAGTCTTGCATTTGCACAACACTCGGTCTATTGAAATGTATTTGGCATTATTTCCTCTTTTTCCTAATTAATTGGTTAAGAGCCGACCTACCCTCAAAATCTCTCTTTTAATGTTAAGTTTTTAGAATTTATATTCTTAACCTTATTTATTAGTTAAAGTAGTTCATGTGAATATAAATTCCTAATTTTTTTTAAGTCCCAATTTTTTGCATTCATGTTCTTTTTAAAAGCGGGCTTTTATAGTTTATCCCAAAGGAAGGCAAGGTAGAAGTGAGAGACAAGCTCAAGGATATAAGATGGTGTTCTAGTGAGGGATTCGGTAGGATGGATAAATAATGTGATGGGTAGTGTGACACACACCTAAGCAAAATGCTCTAAGGGGTAACAATGTCCTAGTGGAGGAAAAGTTAAGGAGAGAGAAAGAGATACTCCTATTGTGCTTTAGATATTCATATACATAGTCAACTTGTGTACATATGGCTAGGCTAACTACGAGTACTAGAGCTTAGCAGTCAAACATATTGGGCACGGGTTTACCCTGAGAATATTAGGATGATTCCCGCCACGAGCCTGCAGCATAGCCTAACGTGATGGATTACGAAGGATGGACAGGGTTGTCATCACATGTTGCCTACCCCTAAAAACCATGGGTCTACGAGACATCTAATACTACTCAATTATCTAAGCACCATGCTTACATAACAAGTAAATACTTTAAGAGTGTAACACCCTCAATTTTTGCATCATGCATCGCATTGTATATATATATATATTCATGCATTAAACATTAATAGAGGAGAAGGAATAAAAATAGCCTAAAACTTGTAATAGGGAAATAGTATAAAAAAATAACAATAATAAATATATATATATAAATAATATATATAATAATTGTATAAAAAATAATTAAATAAATAAAATATAAATAGTAAAATATATTGTAATAATAATAATAATATAAAAAGGATAAAACAAAAAAAAGTATATATATATATAAAAGAAAGAAAAAGAAAGAAAAAAAAGGAACCACCGGCCAGGCCGCCAGAACGGCCCAGCCAGCGCCCCAGCCCCGCCGCCCCGCGCAGTGCGCGCCTCCCGCCGCCTGCCGCGTGGCCCCGCAGCCGGATCCCACCGCGCGTGCCGCCACGCCACCCCGACACGCGCTCGCGCGCCCGCACCGCCGCCCAGGCCCCACGCCCGATTCCCGCGCGCGGCCCCTTAGCCGGCCGACGCGCCTCGCTCCGCCCGCCCGCAACCGCCTGGCGCCCCCCCCCCCCCCCCCCCCGAATCGCGCTCCCGCGCGTGATTCCCGCGCAGCAACGCACCGGATCCCGCCTGGATCCCGCCCGACAGCCCCGAATCCCACCCCGACACGCCCAGCCTCCCGCGCGCGATTCCCGGCCACAACCGACTCGTCCCTGGATGCCGCACCCGTACGTCCCGCCGTCTATAAAAGCAACCGTAGCTCCGTAGGTTTTTTTCCCGATCCCAGAACAGCCGCCGCCGCCTCCACGCCTCCGGTACAGAGGAGAAAAAAAGCACCAGAAGGTTGCGCCGCCAGGGGAAGAAAAGGAAGAAAAAAAGAGGGGAAGAAGAGGAAGAAAAAGAGGAGGGTGCCGTCGTCTACCGGAGATCGTCGCCGTCGTCGTGCCGCCGGAGGACTGCTGCGCCATCCACTTCGTCTACGTGTTGCATTCGTTCCGCGACCGTCAAGCCGTCAGATCTACGGTAGGATTTGTTCCCGATGCGAATTTTAGCGACGCATTAGTTCTAATAGACGCAAATTGATTTTAGTTGCACCATAATTTTATTTTCAGCAGCATTAATCCACTCTAAAACCCCCGTAAACTCATATTAACACGTATGAACTAGTTGTATCTAATTAATAAACAACCATAGTTAATTAATAATTGATCTTTGCATGCATGCATATCATCGCATGTTGATTAATGTGTGTGCATCATGTTGATTTGTATATATATTCTTGTATGTGTGATCACGAGTAGAGGGAAGTGCTCAAGAGGTCGTGTACGAGGATTTCCAGAATCAAGACTTCGAAGCGCTTGAGCAATCCTATCCGCCGGAGCAAGGCAAGTGTCCTTGAAGCATATTGATCCTGTTTTTAAAATAAATGTTTTGTTTGCAAACTGCATGCTTGTGTCAAATTGACGGGAATCCTATGGTAGGAAGTTTACTAGCTTTGTTTAACCACCATTGTCACCTGGAATATATGGTAGAGAGTCGGGAAGGGTTTTTTTTACCTTTTTGCTTCGCTTGATTAATTGGGATGGCAAACAACACTACACATTTAATTATGCATCAATGATATTCTGGTTAATGTGAATTGGTCAATACAATGGGTGATCTAAGCAAGCCTGGTATGTGGATGGGTTGGATGTTATGGTGGTTTGCTTGCCTTAGATCTAAGGACCGGTTCATGCGAGAATAAGCCAGGACTACAGTGCCACCACGAGGCCAAGTATGGGTGCGGCGTAGCTGATTAATTAGGGCTTTGCTAGTGCTGTTTGGACCATTGTGGATGCTCAGGGAAGGGGTAGTCGGATTGGGTTTGTTGATGATTGGTGGAACTACCCTGGGATCCGAATGGCTCAAGAGGGGGCCCTTGGTTGAAGATGTGCTCAGTTGGAGGCATCGCCACCGGTGAAACCTCAGTGGGGTCTGAATAGACTAGTAATCCCTTTGTAAAGGCTATTTTGTGATCTCTTGGCCACACATCAACGGAAGTGTGTAATGTGACCGACGGTTCATGGGCATAAGGGAGGTTCTTAGTCGCCGAAAGGTGATGAAATCACGAACACGTGGGTAATGAGGTACAAACTCTGAATAGTTAACTAAAACTATCATGATAGCCGTGCTCCCGGTTATGAGCACCTGGACAACTTCCATGATTAGAGGGAAATTGGAACTTGGGATGGTTAGGGTTATGGTAATGGTTATGGATGGTTATGGATTTAATTTCTGGTATTGAATATGGTTATTGGCAATGGTGAAATGTGGACTTGTTGATGACGGTAATGAATTCAGTTTGGTATTATGGTATTACTCGTGATTATGATGGGATTACTTCACATACATATAATATATTGCTTTTCAAATGTTTTACTGTACTTTTCAGCACTTAGCCATTATTATTGTCGTCATTTGAATCAGCCACATGTCATACTTTCCACACTTGCTGAGTACGACATGTACCCACTCTTGCAATCCCCCCAACAGTTGCAGGTCAGAATTATGAGTTTAATGACGATAATGTGGAGATCTAGGCCGTGTCTACCGTCAGCTTTGCCTGTGGTGTTATTGGCGCTGCGCTATCCCTTTTGCTTAGTTTTCTTAGTTGCTTAATTAGTTTATTTCCGCTGCATTAGTTGAACTTGTCATTAATATTCATTAGAGCTTGTATTCGAGGATAATATGGTTTGTGTAATAAAATTTGATAATTAATCTTGTTCTGTGGTAATTATCTGTATATCGTTTGTAATTGCACTCGTATATGTGTGATGAACATCCTGGGCACACATATGCGTTAGCTTGGTTCATTTTTCGGAACCGGGCATCACAGATTGGTATCAGAGCCACAGGTTGACCGTAGGACGCAACCTAGATAGAATGGACACTTTAGAGCACATAGGAGCACTCAGGAATCGATTTGATTTTGTTGGTGTGCTGTTTGCTATATATATATATATTGTTTGCTTCTGTGCTTAATAGAGGATTTTGGGATGCCTTAGCATTGTTATGTCCACCTAGGCTAGTGTAGCTAGCTGTTTAGTTCCATATCCCTTGATGCATATAGTTGGGGACGTTCTCTAATTTTTACCTATTGCTTTTCTTCAGATGGTGAGGACTCGCAATCAGAGGGATGTCAATGACGAGGAGGAGAACCATGGAGTACCTCAAAACAACAATGGACAAGGACCTGCTCATGGAGCTATCAATATTGAGCAGCTACTGGCCATGCAAAACCAGCTCATGCAGACCATGATACAAACTATGGGATAGCTGCAGGCCGGCAATAACATCAACAATCAGCCCCACATGCCTCCACCGCCACCCCCGCCTCCTCATAACCGATTGGGAGAGTTTATGAGGACTAGGCCGCCAACCTTTGCTCAAGCTGCTGACCCTATGGATGCTGATGATTGGCTCAAGTCCGTGGAGAAGAAACTTGCTATTGTCCAATGCAGTGACCGAGAGAAGGTTCTCTTTGCATCACATCAACTCGTTGGAGCAGCTGCCGATTGGTGGGATACTTATTGCAATGCTCATGAGAATCAAGAGCGGATCACCTGGGATGAATTCAAGGAGAGTTTCCGTTCTCATTATGTGCCGAAAGGTGTTATGATCTTGAAGAGGCAAGAACTTGAGAACTTGAGACAAGGAAAATCAAGCGTGAGTGAATATCTCAATAAATTCACTCAACTCTCAAGATATGCGCCTGAGGATGTTAGTCGGGACAGCCGGAAGCAATATTTGTTCATGAGGGGCTTGAACAATGAGATCCAAGTGCAACTACTCAACTGCGATTATGCCAATTTTCAGAAGCTTGTGGACAAAGCAATTGTGGTGGAAAACAAGGTTCGTGAGATGGAGCAAGAAATCAAGAGGAAGGCACCATATCAAGGACAGCAACAAGGAAGTAATGTGCGCCCTCGCCTTGCACCACCCAATGCGCCTCATTACAGCTCCTCTATTCCTGCTCAGCGCCCTGGTTATGCACCACGCCCAACTCAGTTTGTGCAGCAGCGCCCAGTCATGCAAGCAATGCCTTATGCACCTCGTGCTGATTTTCCTGGAGCCAATGTTCAAAACCAAGCTCGTCCCAATAATTCTGGTGGAGTTAAGAAGTGTTATACTTGTGGAGAAGCTGGACACTTTGCACATCAATGTCCTAAGTCAGGCCATGGTCAAGGAAGCAATGCGCCGAGGCAAAACTCAAGACCCAATGAAGGACAGCCACAAGGAAGCTGTGGACAACAGAAGTTTGCTCGTGGCAACGTTAACCATGTCTCTACGGAGGATGCTCAACAAGCGGATGACGTGGTCATTGGTATGTTTCTCGCCAACTCCAACCCCGCGACTATGTTATTTGATTCTGGAGCATCGCATTCATTCATTGCATCGAAGTATGTTGCCAAGTATAGTTTGCCTATCTCTCATATGAAGTTTACTCTATTGGTTAAGTCTCCTGGAGGAGAGATGAGGACAAATATAGTATGTCCAAAAGTAAGCCTTAGAATAAGGGGGGTAGACTTCTCCGCCAACCTCATTGTTTTAGATTCTCAAGGATTGGACATCATACTTGGTATGGACTGGTTGAGGAAGCACAATGGAGTTATTGAGTGTGCCACGAAGATGGTGAAGTTGACCAATGAGGAAGGGATCACCGTAGAATTTGAAGCATCTCAAACCGCACCGAAGCAATTGGAATTGAACCATATGGACGGTGCCGCAATTGAGGAGATTCCAGTGGTGTGTGAATTTTTGGATGTTTTTCCAGACGAGTTGCCAGGTATGCCACCCGATCGGGACATTGAGTTCGTTATTGATTTAATACCTGGAACTGCACCTATAGCTAAGAGGCCGTATAGGATGCCTCCTAAGGAATTAGAAGAGCTCAAGAAGCAAATTCAAGAGCAGCTAGAGAAGGGTTTTATACGCCCAAGCTCATCCCCGTGGGGAGCCCCAGTGCTCTTCGTAGATAAGAAGGATGGAACCCAGAGGATGTGTGTGGACTATAGGTCTCTCAACGAAGTAACAATTAAGAACAAGTACTCACTGCCCCGTATAGAGGATTTGTTCGACCAAATGAAGGGTACCTGTATTTTCTCCAAGATCGACTTGCGGTCAGGATACTTCCAAATGAAGATTAGACCATCGGATATACCCAATACAGCATTTCAGACACGATATGGATCTTACGAGTACATCGTCATGTCAATTGGATTGACGAACGCGCCTGCGTACTTTATGTATCTCATGAATAAGGTCTTCATGGAATATCTGGATAAGTTCGTTGTAGTGTTCATCGATGATATTATGATCTACTCGAAGGATGAGAAGGAACATGAGGAACACTTGAGGCTTACGCTGCAGAAATTGAGGGAGCATCAATTGTATGCTAAGTTCAGTAAATGTCAATTCTGGTTAGGGGAAGTTTCTTTCTTAGGCCATATTATTTCCGGAGGAGGAGTATCAGTTGACCTAGGGAAGGTGAGAGATGTGCTTAAGTGGGAACCGCCACAGAATGTCAAGGAAATTCGGAGTTTCCTTGGAATGGCTGGATATTACCGCCGATTCATCAAGGATTTCTCCAAAATAGCCAAGTCTATGGCCGAATTACTCATGAAAGGGAAGGCATTCCGATGGACTCAAGCTTGTCAGGATAGCTTTGAGGAGTTAAAGAAAAGGTTGACAACCGCGCCAGTGTTAGTATTACCGGACGTGAGCAAGAGTTTTGATATATATTGTGATGCATCAAGACAAGGATTAGGATGTGTGCTCATGCAAGAAGGCCAAGTGGTAGCTTATGCACCGAGGCAACTAAAGAAACATGAGTTGAATTATCCTACACACGACCTTGAACTCGCAGCCGTGGTACACGCCTTGAAGATATATAGACACTATATTTTTGGTCACCGATGTGAGATTTATACGGATCACAAGAGTCTCAAGTACATATTTACGCAAACGGATCTGAATCTGAGGCAACGCCGATGGTTGGAGCTCATCAAGGATTATGACGTGGGAATCAACTGTCACCCAGGGAAGGCCAATGTAGTGGCCGATGCTTTGAGCCGAAAAGGAGTAAGTCATCAACTCACAGTTCGAGAGCTGCCATCCGAGTTATGCAAAGAGTTTGAACGGTTGAATCTTGGATTCATAAATGAGATGGGAACGATGGAAGTCCACCCAACATTAGAGCAGGAAATACGGGAAGGACAGACAAAGGACAAGGAAATACAGGAAATCTAGGAAAGGACCCAAGAAGGAAAAGAATTCAGATTTGATGAGGACGAACAGGGTACCTTATGGCTTGGAAAGAGGATTGTGGTACCTAATGTCAGGCATATTCGGGAGACAATATTAAAGGAGGCACATGACTCGCCTTACTCAATTCACCCCGGTTGTACAAAGATGTACAAAGACTTAAAGACATGCTATTGGTTGGCCAGCATGAAAAAGGACATAGCCGAATATGTTGCACTTTGTGATGTGTGCCGACGAGTTAAAGCTGAACATCAAAGGCCAGCCGTATTGTTACAACCATTAAAGATCCCGGAGTGGAAGTGGGAAGATATTGGTATGGACTTTATAGTTGGATTACCGCGAACTCAGTCTGGCCATGATTCAATATGGGTTATTGTGGATCGGTTGACAAAATCAGCTCACTTCATCCCTGTCAAGACCACATATACCACCGCGAAGCTAGCAGAATTGTATATGGAGAATATTGTGTGTCGACACGGAGTACCGAAGAAGATAGTCTCGGATAGAGGTTCTCAGTTCACCTCTAGGTTTTGGCATAAACTGCATGAAGCAATGGGAACAAGGTTGAACTTCAGTTCGGCGTATCACCCTCAAACGGATGGACAAACCGAGAGGACCAACCAAATTTTGGAAGACATGTTAAGAGCTTGTGCTTTAAAGCATGGGAAAAGTTGGGATAAAAGTTTGCCGTATGCTGAATTCTCGTACAACAATAGCTACCAAGCAAGTCTGAAAATGTCACCCTATGAAGCACTATACGGAAGGAAGTGTAGGACTCCCTTGTTTTTGAATGAAACCAGAGAGAATCAAGTGTTTGGTCCCGACGTGTTACAAGAAGCTGAAAGGCAAGTCCAAATAATACGGGAAAACCTAAAGGCTGCCCAGTCTCGACAGAATGGTTATGCTGATAATAGGCGAAGGAGTCTGACTTTTGAGGTTGGAGATTTTGTATACCTCAAAGTGTCGCCTATCAGAGGTCAGCGACGGTTTAACGTCAAAGGAAAACTGGCACCACGTTACATTGGACCATTTAAGATTCTGGACAAGCGAGGAGAGGTAGCTTATCGACTTGAGCTGCCGACATATCTCTCCGATGTACACGACGTGTTTCACGTCTCTCAACTCAAGAAGTGTCTCAGGGTACCGGAAGAACAAGTGCCGATGGACGAGTTAGAACATCAAGAGGATTTGTCCTATGTCGAGCAACCTATCAATATTTTGGACATAAAGGAAAGGGTCACGAGAAATAAGAGGATCCGTTGGTGCAAAGTGCAATGGAAACACCATACGGAAGTCGAAGCTACATGGGAACGTGAAGAAGACCTGAAAGCAGAATTCTCTCATCTTTTATCGAATCTCGAGGGCGAGATTCACTTTAAGGGGGGTAGGTTTGTAACACCCTCAATTTTTGCATCATGCATCGCATTGTATATATATATATTCATGCATTAAACATTAATAGAGGAAAAGGAATAAAATAGCCTAAAACTTGTAATAGGGAAATAGTATAAAAAAATAACAATAATAAAAAAATATATAAATATATATATAAATATATAAATAATATATATAACAACTGCATAAAAAAATAATTAAATAAATAAAATATATATAGTAATATATATTATAATAATAATAATATAAAAAGGATAAAACAAAAAAAAGAAAAAAAAAGAAAAAAAGGAACCGCCGGCCTGGCAGCCCGAACGGCCCAGCCAGCGCCCCAGCCCCGCCGGCTCGCGCAGTGCGCGCCTCCCGCCGCCTGCCCAGTGGCCCCGCAGCCGGGCCCCACCGCGCGCGCCGCCACGCCACCCCGACGCGCGCATCGCGCGCCCGCACCGCCGCCCGGGCCCCACGCCCGATTCCCGCGCGCGGCACCTGAGCCGGCCGACGTGCCTCGCTCCGCCCGCGCGCAACCGCCTCCCCCCCCCCCCCCCCCCCCCCGAATAGCGCTCCCGCGCGTGATTCCCGTGCAGCGACGCACTGAATCCCACCCGACTCCCCCAAATCCCACCCCGACGTGCCCAGCCTCCCGTGCGCGATTTCCGGCCGCAACCGACTCGTCCCTGGATGCCGCACGCGTACGTCCCGCCGTCTATAAAAGCAACCGTAGCTCCGTAGGTTTTTTTCCCCAATCCCAGAACAGCCGCCGCCGCCTCCACGCCTCCGGTACAGAGGAGAAAAAAAGCACCAGAAGGTTGCGCCGCCAGGGGAAGAAAAGGAAGAAAAAAGGAGGGGAAGAAGAGGAAGAAAAAGAGGAGGGTGCCGTCGTCTACCGGAGATCGTCACCGTCGTCGTGCCGCCGGAGGACTGCTGCGCCATCCACTTCGTCTACGCATCGCATTCATTCCGCGACCGTCAAGCCGTCAGATCTACAGTAGGATTCGTTCCCGATGCGAATTTTAGCGACGTATTAGATCTAATAGACGTAAATTGATTTTAGTTGCACCATAATTTCATTTTCAGCAGCATTAATCCACTCTTAAACCCCCATAAACTCATATTAACACGTATGAACTAGTTGTATATAATTAATAAACAACCATAGTTAATTAATAATTGATCTTTGCATGCATGCATATCATCGCATGTTGATTAATGTGTGTGCATCATGTTGATTTGTATATATTCTTGTATGTGTGATCACGAGTAGAGGGAAGTGCTCAAGAGGTCGTGTACGAGGATTTGCAGAATCAAGACTTCGAAGCGCTTGAGCAATCCTATCCGCCGGAGCAAGGCAAGTGTCCTTGAAGCATATTGATCCTGTTTTAAAATAAATGTTTTGTTTGCAAACTGCATGCTTGTGTCAAATTGATGTGAATCCTATGGTAGGAAGTTTACTAGCTTTGTTTAACCACACTTGTCACCTGGAATATATGGTAGAGAGTCGGGAAGGTTTTTTTTTTACCTTTTTGCTTCGCTTGATTAATTGGGATGGAAAACAACACTACACATTTAATTATGCATCAATGATATTCTGGTTAATGTGAATTGGTCAATACGATGGGTGATCTAAGCAAGCCAGGTATGTGGATGGGTTGGATGTTATGGTGGTTTGCTTGCCTTAGATCTAAGGACCGGTTCATGCGAGAATAAGCCAGGACTACAGTGCCACCACGAGGCCAAGTATGGGTGCGGCGTAGATGATTAATTAAGGCTTTGCGAGTGCTGTTTGGACCATTGTGGATGCTCGGGAAAGGGGTAGTCGGATTGGGTTTGTTGATGATTGGTGGGACTACCCTGGGATTCGAATGGCTCAATAGGGGGCCCTTGGTTGAAGATGTGCTCAGTTGGAGGCATCGCCACTGGTGAAACCTCAGTGGGGTCTTAATAGACTAGTAATCCCTTTGTAAAGGCTATTTTGTGATCTCTTGGCCACACACCAACGGAAGTGTGTAATGTGACCGACGGGTCATGGGCATAAGGGAGGTTCTTAGTTGCCGAAAGGTGATGAAATCACGAACACATGGGTAAAGAGGTACAAACTCTGCAGAGTTAACTAAAACTATCATGATAGCCGTGCTCCCGGTTATGAGCACCTGGACAACTTCCATGATTAGAGGGAAATTGGAACTTGGGATGGATAGGGTTATGGTAATGGTTATGGATGGTTATGGATTTAATTTCTGTTATTGAATATGGTTATTGGCAATGGTGAAATGTGGACTTATTGATGACGGTAATGAATTCAGTTTGGTATTATGGTATTACTCGTGATTATGATGGGATTACTTCACATACATATAATATATTGCTTTTCAAATGTTTTACTGTACTTTTCAGCACTTAGCCATTATTATTGTCGTCATTTGAATCAGGCACATGTAATACTTTCCACACTTGCTGAGTACGACATGTACTCACTCTTGCAATCCCCCCCCCCCCCAACAGTTGCAGGTCAGAATTATGAGTTTAATGGCGATAATGTGGAGATCTAGGCCGTGTCTACCGTCAGCTTTGCCTGTGGTGTTATTGGAGCTGCGCTATCCCTTTTGCTTAGTTTGCTTAGTTGCTTAATTAGTTTATTTCCGCTGCATTAGTTGAAATTGTCATTAATATTCATTAGAGCTTGCATTCGAGGATAATATGGTTTGTGTAATAAAATTTGATAATTAATCTTGTTCTGTGGTAATTACTTGTATATTGTTTGTGATTGCACTCGTATATGTGTGATGAACATCCTGGGCACACATATGCGTTAGCTTGGTTCATTTTTCAGAACCGGGCATCACAAAGAGCCTAGGTACAAGCAGCATCCTAAGGCAATGACTAACCTAAAAATCATTGAAACTAGTGTTGGAACCAAGCACTACATTACTCATATCAACATAATAATATTAATATCTAATTAGACTATATGAACGTACATGATGTTTATGATAATATAATAAGTGCATTATAACTTGATCATAATCACATCTATACCTAAGACATGCATGGAATCCACAACAAAAGAAGGAATGCTTCATCCAAGTATATGAATAAGTAAAGACTAATAATAATATTACAAAGCATAATGTCACAAATACATGAGAAGATACATGAGCTATACCTTTCCCAATCTGGACTTGGGATTAGAGGCTCCTCTCTACATTCTAACCTCCACTAAGGGAGTAAGAGCACTAGTGTGGTACAAGAGAATGCTTGAGTGGTGTGTGTGAGAAGGGAGGCATCCCCCTATTTATACACGGACTAGAGGCGGTTCCTGCAACAATTAGTGCTTGATTCAGTCTTCGCTGCCTTCAGGGTGCTATGAGGAGCCAAAACGTGGAGGAAGATAGAGTTTGGATCCAGAGCCAAGTCGGCCGACTAGGGGGGTTGGCCGACCTGGTCATTCCCCGTCTTCTGGTGTGCTTCCTTTGGGTGACTTCCAAGAGGGCCCTTATCCCCTTCCAAACTGGTACACCTTTGGGTCTCCTCAGATACGCCAGGAAATGAGTCATAGATCCATGCAGTGTCATGTGTCGATGCGTGATTGGCTGGGGTGGCACTTTTTAAGATTGCTCCCCTCATTCTCCATCATTTTTGCATAAAAACTCCTGCATTCACTATTTCTCCAAGTACAAATGGAATTATGTTAAATCTAACTATGATGTGTGTAAGAAATATTTATTCCTTCACAAAATTGGGTTATATTGATGGTCGAAACTGGAATATAACGACCGTCAACAAAATCCCCCAAGCTTACCCTTTGCTGGTCCCGAAGCAAATATGAGGACCTATATTTTGCAAAAGTACCATGTGCACAACAAAATATTATACTTTGTATTTAATAAATTGGCTATGGTACCTCACCCTTTTCTTAGTCAATATGTGGCTTATGCCTCGTCCTTTTCTTGCGTGGTTGAAAGATAGAATAGCAAAATGATCATGCATCACCTAATGTTAAGTTCCAGTCAAATTTAGCGAGAAATTCAAATGGCATTTGAATTTCGGTCCCTCGACTGATGCACTCAGTCAGTCCCACGTGGAAGTGGTATTTGTATCCTCACCAAGGCAATGCCTTTCTAGTCTGATATCTAAATAAGGCTTGTATGTAGAGTTTGGTAGGGATCATGAGTTGGCATATTTGAAACACATTTATTGCTATGTTAAAAGAGTAAGCCTTAGGAGAAAACATGCTATACTTTTTATCAAGATTTGTGCAAGTGTGATGGAATATTTGTGGAGTGGAAAACATGAAGATAATACCTTTGTATGCACTCTTTTTATTTGTGAGGATGAAACATGGCTACTTATTCTCTGTTTTCTCTTTTTTTTCTCATGCTCTTGTACATGAGCATGCATTTTTATTTTTCCGGTAGCCATGTCTTCTACTCCTTTTTTTATTTTCAAATATATTGAAGAGGGTATTATGCATGAAAAGCATGGAGTATCTTTTTGGTGGTGGAATGGTATGATGGAATTTTGCTAACTTCTGGTGTAGAAGTTTAGCATGTGCTCGTGCAATCTTGATCTTGAAAGCATGAAGAGATTCTCACATAGGCCTATACTAGTTTGACGAGGCTCAATGTGAAGGCAAGTAGAATGTGCATAGGGTTTGTCTAATTCAAATCATCATATGACTTTGGTAGGAATTTATATCAAATGAGGAACTCACATTTAAATATAATCCCTGAAATTAAGTTTTACTCATAACTAGGGTATTAGCAGCTCTTATCACTATATCATATCCCACAACAACCTATAATTGGACTTGGCTTGTGCTACCCACAAGTTCGAAGTTTAAGGCAAAAGAATATTCTAAGACAATATACGCAATACTTGGAGAATACTATGTTGTATGCAAGGGACTAGAGAAAACAAAACAGAGCAACTATTCATACTTTCAACTTATGCAAAGCAAAAATATTCTTACCGCACATCTTTTATTTTATTAACCTGAACTATACTACATTACTATTATTATATTTTTTAGATGCAATGGTGGTGGAAAGAAAGAAAGAAAATGAAAGAATGCAAATGGGGTGTGATACAAGTTACCTCAGGTGAGGGTCCTCCCCCAATCTTGCTCTTCTTAATTGCCGTGATAAGGGTTGAACCCTTGATGACAGAAATAGGCCATGAGGTCAGCCTGTTGTTGCAGCAGAGTGGTGTTGACATTTTTGAAATGCGTGTCGGTTTGGATTTGGTATTGATGTGTGTTGAAGATGTCGTTTGACATAACTTCAAGATCCCCCATGCGTTGGGTGATTTCCGCCATTCCTTGCCCAAGGTCACGATAACCTCGGGCCCAAAAGGAACTACTTGTACCCATAGTTGGAGGCGGCAAGCTAGTAGAGCCTGAGCTCCCTCTTGTGGTAGCTAACTCTTGCCACGACGATCCTCCTGCCTCATACGTGGAGTTGGGTCCAACCGGGTGCATGACCCGTTGGATCCACTTCCTTTTGTACTCATAGGCGAGAGGGTATCTCGGTGGCATCTCCATGGCCGCTCTACGTGAATGGTTCCTTGTGACCCTACCAAAGATATTACTCCTACAAGCCACTTCGATAGGCTGGAGAGCAATGGTTAGTTTCCAACACTTATATAAATGAAAATCCAGGTTAGGTAACTGAATTTCATTTACATGGCTGGGATAGAAAAACACTAGGGATCCATCTTGATCATGTATAAGATTGTGCCTGATTGTAGCCTAGAGGGGGTGGATAGGCCTTTTGAACTTTCGTCGGATCCTGAAACACTTAGCAACTTGATCAAATACAGAAAAATTGGACTAGTCTGGTAGAGTGCGGACTAGTTCGGTGTGTGCGGAGTAGATTGATCAAGTTTTATCAATGATTTCAATTCAAGTACTCTATGCAACAAAAATTAAGTTGTAACTTGAATGTATGACGTCAATGAAACTAGGTATGGCACAAACTAACTTTGGTTTCAATGTTTAAACGTAAGTTATATAAGATCGAGTAAACCATAGAATTTGATAAAAAGTAAGAAAAAGTATGACACAAGATTTTTATCCCGTAGTTCGATTCTACAGAGAAAATCTACGTCCACGTTGAGGAGTCCATGGTGGACCGGGTCCTCACCAACACTACCCTCGTCGAATCGCGACAGAGGCCGATTCTCTTCCACTAATAACAAAGGGGGCAAATCACCGTGTTCATGGGGCCTTCTCACAAGTTGAGGGCTCCCCGAGATTTACAATTGAAAACACCACCAAACACACTCGAAAGATATGCAATGAAAGAAAATGAGTGTGCGAGAGATTCAAAACCAAGAGCTAAAGACATGTAGAATGAGTCTCTCCTTTGATCAATGACAGATCCTCGAAGATTTGATCTTTCTAGGGTTAGATTGTGTGGAGAGACGTGTATTCTAGGCTCTTGGAAGGTGTGACGATGCAGGGGGTCAAGAGAGTTGGTTGTAGGTCCATACACCTCTATTGTGTCACCCGGTTCCAAAAATGAACCAAGTAAACGTGTATGTGTGCCCAGGACGTTAAACACACATACAAGAGTGCAATCACAAACGAGTATACAGAAAATTACCACAAAACAAGATTAATTAAACTCATTTATTACACAATTTATAATATCCTCGAATACAAGCTCTTATGATTATTAATGACAAGTTTGAACTAATGCAGCGGAAATACTCTAAATAAGCACTAAGAAGCTAAGCAAAGGGTATAGCGCAGCTCCAACACTCCACGGGCAAAGCTGGCGGCAGACACGGCCTAGAACTCTGCATTATCATCGTTAAACTCCCAATCCTGACCTGCAACTGTTGGTGGGGGAATTGCAAGATTTAGTACATGTTGTACTCAGCAAGTGTGGAAAGTATGACATGTAGCTAATTCAAATGACGAATATAATAATGGCTAGGTGCTAAAAAGTACATTAAAACATTTGAAAAACCCATCACAACTAGGTAGTTATTATAATACCAGTCCATATTTCGTTACCATCATCCATATTCTAGATTTCACATTACCAATGATTATAATCAATATTAAAATTTAATTCATAACCATTCATAACCATATAATTAACCATAACCATTACCAACCATAACCATAACCATAACCAACCATCCATCCCAAATTCCTTCTAATCATGGAAGTTGTCCAGGTGCTCATAACCGAGAGCACGACTATCATGATAGTTTATTAGACTCTGTTGAGTTTGTACCACTTTACCCACGTGTTCGTGATTTCATCACACTGCGGCGACTAAAGAACCTCCCTTATGCCAATTACACTTCCTTTGGTGTATGGCCAAGAGATCACAAAATATCCTTTACAAAGGGTTTACTAGCCTATTTAGACCCCACTGAGGTTTCACTGGTGGCGATGTCTCCTACAGAGCACATCTTCAACCAAGGGCCCTCCCTTGAGCCATTCGGATCCCAGGGTAGTCCCACCGATCATCAAAAAACCCAATCCGACTATCCCTTCCACGAGCATCCTTAATGGTCCAAACAACACTGGCAAAGCCCTAATTAATCAGCTAAGCCGCACCCATACTTGGCTCGTGGCGGCACTGTTGTACTGGTATATTCTCGCATGAACCGGTCCTTAGATCTAAAGCAAGCAAACCACCATAACATCCAACCCATCCACATACCAGGCTTGCTTAGATCACCCATTACCACAACATATTAACCAGTTCATGTTATTCATAATCTCATTAATGCATAATTTAATAGTATAGTTGTTCTCCCATCCCAAGTAATTAAGCAAAGCAAATAGGTAAAAAAGCCCTTCCCGACTCTCTACCATAAATTCCAGGTGACAAGGGTGGTTATACAACGCTAGTAAACTTCCTATCATAGGATTCCCATCAAATTGACACAAGCATGCAGTTTTGCGAACAAAACATTTATTTTAAAAACTGGATCAATATGCTTCAAGGACACTTGCCTTGCTCTTGGGATTGGTTCAGGTCAAAGACTTCAAACTCTTGGTGTTGTAGATCCTCCACGGCACTCTCTAGCGCAAATCCGTCTAGTCGGGACAATGAACATACAAGACAAGAATCACAATCAAAGAGTGCACATATATTACTCAATATGACATGACATGCATGATTAATGCAATTGCAAAGCAAAACTAGTTAATAAGTTGCTTTTAATGTTTACTAATCAATTACAATGGTTATTCACATGTCTACACAGTTTTGGAATTGGTTCGAAACAATTTAGATTTAATTCAACAGGAATTGGATTGCAAAAATTGGACAAGTCCGTAGGAGGCCGGACTAGTCCGCACTGCGCAGGAACGACAAATTAGGGTTTTCTAGATTGTGAGTTTGGAGATTTGGGGTTGAATTCACGTAAGGAAAAGAGAATAGAAGGTATACCAGGTGTTTAGTCTCCAATGAATCAAGGATCTTGGAGGCAATGCTTGGATCTTGGTGATATAGGGTTGATGAAGAACTTGATCGTGGATTGTTGACGAAGAACGCGAAGTTGATGGAGATCTTGATCCTCTTTTGTTTCTTCCTCTTCTTATTCTTGTTCGAGATCTCCTTCTCCCTCCTTGGTGGTGGCTAATCATGAGCTATGGTTTGGGGGAGGTGGAAAAGTGACAAATCGATGTGAAGCCAAGGGGTCAGGTTGTTTATATAGAGGTGGAGGCTAGGGTTAGATGGATTTCAAGTTTGAGATGAGTAGAGGTCGGTTTGGAGTCCCACATGGGCTCTAAGAGAGTTAGGCACGACGTCCCTAGGCCCACATAACGTAAAACCCAAGGAACAAGTCGTGAACAAAAGATCAACTCGGAGTCACGATTTATCGGACAAGTCCGAAAAGGGCCGGACTAGTCCAAAGTTGGACAGAGAGAAATCGGACAAGTCTGGACTAGACATCGGACAAGTTTGAACTTATCTAGAGGGGAAAAATAGACAAGTCTGGCCTAAAATCGGACAAGTCCGACTTTAGTCAGAGGCAAAAACGGACAAGTCCGCTGGAACATCGGACAAGTCTAGACAAGTCCAGGGACTTAGCAAATTTTTCAAGGATTTGGAACACCAGACTAGTCCGCATTGGACTGGACAAGTCCGAAGGTGTCCAGAGAGAAAAACAGACTAGCCGAAGAAAAACGGACAAGTCCGAGTGAGGTCAGAGAGAAAACGGACTAGTCCACACCGAAATCGGACTAGTGTGCACTTCCCAGAATTCTTAAGTGCGGTTTTGTTTATAATTGATTTTAAACTTGTTTCTTTTTATGTTACTAAATTTTAAACATGTATTAGAATGTATGCAATGCATGATGGATGAAAATGAGGGTGTTAGAAACCTACCCCCTTAAAATGAATCTCGCCTTCGAGATTCGACGTGGAAGAGAAAAGATAGGGAAATTCATTCTTGAGATCATCTTCCAGTTCCTATGTTGCCTCTGATTTGGTATGATGTTTCCATTGAACTTTACACCACATGATGACCTTGTTTCTTGTGACTCTCTCCTTGGTTTCCAAGATTTTGATCGGTTGCTCGGCATAAGTCAAATCTTCCTCTAGTTCCAATTCTTCCATCGGCACTCGTTCTTCCGGTACTCTCAACCACTTCTTGAGCTGGGAAACATGAAACACATCATGGACATCTTAAAGATGAGCTAGCATCACCAACCTATATGCTACCTCTCCTCTTTTGTCCAAAATATTGAATGGTCCAATATATCGAGGTGCTAGCTTGCCTCTTATGTTTAACCTCTTATGACCTCTCATGGGTGACACCCTGAGGTAAACAAAGTCTCATATTTCAAAGGCTAATTTCTTTCTCCTATTGTCCGCATAGCCTTTTTGCTTTTATTGAGCAGCCCTCAGGTTCTCCCGAATAATCTGAACTTGTTTCTCAACTTCTTGCAACACATCTAGACCAAATACTTGATTTTCCCCTGTCTCATTCTAGAATAAAGGTGTCCTACACTTTCTTCCGTAAAGTTCTTCATAAGGTGACATCTTCAAACTTGCTTGGTAACTATGGTTATATGAAAATTCTACATATAGCAACCTCTTGTCCCAACTTTTCCCATGCTTCAAAGCACAAGCTCTTAATATATCCTCTAAAATCTGGTTGGTCCACTCGGTTTGTCTATCCGTTCGAGGGTGAGATGCTGAACTGAAATTCAACCTTGTTCCCAATGCTTCATGCAACTTTTGCCAGAACCTAGAGGTAAATTGAGAGCCTCTATCCGATACTATCTTCATTGGAACTCCATGTCGACACATAATATGCTCCATATACAATTATGCTAGCCTCGCGGTGGTATAGGTGGTCTTGACAGGAATAAAATGAGCTGATTTGGTCAATCGATCCACAATTACACAAATTGAATTGTATCCAGACTGGGTACGTGGCAATCCAACTATAAAGTCCATGCCAATCTCTTCCCACTTCCATTTCGGGATCTTTGATGGCTGCAATAATCCGGCAGGCCTTTAATGTTCCGTCTTGACTTGTTGGCACACATCACACAAGGCTACATATTCAGCTATGTCCTTTTTCATGCTATCCCACCAATAACATGTCCTCAAGTCTTTGTACATCTTGGTACAACCTGGGTGAATCGAATATGGCGAGTCAGTGCCTCCTTTAGTATTGTCTCCCGAATATGCTTCACATTATGCACGACAATTCTCTTTCCAAGCCATAAGGTACCATGTTCATCCTCATCAAACCAGAATTCCCTTCCTTCTTGGGTCCTTTCCTTGATCTCCTAAATTTCCTCATCCTTTGTTTGACCCTCTCGAATCTCTCGTTCCAAGGTCGGATTTAACTCCATCATTCCCATCTCATTGATGAATCCGAGTTTCAACCATTCAAACTCCTTACATAACTCGGATGGCAACTCTCGAACTGTGAGTTTGTGACTCACCCCTTTTCTACTCAATGCATAGGCCACAACATTAGCCTTCCCTGGATGATAATTTATTCCCAAATTACAATATTTGATAAGCTCCAACCATCTTTTTTGCCTCAAATTAAGAACCATTTGTGTGAAAGTATACTTAAGACTCTTATGATCCGTGTAAATTTCACACCTATGTCCAAGGATATAATGTCTCCAAATCATTAATGCATGAACCACGGCTGCAAGTTCCAAATCATGCGTTGGGTAGTTCTGCTCATGTTTCTTCAATTGTCTTGATGCATATGCAACCACTTGACCTTCTTGCATGAGCACACAACCAAGTCCTTGTCTCGATGCATAACAATAAATATCTAAGCTTTTGCCTACATCCGGCAAAACAAAAATTGGGACTGTTGTTAACATTTTCTTCAACTCGTCAATACTTTCTTGACAAGCTTGAGTCCATTGAAACGCTTTCCCCTTCATTAGCAACTCTGTCATTGGCTTGGCTAATTTAGAAAAGTCCTTGATGAATCAACGGTAATATCCAACCATCCCAAGAAAACTCTTTATTTCCTTTAAGTTTTGCGGCGGTTCCCATTTCAACACGTCCCTCACATTTTCGGGGTCAACCGATACTCCTCCTCCTCCTGAAATGATATGACCTAAAAATGATACTTCTCTCAACCAAAATTGACACTTGTTGAACTTGGCATACAATTGGTGCTCCCTCAACTTCTGCAACGTGAGCCTCAAGTGTTCCTCGTGTTCCTTCTCATCCTTCGAGTAGATCATAATGTCATCAATGAACACCACTACAAACTTGTCCAAGTACTCCATGAAGACCTTATTCATGAGGTACATAAAGTAGGAAGGTGCATTGGTCAATCCAAAGGACATCACGGTGTACTCAGAGGATCCATATCGTGTCCTTAAAGCTTTCTTGGGTATGTTCGATGGTCTAATCTGCATTTGAAAGTATCTCGACCTCAAATCAATCTTTTAGAGAAAACACAAGCACCCTTCATCTAACGAAACAAGTCTTCTATGCGGCGCAAGGTGTACTTGTTCTTGATTGTTACCTCGTTGAGAGCTCGGTAATCCATGCACATCCATTGTGACCCATCCTTCTTATCCACGAATAGAACTGGAGCTCCCCAAGGTGAAGAGGTTAGGTGGATAAAACCCTTCTCTAGTTGCTCTTGAATCTGCTTCTTGAGCTCCGCCAATTCCTTAGGAGGCATCCTATATGGCCTCTTAGCTATAGTTGCAGTTCCACGTATTAAATCAATAACAAACTCAATGTCTCGGTCAGGTGGCATACCTGGCAACTCATTCGGAAACACATCAAAAAATTTACACACCACCGGAATCTCCTCAATCGCGGCACCGCCCATGTGATTCAGCTCCAATTGCTTCGGTGTGTGTTGAGATGCTTCAAATTATACGGTGATCCCTTCCTCATTGGTCAACTTCACCGTCTTCGTGGCACACTCAATGACTCCATTGTGCTTCCTCAACCAGTCCATACTAAGTATAATGTCCAATCCTTGAGAATCCAAGACAATTAGGTTGGCGGAGAAGTCTACCCCCCTTATTCTAAGGCTTACTTTTGGACATACTATATTTGTCCTCATCTCTCCTCCAGGAGACTTAACCAATAGAGTAAACTTCATATAAGATATAGGCAAACTATAATTGGCAACATATTTTGATGCAATGAATGAATGTGATGCTCCAAAGTCCAATAACATAGTCGTCGGGTTGGAATTTGCGAGAAACATACCAATCATAATGTCATCCGCTTATTGAGCATCCTCCGTAGAGACATGGTTCACGTTGCCACGAGAAAAATTCGGTTGTCCATGATTTCCTTGCGGCTATTATCAGTTGGGTCTTGGGTTTTGTCTCGGCGCATTGCTTCCTTGACCAAGGCCTGACTTAGGACATTGATGCGCAAAGTGTCCAGCTTCTCCACAAGTATAGCACTTCTTAACTCCACCATAATTATTGGGATGAGCTTGGTTCTGAACATGGGCACCACGAAAATTAGCACGAGGTGGAAAAGGCATTGGAGGCCTAGGTGCTTGCATGACAGGGCATTGCTGCACAAATTGAGTTGGGCACGGTGCATATCCAGGGTGCTATACAAGAGCAGAGGAGCTGTAATATGGTTCAAACCGAGGGCACAAATTACTTCCTTGTTGTTGTCCTTGGTATGGTGCCTTCCTCTTCTTGTCTTGCTCCATCTCTCCAACCATGTTCTCCACAACAATTGCTTTGTCCACAAGCTTCTGGAAGTTTGCATAATCACAATTGAGCAGTTGCACTTGGATCTCGTTGTTAAGGCCCCTCATGAACAAATATTGCTTTCGGCTGTCCCGACTAACATCTTCAGAGGCATACATTGAAAGTTGAGTGAATTTATTGAGATATTCACCCACGCTCGATCTTCCTTGCCTCAAGTTTTCAAACTCTTGCCTCTTCAAAATTATTACACCTTCCGGTGCATAATGAGAACGGAAACTCTCCTTGAATTTTTCCCAATAAATCATCTCTTGGTTCTCATGAGCATTGCATAGTGAATCCCACCAATCGGCAGCTGCTCCCACAAGTTGATGAGACACAAATAGCACCTTCTCCCAGTCACTACAGTGGACTATTGTGAGTTTCTTCTATACGGACATGAGCCAATCATCAGCATCCATAGGGTCAGCAACTTGAGCAAAGGTTGGCGGCCTAGTCCTCATAAACTCTCCCAACCGGTTATGAGGAGGTGGGGGCGGCGGTGGAGGCATGTAGGGCTGATTGTTGATGTTACCATCCTACAGATGTCCCATAGTTTGTATCATGGTCTGCATGAGCTGGTTTTGCAAAGCCAATAGCTGCTCAATGTTGATAGCTCTCCGAGCAGGTCCTTGTCCATGGTTATTATGAGGTGCTCCATTGTTCTCCTCCTCATCATTGCCATCCCTCTGATTGCGAGACCTCACCATCTGAAGAAACAAAAGAGATAAGATTTTAGAAACGTCCCCAACTATATGCATCAAGGGATATGAAACTAAACAACAATTTATACTAGCCTAGGTGGACATGGCAATGCTACAGCATCCCAAAATCCTCTATTAAGCACACAAGAAAGCAATATATAGCAAACAGCACACCAAGCAAAAACACATTGATTCATGAGTGTTCCTTTGTGCTCTGAAGTGTCCTTTCTATCTAGCCTACGTCATACAGTCAACCTTTGGCTCTGATACCAATTTGTGACACCCAGTTCCGAAAATGAACCAAGTGAACGAGTATTTGTGCCCAAGACATTCAACACACATACACGAGTGCAATCACAAATGAGTATACAAAAAATTACCACAAAACAATATTAATTAAACTTATTTATTACACAATTCATAATATCCTCGAATACAAGCTCTAATGATTATTAATGACAAGTTTGAACTAATGCAGCGGAAATACTCTAAATAAGCACTAAGTAGCTAAGCAAAGGGTATAGCGCAGCTCCAAAACAACACAGGCAAAGCTGATGACAGACACGATCTAGAACTCCACATTATCATCGTCAAACTCCCAATCCTGAGCTGCAACTATTGGTGTGGGAATTGCAAGAGTGAGTACATGTCGTACTCAACATGTGTGGGAAGTATGACATGTAGCTGATTCAAATGATGAATATAATAACGGCTAAGTGTTGAAAAGTACATTAAAACATTTGAAAAGTGGTATATTGTATATATGTGAAGTAAACCCATCATAACCAAGTAGTTATTATAATACCAGTCCATATTTCGTTACCATCATCCATATTCCAGATTTCACATTAACAATGACCATAATCAATACCAAATTTAATTCATAACCATTCATAACCATATCAATAACCATAACCATTACAAACCATAACCATAACCAACCATGCATACCAAATTCCCTCTAATCATGGAAGTTGTCCAGGTGCTCATAACCGGGACACGGCTATCAAGATAGTTTGTACCATTTTACCCACATGTTTGTGATTTCATCACACATTGGCGACTGAAGAACCTCCCTTATGCCAATTACACTTCCTTTAGTGTATGGCCAAGAGATCACAAAATAGCCTTTACAAAGGGATTACTAGCCTATTTAGACACCACTGAGGTTTCACCATTGGCGATGTCTCCTACAGAGCACATCTTCAATCAAGGGCCCCCTCTTGAGCCATTCGGATCCTAGGGTAGCCCCACCAATCATCAACAAACCCAATCCGACTATCCCTTCCCCGAGCATCCATAATGGTCTAAACAGCACTGGCAAAGCCCTAATTAATCAACTACGTCGCACCCATTCTTAGCCTCGTGGTGGCACCGTTGTCCTGGCATATTCTCGCATGAACCTGTCCTTAGATCTAAAGCAAGCAATCCACCATAACATCCAACCCATCCACATACCAGGCTTGCTTAGATCACCCATTACCACAACATATTAACCAGTTCATGTTATTCATAATTTCATTAATGCATAATTTAATAGTATAGTTGTTTTCCCATCCCAAGTAATTAATCGAGGCAAAAAGGTAAAAAAACCCTTCCTGACTCTCTACCATGAATTCCAGGTGACAAGGGTGGTTATACAACGCTAGTAAACAACCTATCATAGGATTCCTATCAAATTGACACAAGCATGCAGTTTTGCAAACAAAACATTTATTTTAAAAACTTGATCATTATGCTTCAAGGACACTTGCCTTGCTCTTGGGATTGGTTCGGGTTAAAGACTTCAAACTCTTGGTGCTATAGATCCTCCGCGGCACTCTCTAGCACAAATCCGTTTAATCCGCACAATAAACATACAAGAAAAGAATCACAATCAAAGAGTGCACATATATTACTCAATATGACATGACATGCAAACTCTAGGTTGGTTTGGAGTCCCACATGGGCTCTAAAAGAGTTAGGCAGGACGTCCCTAGGCCCACTTAACGTAAAACCCAAGGAAAAAGTCGTGATCAAAAGATCAACTCGGAGTCGTGATTTACCAGACAAGTCCAAAAAGGGCCGGACTAGTCCGGTGTTGGATAGAGAGAAATCGGACAAGTCCGGACTGGACATCGGACAAGTCCAAACTTATCCAGAGGGGAAAAACAGACAAGTCTGGCATAAAATCGGACAAGTCCGACTTTAGTCAGAGGGAAACATGGACATGTCCTCTGGAACACCGGACTAGTCCGGACAAGTCCAGGGACTCAGCAAAATTTTCAAGGATTTGGAACACCGGACTAGTCCGCATTGGACCGGACAAGTCCGAAGGTATCCAGAGGGAAAAACAGGCTAGTCTGTAGAAAAAACAAACAAGTCCGAGCGAGGTCAGAGAGAAAACGGAGTAGTCCGCACCAAAATCGGAATCCCAGAATTCTTAAGTGCAGTTTTATTTCTAATTTGTTTTAAACTTGTTCCTTTTTATGTTACTAAATTTTAAACATGTATTAGAATGTATGCAATGCATGATGGATGAAAACGAGGGTGTTACATCTATTTATACTAGGGTTTCCAAAAGTTACCATTAGGGTTTGCGATGTCCGGACTAGTCCGTGGTGGACTCTTGACTAGTCCGGTGTGCGGCGTGTGGGAAACCCTGAGTGTTCTGATATAACGGACTTATCCGACAAAGGGTGGACTAGTCTGATTGTGGCTCTGGAATTGTTCGTACTAGTCCGGCTCATATCACACTAGTCCGGTGTGGTGAACCTCATGTAGGATTGAGGACAAGTCCGCAGTTGGAAGACTTGTCCAATTTTAGTCAGAGAGTTTTCGGACTAGTCCGTGATGATATCGGACTTGTCCGTTTTTGAGTAAAGTGTGATGATCTGAGGACAAGTTTGCACTGGGCCGGACTTGTCCGTTTTTAATTAGAAAGATACCGGACTAGTCCATGTTGTTATCGGACTAGTCCGGTGCTGTGAAAATAGGTGTACTAGCGGACAAGTCCACACTGAGAAGACATGTCCGTTTCTAGTCAGGGACATATCGGACTAGTCCGTTTTTCGTGAATTGTGCACTGAGTGAGATTTCTTTTGCTTGAGCTATTGGGGTGTGTTTCTCCAACACACTCCATACACAATGATCTAATCTATTCGGCTATTGAGCTATTTTCCATATTGATCCTCATACTCCTTTATTTTTTCGCTTTCTTCATAATTTCATTAAAACTTGCGCTCATCTCAACAATTTGTTAGGATGATCAAAAGATCAACTCGGAGTCGTGATTTACCAGACAAGTCCAAAAAGGGCCGGACTAGTCCGATGTTGGATAGAGAGAAATCGGACAAGTCCGGACTGGACATCGGACAAGTCCAAACTTATCCAGAGGGGAAAAACAGACAAGTCTGGCATAAAATCGGACAAGTCCGACTTTAGTCAGAGGGAAACATGGACATGTCCTCTGGAACACCGGACTAGTCCGGACAAGTCCAGGGACTCAGCAAAATTTTCAAGGATTTGGAACACCGGACTAGTCCGCATTGGACCGGACAAGTCCGAAGGTATCCAGAGGGAAAAACAGGCTAGTCTGTAGAAAAAAAACAAACAAGTCCGAGCGAGGTCAGAGAGAAAACGGAGTAGTCCGCACCAAAATCGGAATCCCAGAATTCTTAAGTGCAGTTTTATTTCTAATTTGTTTTAAACTTGTTCCTTTTTATGTTACTAAATTTTAAACATGTATTAGAATGTATGCAATGCATGATGGATGAAAATGAGGGTGTTACATCTATTTATACTAGGGTTTCCAAAAGTTACCATTAGGGTTTGCGATGTCCGGACTAGTCCGTGGTGGACTCTTGACTAGTCCGGTGTGCGGCGTGTGGGAAACCCTGAGTGTTCTGATATAACGGACTTATCCGACAAAGGGTGGACTAGTCTGATTGTGGCTCTGGAATTGTTCGTACTAGTCCGGCTCATATCACACTAGTCCGGTGTGGTGAACCTCATGTAGGATTGAGGAAAAGTCCGCAGTTGGAAGACTTGTCCAATTTTAGTCAGAGAGTTTTCGGACTAGTCTGTGATGATATCGGACTTGTCCGTTTTTGAGTAAAGTGTGATGATCTGAGGACAAGTTTGCACTGGGCCGGACTTGTCCGTTTTTAATTAGAAAGATACCGGACTAGTCCATGTTGTTATCGGACTAGTCCGGTGCTGTGAAAATAGGTGTACTAGCGGACAAGTCCACACTGAGAAGACATGTCCGTTTCTAGTCAGGGACATATCGGACTAGTCCGTTTTTCGTGAATTGTGCACTGAGTGAGATTTCTTTTGCTTGAGCTATTGGGGTGTGTTTCTCCAACACACTCCATACACAATGATCTAATCTATTCGGCTATTGAGCTATTTTCCATATTGATCCTCATACTCCTTTATTTTTTCGCTTTCTTCATAATTTCATTAAAACTTGCGCTCATCTCAACAATTTGTTAGGATCTCATTTGTTTGTCATAAATCAACCAAAACTCACAAGGGATGCCTAGATTCACTTTCAATCTCTCCCTTTTTGGTGATTGATGACAACTAAATGAGATTTCACAAATATGATAAAAATTCAGATTTTCATAAAGTGTGCACATATGAACTTGGAACAAAATAGGCAATGCAGACGTAGGACAAATTTGCAGTCTTTATGGTGGGGTGCAAAACTAAGTGTGTGTGAGCAGTGATCATGATGTGAATGAGGTAAATGGCATAATCATAACAGCATCAAGATTTTTAGGCATGAATATCAAATTCAGATCATAAGACATAGATCATAAGCATAACATAGTCACGTTTCACAACACATGTCAAAAAGCATAAGAGAGCATACTCAAAGTTTACAATCCAAAAGAAACACAAATGGAGCTCTCATCTCTCAACCTACTCCTAGGACCTAGTGACTCTCCCTCAATCTCTCCCCCTTTGGCATCAAGGCACCAAAAAGAAGGAGAGGAATGATATAGAAGTTGTCGTCAACTCATTCCTTGTTGTCGATTCTCTCGTCATTTTCATCATCAGGATGAGGAGGAGGAGGATGAGAACCACTTGTCGTGCCCCCAATGCTGAAGTATGCAAGCTCAGAGGGAGATACAGGTGGAAGCTCCAAGAAGTCAGAAGAAGAGTTCTCGGACATAACAGGAGACCCAATAGGCTCAATCTCCAGCTTCTGACATATGGCTTTGACATTTTGATTTATGAACCTCATGTCCTCTTTCCTTGCCTTGTTCAACTTGTGAACTTTCACCTCTGTTTTGTGGCAAGAACCAAAGATGGCAGCCAGGTACTTCATAATGCTACTAGGAGACCATTTGTGAGGAGGGGCCCTAGTGTTATATTGAGGCCTTGCATCTCCTTGAGCTCTCCTCGGAGCCTCTTCACATGACACAGGAGATGGAGTAGCCGGAATAGTGGCTTGGGGAGGCTCCTGGGGCCTCAAGGCTGTTTGCTCAACATCTTTCACAAACTCAATCCCTGTGACCTTCTCTATCATGAACATTATATAAGGCGCATATCCACATGAACGGTTAGGGGTGCATGAAATGTTCACCATGTTGTTCCAGATGTAGTCAAAGATGTCAAATTTCCTGCTCTTGCTAATCACCATTATCAATGTCCTGAGGTAGCCTTGGACACTCCCTGCATCTCCATCCTTCAGAGCAATTGTCTTCCTAAGCACCCTGTTGAGAACCATGAAGAAGGGCTTCATGTTCTTGGTTGATGGAGGGTTGTACTTGAGACGGGTATCATACAGAAAGTCCATCTTGTCCTTCTCTAAAATCCCAGTGTTGTGAATAATCACTTCATTGTTGCTGGTGTCGCCAAGGTGCAGCAGCCTAGCAAACTCATCATATGTCACAAAGTACATGGATCCATGAGTCATCCAAGTCACTTGTTCTTCTTCATCACTGGCAAAGAAGAAGGATGCAAAGAATTGTGCTATGACCTCATCATTCTAGTTGTACCTGAAAGCAAACAAGTTTGTGAGGCCATGCCTCTCTGCAGCCTGTACCACTTCATCAAAGGAACCACAACTTTTTCTTTCAAAGTGGCTCCAATCAATACATTGACTGTGGACTACTGGAGTCTTCATCCGCAGGTACACGGAACTGTAATAGTCCACGTGGAAGTTGCTCCAAAACCTTGGATCAACTACCTTCTTAGCACTGCCATAAGCATTAATTTTCCTTAGCTTCCAAGCCACATCACTCCCCTTGCCATTGAATTTTTCTTCCGAGAGGTCTCTATTCCCCTGCTTTGGAGCACTCATCTTGAGAGGGCCAATCAGGGCAGAGTCAATCCCTTTACCTTTCCCTTTGGATTGGCGATGAGCCGCTGAGCTAGAACCAACCATATCTTGAGCTTTCGAAGCTGGCTTCTTGGCCGCAACCTTCCGCCACATCCTAGGTGGAGTGGGTGAAGGCTCGGCAGCACGCTCTTGCCTTTTGTTAACGCGAGACTCCGAGACTCACGGCAATGCATCTTGATCCATCTCGTCTTCAAAGTCTGAGATGTTTTCATTCAACATTTTTCCTGACAAGGAGGTTATACATGACATCGATAAGAATTGATGGCAAGGAAATGCATTGAGTAGAAGGAAATTAGGGTTGTGTCCAGTCAAAAATTTGACTTGTCCGGTGCTCAAGTGCGGACTAGTCCGTAGTACCGGACTTGTTCGAACTGAGAACATACTAGTCTGATATTCAATTGCTCAAACTCTAACTTACAAGGTAATGAAGTTTCTCAATGCAAAAGTGACTAGAGATAGTTAAAATACACCAAGGAATCATGTATAGACTTGAGGAGCTAAGCTACTTGGTCTAGAACAAAAGATATCGAAGGTTCTAGGGTTTGGGGGAAAATTTAACAAATCCTTCGATTCGCAGAGTTGGAGGACTTTTTGATGCGGACAAGTCCAGGGTCCTCGATCCCCCTGCGATGAAGATCGTTTCCCATGGAGAGATTTGAAGATTTGGTGGAGAAATCGCCAAATCACCTTGGGGTCACTTGAGTGAGGAGAGAGAATGTGAGGTGAGTTGTGAGGATGAAGAAGATTAGGTTTTGGCGGCCATAGGTTTATGGAGTCGAAAAATCGGACTAGTCCGTTGTCGGACCAGACTAGTCCAGATTACTGGAACTCTGTGGACTAGTCTGCATTGTGCGGACTAGTCTGGGTAACCACGGACTAGTCCGCGGTCACCAGAACCGAACCAGCTAGACCATTTTTATATATTCGAAGGTGCTTACTAAGAAAATAGGGGGAAAAACACACAAATAATCTTGATGAATATGATCAGTAAACATACAACAACCAAGTTATGACCATAATTCACCAAGATCAAGTAATTAACATAGTTTTTCAAAGGAAATAGAGAGAGATGATTTTCATAACTCAATCAATATGATTTTGAAGATGGCATACAGGTATGCAAGCTTTCAAGCCACGTTTCTAGCATCAAGGATATTTAGTTCATTTCAGAGCTCACAAAAACGTTTTTCATCAAGTGGCTTGGTAAAGATATCGGTTCGTTGTTCTTCGGTATTAACATGGGAAATGGTTATGTCGCCTTTCATTGAATGTACTCTCCGAAATTGATGCCGTATGTCTATGTGTTTGGTCCTAGAGTGCTCAACAAGATTATAGGAAATTTTAATGCCACTCTCATTGTCACAAAGGAGTGGAATACAACTCATATTGTAATTGTAATCCATTAGAGTTTGTCGCATCCAAAGGAGTTGTGCACAACAACTCCTGGCTGCAACATACTCCGCTTCGGCCGTGGATAACACAATGGAGTTTTGTTTCTCGGAGTACCAAGAAACTAGAGATCTACCTAGGAATTGGCAAGTACCGGAGGTACTTTTTCTATCTACTTTGCATCGAGCATAATCTGCATCGGAGTATCCAATGAGATTGAACTTTGAACCTTTAGGACACCAAAGGCCTAGGTTGGGTGTATGAACTATATATCGCAAGATCCTTTTTACGGCTGTCAAATGACATTCCTTAGGATTGGCTTGAAATCTTGCACACAAACACACACTCAACATAATATCAGGCCTATATGCACATAAATAAAGTAGGGAGCCAATCATGGAGCGATATACCTTTTGATCCACGTTTGGTCCGTCTTCATTGAGATTCAAGTGTCCATTTCTTGCCATGGGAGTCTTTTTAGGCTCCGCTTTGTCCATTCCAAACTTCCTGAGTATGTCTTGAGTATACTTGGTTTGTCTTATGAATGCCCCTTCCTTTCGTTGCCTCACTTGGTATCCCAAGAAATATCTCAATTCTCCCATCATGGACATATCAAATCTATCTGTCACAATCTTACTTATTTTTTGACAAAAGGATTTGTTAGTTGAACCAAATATAATATCATCAACATAAATTTGACAGATAAATAGATCATTGTCAAAATGCTTGGTAAACAATGTGTAATCAGCTTTGCCAATCTTAAATCCATTTTCAATCAAAGAATCTCTAAGGCACTCATACCAAGCTCTAGGGGCTTGTTTGAGGCCATAGCAAGCCTTACGCAGTTTGAACACATGGTCCGGGAACTCTTGATCTTCGAATCCGAGGGGTTGCTCCACGTACACCTCCTCCTTGATCGGTCTTCTAAGGAAGGCACTTTTCACATCCGTTTGATAAAGCTTCAAATCATGGTGAGTAGCATATGCAAGTAATATTCGAATCAATTCAATCCTAGCTATGGGAGCAAAAGTCTTATTGAAATCGAATCCTTCGACTTGTGACTACCCTTTCGCCATAAGTCGCACCTTGTTCCTTGTCACCACCCGTGTTCGCTTGCTTGTTGCGGAAGACCCATTTAGTGCCGACGATGTTAAACTTGGGTCTTTCGACAAGTTCCCACACCTCGTTCCGTTTAGAGTTGTTCAGTTCATCTTGCATCGCCACCACCCAATATGGATCTTCCAATGCATCCTCAATCCTGTGTGGTTCCAAAGAGGATACAAAAGAGCAATGTTCACAAAATTAGCTATACGAGATTGATTTGTTACTCCCTTTTGGATGTCACCGATTATGTTGTCGACGGGGTGATCTCTTTGGATGCATTGATGTACTCTTGGGTGTGGCACTTGTGGTCTTGAGTCTTCGTTGTCCTCATCTTCTTCTCCACCTGGATGGTTGCCCTCATTGAAGTGTTGATCACCTTGATATTCATGAGGTTCATGTTGTGTAGAAGCTCCCCCTTCATCATTTTCCTCTACTTGTGGTTCATCTTCCTCATTCGCATTTGGAGGTGGCGCTTGTGGTCGAACATCACCAAAATCCATTCTTCTCAATGCTTGACATGGAGCTTCTTCTCTAACTAGCACACATTAATCAACTTTCTCTCCTTGAGGGCCGTTAGTTTCATCGAACACTACGTCATGTGCTACTTCAACAAGTCTGGAGGCCTTATTGAAGAAACGATAGGAGTAAGAGTTTGAATCATAGACAATCAAGAATCCTTCATCGGACTATGAAGTGAACTTTGAAGTCCTAGACTTCTTGTTCAAAATATAGCATTTATAACCAAAAACTCAAAAGTATGAAATATTTGGCTTGTTACCCGTGAGTAGTTCATACGATGTTTTCTTGAGTAGGCGATGAAGATAGAGTCGGTTTATAGCGTGACACACGGTGTTGACCGCTTCAGCCCAAAACCAATCTGAAGTCTTGCACTCATCGAGCATTGTCCTCACCATCTATTTGAGGGTTCGGTTCTTCCTTTCGGCTACTCCATTTTGTCGAGGGGAATACGGTGCTGAAAATTCATGTTTTATCCCCTCCTCGTCTAGGTATTCATCAACTTGGGTGTTCTTGAACTCCGTCCCATTGTCACTTTATATGTTCTTGATCTTCAATGAAAATTCATTTTGGGCATGCTTGAAAAACTTCTTGAGGGTTCCTTGAGTTTCTATCTTATCATGCAAAAAGAAAACCCACGTGAAGCGCAAAAAACCACCAACAATTACCAAACTGTATTTGTTACCGCCGATGCTTATGTAAGCAACTGGACCAAATAGGTCCATGTGAAGTAGCTCGAGCGGTCTCGTTGTTGTCATGACATTCATCGCGAGATGGGGTGATCCTACTTGCTTCCCGTCTTGGCACACGCTACAAGGCCTGTCTTTCTAAAAAATAACATCCTTTAAACCACGGATGTGATCGCCTTTTAGATGTTTTTGATGATTTCTCATACCAACATGTGCTAGCCGTCTGTGCCACAGCCAATCTATGTTGGTCTTTGCAATCAAGCATGTATCAAGTTAGGCTTTATCTTTGTTGAAGTCAACTAGATAAAGTTTTCCCTTTAACACACCCTTGAATGCAACCGAGTTATCATTCCTTCTAAAGACGGTCACACCCTCATTAGTGAACAAACAATTATAACCCTTGTCACATAATTGAGATATGGACAGAATGTTATAATCTAAGGAATCGACATGTAAAACATGAGAAAGAGTGTGTTGAGACGAAATCACAATTTTACCGCTACCGAGCACCCTTCCTTGACTGTTATCGCCAAAATAGATGCCTTCGCTTGGATCTTTATTTTCTTCATATTCAACGAGCATCCTACTTTCTCCGGTCATGTTGTTGGTGCACCCACTATCTAGCACCCATTTTGCTCCACCGGAGGAGTAAGCATGCCAAAAACAAATTATGCTTTGGTCTTAGGTAACCAAGCTTGCTTGGGTCCTTTGAGGTTAGTCACAAGAGATGTGGGCACCCACACATGGGACTTGGTGTTCCCATGGCGTGGCCCAACATGTTTAGCATAAACTTTACCAAAATTACTTTTCATAAGAACATATGATGCATCAAAAGTTGTAAACAAGAGTTTTTTCTCATGCGTGTTAACAATGTTATGTTTATCAACATTATTAGGTTTTCTAACTTGAGAGGAGCTTCCCCTGACAAAGGCAATGCGCTCCTTATTATTCTTGTGGCTTCCAACATTTTGGTTTTCACCATAAGAATAGCCAATGCCATATTTGACATTAGGAGGCCTTGTGACCAAGTATGCACTGCGTGCATACTTGACCTTCTCCTTGTCAAATATGCCACTTTGGGAAGGATGCTTGTCCTTTCTCAAGTTTGACTTCTCATTCAAGTTAGAGTCAATTTTAGCACATACACAAGTAATAGTAGTTTCAAATTTTATATGTTGAGAAGGTGAGCTTGAAGAGGATGAAGAATCACTTGACTTGAGTGACTCAACTTGTACCTCAAGGATCTTGTTATCTTTGGTTAAGTTAGCAAGTTCATCCTTGATAGCCATGTTTGAGTCTTCTAGTTTCAAACAAGCTTACTTGTTTGAAGCTAACTCATGTTCCAGTGAGTTGCTTCTCTAATTTTCAAGCTCGAGGAGCCTTTTGATCTTAAGTTATTCTTCCTTTTGGAGGATGATCATATCTTCTTGACGATCAACTAGCTCCTCCTTATAAACAAGCTTATCCATTAAAATCTTCATCTTAGCAGCAGTTTTCTTATCTAAACCAACAAGCATGTCTTCATCATCACTAGAGTCATCACTGTCACTAGAAAAAAATACAAGGATGAAGATTTGGTTGTTACCTTCCTTTTAGCTTCCTTGGCCATTAGACACGCACGATCGGTGTCCTTCCATGCGCCGATGGTTGCGAAGAGCGTGGAGTTTTTCGTAGGCTTCATGAGGGCTATGGTAGCCATCTCCTCTTCCTCTTCGGAGGAGGACTCATCATTTGAGTCCCACTCCTTCCCTAGATGCGCCTGCCCGAATTGCTTCTTCTTCTTGAACATATTCTTGGTTTGAGGCTTGTTTTCCTTGGTCTTCCGCTTGTTTTCTTCATGAGGACAATCAACTATGAAGTGGTCGTATTCGCCACAGTTATAGCAAGCGCGCCTCATCTTCGGTCTTGGTTTGTCTCTATGAATTCCTTCTTCTGATCTACCACCTTGTCTTCTTTTCATCATCTTCTTGAATTTCTTCATGAATAGGATCATATCTTCTTCATCAATTTCACTGCTTTCATTGTCGCCGTCGTCTTCTTCTTGAGCTTCTTGAGCTTCTTTTGTCATAAGCTTACAAGTGGACTTCGAAGTGACTCCTTTCTTCTTTGCCGAGGTAAGCTCGGTAATCTCTTTGAAATGTTTTGCTTGTTTGTCCATCGTCTCAAAATTGATAATCTTTCCAAGCAGTTCATCAGGGGTCATTTTCCGATACCCGGGACTTTCTCTAATCATCGAGCATAGGGTTACGTTGCGAGGCATGAAGGCTCTGAGAATTAGCTTCACCACCTCATGATAATTCCACTTCTTGCTTCCACATGCTCGAACTTTTTTACTGAGATTCTTCAATCAATTGTACATATCTTGCGGTGACTCATCTTCTTCTATGGTGAATCTTCCCAATTCGGCTTCGATCATTTGAATTTTGTCCTCCCGCACATGATGATCGCCTTCATGTGCGGTTTGTAGAGTATCCCACATATCCGTAGCAATTTCGAGTCCACCAACCTTGGTGAACTCATCTTGGCTCAGTGAGGATGTTATGACAGCTGCAGCTTGAGCGTTCCGATGAATAGCTTGTTCTTGGCTTGATTTGAGCTCTTCATCGTCATCTGGGATATCTATCCCTATACATACTATATGCCACAAGCTGTGGTTAAGTGATATGAGATGCATTTTTATATTTTGCCTCCACATTGAATAATCATTGCCATCAAAGTATGGAGCTTTCCCTAGAGGAATAGACAAGTAATGATTATTGTTTGAATTTAACCGATCATAGTTAAAAGGATATCGGGAGTAGTCGGTGTGACTACTCCCCTTCTTCTTCTTTTCATCCTAGATCTTAATCTTCCGTTTGGAGAGTGCATTCTTCTTTAGGAGTGCCTTGAGTTCAAGCGTCTCCTCATCATCATCCTCGTAGTGTTGGATGGTGTTGAGGCGCTTTTCCAACTTCTGAGTCTTTTCATCAGCAACTATCTCTTGGTTGAAGTTCTTGTGCACATCCTTAATGTCCGACATCATCTCTTCGAGCGATGAGTTTCTTTTGAAGAGTCCTGCTCTGATACCAATTTAATATAGCCTAGAGGGGAGTGGATAGGCTTTTTGAACTTTCGTCGGATCTTGAAACACTTAGCAACTTGATCAAATACAGAGAAATCGTACTAGTACGGTAGGGTGCGGACTAGTCCAGTGTGTGCGGACTAGATTGATCAAGTTTGATCAATGATTTCAATTCAAGTACTCTATGCAGCAGAAATTAAGTTGTAACTTGAATGTATTACATCAATGAAATTAGGTATGGCACAAACTAACTTTGGTTTCATGTTTCAACGTAAGTTGTATAAGATCGAGTAAACCCTGGAATGTGATGAAAAGTAAGAACAAGTATGACACAAGATTTTTATCCCATGGTTCGATTCCACGAGGAAAATATCTGTCCACATTGAGGAGTCCATGGAGGATCGGGTCTTCACCAACCCTACCCTCGTCAAATCGCCATGGAGGCCAATTCTCTTCCACTAATCACAAAGGGGGCAAATCACCGTGTTCAAGGAGCCTTCTCACAAGTTGAGTGCTCCCCAAGATTTAAAATTGAAATCACCACCAAACACACTCGAAAGATATGCAATAAAACAATGAGAGTGCGCGAGAGATTCAAACCCAAGAGCTGAAGACGTGTAGAACGAGTCTCTCCTTTGATCAATGGCCAATCCTCAAAGATTTGATCTTTCTAGGCTTAGATTGTGTGGAGAGACGTGTATTCAAGGCTCTTGGAAGGTGTGACGATGCAGGGGGTCGAGAGAGTAGGTTGTAGGGCCGTACACCTCTATTTATACTAGGGTTTCCAAAAGTTACTGTTAGGGTTTGCAATGTCTGGACTAGTCCGTGGTGGATTTCGGACTAGTCTGGAGTGCGGCATGTGAGAAACCCTAAGTGTTCTAATATATCGAACTTGTCCGGCAAAGCGAGGACTAGTCTGATTTGGGCTTTGGAATTGTTTGGACTAGTCCAGCTCAAATCGGACTAGTCCGATGTGGTGAACCTCATGTAGAATTGAGGACAAGTCCGTAGTTGGAGGACTTGTTCTATTTTAGTCAGAGAATTTTCGGACTAGTACGTGATGATATCGGACTTGTCCATTTTTGTGTAAAGTGTGATGTCCTGAGGACAAGTCTGTACTTGGGCGGACTTGTCCGTTTTTAGTCAGAAAGTTATCGGACTAGTCCATGGTGTTATCAGACTAGTTTGGTGTTGTGAAAGCAGGTGTACTAGCAAACAAGTCTGCACATGGAAGACATGTACGTTTCTGGTCACAAACATATCATACTAATTCGTGGTGATATCGGACTAGTCCGGTTTACCTGTGAATTGTTCAGAGAGTGAGATTTCTTTTGCTTGAGCTCTTGGGATGTGTTTCTCCAACACACTCCATACACAATGATCTAATCTATTAAGCTCTTGAGCTTTTTTCAATATTTATCCTCATACTCCTTTCTTTTTTGCGATTTCTTCGTAATTTCATTAAAATCTGCGCTCATCTTAACATTTTGGTAGGATCTCATTTGTTTGTCATAAATCAACCAAAACCCACATGGGATTCCTAGATGCACTTTCAGTGTCCTTGCACTAGATACTCCTCATCTATTATGTAGCGGGCTGTTGGAATGTATTCAATTAAAGCATTTTTTGGAGCCCCTACTTTCATAGTAATGCAGGTAATTAATGAAGTACATTCAATTGTTCATGTAATTTTGGTGTTTTCTAACCATTGTGATATTATAGCCTTAACAGAAGAAATTTTTATCTTTTTAACCACGACATAAAGGGTTCTAAGTTCATCATCATGCACAATCCTAACATCCCCTCTGGGGAACATAGTCATAGCCATCCATCTATGCACGAAACATAGAGTGGGGTTTTGAAAGTGGCTATTCACTAGTTAAGTCTTGCCAAAAACTTTGTTTGTTAAATTTAGGCAAAGAATCTAAATCTATCAAACAACGTCTATGGAAGCCAAGGAGTTCACTAAATTCTTTCCATAAGATAAAATATTATTTTCGGAAAAAACTAAAAGAAATACCTTCAAATCTTAATTTAAGGGTGCATAGGAATTGAATAGTGAGGAGGCGTGAACCTTCCTCATTTATTTGAGCAAAATTATCCCATCCTAATGCAGCCCAAACTGTAAAGAATTGGAAATCCATTCCTATTCTGGAGAGTAGTGCCGGATTGTAGGCCTTCGTGTGGGCAAACTCAAGATCTCGGATGATGTTGTAGGCTTGTCATTTAACGTCACTCCTCAAGTCGAGGCCATCCTCATTGAGGAGGCAGAGTGGAGCATCATCTTGCACCATCAGGACATTGGCTTGCGCCTCTTCACCGTGGACTTGGTGTAGGCTTGGAGGAGAGGTGTTAGCTTGAGTTCCTCCCATACCTTGAGCTTGATGAAGGTCCCTTCCTCTTCCCAAACAACTTCTTCATGCTCTTCATGGCTGCACAACTTGAGAACAAGAACAAAACAAACTCGAAATGGGTTACATTAGCGAAAACTAAACGAAAACCCTCGATGAATTGTTTTGTCAACTTGAGAGCAACTTGCAAATGTAGATGCAAAATGCAAATGAGAATCGAAGCAAATCTTTTTGGCTTGAACATGGAAAAGTGTTGCAACAAAGTGCACACCAATTCTTGATCAAGTGTTAGAGTTAGTTGGGGAGGTGAAAATGAGGTGAAATCTTAAGCAAACCACTAACCCGGACATGTATAAATAGCATCGCAGCCCCAAACGGTCATAAGAGGCAAGAATGTAGCCGTTGGAGGAGAGAGAGCCAAAATGGCATTCTCCCCAGCTCGGGCGACTAGGGGGGTCGGCCGACCTGTATGTGGGGCCCCCCTGTCTCCTCTTTTCGCAAGTGGCTCCCCAACGGCTATATTTCTAGTTGTTGGGTGAACCAACCACAAAACTGCTCCAAAAAATTGTTTTTCAAATAAAACTTCCCCAATTCAATATTTTGTTTTTAATTTTTCTAAACATGAAAAATAAATCTAAGGTGAGACCACAAAATTCCAAACCCTCTAAAAAAATCAAAACATTCTATTGGAAAATGCAAAAAAAAACAAATGGGAAAAATCCAAACGATGGTGGAAAAATAAAAAATAATGAGATAACTACAAAATTAGCCTATTGACGTGGTCCCATCAAGAATCCGATGAGATGGATTTTTCTCCGTTGTCTTGACGCTCATTTTTCAGCCTCTGGCCTCGGAGAAATGGGCACAATCTTGTGGACTTGGGCCATTCGGACGGTCCTGGCTTCTCCATCTTTTTGAATGCTAACGTGGGCGAAAATATGGAGTTTCCTCATAAATTAGTTTCCTCATAAATGCAATGAGGGAGTCCACTTGGGGTGGTGTTACTTCAACCTCCTTGATGTGTTTCACAATCGGGCCATACTTGATTTTGATCATGGAGCATTGCTCCTTCCTTGGCCAAAAGTCAAACTTTTCCTCCTTGCCATTGATATGGAAGCAGATTTCTAAGGCTCCCACATTGATGTGAGCATCCGCGGTGCTAAGGAAAGGCATCCAAGCATGAGCGGGATTCCTTCTCGACCTCCATGTCGAGCACCACGAAATACACGAGTATGAAGCAATTCTGGATTTTCACTGGAACGTCTTCGCTGATACCCGTGGGGTAGCGGACCGATGAATCGGCCAGCTGGAGCTGCATTTATGTTGGAGATAGGGTGGTGAAGTTCAGCTTGTCATAGACCACCTTTGGCATGACACTAACACTCGAGCCAATGTCACAAAGGGCCTTGTCAAAATGTAATGTGCCAATGGAGCAGGATGTGGTGGGATATTCAGGGTCCTTCAGCTAGTTGCCTTCCCGTAGAGAGACCATGTTGACATTTTCTATGGGAGGCTTGAGTTTTCCTGGCATTTTTCCATTCTCTAATGGCGGGACAATAGCTACCAGTTGAGCTAACTAGATCTCCAACATTTTGTTGAAGCTCAACTGGTTCTTGAAGGCAGATGTTAAGCCTTCAACTTTGACATTAATGTTCTCTAGGGTCTTATCATTAGCCGACAACTTCTTAGATTCGGCATCATTGATCCTCAGTTTGCTAATGAAAAGATCCCTTAAGTGAGTTTGGTTCCCATTGTCGTTGTTGTCATTGTAGCCTCCTTGAAAGAAAGGACGTGGTCGGCCCCACCCTTGATCTCCTGGAAGGTAGCCATTGTTGTTATTGTAATTCCTTTTTTGGCCAAGTATAAGGCATCCTCACGGGTCTCAGGGTAGTCGCTCCCCAAATAAACCATGTTGCCACATACTTCACATGTCATGTGAGATTCCAAGGCTTGGACGGTGTGAAATACTTCACCACTGGCTTGACAGTCAAACTTCTTCATGAGGTGGTCCAATTTGGCAATGATCATGTCCACCTCTTTCATGGAGTGCATGACTCGATGTCAGGGCTGGAGATGCTCATCGCTCCACCCCATGTTTGAAACCATCTTCAGGATCAACACCTTAGCTTTGAGCATCGTAAGTGAGAAGAAGGCTCCTCCAGCAGCAGCATCCACATGATCACGGGCTGACGAAGCCAGCCCGTTGTAGAAGTTTTGGATGATGAGCCAATCATCCAACTTATGGTGGGGACAGCCTAGCATATACTCTTGCAGCCTTTTGCAAGCCTCGGGAATGGATTTCTTGGGCTCTTGTTGGAAGCTTGAAATTCTTCCACGTAGCGCATTAGTCTTGCTCAACAAGAAGAACTTGGCGAGGAATAATGAAGAACATTTCTCCCAAGTATTTATAGCACTTCTATTAGCGTAGAACCACTGGTTTGCTATCCCAAGGATGGAGAACGGAAATAGTCTTTGACAGATGGCATCAGGAGTGACATCCTTGATCATATAAGTGCTACGAATTTTAAGGAATTGTTGCAAGTGAGGACTGGAATCCTCATTGGCTTTCCAACAAAAGGGTTTAGCCTGCAACATAATCATAGGGCCAGTCTTTATCCCGAAGCTCACGTCTTCCTTGTTGACATTGGGCCCAGTAGGCACATTGTCAGCAGAGGGAGCCGAGAACTCATGAAGGGTCATCTGGGCCAATGGCTTGCATTCTGATTGTACGGGGGTGATGGGTTTCCTAGCCGACAAGATCACCTGAGGAAGAGCAACACGAGGTCGAACTCTTCTCAGCAGTGACTCAGGATCTTCTATGTAGATTGCCAGCATACGAAAACCGGTCATACACTACACTATTTTCACATCAAAGCACTCAAAACCAAAGGAGGGTTATCCTACTAAAAACCTACTAGAATCCGATCTACCGCATGATCATGCAAATCTTTTTTGCCTTCCCCAGCAACAGCGCAAGAAATACTTGTTGGTATTGCTTGCCGTCTACGTGTCATCCTAGCAGCAAGGCAAGTTCTGAAGAGGCATTGGTCTAACCTAAGCCAAAGCAAGATGAGTTTCGCAAGTGCACATAAAATACCGCTGTAGCAATTCACCCGAGAGTATTCCCTAGGGTATTGTATGTGTCTATCCCAAAGGAAGTCAAGGTAGAAGAGTGAGACAATGTCCAAGATAGAATAGGGTGTTCTAGTGAGGGATTCGGTAGGATGGATAAATGAAGTGATGAGGTAGTGTGACACACACCTAAGGAAACTACTCTAAGGGGTCAGATTGTCCTAGTGGAGGATAAGTTGAGTAGAGATAGAGAGAGAGAGACTCCTACTACGCTTTAGATATTTCATATACATAGTCAACTAGTGTACATATGGCTATGCTAACTACGAGTACTAGAGCTTAGTGGTCCAACATATCAGACATGGGTTTACCTCTGAGAATATCAGGACGATTCCTTCCACGAGCCTGCAGTGTAGCCGAATGTGGGGGATTACGACGGACGGACAAGGCTGTCACCACCTGGCGCCTACCCCTAGAAATCGTGGTTCTACAAGACATCCAATGCTACATAATTATCTAAGCACCATGCTTACATAACAAGTAAATACCTTAAGATACTAGGTACAAGCACCATCCTAAGACAATGACTAACCCAAAAATCATTGAAACCAATATTGGAACCAAGCACTACATTACTCATATTAACATAATCATATTAATACCTAATTAGACTGTAGTGAAGGTACAAGATGTTCATGATAATATAATAAGAGCTCTATAACTAGATCATAATGACATCTATACCTAATACATGCATAGAATTCACAACTAAACAAGGAACGCTTCATCAACATATATGAATAAGTAAAGACGAATAATAATATTTTGAAGCATAATTTCACAAGTACAAGAGAAGATACATGAGCCATACCTTTCCCAATTTGGAGTTGGGACTAGATGCTCCTCTCTACAACCTAACCTTCACTAAGGGACTAAGAGCACTAGTGTAATACAAGATATAATGCATGAGTGGTGTGTGTGAGAAGTGAGGCACCCCCCCTATTTATACGAAGAGCCTACACGTAGAGGAAGGCCGAGTTTGGCTCCAGGGCCAAGTCGGCCAACTAGGGGGGTCGGTCAACCTGGTCCTGGCCCCTCTTCAGGTGTACTTCCTTAGGGTGACTTCCAAGTGGGCCCTTATCCCCTTTTCGGGTGATACACTGTTGTATCTACTCGGATACGCCAGGGAATGAGTCATGGATCAATGTGGTTCCATGTGTCATCGCGTGATTGGCTGGGTTAGCACTTTTAGGATTGCTCCCCTCATTCTCCATCATTTCTCCATAAAAACTCTTGCATGCACTATTTCTCCATGTACAAGTTAAATTGTGTTAAATCTAACTATGATGTGCTTAAGAAATATTTATTGTTTACATAATTGAGTTATATTGACAGTCAAAATTGGTATATAATGACCATCAACACGCCTCTCGAAGGTCGCGCCGACCTCGAGTCGACAACTCCATCAAAAATGGCAAAACTGCAAAAGAACGAAAAATACAAAGTAAAAGAAGGTACACTAAAAAATGAAATGGCTTGGGGGTCGATCGGTGCATTTTCCCAATCGTACCCTTCGTCGTGTATCCTCAAGACCTCCTGCGCGTACTTTACCTAAAAAACAAAGAAATCATGTAAGCGTGTCAATAATAGTATTAGTTATAATTAAATTGATGAATTTTGAAAACTTAGCAGTCGATCGGTCGCACCTGACTGCACTGCCTAGGCTGAGAATGGTCACTTCCCTTATGACCTCTCTTCCAAACATGGGTTAGGGTCGGCTCCTAACCGGTCAATCGCTCCTGTATAGCTGTGTTAGTGGGACAGATATGTTATGAATACAAAAATAAACTTAAAATGTAATTACCATGCGTTTAGCCAAAGGCGAATAGCGATCACCATCGTAGTTGTGCTCGCCGCCTGACCACCTGCACTGTTGAGCCTTCATGGACTTAGCGATGAAAGCATCGCTAGCCCAGTACCGACAGAGAGCTCGGTATGCATTAGGATGACCCTGTAACTAGGAAATACTAGCCTGCACATATTTCATATTTCATCAACACTGTTAAGATGTGTAACTATTGTAAATATTTGCCAATAAAAACTTACCTCCGCATACTCCTCCTCTCCCAAGTATGTGTTAGCGGCCTTACTAAAGGAACCCAATTCTTGTTGTTGCTACTGATCAGGATGCTGCTTCTTGAACTCGTTCACGGCTTGAATCTAAGCGTACGACAACGCCACAGTCAGGAACTTCCAAGCGTTGTCGTGGAACACGCGTCTCGCGTGCTCCTCCATGCTCTTGCTCAGTTCCTCTAACTAGTACCTCAGCTTTACGCAAACAAACATTTAAGTGATATGCATTATGAACTTAAATGATAGTTGGAACAATTTAAACAATTAAACTTACCATAAAATCGTTCAACACGGCTCCCTGAATGGTGTCGTGGACCTTTTGAGAGATACGAGCATAATCGTCCCATGACAGAGTAGGGAAACCGTTGATGACACCAGGATAGTCAACTAAACTAAAGCCTTGATGACACCGTTAACCTGCCTGTGGTGTCCCTGGCCCGTGAATGAACATTCGTACCATGATCTGCAAAATTTATTAACTCACTGAGTACCGGAAGACAACATCTAATACTTAATACTATACGGTTTTTTGCCTATCTCTGACTGGACGGATAGTGATCCGTTCGTGAGGAACTGGAGGAGGAGCCTTAAAGTGGGTCCTCCTCATCCGTTGCCTCTGTGGCGGGACCGCGTCCTATGACCTAGAAGGCTGGTCACCACTAGAGCAAAAAGCTCCACACTCGGTTGCTCCGAAAGAAGGCTAGCCAGCTCCGTGGGTTGGCTAGCCTGTGGCGGCCTCCTAACCTCTGACTCTGACTCAGACAACTCTGAGAAAGACTACAAAAATAAAGGATTTATAAGAAATAAATATGTATACTTGCAAATTAAAATAACATGATTGTCAACTGAAAAGTTAACTCTGTGCACTATAATGCCACCTGACCCGACTCGACCTGAGCCACAAAGTCTGGAAGCTGCCTCAACAGCTGGGAGCATCTACTCGTAGCTGACGAGGTACCTAAGAAAAGGTCTTGTGCATGCTCTCGTGCTTGGTTGAGGAACCCTCTCACACCATTCTATTTCTTTCCCATAGATGACAACATCCAATTGTAAGGAATAATTGATTAATATGCTAAGCTAATATACAAAATTCATGTTAAGTTAGTCAAGAAAATGTTACTTCATAAATTTTGAAATTCATTAGCGTCACAGTCTTGCACCCTACTTCTTAAACCAGCCCATTGATCTACTTCCGTGACCGTCTCGATTGAATTTTGTTTATGTTTCTGCATAGTAGCAGTCTCAATATCTTAAGCGTCTCCAACTAAGTCCTACACCAGGCTCGAGTGTGAACAATTCTGGCAACTCTTCCTCTTGCTAAACCTCATCAACCGAATCTTCCTCATGGTAATCATCATCTCTTGGAGTGTATAACCGCTCATGAGGATTTACCTTATGTACCAACAAACAAGCTTTGAGTTTTTTTGCATGGATAAGAAAGATAGTACACTTGCTCCACTTGGTGTGCAAGAATAAATGAATCAAATCCTCATAGCCGTTCCTTGTGTTTTGCTTCCACCATGCCAAATTGGTTTAGTCAAATTCCACGACTGGCATCAAACCAGTCACAGTCAAAGAATACTACTCGAATATCCTTATTTCCGATAAAAGAAAATTCAGGACTTTTTTAATAATCCCATAGTAATTAGTTTCATGTCCGAGAAAATATCCAGCACAACCTTCATCTGGCTCAAATATGTCCCACATATCAGATATTTCTGACCTGTTAAAATGTTTTGGCGGTCCTTTAGTGAAAACGATGTGCTTTCTGAAGACATTCCTCTGTTGCATAAACATGTGATTTGGAGGCACACAATGTATGTGACAATCAAAGTAGCTTATCTTGCCTCCATGAGTAAGTAAAAAGCAATCCATATCTGAAGCACATACGGACACGTCAAACGACCGTGAGTGCACCATCAAAAAACATGCCATATGCCAGGAAATATTGGATGGACCACAAATAAGAAGCTCGAAGGTTGAATTTTTGCTTCTTGTAATAGTCGTACATTTTTACTTCTCTCCACAACATTTTCAACTATTTGAACAACGAATTCAGCATCATGTTGAGACATGGCCCAGGTACAGTGACGCTAAGAAACATGAACTCATACTTAATGCAAAAATTTGGAGGTAGGTTGCACGGAATGACAAAGACAAGACAATACGATGTGGCGTTTGTACTTAACGGCAAGAATACATCCGTCGCCAACCCAATGCAAACTTTTCTCGCTACACGACCAAAATCTGGATCGAACCAGTCTAGCGCCTTCTATGTCTCACCGTCGGATGGGTGCGCCATGACTCTACTGTTTTGACGCACACCTTCTTTGTGCCATCTCATGTGTCTGGTAGGTTTTTTTTTGAATGGGATAGCTGCTTCAACCAAGGTGTCACGATGTAACAAAGCTGCTTACATGCGACATCTATCATAACAGTATCACCGTCATTATTAACAACGTCAACGAACCTTGGTTGACCACATTTTAAATATTTGTTCTCATTGGCATGCTCTCTCCAAAAAAGCATGCAGTTGTCTGGACACATATCAATCTTCTCGTATTTCATACCGAGACCGGAAAGAATTTTCTTCGCCTGATAGCTGATACATATCTTTAGGCACTAGTGCTGTGGAAGGACATTGTTGAACAATTTGATGAGGCTGTTGTAGCAATTATTAAAAAAAGTACTTAGACTTAATTGCAATAAGTATAGTCACGAAAGTGAGGAGGGCCATTTCAGTGTGTCCATGCAGCGGCTCTTCTGAAGCTTTGAGAAGATCGAACGACTTTTCAACCTCCGCTATAGGAGGACCATCCGTAAGCTCTGGTTGTATAGCTTCCGATGTCTCATAAACCATACCAACCCTCGTATCATCATCCTTGTCCGCTTCCACTTCTTGTACAGCTTGAGAAGCTGTATCGTCATGGAAGGTCCACACCTCATAATGTGACATATAACCGTTTTCAACACAAGTGCATCGAAACATCCACTTTGTCCAAAACCTTCCCGTTCGAGCATTTTGTACATGGGCACTACACCTTATCAATATTTGACAACAAAAAAGCTCGTTCTACAAAAGCATCTGTCTTGGTCAACCACTCATCTGAGTGACCACCAGATCTGCTCTTTCAACCAGTATACATCTAACTATGGTCTTCACCCATGTTTGACTCTCTGGTATAAAGCCAAGGAAATTATGGTTACCTTATACTTTGTTTAATGCCACAGCCCTACGTCTATTCGAAAGGATAGGTCCTAAACCCACCCAAGAGTGACCGAGGGAGCGTGATTATGATGAGACGCGTGGTCTGGAACCGGATGAAATTTTGGAAGCACAACCCCGCTTATCTCCAACTGCACGCTCGAAATTGGTGCAACAAAGAACATCAGGGTTATGTCGTCGAAATCTCGTTCAGATCCAGACCCACATCTTGTCACAAGCCACGCCCCCTCGGTCACTCTCAGGCTGTCCAAAAAAGGGAAAATTCCGAACCTACACGCCTCACATGTGTAACACATGTGAGACAGGCTGGTTCAAAACGGCTAATGCAAATCATAGATGTTACATTAATCATTCAATTTGGAATCATTTACGAGAGAGAGGGAGAGGAAAGAACGAGAGAGGGAGAGAGAGAGGAGGAAAGAACGCGGGAGAGACAGAGAACTGGGTCAGCCATCCTAAGTTATATCCATTTGGACCTGTCATTAACAGACGAACGGCTTTACGAGACAGTTGTCGTACATTATGCTCCGTCAAATCCCACCGCTCACGTGGCCTTGGAGCTCGTCCTGCAGGTACAACGGCTTGACGTCCAAGAGCACGGGCATGGACTCCCGACATCCACACTAAAGGAAGAGAAGACGGCAGGGGTTGTTTCCAAGCTTCTCATGTCAATCTCCTAGGCTTTGGTGATGGAGCTTGTTGGTATTTCTTACCACCACAGATTATCTGTGGTAGGAGATAAGATCCGCAAGCACATAAAAGATACCGTTGTAGCATTTCACCCAAGAGTATTTGCAAGGGTATCGTATTTATCCTAAAGCAAGGTGATGAAGTAAAGTAAACACTATTCTTATGATCAACGTATAGGGTACTAAATGTTTATCAGAATAGGGGTAAGATTGTAATAGGGGTAGTATGACACACACCTAAGAAATCTACTCTAAGGGTAAGGTTGCCAAAACGAGGGTTAGACTTTGAGAAGGAGCTACTCATACTATGGACTAATTACTCATATACATAGTCGAATAAAGTTCACATGAATATGCTAATGTTGAATACTAGGGCTTAGTGGTGAACATGTCGGGCACGGGCGTACCTCGCTCTACCAGGCGACTAACGCCAAGAGCCTACGTCGTAGCCAAACATGGAGGATTACAATGGACAGATAGTGCTATCACCACCTACCGCCTACCTCTACAACCCTTGAACTACGATGCATCCAACGCTACTTAACTATCCAAGCACCACGCTTGCATGCTAAGTAAATACCTTAAGAGTTGCAACATAATATTCATCCTAAGGAAATGACTAACCTAAACATTGTTGAACCAATGTTGGATCCAAGCACTAACATATTCATATAAACATAATCATATTATTACCTAATTAGACTATAGTGGTGGTCTATGATTTTTATGATAACATGATAATGGAATTATGTCTAGATAAAACAACATCTACACACTAGCACATACATGGACTCCACAACAAAACAAGGAATGCTCTATCCATGTATATGAATAAGTAAAGACTAAATATAATATATTTATTATGCATAAAGTCACAAATACAAGAAAAGATACATGAGCCATATATTTCCCAATTATGAGTTGGGACTAGAGGCTCCTCACTGCAGCCTAACCTCCACTAAGGACCTATGAGAACAAATGTCTACAAGAGAGAATGCTCATGTGGTGTGTGAAGTGAGGTGAGGCACCCCCCTATTTATACACCCACTCGGGCGGTTTCGCGCGCTAATCTCTCGGGCTTTCACTTACTCCCGCGACAAGGAAGCCACTAGGGGTCGAACGTGCAAGTGGACCGAGTTTGGTGGGCATACAAGTTTGGCCGAACAGGGGGTCAGCTGAGATGGGGTTGGCCCCACTAGGCTCCCACTTGCTCCTGGACGCTGATATGTGGGCCCTTGTCGACCTTCTAGATGTATCGAGGTGAAAACCTGTGGGTACCCGTCTGTATGTGGGCCATTGGATCTGTGGGAAGCCACATGGCATCGTCTCATTGGTTGGAAGTGTGTTTCCTTGCCTTTTGGTCATGCATTCACCTACAATTTGTATATAATAAATGCATGCACCAATTTCTCCGAGTACAAGTGGAACTAGGTTCAGTAGAAAGGTGATGTGTGCAAGAATTGATCCTTCCTTCACATAAATGAGTTATATTGACGGGTGAAATTGGTATATAATAGCATTCAATAAACTCCTCCAAGCTTATCCTTTGCTTGTCCCGAGCAAACTTGAGACTTTAGGTTGATGATTAGGAGTTGCTACAATATTCTATTTTTTTCAAAAGTACCATGTGCACAACAAAAATACTCTACCTAGTATTGCAAAAATTGGCTATGGTACTTTACCCATCTTAAGTCATTATGGGGCTTATGCCTTCTCCTATTCATGGGTAGTTGAAAGATAGAACAGTAAATAGAGCAAGCATAGCTTAGAGATCAAGTTCCACTCAAATAACGGAGATTTTTAATTAGATTCTAAGTACCTCAATTTGATTCTCTCAATCACTCCTTTTTGTGTAATGGAAATATATCCTTACCGGGACATTTTGCCTATACTAATCCTACCACTAAATAAGGCTTGTATGTGGAGATTGGTAGGTAATGTAGTAGGCATATTTGCAACACATAATATTTCTAAGTTAAAAGAGTAAGCCTTAGTATAAATTAATTCAGAACAATTTGATTCAAGACTTGTGCACGTGTCATGGAATGGAAGTGGAAGTGCATGTTGAGATGACTCCTTTTTATGTAGACTCTTTTATTGTAGGGATGAAACATGGCTACTTTTTTCTCATGCTTTTGATTTAAGCATGCATTTTTTTCTCAAGCTTATGCTGTAAGCATGCATTTTTTTCTTTTTCTTTCTTGTAGCCACGTCTTCTACCCCCTTTTTATGCAATAGAATTAAAGAGAGTAATAAGCATGAAAACATGAAGTTTCTCTTTTTATTGTCGAATGATGATATGATGAAATTTTGCTAACTTCCTGTGTATAAGTCTAGCATGTCCAAGTGAAGTATTAAATTCAAAAGGAAATGAATGAATTCGCATAGAGGACTATATAGTTTGACTAGGCTCATTGTGAAGGCATATAGCATATGCATAAGGTTTGTCAATGTAAAATATCTTATGCCTTTGGTAGGTAATTCCAAATCAAATGAGAGTAACTTAAATCTTTTTAAAAAATTTCCGAAAACCTAAGTTTCACTTTGAAACTAGGACTAGCAGCCCTATCACTATATCATATATCACAACAAACTAGAACTAAATTAAGCTTTTGCTACCCACAATTTCTAAATCAAGGCAAAGTTAACTTTAACCAATGAAAGCAATATTTGGAGAGTAGCAAGTTGTAAACTAGGGACTTAGGAAAAACAAAACAGAGCAACTATTCATCATTTCATCTATGTGAACTCCAAATCATTCTTACAGCACATATTTATTTGATGGAGAGCAAATCTACATTACTAGTTTTATATTTTATATTTTTTTAGATGCAAGGTGGATGAATGGATGGAAATAAAAATGCAATGGCTGTGATACAAGTTACCTCAAGTGGGGGTCCTCCCCCAAGCTTATTCTCGATCAAGGTCAGCGATAGGGGTTGAATCCCTAACGATGGAGGTAGGCCATGAGGTTGGTCTATCCTTGTTGTAGCATGGCTTTGACAATGGAGGGTTGAGTGTCGATGTTGTATTGCCTCCCTCGGGTACCATGAGTGTGGTTGAAGAAAGTGTTGTTGATGTCGGTCATTCTACCCTCAAGGTCCCCATTGTGTTAGCTGTAGTTATTTCATGGCTATGGTAATGATAACCTTTAGCTACAAAGGAATGATGTGCATTCAATGTGCATTTAGTGTGTTCCATCATTCTTTGGCTAAGTTGTATTATACCTTCTTGCCATAAGGAATAACTTGTACCTCTCATGCATTGGGTGTGATACGTCATTCCTTGGCTAAGTTAATGATGACCTTTAGCCACAAAGGAGTGACATGTACCCAACATGTGGTGGGTATGATCTGTTGTTCCTTGGCTAAAGTACAACATACCTATAACCACAAAGGGATGACGTGCACTCAAAATGGGTTGAGTGTGATCTGTTTTTTCTTGGCTAAGGTATAACATACCTTCCAGCCACATAGGAATAACATGCACCCAATATACATTGGGTGTGATCTTGTCATTCCTTGGTTAAGGGACATCATACATTTTAGACACAAAGGAATAACATAGACCCAATGATAGTGGCAATTCCCTAGAGCTTGAATGAGTGCATAGAATAGGTGAGAGCATAATGCTCTTAGATATTCGTAGCAGCTCATTGGTTGCTCATGGAGGGTTTCCAACAACTGAATCTTTGAATGCCTGCATAGGAATATTACTCCTGCAAACTTCCCCTCTATGATAGATAGGGATGGTTAGCTCCCGATACTTGTACAAATGAATTTTCGGGTCACGTAACCGAATCATCATTTACGTACGGGGAAGAACAAAATCAAAGATGCATTGCGTCTGATTTCAAGTGTATCCATGAACAATGTATTATTCATTGATAAGAATGGGGCTTAATGGATAAATCAATTTGCAAATTTTTTAAAGGTCCTACTCATAGCAGTGCAAGTGATATAAATACACTATATGGATCCCTTAATCTTGTAAAGTTTCTAACCATCATAGCTTTATACACAAGAGCAAATGTTGACATTTGGATTATGGCAAACAAGATTCTCAATTTTATCCTCTGGAACTTTTCTAGGAATTTCAAATTTAGTGATTCCACATAAACATGTAATTCAAACTAAGATCAAGGATATCACTTATTCCTAGGAGTTTGAAATCTATTGGCACCGTATATGCACGAAGCTCAAATCAAAATAATGGTCATCACTATTCAGTTGCTACATGCCAATTCACCCAAATTATACCAAAAAGTTTTGTTTTCTAAACCGAGGAAAAATGACTATGTCTATAAAACAATTCTTAAGAGCTTTTAGGTACTTGTTTTAGTTTTTCCAAGTAAGGTGCTATTTCCTTTTGGAGATGCAAAAGCTAATACCAACACTTACTCTCATGAGGATGCATGAGAACTGAATGATGAGGAAGTTGCAACCTTCCTAATAATTGCAAGCAAGGGCATTCAAATCTAAGGCAAACAATGAAAAATCATAAGCTCATAACTTATTTAAAGAACAATTGGTGATGAAGGCCTTTATGTGAGAAACTCACTCCCTTCGAGTTTGTCGTAGGCTGATGTTTGATGTCAAATGCCAAGTCGAGGTTGGAGTTGGTGAAGAATTTGGTTTAAGCTTCATCTTCCTCCTCCATTGGATCATCATCTTGAACATTTCTCTACCTCAAACCCAAAATGAGTTTGAAGGAGAGATGTATTCTGAAATCCTCCCAGTGGTGGCTTGAGCTTGATTTGGCCTCCTCTTTCTTGTCAAACCACCTCTTTACAATTTTCGTCATGTTGCAATTCGATCAAGAACAAACAAAACAACTCGAAAAGGGTTACATTAGTCAAAAGAAAATTGAAACCTATTGTCCAATTGTCTTGCCCGACTTGAAACAACTTGTGAATGCAATGAGGAATAAAGCAAATCTTTTTGGTTTGAATTAGGAAAATAAATTTAAGTGGTCATGCCCAAAATTCATATCCAATTAAATTTCTTCCCTATTCAAAGTTTTAGTTTTAGATGGTAGGTAATTTTTCTTTTCAACATGCTAGTGTGGAAATTCAAACATGCTGAATGCAAATGAGAAATTCAAATATGCAATATCACTACAGGAATCCCGACGATTTGCGACGGCCGTGGCCGTCGCAAATAAGCCAAATGCCGTCGCAAATAAGCGATTTGCGGCGGCTTTCTTTATTTGCGACGGTTTTTAGCCGTTGCAAATAAATCGTCGCAATTAAGATTATTTGCGACGACCACCGTCGCAAATAAGCTTTAATTGCGACGGCTAGGAGGGGCCATCGCAAGTTATTGCCGAGGGTCAGTGGGCCCTGCAACCTTATTTGCGACGGTGTCACCGTCGCAATTAAAGCTTATTTGTGACGGCCGGGCTGTCACAATTAAGTGCCTCTATTTGCGATGGCTCGGCCGTCGCAAATAAGTCCAGTGGGCTGGGCCCACGTGTTCTCCTCCGGGGCCCATAGAGCTATTTGTGATGACCGTGCCGTCGCAATTAAACCTTATTTGCGACAGCCATGCCGTCGCAAATAGCAGTGGCCTAATTGCGATGGCCTGGTCCCTTATTTGCGATGGTACTGTATAAAAAGCCGTCGCAAATAAGGTTTTTTATTTTTTTAAAACAGTAAAAACTACCAAGCTCGATGGCCAGAATCACAAAACAGATTCAATACACACATTATATACACATAGCAAAGATTATCATCACAGAGGAAACATCATCACAATCACAAACTAATAAATTCCAATACATCTCACATCGTCGTCAACAAAGCAAACAAAAGGGCTCACTCGCCCATCTGACCTCCGTAGCCACCTCCGGAGCCACCTCCAAAGTCGAAGTCGTCATCGCGCCTCATTCCAGGCGGCGGTAGCGATGGCGACGGCGTTTGTGCAGCCGTTGCGGATCCCTGCAATTAATGAAACTTAGAGTTAGAATATAAATACATCAACATCTCTCTCTCTCTCCCTTCCTCTCCCTCTATCTTCATCTAGATCTCCTCTCTTCCTCTCTCTTTTCATTTCTCTCTTTGTCTCTCACTCTATCTTTCTCTCTCACTCTATCTCTCTATTGATATCCTTTTCCCTCTATCTTCCTCCCTCTATCTCCATCTACATCTCCCTCCCTCTATCTTCCCCTCTCTCTATCTCCATCTAAATCTTACTCTCTCTCTTCATTCCTATCCTACTCTATCTATCTTTCACTCTTTCTTCTGTCTCTCTTTCTTCTATCTCTATCATTCTTCTATCTCAATCATTTTCTTCTATCTAACTATCTCTCTCTTTCATCTATCTCAATCTTATTACGCTGGAGAAGAAGGATTACATAGAAACTTACCTGACCCGCTGAAGAAGGATCGCCTGGAAGGACCGGTGGTAGTACCGGTAGCTGGACTCCCAGACCTTGCGCCCGAGCAATGGCCTGTCATTGCAAACATTAAATGCTACCTATTAGTAAGTCATTTACGCTGAAGTAATGAGAATTTTAGTTTTTATTTTGTTACCTCCATTGCTTCATGCATCTGCACCAACGCTGCTGCCTGGGTTTGGATCGTGGCCTCCATCGCGATCCTTTGGCGTTCCGCCTCCCTCCTTTCCTCCTCATGTCGCCTTTTGTTTTCTTCTACAGTTTCTCGGAGGGACCGCATCTCAATGTCCCTCTGCGATACGCGGCGACCTCCCGTGCCCGAAGCCTGCGTGGAGCTGCCTCTCGCAGGTCTCCCCGCCCTCGAGTCGACAACTCCGTTGAATATGGCGAGCCTATAAAAAAGAGAGTCAGTAATATGAAATTGAAATATCTTGAATACTTTGAATTAAAAACGATAAAATGACTTGTAAACTCACCTTCCGTGTGCTTTTCCACCACCGGTTGCATACGGGGCTTGAGGATCGATCGGTTGACGTTCCCAATCGAAATCCTCGCCGTGTATCTTCCTAGCCTTCTCCCCGTACTTAGCCCGCAAAACAAGAAAATTGTGTAAGTTCAACAATCTATATAGTTATATTTAATATGAATGATTTCTAAACTTACCAACCGCTCGGCTGTAGCCTGACTGCACCCCGTCGGCTGAGAATGGTCCCTGTGACCTCTCTTCCAGACCTCAGCAGGGGTGGGCGGCACCCCCGTCTCGCGCTCCTGTCAATACGTGTTAGTACGAATAATATATTATTAATATATAAACATAAGTTACACACACTTACCATGCGTTTAGCTAAACACAAGTGGTTATCTTGCCCATGCCTGCTCTTCCCCTCCACCCCTCTGCAGTCTCGAGCCTTCTCAGACTTAGCATTAAACTCGTCGCTAGCCCAGTAGCGACAAAGGGCCCGAAATGCATCGGTACGACCCTGCAACCAGCTCACATGGCCCTGCACATAGTTGGAAGTCGTTAAAAATACCATCGAGGCAATTATCAGAAAAAAGTACTTACTACACTGCACGTACCTGCGCGTATTCCTCCTCCGTCAGGTGCCTCTCGCTCTCTTGCCGGAAGTGTAACACGTGTTGCTGGTTCGCCTTCAAGTGCTCATTAATAATTTGAACACGGGCGTTCGACAAAGCTTGTCGAAGCGCCTTAGCAGTGTTGAAGTGAAACACTCGCCTTGCATCCTCAAACAGGCGACGGTCGTTCTGGTCCTCTAAAGTATATCTTGCCTGTGATAAAGAATATATTGAAGAGATGTTCAGTAAAAGAGTTTAAGAGTTGTAACTTAGAAACTTTTTTAACATACTTACCATAAAATCGCCCCATACGGCCTCCTGAAGGTTGCCGTGCTCCTGGTGATGGACGCGTGCGTAGTCCTCCCACGAAAGAGCAGGCACCCCGTCGATGACCCCGGGATAGTGCAAATGCACTATGGACCCGAGGACACCGTTCACTGGTCTGTGGTGTCTCTCACCGGTGAAAGACGTGTCGTCCCAAGCCCTGTAAGATATTTATTCATTCATTACTTAAGTAAACAAAAGAAACTAAAATTGAACACAATAATTTTTATTACCTGTCTCTGACTGGATGAATCACGATCCTCTGTGAGCTCTGTGAAGGGACCGCAGGAGGACTGACAAAGTGAGTCCTCCTCGTCCTCCGCGTCTGCTGGGGCACCACGTCAGGTGACCCAGACGGCTCCTCACCAGCCGAGTCAAAGGCCTCAGGAACAAACTCATCGCCAGCCGGGGGCTGGCTGGCCGAGGGCTGGCTCGCCGAGGGCTGACTCGCCGAGGGCTGACTCGCCGAGGGCTACCTCGCCGAGGGCTAGCTGGTCGAGGGCTGCCTCGCCGATGGCTGGCTCACCGAAGGCGCCGCAGCATCTGAGTCAGCCGGTGAGGACTACAACATTCAAATGATTCATAAGTAAGTATAATGTAAATTTGAATTTAAAGAATTTGTCAAAAACGAGTGACATTTACCTGTGACGAAGCTCTAGAGCTGGTCTGAACGTGCCCCAGCAGCTGAGAGTGTCTTCTGCCAGTTGACGAGGCACCAACGAAAGTGTCCTCAGGTCTAGAGGGGTAGAACCCCCTCGTCGGCGGCACCTTCTTACCCTTCTTTGACGCCATCCTGTTGTAATTAGATAATTAGTAAATATGCAAATAAAATATACAAAATTCATGTTACTATCTTCAAGAAAACATTACTTGTAGTCACTTTCAAAATTCATCAACATCATTGTCATGTGCCTGTGCCCTACTCCTTAAACCAGCCCAACGATCTTCCATCGTGGCCTGTTCTAATTTTCGTTTTCGCGTATCATCTGCCTCTACATCTTCAACGTCTTCAACATCTCCAACTAATTGATCGAGTCCTGCACCAAGCTCGACGATAAAAGTGTCTGGCAACTCTTCTTCTTGGTATACTTCTTCAACGTCTTCGCTATCATGGTAACCATCATCCCCAGGAGTATGTAGCTGCTCACGAGGATTCACCTTATATACCACCCACCAAGCACTGAGCTTCGTGCATGGATAAGGTAGATAATACACTTGTTCAACTTGATGCGCAAGAACAAATGTATCGTAACTTCGTAGTCGTTCCTTATGTTCCACTTCCACCATTCCAAATTGGTTTTCTCGAGTTCCATGAGTACGATCAAACCAGTCACAGTCAAAGAAGACCTCGAAGGGTCTTATTTCCGGTAAAAGTAAATTCAAGGATTTTGTTAATGATACCATAATAATCGGTTAAATTCCCATGAGTGTCCATTGCTCTCGTCACAACACCAGAATTTGATGTTGCCGCGAGAGGACGATGAGCTTCAAAATGAGTTGTACGGAATCGGAAGCCATTTACATCATATCGACCATAGCTTCTAACATTCACCAGTCCATAAGATAGCTGCCGCAAATCTTCATGGACATTGTGAGTCCGACACTGTTATAAAAGACGAGAGAATATTACATAATACTTCTTTAATAATAGTAATTTATAATACATAGAAGACGAGAGAATATTACATATTCTCGAAACCAAGATAGAAAACTCTGCCCCCCATTTATTCCTTCCTTTCGCATCGCTTCTACTTGTTTGGCCGTAGGTTGATGCCTATGTGGCCAATATTGTCTGTGGAACTCGCTGAACATGAAAAAACATCTTTTAGAGTACATGTGTAGAAAAATATGTCGATTAGCATAAACGTAGGAGAAACACTTACTCGAAGTATTCTTGCATGCCTTCTATATTTGCATACATGTAGAGTAAAGCAACAGTCCTTTCCTGTTCGGATAGCACGTAGGTCGTGCAGCTACCAACGGTGGCGCCTCTCGTTTGAAAAATGGAAAGGTCGCTTAGAGGGGGTGTTTCGTCCACATTGTACCGCATCGCCGAAGTATTGATATTGTTTTCTTCCGCAAAGTAGACACTTGAAAAGTATCCTACTTCCTTAAGAGCATATGCTTCAGCGATGCACCCTTCCACCCTTGCCCTGTTGCCAACCATTGGTTTCAAATATCGTAGCGCTCTTTCAATGTGATACATCCACCTAAATTGCACAGGACCGCCAACTTTAGCTTCGAATGGAAGATGGATAAGCAGATGTTGCATTGGATTGAAGAAACCCGGTGGAAAAAAATTTTCCATCTTACATAAAAGTATGGGTATCTCCTTCTCTAACTTATCCATCATCCCGATCTTGATTTGTTTAGCACAAAGCTGTCTATAGAAATAGCTGAGCTCGGCTAAAACCTTCCACACCGCATCATCTAGATAGCCTCGGAACATAACAAGTAGGAGTTAACATGACTCTTCAACCCAGTGAGGTTTCCTGTGTTAACATTACGGCTCGTTTCAGGCTAGCTGCGTAACCATCTGGGAATTTCTAAGTTTTCATCCATTTCATAACTTCTTTCTTTTCTTTTGATCGAAGACAGAAAGAAGCACATGGCTTTCCACCACTTTCAGAGATTTCAAGAGTTGGACGGTGACAAATTTCTGCCAAATCTAGTCTAGCTTTATAATTGTCTTTCGTTTTGCCAGGCATATCCATGCAAGTGCTTATGATACTTTCGCTCATGTTATGCTCCTGATGCATGACATCAATGTTGTGCATTAGAATCAACAACTTCACATATGGTAGCTCCCAAAGTCCACATATGTGAGTCCAATTGTGTTCCTCTCCATAACCTACGAAATATCCAGGACGACCTTCATCAGGCACCAGTTTGTCCAACATATCAGAAATTTATGACCCGTTGAGACGCTTCGGTGGTCCTTTAGGGACAACAGTGTTCTTTCAAAAGACATGCCTCTACTTCCTAAATATATGATTCGAGGGCAGCCAACGTCTGTGACAATTGAAGTAAGATATTTTGCCTCCATGAGTTAGTCAAAAACAATCCGTGTCTGAAGCACATATCGGACACGTCAGACCACCGTGAGTGCTCCATCCGTAAAACATGCTGTATGCCGGCAAATCATGGACGGACCACAAATAAGCAGCTCGAAGGTTGAATTTCTGCTTCTTGTAACTGTCGTACGCTTTGACTCCTATCCACAAGACTTTCAATTCATCGATCAGCGATTTTAACATCACGTTGAGACGTGACCCGGGATGATCAGGTCCAGGTACAACGAGGCTGAGAAACATGAACTCGTTCTTCGTACAAAAAGCAGGTGGCAGGTTGTACGGAATGACAAAGACAGGCCAACATGAGTATGGCGTGGCGTTCGTACTGAACGGTGAGAATCCGTCTGTCGCTAATCCGATGCGAACATTCCTCGCATCACGAGAAAAGTCTGGATCGAAACGGTCTAGCGCCTTCCATGCATCACCGTCAGACATATGCATCAAGAATTCTTTGTTCTCACGTTTACCTTCTTTGTGCCATCTCATGTGTCTTGAGGTTCTTTTTGAAAGAAACATCCACTTCAACCGAGGTGTCACAGGCAAGTAACGAAGCTGCTTATGTGCGACATCTGTCATCACATTATCGCCATCGTCATTAACAACTTCGACATACCTCGATTTACCACATTTCAAGCACATCTTCTCATTGGCGTGCTCTTTCCAGAATAGCATGCAGTTGTCTGGGAACACATCAATTTTCTCATACTTCATACCGAGACCAGATATCTTGATCTTTGACTGATACATATCTGGTGGCGCTTTGTGAGGTTGTGGAAGGATATCGCAGATCAATTTCATGAGATCATTGTAGCAGTTGATGGAAAAAAGTACTTGGACTTAATTGCCATAAATCTGGTCAAGAAAGCAAGTACGGTCACAGCCGTGTGTTCATGCAATGGCTCTTATGATTTCTTCAGCTCCTCGAAGAACTTCTCTGCCTCATTTGTAAGAGGATCCTCCGCTTCAAGAGCTTCTAGCATCTCATCCATCCTGTCAACCTCTGTTATATCATCATCCTCATCCACTTCGGCTATGACTCGAGAATTAGTCTCACCGTGAAAGGTCCACACTTCATAATGTGGAGTGAAAATGTTTCGACATAAGTGAAACGAAAGCTCCAATCTTCTCAAAAACTTGGTGTTTCGGCATTTTGTACATGGGCACCGCACCATATCTTCCGTTGACAACGAAAATGCTCGATCCAAAAATTGATCTAACTTGATAAACCACTCATCGGAGTGACCACCAGTTCTGCTCTTCCAGCCAGTATACATCCAACTGCGGTCTTCACCCATGTTTGACTCTGCAGTTTAACGCGAAAGAAATTGTCATTAATGTATTGTTGTGTTATGTCACGGCCCTACAACCTAGGCAGATAGATCCTAAACCCACCCAAGAGTGACCGAGCGGAGCGTGCTCATGACGAGATGCGTGATCTGGATTCGAACGAAATTTCGGCAGCATAACCCCGTTGTTCTCCCTGAACGCCCGAAAATGGTGCAGTAGAGAACAACAGGGTTACACCACCGAAATCTCGTCCAAATCCGGACCCGCGTCTCGTCACAAGCCACGCCCCCTAGGTCACTCCGAGGCTGTCCAAAAAAGGGACAATTCCGAACCTGCACGTCTCACATGCCAATGGCATGTGAGACGTGCCGATCCGAAACGGGTAAAACATTGCTATAGGTTACGTTGCTCATTTTCATTTTCAGGTCATTTAAGAGAGAGGAAAGAACTAGAGAAAGAGTGAGAGGAAAGTTGGTCTCAGATGACAATTCCACGACGGCTTTAGGGTTAGCTTCCGTACATCAGAGATGAAACCACTTCGTCGGAGTACGCCATCCACGCGCAGGTGCTTGCCATCCTCACCGTCGTCGTTCGCTTTCGTGCCCGTCTACACGCATACTTTACCTTACCACTAAATGGGCCTTGTGGGCCTTGCCAAGCTGGTCCGAAGCCCATTTATGTATATATAGTACTTGAACACTCAAGCAATCAAAATTAAACAATTCAACGACCCTTCAAATAAACCTAAGCATAATTCAAAAAACTAAGCAATTCAAATAAACCTAAACATAACAATTATCCATTGTAATTCATTAATTTATCAACTCAATTCTAACATAAGCAATTCAATTCAAATGAGAGCAATTCAATTCAAATGAGAGCAATTCAAATGAGAGCAATTCAATTCAAATGAGAGCAATTCAATTCAAATGAGAGCAATTCAATTCAAATGAGAGCAATTCAGTAAACCTAAACATAACCATAATTCAAATGAGAGCAATTCAATAAACCTAAACATAACCATAATTCAAATGAGAGCAATTCAATTCAAATGAGAGCAATTCAATAAATCTAAACATAACCATAATTCAAGTGAGAGCAATTCAATAAACCTAAACATAACCATAATTCAAATGAGAGCAATTTACTTCAATAAACCTAAACATAACCATAATTCAAATGAGAGCAATTTACTTCAATAAACCTAAACATAACCACTATGATTTCTTCCATGAGGTCACCATGTTCAAAAATGACACATCACTTGGCTGAATTTCTACAAAAATGCAGGGGCGGGGCCGGGACTTACCTGCTGGTGGCGGTGGCGCAGGGGCGGCGGGGCCGGGGGCGAGCCGGCGGCGGGGGCGCAGGGGCCGGGGGCGGGCCGGCAGCGGTGGCGCAGGGGCGGCGGGGTCGGGGGCGGCAGCACAGGGGCGGAGGCGCGCGGAGGCGGGCCGGCGGTGGGGCCGCAGGTGCGGCGGGGGCGGGGGCGGCGGGGTAAGGGGCGGCGGGGTCGGGCCGCGGCGGGGTCGGGGGCGGCGGCGCAGGGGCGGAGGTGCGCGGAGGCGGGCCGGCGGCGGGGCTGCAGGGGCGGCGGGGTCGGGGGCGGCGGGGTCGGGACGCGGCGGGGTCAGGGGCGGCGGCGCAGGGGCGGAGGCACGCGGAGGCGGGCCGGCGGCAGGGCCGCAGGGGAGGCGGGGTCGGGGGCGGCGGGGGCGCGGCGGGGGCGGGGGCGGCGGGGTCAGGGCGCGGCGGGGTCGGGGGCAGCGGTGGAGAGAATTGTGAATGAAGAGTCGGGGCCGGAGGGTCCCGATATTAGACCTAGTTTGCGACGGCTGCCTTAATTGCGACGGCCTTACCTTAGGGCCGTCGCAATTAAAGCCTATTTGCGATGCCCTTGTACTGGCCGTCGCAAATAAGGCATTATTTACGACGGCTTCTTTAATTGCGACGGCTCTAGGGTTGGCCGTCGTAAATAAGCACTTATTTGCGACGGCCAGACCGACAGCCGTCGCAAATAAGGCCTTATTCGCGACGGCCATGTTATTTGCGATGGCCAGAGGCGAGCCGTCGCAATTTAAGCTGTTTGCGACGGCTGGCCGTCGCAAATAAAAACGGTCGTCGCAAATGATCGCGTTTCCTGTAGTGTATGGAAACAAATATGAGATAACTACCAATTAACCTATTGGCAAGGACTTACCGAATTTATGAAGTCCGATGAGTGGGACTTACCTTTGTCCTGTTTGGTTTGATGATTTGTTGTCCAATCCCATAGTTGAAGATGTGGACAACTTCTCCTATTGACATGCCTAAATTTCTTTGGTTGTCATTCGTACATGTGAGCCACATGGTGGCCATAGACTCTTCGTCGCCTTGATGAGGAATTGTTGATGACTTTTCCTTTTTAAAGATATTCTTTCATGAGAATGGTGAGCCTTGTCCTTCTTTAGGAGTGCCACTTTGACCTTCTTGATGTTCCTTTGACTGAACCCATACTTTGATAATGGATCAAAGACTTCCTTGGGCACAATGACATGTGGATTCCACAATCAAACAAGAAACACTTCATCCACAATGTCACATGCCCTAGGTTGCACGGGCTTGGTCAAAGTGTTGGAATCCCAACAAGTGATTGTGGGATATCTTAGATCTTGAATGCTCTTTATGTTTCTAGTCCTTGACCAAAGGCTTCATGTGGACGTTGTCTTGATTTCTTGCTTGGTTATGGACAACATACTTCAAGGTAGGCTAGTATAACATGAGTCCTTTGGAATCCTATAGCCTCCTTGATTATAAGGGTGGTGTTGACTTCACCCTTGACCTCCTTGTGGGTGATAGCCATAGGAGTTGTTGATTGAAAGATCCTCATGTGTCTTAGGGAAATAATTCCCAAGTGTCCCATATTGACATGGATTTTCACAAATCATGTGAATATCCTTGACTTGGATCATCTCAAACAACTCTCCATTGGCTTGGTCTTCATGTTACTTCAATGGGAGGTGTAATTCCACAACTAGCATGTCCTATTTGTTAATTGGTGTACATGCCAAGCTAAGGGAACTAGAGCATTCTTCAATCCAACCCTTGAGTAGAGACCATATTCTCATTCGTGATGAATGAGAATAGGACTCCTTCAGCTTCAGCACGAGTGTGGTCATGGATTGGTGAAACGAACCCATGGCATGAGTGTTGGATGAAGGTCCAACTATCCACCCCATGATGAAGGAAAATCAATAAGAACACTTGTAGCCTACCCCAAGCTTGACATGGATGACTTTGGCTCCTATTGCAAGCTGAAATTCTTCCACGAAAGGCAATGGTGTTGCCTAGCGGACATTTGTTAAGGTACACCTTGAATCATCTTGCAGTTTAGCACTTGCTTCCTCGTTGGCCATCCCATAAAATGGGTTAGCCAACACTACCTTGTTTTCACACAAAAGGCAAAAACAGGCAAGGGTAATCCTGTCTAATAACTATTAGTATCTATAGCTTAGTCCCAAGTGATAGCTATCCTTCACATCCTTTGCCTTCCTCGGCAACAGTGCCAAAAATGCTTGTTGGTATTTCTTACACCACAAATGATCTCCGGTAGTGTCAAAGCATACGAACAACACTTCCCCCCGTGCTACTAAATTGTAGCCCGCGAAGGTTCTTGTATCGATTAGGGCGCGCGGAGATCTTGGACAAGATGATGACACAATTGGTTTACGTGGTTCGTGCTGCCTGAGCGTAATACCCTACTCCATGGGGTGTGTGTTTTTGTATTAGAGATTCGCTGGTGCTCGCGTGCGTATGGGCTTGCTTGTTTTTTGCCGTGCAGCACATCCCTTTTATAGATCAAGGGATGGTTGTTACATGAGTTGCCTAGCCCGACATGTGGCCCCGGCGGTTATTATTGCCTAATACAGAATTAAGTGTGCTTAAGTACCCTAATAGCATGATAATGCGCCTTAATGGTGACGTTACTTGTATTAAGGGTCTTCTGATTGTGCACCATTAATATTGTATTAATGGCCCATAATCAGGCCTTGTAACTGTTGCAATCATTGTCCTTTGAATGTTCGTGCCGTTGGAGATCCATCAGTATCCCCGCAAGTGTCGTAGGTCCAGAGGATCAACACGTGGCAGATTTGGAGCTTGCCCTCGCGGGGAGGTAGGTCCGGGGCCGCTACACACACAGTGGCACTGGAGCTTCCCTCTACTGGGGGTTAGGTCCGGGGTCACTGTACACGTGTCAAGCATAGAGGTCCCCTATGTAAGGAGTTTAGCTCCGGTCTTATTTACACGTGGTAGTGCTGGAGCTACCCATATGAAGGAGGCAGGTCCAGTGCCGGGTGACATGTGGGGCCTACAGAGTTCTTCAACTTTGACAAGTGGAACTCCGATGCACTTCTTGCGGTATAATGGGGTACCCGGTACACAGGGTACTGACAGTGGCCCCCGGGCCCACCTCTGGGAGAAACCCTTTGGGTTAAGTTATTCTATCAGAGGTGGGGCCATCCTCAATTCCCGCACTGCGACTTCGAAGGTCTTCTGATGTACCGTTGGGGCGATGGTCTGGGGTTCAACCCTCGCCGCGTGGCTGGTTTTGAATGCGGCAGATTAGATATTTGAGCGCGGATCTCACAAAATTGAAGGTCGCCGATTCCCAATACGAAAATTGTATTGGTTTCGAGCGCCTTGTCAGGTAGCCACCCTCGGGCTTCCCGCCGCCCATCATGACAACGGTTCGCCTAGGGTAATAACCTCGACACCTCCGTCGAAGTGGTCCCTGACCCATTCGTCATTGACAGGGGTTTTGTAATGTGGCCTTGCTCTCATTGCGGTTTCCATCCAAGCGTCGTGGAGGCTTACTTAAGAAGGAAAGTCCACACAGTTTGAGGACTCTTTACGCTTTTGATCAAACTAGCGCTCAGAGCTTCCCAACCATTGCCTAGCTTTCTCTTCTTTCGCTCCACTTTGTCGCGCTGGAGTTAGGTCTTCCCAAAAGTTGCATCCAGAGCAAGGATAATTTGATGAAGGTTCGGACCTTTATGGGATGGTCCAGCGACTCCTTCAACCACATGATTCGGGTCGACAAGCTCCCCTTCAAGAAGGAGTGTTGTGGCGAGATGGTGTACTTCTCAGCGTCTGCCATGGTGGGACTGATCCCACCTTTTTCAAGTTTCATATTGATGCTGCTGGACTTCTATAGCCTCCAGCTGCATCACCTTGGCCCCCACTCCCTCCTACTAGTGGTGACTTTCGTCCACTTCTGCGAGATGAGGGTGGGCATGCCTCCGTGCATCGAGTTGTTCCAGACCTTCTTCAGTGCCCATACCACCGGCAAGGGGACAAAACTACTTGGCTTCTACTACTTCATGAAGCGCAAGAACTGTCCTTTCAAGTTCTTGAATTCATTCCCCTCCGACAAATGGGATTACTGCAAGAAATACTGGGTCATCATTGCAGTGGAGGAACACGATAGGCTGGAGCTGCCCCAAGGACTCCCCAACGATAACACTGATGCCTGGAACGTAGTTCTGAAGCTATCGAATGCATTCAAGCCTGTCCTGGCCATAATCCAAGAATGTGTGGAGGGTGGAGTGACCCCCAGATGGTCTTTGGAAAGTTCTTGTTTAACAGGTGGGCCCCACTGAAGACAAGGGGGGAGCACACCTGGGCCTTCAATAGTGTAATGGACGACGACCAGATTGAAACTGTTTTTAAATCCATTTTAGTTAACGAAGCTTTGAGGCTCCATCTCAAGAAACTTCAACACGGGTCCATCGCTGATGACGCTTTGACTCCGTTGGCTGCTTTTCTGCCTCTGAACATGACTCCAGAGCTCAACAGTGAGCTCTGGAGGATGATGCCAGCGCAGGATGACCGCTGTGAAGTGGAGAAGCACAGGACCTCCAGGGTTGTAATTCCCGGAGCTTCGGAGGGGGTGTTCACCCCTACTCTGAGCCAGAGGGTTGATGACGTTGGCAAGGGCAAGTGAAAGGAGCGAGCCGAATCTTCCAACTGGAAGAGAAAGCTGAGGCACGCTGATGGGAGTTCCATCAGGTCTGCTCCGTCTACAACTGCCCTTTCTCCCCAGAAAGGAAGATCTTCAGCGGCGACACCTACTCCGATGCAGACGTCCTCAAAGAGCGCTAGCTCCAGACAGTCAACTCCGTTCCCAGTGCTAGTTATGGGCTCCAGGTCTGGTAGTCCTTCTCAGCCAAGGAAGGCCACATCTTGGGCTCCGAGCAACTTTCTAGAGCTTCCGCTGTGCCAACCACAGCAGGCTCTGGCTCTGAGCGCCTAGTGAAGAAGTTCCGCGCTAATTGGAGTGGTAGTTTTCCAAGGTAAGCTTTGCTTTTTCACCTTGATTTTCTTTTCTTATTTATGAAATGTTTTGAATCTTCCAATCTATCGACTGCATGGATTCAAAGAAGGGGGCTGATGCTCTGATATCTGTTGCGGAGGCTAAAACGGTGCGGGCGGAAGCTTCAGCTCTGACCCCCGTGCCTCCTCAAGTGGTGGATGTGGTCAAGGTAGCTCCAACACCAGCTATCGTGGATCTAGATCTCGAGTTGACGCCAGAGACTTCTGTGGTATCGTCGGACCACGGGGGAGACATACATGAGGACACTCCAGTAGTGGCAGCACCAACAGCTGAAGCTTCGGCTCAAAACATGGAGATGGTGGAAGCTCCGTCATCAGAGCCAGCTGTAACCGAGGCTTTGGTTGCTGTGCCAGAGGTTGTTGCTCAGCCAACAGGTGAACCGATGGTGCCAAAAGGTCAGGCCGTTGGGCCGGAACTCATTGATGCCCCGACAATTGAGTCGGTGAGGCTTAAAGTTCCGGTCCTTGAGCCGAAAGTTGTTGAAGCTCCGGTAACTGAGCCAGAGATGGTTGAAGCTTTGGCAGCTGAGCCGGAGTCGGCTGATGTACCGGCGCCTGAGCCGATGGTAGAAGTGTCTTTGGGTGAAGTTTCAATGACCGCCCCGGAGGTAATAGTTCCAGAGGTCCATGCCTGATCCGAAATACCGTGAAGATGCAGCGGCAGGCTCTCCACCCGCGGATCCAGCAATTGAAGACCCTGCGATGGGACCTTCAGCGTCAGCCACGGAGGTAGAAGTTCCCCCAGTGGGATCTTCCTCAGCAGCTGCAGAGGAGCTCCCAAAGGGGCGGCCCTAGTGCTGCAGAAGCTCAAGGAACCACCTTTGCGGCGTGGGACCCTATTTTTATTCTTAAAGATCCTCTGGAGTTGGCAGAGATGACTCCGGCAGATCCGAAGCCTATTCCTTTAGCGTTGTATATTGACAATGCTTGCTCGAGCCTCCGACAGGTCCATCTCACCTTCGACCATGATAGTAAGGTCCTCGAAGAAGAGCGCACACCTTGAGGTGTTTGCGCAACAGGCTTCACTTCGAGACTAAGCTGGTGCAGACGAGGCTTGCAGACCAAAAGGAGTGGGTCAAGAAGGAAAGGCCCAGTTGGAATATTGGGGAAAGTTGCTGGAGGAGAAGGAGGCCGCTATCAGGGCCATCAATGCCCATTCTCGGGAGATTCTCGAACAAGCCAAATAAAGGAATGATGTTGCTGACTAACGTCAAGACAACCTCAATGAGTTAAACGAGATTCTATTGAAGAGCCAAGCGGACCTCGATCCGAGTGAAGAGAAACTCCTGGAACAACAGGAGGATGCTTTGAAAAGAGAGGAGGAGCTCATTCAGAAGCTGATTCTGGCAGAGCAAAATTTGGCAGATCACACTAAGAAGTTTGATCCGTGGAGTAAGGAGGAGGAGGAGAAGTGTTGGAAACAGGGGCAGGAGATCTCAAAAAGAGAATCAGATGTTGCCACCAGAGAATGGAAAGTAAGGGGCAGGGAGAAGGACCTATCCGAACGACAGAACCGCACCCACCTCTGAGAGACGGAGCTAGCCGACCGCGAAAAGCAAGTTGCTGAGAGTACGCAGCAACATGCCAAAGTGGTCGAGTGCCTTGCTCGGGAAAGTTCAGAGCTAGCAGCCGCCAGGAGGTCACTGGAGGAGGTGCGGAGCTCGAGGGCAATTGAATCCCTACATCTATGGGATTTTCTGGGGCGTGCGGATAGAGCTTTGGTACCTCTTGGCTTTAGTCCTGTACATCCGAAGAACCCAGCACAGGAGTTGGACCAGACGCTGTTTGCACTTGGCTCTGCTGGTAGCAAACTCAACACAATGGGTAATGTCAATGACGACTAGCTAGAGACAGAGGGAAAAACTCTGGCCAAGAATGTCGCCGAGTATGTCTTGGCGCGGTACAAGAGCCGAGACCCCAACTGTTCTCATTTGAATTTTACATCCGAAGAAAGTCGATATGATGACAAGCAAATTGATATAATCTTTTGCAGATGCGAATGCTTTTAGGACCCGCCCTACTTAGGCCTGTCGGAATGTAGGTAGAGTGGCGTACTTAGAGTGCGGGACCAGTCTAAGTCGATAGCACACTCCGGACCTGTGTTGGCTTGGCGTTTAGGCGAGTAGACCATGCAGCAATGCTAATATCCGAAAAGACCACCGGTATATCTTGTACAACATATGAATATATTAGACTAAATCTCAAAAGAATTGCACAACTTGTTATAGACAAGGAGGAGAAGGATAAATAAAAGAGACTGAGCCTATACAAAATTAATGCACGCGGAGTCTGCTGTTAGAAAAAAAATGTCTTTCATTATAGTTCCAGATTACAGGGGAGACAAGGACACACTTAGGGTACGGAACCAAGCTAAGAGTATTGTACATCTTGTGCTAACCCAGGGAAGGTAGCTACACTTTTAGAGATGTGACTCTGTCAAGTGTTGCTTGAACTTCTTGGACCCTCCCGGAGGTGTTCGGGTGTTCTCCTAGAGGTCCTACCCAACTCTGTTTATAGACTCTATAATTTACATTGCATATAGTTACAGACTCACCTCCGTGACACTAAGTATAGAACTTACGGAGGTGCTCAATGTTCCAAGGACTAGGAAGTGGGGTCCCATTCTCAATTGCCAAGCGAACACATCTGGGACAGGATACTTTGATTACTCGAAAGGGACCTTCCCAGCCAGGGGAAAGTTTGTTCATCCCTTCACGAGTTAGCATTCTCCGCAGCACTAGATCGCCTTCCTCGAGCTATCAGTTGCACACATGCATTTGATGATAGCACCGGAGCGCTTGGCAATAACACGCATTCCGAACCGCTGCTTGGCACCTTCCCTCGTTGATGAGGTCAAGGTCTTCATGCCGGAGCTGGTCCTGTGTGGCTTTGTCAAAGGTTCGGACCCTGAGTGACTCCATGGTGATGTCTGGAGGAAGGACTGCTTCAGCTCTGTACACCAGGAAGAAAGGCGTCTCCTTGGTTGACCGATTAGGTGTTGTTCTGCTTGCCCACAGTGCTGATGGAAGCTCCTCAATCTAGTTGTCTCCATGTTTCTTCAAGCGCTCATAAGTGCGCGCGCGTCTTGAGTCCTTTCAATATTTTTGTGTTTGCTCTCTCGGCTTGGCCATTACTTGCCGGGTGAGCTACTAGTGCATAGCTGACTTGAATGCCGAGGTCTTCGTAATACTCTTGAAATGCTGCACTTGGGAATTGGGTTCCGTTGTCAGTGATGACTCTGTTTGGAACTTCAAATCTGCAGACAATGGACTTCAAGAACTTGATTGTTGATTGCTTATTGATAGTCACAACTAGAGTATCTTGCGACCACTTGGTGAACTTATTGATAGCGACATATAGGAACCTGTAACCTCTGACGGCTTTTGGGAAAGGTCCCAGAATATCCATGCCCCACACAGTAATGGCCATGTAGGAGGAATCATTTGCATTGATTGATCTGGTGTGTGAATTTGTTTTGCATGAAACTGGCATGCTTCACACTTTTTCACCAACTCCACTGTGTCCTGAAGTGTTGTAGGGCAGTAGAAGCCGTGCCGAAAGGCTTTGCCGACCAGCGTGCGGGAAGATGTGTGGTTCCCACACTCGCCTCCATGAATATCCGCGAGGAGATCGCGCCCTTCTTCCTTTGCAATGCACCGCGTTAGGACATCGTTGGCACCGCGCCGGTAGAGATCCCCTTCTACCAGCATGTATCTTTTAGCCAATCTGATGATTCAGTCAGCGGATACACCGTCTTCAGGAAGGATATTGTCTTTCAAGTAGCTCCAGATCTCCGAGATCCATGAATCGGAGCTGACTTGAGCTTCTGAGTCTTGCGTGTTGGGTTGCTCGGAGATTCCTGCAGCACCTATGACCCTTGGTGAACGCCATGGTAATAGGGCCACCGGGACCACCAGCTTCGAGGTGCTGGTCTTGCCCCCTTCACTCAGTTCGGCACACTGAGCTGTTGGTCTTGACAACCTCTGGACGAAAATTCCGTTGGGGGCCGGAGCTCCGATTGAGGCCTTTGTCGAGAGTTCATCAGCTTCAGCGTTATGGAGACGTTGAACATGGTGGACATCCAGGACTTCAAAGTCCTTCTGGAGCCGTTGGACTTCCAGGAGATATGCGGCTAGTTGGGGATTGTTGCAGCAGTATTAACCTAAACTTGTTTTACGATGAGCTGTGAATCACCCTTCACCAACAGCTGCTTGACACCATAGGATAGTGCCACCTTTAGCCCGAAGATGAGAGCTTCATCCTCTGCCATGTTGTTGGTTGCCTTGAAGTCAAGGTGAATCATGTGTTTGACCTTCTCCCCGGTCAGAGCGGGGAGGAGGATTCCATCTCTGACCCCCTGCTTCTGCACGGAGCCGTCGAAGTAGAGAGTCCAGTGAGGTTCAGTGAAGACCAGGACCTTGGGTCCCGGCTTCTGCTCACTAGGACCCCCAGGTTTTTATGGAAGAGTCCACTCCGCCACGAAGTCAGCCAAAACTTGGCTCTTGATTGCTTGTCACGGCACGAATTCAAGTTCAAACTCGGCCAGCTCCGCTGCCCACTTTGCGATGTTCCTAGTAGAATTAGGGTTATGCAATATAGCACACAGTGGATAAGAAGTTACCACTGATATCTTGTGGGCTTGAAGATAATAACGAACCTTCCTTGAGGCAATAAGAATTGTGTAAAGCAGCTTATGAACCTCGATGTATCTAGTCTTGGCATCATGGAGTACTTCACTAATGAAGTACATTGGGCGCTGGACGGTCCGGACCCTCTCGGAGGGGCCCGGAGCTTCCTCTAAATTGACCCGGACCCTCCCAGAGGGGACCAACCCTTCTTGTTGAGCTTCTCGGACCCTCCTGGAGGGGCTCAGAACTTCTTCTTGTTCAACCCAGACCCTCCCTGAGGGGTCCAGATCTTCTTGAACAGCCGTGAGAACTCCCTTAGATGAGAGAGGTTGATCTTCTAGCACTCTGCCTTGAAGATCCGTGCCTGGGGGCTGGGACCCAGACTAGCCTTCAGGTAGCTCCGGACCCTCCTAGAGGGGTCTGGGCTCCTTAACTTGAGGTGGTTCCGGTCTTTCCACGACCAGAACCATGCTTACAACTTCTGTAATTGCGGAAATATAAAGCAGTAGAGGCTCGCCAGTGTTCAGAGCTACCAAGATTGGTAGGGTGATGAGGAGTTGCTTGAGCTCTCGGAACGCCTTTTCTGCTTCTTCAAACCAATGGAATGGTCCGGTCTTCCTCAGTAGCTTGAAGATAGGAAGTGCTCTACTAGTCTCGAGATGAACCAGCTGAGCGCGGCTAGACATCCAGTTAGCTTATGGATGTCATTGATGCAAGCTGGAGGCCGCATATCTTCTATTGCCTTGATCTTCGCCAGGTTTGCCTCAATTCCTTGGTGGGTCACCAAGAAACCAAGGAGCTTCCCGTTGCTAACCCCGAAGACGCACTTGTCGGGGTTCAGCTTGGTGCGCGTGATGCGTAGCTTGTCGAACACATCTTGTGAGTTGTCAAGGAGTAACTCCTTGTTCTTGATCTTCACAATGATGTCATCGACGTACACCTCCACCAAGTCTCTAATGAGTTCTCCAAAAGTTTTGTGCATAGCTCGCACAAAAGTTGAAGCAGCATTTTTGAGACCAAATGGCATAGCAGTATAACAATACAACCCATCTACTATAATGAAGGCAGTATGCTCTTCATCTTCCCTAGACATCCAGATTTGGTGATATTCGTAGTATGCATCTAGGAAACACAATAACTCACACCTGGAGGTGGAGTCCACTATCTGATCTATTCTAGGTAGTGGAAATGGATCTTTTGGGCATGCCTTATTTAAGGTGGTGTAATCAATACACATCCGAAGCTTCCCGCCAGCCTTGGGTACAACGATTGGGTTTGCCAGCCTTTTTGGATGAAAAACTTCCTTGATGAAACCAGCTTCAAGCAACTTCTTGATCTCCTGTCGGATGAAGTTTTGTCACTCGACAGATTGTTTCTGGGGCTCCTGGTGTACAGGCCGTGCTTCAGGATAAATCTTTAGATTTTGCTCAATCACCTGCCTAGGGATCCCAGGCATTTGAGATGGTTGCTAGGCAATCACGTCAACATTCGCTCGAAGGAAAGTGATGAGCGTGAGTTCCTATCTGTTGTTCAGACCTCCCGATATACGGGTGGTCTGAGCAGCATCGGAACCAATTTGGACGACATTGACGGGTATGTCGTTGTCGCCGCTTGGCTGCACACATGGTGCAGAGGTTGAGCCTCGGTGACGAGTGCTCAGAGGTTGAGCAGCTTGCTCTTTATAGGATACCTCCTCCTGTGCTGTTGCAAGCGCATGGAGTTCTTCCGGTGCAGTGATTCCTGCAGTACGGTACCCGCGGATGCGGAGAACATCAGAGGGTGTTGGCATCTTTAACACCAGGTAGCCATAGTGAGCCGCAGCCATGAACCTGTACAAGGCAGGCCTGCCCAGGATAGCATTGAAGGGTAAGCTAATCTGCAAGACGTCAAAGACTAGCTTCTCGGTCCTGTATTTCTCCCGAGTTCCGAAGGTCACCGGGATTGTGATGGATCCGAGAGGGCTAATGGCCCCTGGACCTACCCCATAGAAAGGGCGTGAGGGATGAAGGTCCGAAGGTTGGAGCTGGATCTTGATGAAGTCTCCATCGCTCATGAGGTTCAGCCCCACACCTCCATCCACCAAAACATGGTAGAGCTGGACATTGTTGATGGTAGGAGATACCATCAGTGGCAATTGGCCAGCTCCGATCATGTTCTAGTGGCAGTCCGTAGCATCGAAGGTGACGGGAGTGTCCATCCATTTCCGATAAGGTTCTGCCCTGGCGGTAGGAGCTGCAGCGGCCATGTCCCGCGGCAATTTCTTGAGGACGCAGCAAGAAGTGATGTCTCAAGAACCACCATAGATGGTGTTCAGGGTCATCCGACGCTCGTTGTCAGAGACATCAGAATTGTCATCAACCATGTTGTACACAGCCTTTAGGACCTTCTTGGGATCCTAAAAGCCTAGCTCCGTTTCAGTTGGAACTTCGTCAACCTTTTGCTTTCCTTCCCGCTGACGGAAAGGAGATTCTTCTTGGCGCTTGTTGTAGCGCTCGACAAGGTTTTGACCTCTCGGCATTCCTCTAGATTGTGCTTGTCTGCCTGTTGGATCGAACACCACATTTTTTAGTTTATGTCGTCTTCTGACAAAGGTCGAGGTCGTTTTTCAGGGCGTTGCCCCCGCCCACCCGGAGCTGCAGCAGTCGCAGCACCAGGTGCGCCGGCCGACGTCTTTCTCTTGTCATTGGTCTTCTTCTTCTTGTTTCCACTACCGGAGGTAGTGGCTTCGGCCTTGTAGGGCTTCTTGTTGGCCTCCGGAGTTGGTTTTGAGTTCATCTCTCGGCCCTCCGCAGCTCTGGCACATTTGTCAGCCAGGCTGAAGAGTTCCGTGACGCTGGTGACTTCTTTTGTCGCCTGCTTCTCCAGCATTTTCTTGTTTCGAACGCCCTGTCTAAATGCGACAATAACAGAAGCATTTGAGATCGAATGGATGGTACTGCGTACCTGAGAGAATCGTTGGATAAAGGATCACAATGACTCTCCCGATTTTTACTGAACAGCAAAAAGGTCCAGTTCAGTGTCGGGTCAGGTGTAGGAGCTCCCGAAGTTGGCAGTGAACTGTTGGCAGAGCTCCACCCAACTGTTGATGGAGTCAGGCGGGAGGCTCATGAACTAGGATCTAGCGGTCCCAGTCAGAGCCACAGGGGGATAATTGGCCATCACAGCCTCATTGCACCCCGCCACAAGAATAGCGGTGGAGTAGGTTTGAAGGAATTCGGCGGGGTTGACAGTCACGTCGAATTTCTCTTGCAATTGAGTACGGAACTTTTGTGGCCATCTAACCATGCATAGATGCATAGCCATGGCAGAACAGCCTCCTCCTACTCCCAAGGGAGCAGGGTTATCCCGAGCTTCTCGCCTCTCGTGAGCACGCTCGATGTGGACGTGGTCGTCCTGCTGTCGGTAATGGCGGTCGAGCACTGACCGCAGGTCATGCGTCGAGAGCCTCGACGCAGTGTGGGTGCGACATGACCCGGAGGGTAGCGAAGTCACCTGTTGGGACACAACACGTCTCTTGTGCGGTGAAACCTGCAGATCATGTCTTCCTGACAAGATCCGACGCTGTGAAGGTGCCTGCCCCGAATGAGCAAAACATTGATTGCTGATGCCATAGACTACAACTGCAACTAGATATTCAACATTAGCCCTCCACTGCTACATCGCACCCTGGGGTGCTCTCGGAGGTGGTGGACGTTGGAGCAAAGTACGCACAACAACAAGCTCATGCTCAGGATTGTTGTTCGTCGATGCCATGATTGACGCGAGTACTCCATCTTGCTGTCCAGCATTGTTTGCTGGAGCAGCCGGTGGTGGTGGTGGCATGACGACCGCAGGAACAACAGCGGCTGCTGGCTGTTGAATGTTGGAGGGATTCCCTCCCACAGGTTGCTCAGCATTGTTGCTGTTGGACGATCCTGCGGCAGAGTTCACCATCTTGAAATCTCAGGCGCCCCTACCTGGCGCACCAAATGTCGAAGCGTACGAACGACACTTCCCCCGGCTACTAAATTGTATCTCGCGGAGGTCCTTGTATCGGTTAGGGCGCGAGGAGATCTTATACAAGATGATGACACAGTTGGTTTATGTGGTTTAGGCCGCCTGAGTGTAATACCCTACTCCACGGGGTGTGTTTTTTTGTATTAGTGATTCGCTGGTGCTTGCATGTGTATGAGCTTGCTTGCACTGTGTCGTGCAAGACATCCCTTATATGGATCAAGGGATGGTTGTTACATGAGTTGCCTAGCCCGACATGAGGTCCCGGTGGTTATTATTGCCTAATACACAATTAAGTGTGTTTAAGTACCCTAATAGCGTGATAACACGCCTTAATGGTGGCATTACCAGTATTAAGGGTCTTCTAATTGTGCGCCATTAATATTGTATTAATGACACATAATAAAGCCTTGTAATTGTAGCAATCATTGTCTTTTGAATGTTCGTGCCATTGGAGATCCGTTAGTATCCCCGCAGGTGTCGTAGGTCCGGAGGCTCAACACATGGCAGATCTGGAGCATGCCCTCGCAGGGAGGTAGGTCCGGAGCCGCTACACAGATGGTGGCACTGGAGCTTTCCTTTATTGGGGGTTAGGTCCGGGGTCACTGTACACGTGTCAAGCACATAGCTCCGCTATGTAGGGAGTTTAGCTCCAGTCTTATTTACACGTGGTAGTGCTGGAGCTACCTATATGAAGAAGGTGGGTCCAGTGTCGGGTGACACGTGGGGCCTACAGAGGTCTTCAACTTTGACAGGTGGAACTCCCTTGCACTTCCTGCGGTATCATGGGGTACCTGGTACGCAGGTTATCGACAGGTAGGATATGAGTTCCGCAAGAGCACGGAAGATATCGTTGTAGCATTTCACCTAAGAGTATTCCCAAGGGTATCATATTTATCCCAAAGGAAGGCGGTGAAGTAAAGAAAACTTATTATTATGATCAATGTATAGGGTACCAAGTGGTTATCAGAACAGGGGTAAGATGATAATAGGAGTAGTGTGACACACACCTAAGCAATCTACCCTAAGGGTATTGTTGTCCTACCAAGGGTTAGACTACAAGACGGAGCTACTCCTAATGTGCTCTAATTACTCATATACATAGCCTAATAAAGTACACATAAATATGCTAATGGTGAATACTAGGTCTTAGTTTTCGAACATGTCGGGCAAGGGCTTACCCTGGACTGCTAGGCGACTCCCGCCAAGAGCCTACATCGTAGCCGAACGTGGAGGATTACAACGGACGGATAGGGCTGTAACCACCTACCGCCTACCTCTACAACCTGTGGACTACAATGCATTCAACGCTACTTAACTATCCAAGCACCACGCTTGCATGCTAAGTAAATACCCTAAGAGTTGAAACATAATATTCATCCTAAGGCAATGACTAAACTAAACATCGTTGAACCAATGTTGGATCTAAGCACTAAGATATTGATATTAACATAATCATATTATTACCTACTTAAACTATAGTGGTGGTGTATGATGTTTTTATAACATGAAGATGACATTATGTCTAGATTAAAACAACATCTACACCTAGCACTGAAAGTGCATCTAGGCATCCCTTGTGGTTTTTGGTTGATTTATGACAAACAAATGAGATCCTAACAAAATTGTTGAGATGAGCGCAGACTTTAATGAAATTATGAAGAAAGCGCAAAAAGAAAGGAGAATGAGGATCTATATGGAAAAGAGCTCAAGAGCTGAATAGATTAGATCAGTGTGTATGGAGTGTGTTGGAGAAACACACCTTAATAGCTCAAGCACAAGAAAACTCATTCACTGCACAATTTTACACAGTTATAGACTAGTCCGATACACCCCAGACTAGTCCGATAATCCCTCTGTTCAAACTCGGACAAGTCCTCCCAGTGCGGCCTTGTCTGCACAGTACAAGTTTACACAGATCGGACTAGTCCGATATCACCACGGACTAGTCCGATATCTTTCTGACTAAGATCGGACTAGTCCTCCCCAGTGCGGACTAGTCCTCAACACTTCACAGATTTGCACAAAATCAGACAAGTCTGATAATATCCGTACTAGTCCGATAACCTTTCTGACTAAAATCGGACAAGTCCTCCAAATGTTGGACTTGTCCCCAATTCACTAAGGGGTTCACAACAGCAGGACTGGTCCGATAATGATCGGACTAGTCCAAACTTTTCCAGAGCCTAATTTGGACTAGTCCGCCCTAGGCCGGACAAGTTCGATATTCCTGAGGACTTAGGGTTTCCTACACGCCGCACACCAGACTAGTTCGGACTCCACCACGGACTAGTTCAGACTCTCGAAACCCTAACGGTAACCTTTGGAAACCTCCATATAAATAGATGTGCCGTCACACCCTCCAAGATCTTAGAAAACACATCTCTCCACACAATTCAAGGCAAGAAAGATCAAATCCTTGAGTATTAACTTTGGATCAAAGGAGAGACATGATTCTCACGTCTTGAGCTCTTGGGTTTTATTTTATAATACACTCCTGTTGTTTTATTGTGGATCTTACGAGTGTGTTCTTGGTGGTGTTTGTTTTGTAATCTTGGGGAGCCCTCAACTTGTGAGAAGGCCCCTTGAACTTGGTGATTTACCCTTTGTGATTAGTGGAAGAGAATCGGCCTCCGTGGCGATTGAACGAGGGTAGGGTTGGAGAAGACCCGGTCCTTTCGTGGGCTCCTCAACGTGGACGTAGGTTGCCTTTGTGGGAACCGAACCACGGGATAAACTATTGTGTCAATCTTGTTCTTAGTTTCTTATGTCATATTCTAGGGTTTACTTGATCTTGCATATCTTACATTAAAACATTGAAACCAAAGTTAGTTTGTGCTACATTTAATTTTATTAACTCAATACCTTCAATTTACATACTACATTCCACTGCGTACTGTGTTAGTATTGAGACCATTGATCTAACTATATCAACCTAGTCCGCACGCACCCGACTAGTCCGCACACAACCGGACTAGTCCGATTTCTTGGTATTTGATCAAGTTGCTAAGTGTTGCAGGTTCCGACAAAAATTCAGAAAGGCCTATTCACTGCCCCCCCTTTAGGCCACATTCAAGCACATACACGGACTCCACAACCAAACAAGGAACACTTTATCCAAGTATATGAATAAGTGAAGACTAAAGATAATATCTTTATTATGCATAAAGTCTCAAATACAAGAAAAGATACATGAGCCATAATTTTTCCTATTTGGTCTTCGGATTAGAGGCTCCTCTCTAGAACCTAACCTCCACTAAGGACCTAAAATAACTAGTGTAAGCAAAATAGAATGCTCAAGTGGTGTGTGTGAAGTGAGGTGAGGCACTCCCCCTTATTTATACACTCACTGAGGCGGTTTTGCGCACTAATCTCGTGGGCTTTTACTTACTCCCACGCCAAGGAAGCCACTAGGGGCTGACATGTACAAGTTGACCGAGTTTGGTGGGCATACCAGTTCGGACGAATAGGGGGTTCGGCCGAACTGGGGTTGGCCCCACTCAGCTCCCACTTGCTCTTGCACGCTGATATGTGGTCCCTTGTCTACCTTCTAATTGAATCAGGGTGAAAACCTGCGGGTACCCGACTGTAAGTGGGCCATTGGATCCATGGGAAGCCACACGGCATTGTTCGATTGGATGGAAGTGTGTTTCCTTGCCTTGTGGTCATGCATTCACTTCAAATCTTTATATAATATCTACATGCACCAATTTCTCTAAGTACAAGTGGAACTAGTTTAAGTAGAAAGGTGATGTGTGCAATAAATGATCTTTCCTTCACATAATTGAGTTATATTGACAGGTGAAATTGGTAGAGAACAGCTGTCAACAGTGTTGCAGCGTTAGCGGCATGAAAGGCGTGCTTGACATTTGGGTCAGGTGACGAGGGCGTGGCCTTTGCATACCGTATTCTACAATTTCCATCTGGTTCCTTAAATCCTGATCCAATTTCGAGATGCAATGCAACCATGCTATGCAAGCTCATTAGATACTTCTTAACCTTCAGAAGCATGAAGTCCTTATCAACTCAAATGAAGTGCCAACCAAAATATCAAGAAGGTAACAACTAAGAAAACATACGTACGTGTCATAGCCAGAATCAAATACTAGCAGTTTTGCTAAACATGACTAATTGCACAAATAATTGCAATGTATAGTTACTAAACATTTAATAGTTGCTAAACATGGCTAATTGCGCAAATAGTTGCTAAACATTTAATAAAAAACAAATGATAATTGGAAAGGAAAAAAATACATGGCTCGATGGCCGTCGTTGTGGGGGCCGGCGTGGGAGCACAAGCGGCCGGCCACGGCCATCGATCGATGGGAGCGGGAGCTGAGAGGCTCCATACCTGCATGCTGCGTGGATGGCAGCGGCGAGGGCGGCGCGCGGCAGGGACGGCGTGACACGGCGGGAGGGCAAAAGTAGGAGCGCCATCATCAAGGCTCCGGGCAGCGTGAGGTCAACCGCGGTTCCAGCATCGGCTAGGAGCGATAGCAGCGGCTAGGCGTGGCGGCAGCGGCAGCAACTCGGCGTGGGGAGGACGAAGGCGGTGATGTCGGGCGAAAGGAGTCGGTCGCGTGGAATAGACCGCGCGCAGCCCGCGCGTCGTAGGGTTAAGTGGCTTACGTACGTCGGTCGTCGAACTTATGTCGGCTTAGGGTTGGGATGACGTAAGTAGTGCGTTAAATGCCATCGGTCCACTAACTTACGTTGGCCTAGGTCTAGGCAAACGTAAGTAGTGCATTAAATCCCGTCAGTCCCTTATGTCGGCCACGGGCCCATGGCTGATGTAAGTGAGATAACTTACGTAGGCTGCCGCAGGCCGATGTAAGTTTAGTAACTTATGTCGGCTGACCCACGTAAGTTATTCTAGCCGACGTAAGGTTGCGAGTTTCCTGTAGTGCATGCCCGATATGGTTGACCACTAAGCCCTACTACTCAGTGCTAGCATACTCATATGTACACTAATAGGCTATGTATATGAATACCTAAAGCGCATTAGGAGTAGCTCCATCCCTAAATTAGCCTCCACTAGGACATTCTTACGCTTTAGAGTAGTTTGCTTAGGTGTGTTTCACACTACCCCACTATGTCATTTACCCATCCTAATTGATCCCTCACAAGAACACCTTATTCCTTCCTTGATCTAGCCACTCTTCCCCTTTGCCTTCTATTGGGATAAACAAATACGATACCCTAGGGAATACTGTTGGGTGAAATGCTGCAGGGTTCTTTTTGTGCGCTTGCAGAACTGATCTTGCTTTGGCTTCGGTTAGCCTAGTGCATCTACAAAACTGGCCTTTGCTGCTAGGATGAACTATACACGTTAAGAAATACCAATAGCAACTGTCTAACATTCGGTTCAGCACGTGCAACAAATTTTGATTAATTGTTATGTGACCTAGCTTGCATTCTTTCCTTTTTATATTGTTTAGCTAGTCTATAAAAAAATCTATGGCATGATCATCTCTACAACACTAGGTACAATAAAATTTAACTTTATGTTCATGTCTAGAGGAGCAAGCAACATGTTTGTTAGCAACGAATTTGGCAACACCTCTGCTGACCTAAAAACCACCTTTTTTTTGCTTTGGAACTGTTTCAATTAAACCACTTCTCTGTGACCTTAGAATTTTTGGTGGATGTGCTTTAGCATGAGTATGAGAATCAAAACCTAAACTAGTTTTATCATTGCAAGACTTGGAAGAAGAAATAGCGTACTTAGAATCATGTAATTTTACATTAAAATCTTTACAGCTAGAACAATGCAAGTCAACTGCAGAACAACTAGCATCATTCATGTTTTTATCATTAAGTTAGCAAGCTTTTTGTTTTCGATTTCAAGCTCAAGTTTATCAAGTGTGGAGGTGTGCACACTTCTTAAGAAGGACAATTCTTCATAAATCACATCACAAGATGAACAAAAAATCATCAGTAGGAATCAAATATTTTAGTCGATTAATTTCATATTCTAAGGATTCAATTTAGCATCATTTTTCCTAAGTCATTTTCTCATGTATAGCAGAAGCATGACAAAGACCATCAAAAATTTCATCATACGAGAGACTTACCTCATCATTGTCGCTGTTAGCATTGGTCTCCTCGTTACTTGAATTTGATTTCCTCGCCATAAAGCCAATGTTAACTTAAGTGTCTTCATCTTCACTCCCATAGTCCACATCACTTGAGCTAAAATCTTGGAGTGCTTAGATAAAGTTGTGTACTTATTTGTGCCTTAATGAGTTCCTCTTTTTCTTGTTGTTGTTTGTAGAGGAGGTCTTGAACTTAGATTGCTTTTCCTCATGAGAAGTAAGGCCTGAAAGATGAGGTCAATCTGTACGAAAGTCTCCTGTCTTACCGCACTCAAATCATCTTGATGAACCACCACTTACTATCCTCATGGTTATACAATTTTGCAGATCTTTTGAGAATCGAGTAGAGAGAAGTGCAAGCTCCTCTTCTGGAATCTCAATATGTTCAAGTGTTAGAGTTCATTAGTTTTTAGTTTGGAATATATCACATCTAAAGTAAGTGTACTCATGACAGTGGTTTTACAAATAGATGTAACTTTAATCTTACAAATTGGCATCTATAATGCACCTATCAATTACCTTGCATTTTGAGCATTTGAAAAATTAACATTGACACTATGCAAGTTGTGAAGAATTTTATTGAAGCGAGCAAAAAATCATCTATCGACACATTAGGTTGCATGTCGAAGCACCTGTAATCCTTTCTAAACATATCTTGACGTACCTCTTTGATCGTGTTAGATCATTTGTGGTAGTCGCATAATGCTTTCCACACATCATATGCAGATCGAAGATGTGCAACACGATAGAAGTCACTCTGAGGCGATCCTTGTATGATCAAGTTACAGGCCTTGTTGTTGTTGCCGACATCCTTCATGTTGCTAGTCAATTTTTCATCGTTTGATGGCATGAGGAAGCACCTGAAGACCTTTTCCTAGATGGTGAATGTCAAAATGTGCGAACAACACTTCTCCCAAACCTTCTTTAAAAGCAACACACAGAGGTTCTATTTTAGGCGGGGGCTTAGTATCCGGTGAGGTCCCGCATATGAGATATTGTGAAACGATGGTTTAATGTGCTTCGTTCTGCCGGAGCATAACACCCTACATCCACAGTGACAGTTCTATAACTTGTGTGAATTTAATATTGGATATGAGTGTGTTTTAATGGTGTATCTAGAGTCGGTGGTTGCCCGGTCCTTTTATAGTAAGGTCGGGCACCTTACAAGTGGGCTATGGTGCTCGGTAGGTGGCATTGGGGTGATCTTATACTGTACAAGATCTAAAGCTTCTTGCGCACGCTGCCTCTGATTGCGGCTTGAAGACCTATCGTCTTGCCGCGTCAAACACCAGTGGCTATGCGTAGTCGTTGATGATGATAGGGAATGGCCCATCCGTCTTGTCACCGTAAGCTACCCACTCAGTAGTGTGAGGTAGCCCGGCGGTGCCTTCACTATGATGTGATTAGGCGCAGTGGTACCTATAAGGGAGCTTGTGCCGTATCATGCATCTGTTGAAGGCGCGCGCCTTCAAAGCCTGAGTTGGACAAGGCGCACCACCCATTTACTCCCGCAACCTATCGGTCAAGACAATTTGCATGACGCGTTGCAGCACCGAAGACAGTCTCTACGACGGGAGGCTGAGTCCCGCGCTAATGGCCACATGGCAGCCCTAGAGTCAAACTCCAAGAGGAGTCAGGGGTCTGGGACTGTTGGACAAGTGGCGGTTTCAGCGCCCGCCTTTGCGAGGGAGGCCAGATTGGAGCTTTAGGCCACGTGGCGACACCAGAGCCCACTCCTGTGGATGAGCGGGGTCCCGTCCCGCTGGACACATGACAGGCCAGGAGCCTGTCTCTTTATGGGAAGTGGGTCCCATGTTGAGGTCCACGTGGCAGTTCTAATGCATAGCGTTGAGGAGGGACGAGGTCCGAGCCCGCTGGACACGTGGCACCACTACACCCTTCCTCAGTGGGGAGGCATGGCACATAGGCATTTTTATTCTGTGCGCGGGGTACCCAGTATGCTTGGTACCGACAGTGGCCCCTGGGTCCACCCCGGGGGAGGTGACAAGCCCTGAAGTGGAGCCCTAACCTTGGTTTCCTGCGCTGCCTTTTGATTTTTGTCTTGGGTAGTGGAAGCAGCTGAGTGCCTCTGCCACCGCGGCCACGCATCGACCCCGGGTTGAAAGGTCGTAGCGATGCGATATTTGCTTACTACAGTATCTTTATCTGCGGCGGTTCGCAATGTGTCTGCTGCGCTTCTGCTACCCAACGTTATGGGAATCGCCGAGTCTTCTTCCCAGGTGGTTGACTGCTCGGTCCAGCCCTTCTAACTAAGGAGTTGGGCCACATTGTCATCGATGCTGCTGGTTGTGCAGCACATGTCGGGTCTAAGTGACCCACACGATGTGTCCAAGCATCACGGAGAAGAATAATAGGAAGCCTTTGCTGGTAAAGGCAGATCCTTCCTTACAAACAACCCAACGCTCGAGCCTTCATCTTCACCCTTGAGTGCCCGAGCCTTTACCACTTGCAAAGTTCTCGCTTTTTTCAAATCCAATGGCCACGATCTTGCTTCCTTCCTGCATCAAGGACGTAGGGCTAGTGAGGATGCTACTTGGCTGGGAAGATGGGGAGGAGCTGAATTGGGTCCATCGTGGCTCCATCCCTATCAATTTGCAGGCTGGAATGATTGTACTATTCACTTTGTACGCATATGATGGGTTTGTTCCTCCTGTATCCTCCTTCCTTGTGGTGTTCCTGGAGGTTTTTGGGCTCCAGTTTCATCATTTGTCGCCAAACTCATTTGTGGTGGCGGCGGTCTTCTTGCACTTCAGCAAGATGTTTTTGGGAGTCCAACCGTTCGTGCTTGTGTTCCGGTAGTTCTTCAGGGTGTGCCGGACTTGGAAGAGCAGGACGAATTTCCTTGGATCCTACTATTTTCAACAGTGGCCCAAGTGCCCATACAAGTACATCACCCCCTTGGGTCCGGGAGTTGTGATGGCTGAAAGGAAGATGGGGTGTTCTTGCGCACTGTTGGTATTTCTTAACACCACAGAGTTATCCGCAAGCGCACGGAAATACCGTTGTAGCACTTCCCCTAAGGAGTATTCCCATGGGTATCGAATCCAAAGAACGTGTGTGCTAATCTTTCGAACTAGCTCACCCAAGGACACAAAGTTGTTTGGTCGGCAAGGAACAGAGAGGAATTCAAAGTATTGATCTTAATCCAAGGTAGTTTGCAGTAGATGCTTGCTTCGGGCACGGGCTTACTCCTAGCAATACTAGGACGACTCCCGCCAAGAGTCTATGGCATAGCCGAACGTGGAGGATTACGAAGGACAGATAGGGCTGTCACCACCTACTGCCTACCTCTTCATTCCGTGGGTCTACGAGATATCCACTATTGATTTATAACCTAAGCACCACGCTTACGTTCTAAATCACTACTCTAGTTGTTTCAAACACAAAGCTACAACTAGAGCCTCTAATGTATTAAAACAATTGTAAAACCCCACTTTTATGGCATGTGAATCCAGTTATGAGTTTTGTGATCAACTACATTAAAGATCCAATATAGTGGTACACATGAACTTAATACCCTCCAAACCTTTCTTGCACTCATGGTTAAATTTTATTAACATGAGTATTGGACTTCACCACTAATCCTAGAATGATTCTATTCACCCCTTTTCAAACATTAGAATTATTTGGATGAAGTTTAGTAAGGCAATTCCAAGTGCAGTACTAAATAGTCCCTGCCAAAAACATTCAAATTAGAGGCTCTAAATTTTTCCTTTGCCTTCTAATATTCTCAATAGCTTGCCTGCAAAATTTCAAGATTTTAGGAACTCATTTGTTATTTTATTTGAGACGCTCAGCAAATTTGAATCAAGTTTAAATTCAAATTCAAAAGCTGGTCAAAATATACTTGAACATAAAGATCTAAACACACCATTGTGTTCATCACAATTTTCTTGACTTAGCCCTGAAGTTTCATGATTTTTGGAGTTCATTTACTATTTTTAAGTGAATTACTAAAATAGCAGTAGTTGTGGGGCTGACTGTCGGGGCCCACCAGTCAGCAGCCCACGTGCAGCCGCATCTCAACGCGCGCTGTGGCGCCACCGCGACGGCGTGCATGCCCAGCGCGACAGCAGCAAGCCACCGCCGTTGGAGCTCCATAAATAGCGCCCTGGCTCTCCCTTATCACTTCACAGTCGCCCTTATCGCCTCCCATCTCGCTGCGCCGACGGATTGCACCGTTTTCGTTCCACGCGGGAGCTTCCGACCGCCGGCGCCGCGCGCCCGTTTCTGGCCAACCGGAGGCCTCTCGCACCAAGCCTCCAACAGCTAGGTTATTCCTCTCTTCCTCCTCTGTCCTCTGGATCAATCTTTTCGTTGCATAGTTGACGGTTTGGCCGATAATTTGAGGCTACACCGAAGGTCGCCATCGTGTTCACCGCGCGCCGTCCCTGCTCCACGTTGCCTGGACACTGCACGCCGTTTCGTGCTTCGACTCCCATAGCAAACTGGTGCGTCGGGACACGCTCTACGCAACGGTGAAAGCCATTCCTTGTTTACATAAGAATCGAGCAAGTTAGCTAGGTTTTACTCTTGGCCGAAGCTTATGAACGCGCTCGGTTTTTCATTCAATTCGAGTTCCACACTTAATCACTCTCCACAATTGCGCACCCTCTCGAACTGGAATCACCGAAAATGATCGACCGTAGCTCAAGAATCGCGAGTTTTCCCCTCCGCCATTAAGAAGTTGTCTCTGTCGCCATCGACGACTGCTTTGCCGACCGTTACACAACGATATCACCCGCCCATCACGTTCCTCGTGGTTCCAGAAGACTTCCCCAGCCTTTTTAGAAGGGTTTTAGCCATAGAGCGGCAGTTCCGACATGGCCGGAACCCTAGCGGCCGCCGCCGCCGATGCGCCGTTGTTTCCGACCGTCGGCAGGCCTCCCCGACCCCACCATCGTGCTCAGCACATGATTTTACGGTTGGGTGCCCAAGTGTTGGAGCTGCAGTGGTTGGGAACTCCGATTCGGCGAGGCTCGCAGGAGAGCGCCGCCGCGGGAGCCCCGCGCGCCGCCCGCGTCGGGAGGTAGAAGACAATGCGGTGGGCCCCGCGTGTTAGCGTCTATCAACCCCGTCGGATCGGGTGTGGCCACGGGATCTGTTGTGGCTAAGCGGTGTATATCTGTGTTCCCCGTGTGGTTTAAATGCCATTGGTCCATTTTAAATCGTTGGAGCCCACGGTTTAATTCAAATTAGAAATTAATTCCAGATTTGGCTCCAATTCAGAAAATCCATAACTTTATGTAGGATGCTCCAAAAATCTTCAAACAAATTTTGTTTGAAAGCCCATGACTCTAGTTTCTGTCAGTACCAATTAGGTTCTGTGAAACTCAGAGTTAAATTCTGTAGAAAATAATATTTCCAGATGCAAATACAATTTTTCCAGACAAGGTGGCGACTGGAAAAATCCCCAAAATTCATATAAAGCTTTCTGTCCTATTCTGGACTACCAACAAAAGTTTGGGAGCCATTGCACCTGTTTAACCCCCTGTATAGTTCAATTTCCTCTTTCAGTTATTGAATTTTCACAGATGTTCAGTTGCTTTACTATGTCTCAAATTAGGACTGAGCCTTCCATTTGTCATATACTAGTTCCTGTAAAATTCTTGGATTTAATTGACCTAATATCAGTCCTAATCTAGTTACAAACTGACTATTTATTTAAAAGCCAAAAATTCAAATATAAATAATTCTAGAAATTATTGCCCACTTAGAAATTCAATAACTCCTTCACCAAAGCTTAGAAAAATATGAAACAAATTTTGCTAGAACCAGGACAACTTCCTCTATCATGATTATCAACTGGCAGCTATGTTCATGCTACAGTTTCTTCTTTAAAATTCTTGGAAGTTAATACTTGCCATTATTTTTGAGACACTATACTTTGATCATCTCCTGTTCTTTGCAAGAGCCTTGATCATATTCCCTAGTATCTACCACAGAAGTCCCAAAGCCAATTAAGGTCCATATCATCTAATGATCACCATGGATTAAATTTTGGTCTCGATAATGATTATTTTCAAAGTCATTTATATACATATTATATGCATATCGTATAGTGACCGAAGTCGAGGAGGAGCCAGAAGCCTTGGAAGAGCATCTTCCAAATTTTAACTCAGACTCTGACCTGCAACAAGGCAAGCCCCAGTTTGCATTTAAGTCATTTATAAAATTTTGCTTTATCACTATGATGAGTAGTATATGAATTGTGCATTAAGTTCAGGATGATTGATACTCCACTTGCATGGCCAAAAATTCCAGGAATTGGTTGGAACGAGTTACAATTTGACCTGTAGTAACTGCTTTGCTAATGCATAGGAAATCCGGTAGAAGTCGGGTAGTTGGAATCTACTCGCGAGAGATGTAGGACATATCTCACAGGATTGGTTAGATATAAAATGGATTAATATAATGAAGTTGAGACCAGGCAGGGAATGGATAGGAAGTGGCGAGAAGTGAGTCTTGGTCGTATAGCCCTGCCTGTGTCGATTAAGGCCCGCTTCGTGTGCGGCCCTGCTGAACAAGCTTGACTTGTACCGGCAACATAATGGACATATGGAATCCAATAAACTGACGTAGCTTGGTCACTTGGGTGTCGAGGCATACCGTTCCGTTTTATAGGTGTGGGTTGAGGGTAGCAAGGTGTAAATCTGCTGGTGGGCACGTCAGAGTACGCCCCACGCAGGGACCTCCTGCTCGTGACGAATCGACCGGTTCGGCATTTGAGTGTCTTGCGAAAGGTTGCCATATATGCCTAGTACTGAAGTGTTATGTAGGTATGGGTGTGCTCGCTGACACATCCGAATGACGTATGTGTCGTGTTGTCCGGGTGTGTCCTGATTGCAATCACTGTCCCTCGCAGTAATAGAGTACCACTTGTTCACTGTGTCGTGACGTAGTAAATACTAAAGGACCCAGAAAATACCATTGTATTTATATATAATTTCTTTGCAACCTTGTATGATTTAGAGATAGTATAATTAAAAGTTTACAGTCTCCCCATACTTTAGATGTAATAGCATTATGTGCTCTGGGCATGTCATATCATCGGTAAAGCATTTCTTGTTTGATTGTGGAGCCCATGTTCCATGCTCGAAGAATGTCTTTTGCTACATAAAACCTGATTATAAGGATCCACTTGTAGGCGAGTCATTTACGCTTCACCTTACCTATGTTTAGTGTCCCCTTTGCATATGTCTAGTGAGACGGGTTAGTCTTGCTGAGCCTTATGCTCACGTTTGCAGTTAATGAGTTTTTGCAGGTTATACTGTTGATGAAGGGTTTGATGATGAGGCTTCACCCCCTCCAGGGTGTACAGTCGGGTGGGAACCCTGCACGCTGCCCTAATTGAGTGTTGCTAGTGCAAAGTATCCAAGGCATGGATAACTTTTCTTTTGCATAGCTAGTGCTGAGAGCGTAGCTATGATATGTATATATTTCTTTACTTCCGCTAGTATTGTAAAAACTTCCGCTGTATGAAAAATAAAAGACTCCGTCTTGTACTTATTCAGGTTCTATTCTTGTATAACTATTGGGTGTCGCATCGCACGACACCACCCAATGAGATCCTCGAATGTCGGGATTCCGGTCCCCACAGCAGTGAACCCACAAGTAACTACTTGTGCAAACTACTAAGAATAAAATATCAAACTTGTATTGAATTCACAAAGGCTTACTTGATTGAGTAAAATCTTTGTAGGGATACAAGTGTAGAAGAGGGACTTGACAAGCCCAAGCCTCCTTCTCCTAGACTCTTCACCACACTCTCCTTCTACTTTGGTAGCCTCTAGGATTACTCTAAACCTTTGGAGTGTGGCACTATTCTCAACTTTTGGTGTGTGTGAGAAGTGAGGTGAGGGGGTCTATTTATAGGTGGAGAAGGGTCAGTTCCCACCACAGTTTACGCGCGAATCAGTCACCATTGACTCCAGGGAGCCGGGAGGAGCCAACACGTGTCGTTTGACCGAGTTTGGCGCCAGGAAGAGGTCGGCTGAACCCCTGGTTCGGCCGACCTGGTCAAGGCTCCTCTCGGGGAGTGCTTCCTCCAGGTGGCTTCCAGTGGGTCCTCTTGATATATATGGGTGCAACACCGTTGGATCTCCGCGTATTCTTCTGTTTGTGGGCCATTTGATCCATGTGTTGCCATGTGTCTTCGCCTGATTCGTTGAAATCCATTTTCATGGATTCATCCCTGCATGTTCTGGTATTTTGGATAATAATTCACTTGCATATAAATAAACACCAACACTTGTGGAATTGGGTTAGTGTATAACCCTACCACTATGTTTTGTGTTTCTTTTATGCACATTATTAGGTGAATTGACGGTCAAAATGTGGTACTTAAGGACCGTCAACAAACTCCCCCACACTTAGTCCTTTGCTCATCCTCGAGTGAAGGCAAGAAGAACTAGAGTGTTGTCATGAATTTGCTATAAGGCAGAAAATAAGGATACTAGATATTTCAACTTATACCTAAATTCATGGATTCCCTTTGTGTATGTGGCTACAACATCAATCTTGGGTGTTTGAAAAGTGGAACAGTTAGAATGAAGTTCCCTTGGATCATTCTCTGCTGTAATGATTAGGCAATTGCTATATTTGAAAGTCATAGGAACTTTTGCCCTTGCCTTCTCTATTGGAATCTCTCAAATCTCTCAAAGTGTTTTAGTCCTCACCATGGCATGTTTTGCCAATTCTTGTCCCTATACTAAAAGTGGCTATGTCTGGAGCTTGGTAGGGATGAATGTGGCACACATTTGCAATTCATATGTTACTAAGTCAAAAACTTGATCCTATGAGAGACTTATGCAATGAACAAAGTGAATGGAAAATTCTTGTGCACATGAATGAAATGGAGGGGTGAGGTGATAACTCCCATGAATTTGCTCTCTCTTAAGGATGAAACATGGCTACTTGTTTTTGAGCACTCTTACTCTTTTTCAAGAGTGGATGCTTTTTCTTTTTCTTGTAGCCATGTCTTCTACTCCTTTTTTTTAGAGGCTTTCATTTGTATTGTATGGAGTTTCTTTTTGGCGGATGGGTAATCGATGGATGCAAACTCTCAATGTGAGAAATTTTTGCATGAATGGAGTGCACAAGAGTTTTCAATTCAAAAAGTTCATGCATGTCACTCAATTGGGTCACGGGTTTGACAAAGTTCAATGAAAAGCAAAGTGACATATGCTTGTGGTTTTCAATGAATATATCATATGGCCTTGGAAGGTATATAAATTTCCAATGAGAGGTTTAGGCAAAGTTCAAGACTTCATATAGTTACAAATGTTAAAATCAATTTCAAGCAAAAGGATGATTTCTAAAGAACTCATTTACCATATCACACTAGTCAAATACCTAGATGATGTGTTTTTTCCTATTGAATTATGGGAATCATAAACAAGGTAATGAATTGAAATATAAAGTATTCAAATTTTCAGCTTAAGCAAATTCTTGACTACCAAATTTTATTTCAATTTGTTGAGTTGGTTCATTTTAGATATGCAATGAGAAATATGAAATCAACATAAATAGCAGAGTAGCGCATAAAAGTGGGGATAGGAAATCCAAACCGATTTTCTGGAGCGAAACGGAGTCGTATGGAGCAGAGAACAGGTCGGCTGACCAGGGGGTTCGGCCGACCTCCTGGTAGCTCTTCTGTGGCTCTGTTTCGTCGGGTCGTTTTGTTTATTTGATCGCGACGTGTTTTGATATGCAACGTTAATTTTTCACGTCGGGATTTCGTGACTTGGGGACATGTTTCCCCTACAATTGTTTCCTGAATTCTTTATTCAACAAAATAAACTAAAGGGGGAACTTTGCCGGTGTTAGATGAACCAGTAAGTTCACTTTATTGATGTCAAAATATGGGGGTGCTTACATTATTTATCCTAGCTTTAGAAAACAAATGTTTGGAAAAGAGTAAAATCCTAAGTAGTAAGCATCTTTCTTGACCATGATGAGGACGGGAGGAAGATGATGATTCAATGAGATGTATAACTTTCCTCTCTATTTCCGTCCCTTAAATAGGCGGGGAACAACGCGTTTCACCGAGGATTTTGTGGGGGATATCGAGGAGGATCAACAAGAGAAAACAGAACGCGAACGGCGCGAAGGGAGAGTCGGCGTACCCTAGGGTTCGGCCGAACCCCTTCTGGCTCCGTTCGGGCCACATTTTCTCGAGTTGATTGAATGGGCCTTCTAGAAGAAGAATTGGATGGGCCCATTAGTTGGACGTGGAGAATTTAAACATAATTGAAAGAAATAGCATGGAAATTGATTAGATTTACCACGTCAAATTCTTTTTCTGTATCCTTTTGAGAATCAAGAAATAATTTGAGTCGGTGCCGATTCACTCTGAATAGTTGACCATCATCACCTTGGAGTGTGATTGCTCCATGGGATGAAGTCTCTATTACAGTGAAGGGTCCTTCCTATTTACTTCTAGGCTTCCCATGTCCAAAGAGTTTAACCCTAGAGTTAAAGAGTAAAACTTTATCTCTAGGTTTGAACTCTTTTGGCATAATCCTTTTATCGTGCCATCTTTTGGTTCTTTCTTTATAAATCCTGGCACTGTGGTACGCCTTATCTCTCCATTCCTCCAACTCAGAGATTTGCTTCAATTGGTGATTTCTAGCTTCATTAAGATTCATGTTCCACTGCTTGATGGCCCAATACGCTTTATGTTCCAATTCTACGGGAAGATGGCAAGTCTTCCCATGGACAAGTTGGAAAGGAGACATGCCGATAGGTGTCTTGTAGGCAGTACGATATGCCCACAATGCATCGGGTAGCTTTTGCTTCCATCCCGTTCCCATTTCCAAGACAGTCTTTTGTAGAATATTCTTAATTTGTTTATTAGATGTTTCTGCTTGACCACTTGTCTGTGGGTGGTATGGGGTAGCAATGTTATGCTGGACTCCAAGTTTCCTTAAAAAGTATTGGAAGGTCTTATCTTTGAAATGAGACCCTCCATCACTTATGACCATACGGGGAGTTCCAAAGCATGGGAAAATGATCTCATGGAACATTTTCCTTGCTTGCTTGGAATCAGCATTTTTGCCTGGCAATGCTTCTACCCATTTTGACACATAATCGACGGCAACCAGAATATACTCGCAATCATAAGACCTAGGAAAAGATCCCATGAAATCAATACCCCATACATCAAATAATTCAACATGCAGATTGTATGTTAGGGGCATCGCATTGCGAGCAAAGATTCCTCCATGCTTCTGCCATTTCCAACATCTGCGAATGAATTCTTTGGTATCTTCATACATTAAAGGCCAACAGAATTCACTCTGCCAGATCTTTGCCTGAGTACAGTAAACACCGTAATGACCACCATAGGGGCCAACATGGCATTTCTCTATAATTTTGGTGCCTTTGATTGATGGGACGCACCTTCTGAGAAGGCCATCAACGCATACTCGATAGAGGTAAGGGTCATCCCAAAGGTGTCTACAACTCTCATAAATGAGTTTCGTTTTTATCTCCCCTGGTGGTACGTATCCCGTGACCATAAAGTTCATGATATCCGCATACCAAGGGTGAGAGTCTGTCACCTTGAGGAGCATATCATCTCGTAGGAAGTCATTGATAGGTATGTCCATGGTTTGTGTGACTTCCATACGTGAAAGATGATCTACTACTGAATTCTCTACTCCTTTCTTATCCCTTATTTCCAGATCAAATTCTTGGAGTAGAAGAATCCATCAAATTAGCCTGGGTTTAGCATCCTTTTTGGTAAGCAAATATTTCAAAGCGACATGGTCTGGGTAGACTATGACCTTTGCTCCAACCAAATAGGATCTAAACTTGTCGATAGCAAAAACTACTGCTAGGAGATCTTTCTTAGTTGTGGCATAATTGAGTTGGGATCCTGTCAGAATTTTGCTAGCGTAGGCTATTGCGTGATGCTTTTTATCTTTGGTTCGACCTAAGACCGCACCAACAGCAAAGTCACTGGCATCACACATGATTTCGAATGGCAGCGTCCAATTAGGAGATTGGATAATTGGAGCAGAGATGAGTGCCTTTTTGAGTATATCAAATGATTTAAGACATTCATCATCGAAATCAAAGGGAGCTTCTTTAGCTAATAGGTTGGTGAGGGGTCTAGCAATTTTGGAGAAATCCTTGATAAATCGTCGGTAGAATCCCGCATGACCTAAAAAGCTGCGGATTCCCATCACATTGATAGGAGGTGGAAGTTTTTCAATAACTTCAATTTTAGCTTTGTCCACCTCTATCCCTCTCTCGGACACCAAGTGTCCAAGAACGATTCCTTCCCGGACCATGAAATGGCACTTTTCCCAGTTAAGCACAAGGTCCTTCTCCTGGCATCTTTGTAAGACCTTGTCTAAATTTTCTAGACAATGAACAACAGTTTTTCCATAGACGGGGAAATTTTCCATGAAAACTTCCATGATATCCTCAATCATGTCAGAAAATATAGACATCATGCATCTCTAGAAAGAGGCAGGAGCATTACATAGACCAAAGGACATATGCCGGTAGGCATAGGTTCCGTACGGACATGTGAATGTGGTCTTACTTTGATCATCGGGATGGATAGGAATTTGATGATATCACGAATACCCATCAAGGAAACAGAAGTAGGAATGTTTTGTCAATTGCTCTAACATCTCATCGATGAAGGGCAATGGAAAATGGTCTTTCCTTGTTGCCTTGTTAAGCTTTTGGTAGTCAATGCACATCCTACATCCCGTGATGGTCCGTTGAGGAATTAATTCATTCTTCTCGTTTTGAACGACCGTCATACCTCCCTTCTTAGGCACTACTTGAACTGGACTTACCCATTCACTATGAGGAATAAGGTAAATAATCCCGGCGTGCAGAAGTTTCAAGACTTATTTCTTGACAACTTCCCACATCGCGTTATTCAATCGCCTTTGAGGTTGCCTTGAGGGGACACTCTCAGGGTCAATAGGAATACGATGGGTGCAAAACACTGGACTAATTCCCTTGAGATCCTGAAGTGAATATCCAAAAACAGCTCTATGTATTTCTAACATGGCTATGAGTTTGAGCGTTTCATCATCTGAAAGCTTGTCACTTATGACAACTGAGGCTTCCAAATCGCCATTTAGAAAGGCATAACATAGGCCTGGAGGTAGAATCTTGAGCTCAACAGGAGGTCTTGGGGAGGGCTCTTCTTTTGGCAACTCAATTTCCTCCTGAAATTCATCCTCCTCTTGAACGAAGTCTTCTTCTCCTTCAATTTCAGGGGGTTCTAAAAATTGAAGAGTCCTAACCTCCTCCATTGGCTCATCTTGGATGGGAGATTCTGCAGAAGTGTTCTTTGAACGCATAATAGGCATGAAGAAATTTCTCCCTCCAAAATTGATATTGAGGCTTCCTTCCAAAGGAACTTCCATGAGAAATTTCTCTATGGGAATCCCTATCATGATGTCAAAATCTTGGATTTCGAACACATGAAAGTCAAGGAGAGCCTCAACATGTTTGTGTCTAACAGACACTTGTTGCAAAACCCCACATACTTCAAGAATGGTTCCAAATGAATCTCGGAAGGATTTGCGTGTTGGTGCCAATGGCACATCGCCAAGAATGGCGAGAGAACAAGAATCGGAAATGATATTTGCTCCAACAGTAGGGTTGTATAGGATTCTCATTGGTGTCCCTCTAATAGAACATAAAATGGTAGCCAAAGGTGAGGTCATCCAAATAATTTTGGGTGTATTCTCGACTTCAGCTGTCCACTCTTTGCTCAGGATAGAGGTCATCTCCTTGACCGTCTGACGGACGAACACCCCGTCAGGTGGTTCAGGTGGATATCGTGGCAATGAAGGTATCCTATAGCAACAATACTTCGAGGTATTTCCATAATCTTCAAAAAGCTCTTCCTCAAAGTAAAATGGAAACTGCGAGGGTTGAATTTCTTCTACCTTCGTAGTCTCAGGCTTGGGAGAGGATTCCTCTGGCAATGCTTAGGGTAAACAAGAAATGGGTTCATCCTTGTCCAAGAGTGTATCCTTTGTTCTTGACACGACTTCCTCTTGGGGAGACTTATTAAGACCCATAATGAAGGAAGAATTTTCTAGAATTATGTCCAGAAGATCCTTGCCTTCATTTGGAGTCTTATGGAGGAAAGATCCTCCAGCCGTAATGTCAAGAAATAGGGCACACTCTTTGTTCAATCCAATGAAGAAATGTTGCAGAAGCATTGGATCAGGGATTAACAAATCTGGGCCAGAATTTTTCAAAAGAGAAAATTTGTCCCAAGCTGCACTTATGGATTCCTTCTCCATCTGCTGGAAGCATAGTACTTCCTTTCGTAAGAAAACAATTCGGGCAATGGGAAAGAAATCAAGACAATATTTGTCTCGTAATTCACTCCAATCACCGTTTGTCTTCCCAACGTAGTGGTTGTACCATTGTTTTTCTTTTTCCTTGAGGGAAAAAGAAACAACTTCCATTTGAGAGTTTCTAGTGTCATACCTTTGATTAGAAGGCATGAACACAGTTGTTCGAACTCTCGTAGATGGTGGTAAGGGTTTTCACAATCCGTTCCTGAGAAGGATTGTTCCCGAACCATGGCTATAAAGCCAGGGCAAAGTTCATAGCTGGTTGAACAAATAGGTTCCGCCGAAGGCAGTGGCTCACAGAACTTGCCCTTCAGAGCAGAGTAAGAAAGAATGGTGGGTTGCTCCATTTATATGGTGGTGGCAAGGTAAGATTAAGAAAGGTAAGATGATATATAAGGGGGATATGATACGAGTGTGATCTTGGTTCGATGATTAACAACAACTGTTCCCCGGCAACGGCGCTAGAAATGCTTGTTGGTATTTCTTAACACCACAGAGTTATCCGCAAGCGCACGGAAATACTGTTGTAGCACATACCCTTAAGGAGTATTCCCAAGGGTATCGAATCCAAAGAACGTGTGTGCTAATCCTTCGAACTAGCTCACCCAAGGACACAAAGTTGTTTAGTGGGCAAGGAACATAGAGGAATTCAAAGTATTGATCCTAATCCAAGGTAGTCTTCAGTATATGCTTGCTTCGGGCACGGGCTTAGTCCTAGCAATACTAGGACGACTCCCGCCAAGAGCCTATGGCATAGCCGAATGTGGAGGATTACGAAGGACAGATAGGGCTGTCACCACCTACTGCCTACCTCTTCAATCCGTGGGTCTACGAGATATCCACTGGTGATTTATAACCTAACCACCATGCTTACGTTCTAAATCACTACTCTAGTTGTTTCGAACACAAAGCTACAACTAGAGCCTCTAATGAATTAAAGCAGTGAACCCACAAGTAACTACTTGTGCAAACTACTATGAATAAAAGATCAAACTTGTATTGAATTCACAAAGGCTTACTTGATTGAGTAAAATCTTTGTAGGGGTACAAGTGTAGAAGACGGACTTGACAAGCCAAAGCCTCCTTCTCCTAGACTCTTCACCACATTCTCCTTCTACTTTGGTAGCCTCTAGGACTACTCTAAACCTTTGGAGTGTAGCACTATTCTCAACTTATGGTGTGTGTGGGAAGTGAGGTGAGGTGGTCTATTTATAGGTGGAGAAGGGTCAGTTCCCGCCACAGTTTACACGCGAATATGTCACCATTGACTCCAGGGAGCCGGGAGGAGCCAACACGTGTCGTTTGACCGAGTTTGGCACCAGGTAGAGGTCGGCCGAACAGGTCAAGGCTCCCCTCGGGGAGTGTTTCCTCCAGGTGGCTTCCAGGTGGGTCTTCTTGATATATATGGGTGCAACACCATTGGATCTCCTCGTATTCTTCTGTTTGTGGGCCATTTGATCCATGTGTTGCCACGTGTCATTGCTTGATTCGTTGAAATCCATTTTCCTAGATTCATCCCTGCAAGTTTTGGTATTTTGGGTAATAATTCACCTGCATACAAATAAACACCAACACTTGTGGAATTGGGTTAGTGTATAACCATACCACTATGTTTTGTGTTTCTTTTATGCACATTATAAGGTGAATTGACGGTCAAAATATGGTACTTAAGGACCGTCAACACACACTGACATCTATCATCGTATGACCCTACCTTTAGATTGGCCAATATCCAGAAGCAAGACCTTGGAGGAGCCCTTGAAGTTGGAGCCGGAGTACGCCCCGCTACTGGAAAGGATCTGATACCTCGTGGACCACAACCTTACATCGTTGATGGTTCAGGCGGACTTCGTGCGCCATCGTTTGGCGCCTCTCCAGCAGCGCACCTGCCTAGTGTGGCTTTACATCGGCCTGCAGGACTACACCAGACTTGTGAAAGGTCCCAACTTAGAGATAAGCCACGAGGAGGTTCTCCAGACGATGTCCAAATCGTGCAGCGACCTGTTGACTCGTGGCATCTTCATCCGTCTAGAGCTTTGTCTGCCACACTGCACGGACCGGGCCCTTAGGGTGGAGATCATGAAGGAAATACCGAACCTAGACGCACTTGGGATCGGACCACGGTGGGCTGGAGACCTTAATCGGGGGCTATGCATCCCCGGCGCTCAGCAAGAGTTCGCTCCCAACATGAGCTCCGAAGTGCAGGGGGAGGAAAACCTGGCCTCCGCTAGAGGAGGGGGTAATGCGCTGGCCCCAAACACGGGAAAGGGGAAGGCAGGGGTGATGGAGGTCGTAAAGAATAAACATCCTCGGTCACCACCTAGGGCAGCTTTTGCCCCCAAGCCAGCGTCCGGTGGAGTGCCCGCGCCCAACCTTGAGGGTTGCCAATTCTTCGAGCAGGGACTCCACCCCCCCCCCCCCCCCCTCCCGTGATGAGTCGACTCTTGAAGGAAGACGGTGCACCAACCTTCCTGGGGTGGCCCAACGAGACGAGTGCTGGTTATAGGATTGAGTAGCACATGAAAATCTACTAGAGGCGGTGAATGGTGGATTAAAACTTTTTCAGCTGAAACCACGAAAACCCCTCGGTAGAATATGAATCTGTTAAGAAACTGTGTGTGCAACTGATCTAAACGTGTTCAACTGTAACAAAAGTAGTAGATATTATAGCGAATCAAGTGACGAAGACACTACAACAATAAACACAAAAACCGTCGAGAAAAAAACTCAAGTTATGATTGAAAGATCGAACAAAGGTCAATCTGTTCTACCCGAGTAAAAATAGATCTGCAACACTGCAAAGAAACTCGTGTAGATCATAAACCACAAATCCAATGACCGTAAAATTATTGAAGATGATATATAATCAAGTTGTGAAGACAACGGAAAAAGAATCACGTCAATTAGATCTGTAAAACTCGAGTTATGATAAAAACACCAAAGATAAGTAATGCTGTGCAGAAACTCAACAAGAAAAACTTGTCTGAAACAAGTCGGACCAACAAGGTAGAAAAGCTCCTCTAAAGTTCAAATTTTATTATAAAAACACAAGAGGAACATTCCAAAAGTCATCTCACAACGAGCTTTGGACTCCCTTGCTTTTATAACCAGCCCTAAGACCAACCCAATCCTAACTAGGATTCTAATCCTACTCAGTTTCAACCGAAACTTTCTATAACTGCTCAAGATTCTTCCATACGCAAATAGAAGCAATCTTAAGACTTACAAACACCTTAGAAATGTCCTAAACATTCCTAAAACAACTCAAGTTCGTGAACCACATGAAATCTAATCAAAACAAACTCGAAACTTTCCATAAACAAACCATAACCACCTCAGCCGCAGCCTGAGGCATAATCCAGCCGGTTGGACCTTTCCGACCAATTATTTACATCAACTTCTCTTCATCATGCCTTGGAAACATGTTTCCATGTCTATGCACTCCTTGCACACGTGCAAACACCTACCAAAAACGTCCACGATACGTTCATATGCATTGTTCTTGACCCAAACATGATGCATGACCTCCCGGTCAACCCAACCACAATTCCTTCCAAACTTGGTTGTTGAACCTCCTCTTCTCCCTAAGACTAGTTCAATGGATACCGTCAGCAGCCATATCTTGACCTCAAGAAACACCTGCACATAAATAAACAAGCGATTCTTTCGAGCACAAGTCCTCGACTTGACTGTCGTTAGTTCTATAGCCACAACACCTTACGTGAGCACCTCACGTAAGCATGTTGCAAACCACAGTAATAATGTAACCACAATAATCAGCCATAACAATTCAAAAACTTAGTAAAACAATACTAAGCAAACCTTACCATAAGCATAAAGCATGTTGGAAACATTGCAAGTTAAAAGCAGAACCACTGCGATCTTGCACTGGACCTTGCCAAAGCTAACCGGACCTTGCACCGGACCTTGCCAAAGCTAACTGGACCTTGCGTCGGAACTAGCCAAGCTAATCGGACCTTGCGCCGGACCTAGACAAAGCTAACCAGACCTTGCGCCGGACCTAGCAAAGTTTGTTAGACCTCACGTCGGACCTAGCCAGAGCAACCCAAAGCATGTCGGACCTATCGTCGAACCATGCGAAGCTACACAAAACATGTCGGACCTATTACTGAACCTTGATGAAAAGTGTGTTTTGACAATATTCCAAACTTTTATCCGAGCATTGATGAAATCATTGGCAACACCACTTAATATCCGAGCATTGGCTTATTCACATGAAATGTTTCCAAAACAATTTTCTACCCCTATACATATTTGTATACATATTTTCCCACCTTTGAAAATGTATTTGACAAGGTTGTGTAAGACCTATGTGTGCTGAATACATTGGCTATGGCGATAAAAGTTTTGAATACTAACAAAACACCTTTATCATCTAGGTCCGTCTTCTTTGTCTAGGTCCGACTAGCTTTGGTTAGCTCCGCCGCTAGGTCCGGCTAGCTTTGATAAGCTCTATTTCAAGGTCCGGTTAGCTTTGGCAAGGTTCGGAGCTTGATCGTAGTGGTTCTGCTTTTATCTTGCAATGATTCGAACTTGCTTTACATTGATAAAAAGATTGCTTAGTATTCATTTGCTATGTTTTTGGTGTGTTTTGTGGTTATGGTTGATATCATTTTGCTATGTTTTGCAACATTATTATGTGAGGTGCTCACGTAAGATGTTGTAGTTTTGGAACTAACGTGAGTCAAGTCGAGGACTTGTGCTTGAAAGTATTGGTTGTTTATTCATGTGCAGGTGTTGCTTGAGTTCAAGACATGGCTGTTGACGGGATCCATTGAACTATCTTAGGGAGAATATGAGGTTCAACAACCATGTTTGGGAGGAAATGTGGTTGAGTTGATCGGGAGGTTGCGCAACATGTTTCAATCAAGAACAATGCATATGAAGGTATCGTGGATGTCGTTGGAAGATGTTTACATGTATGCAAGGAGTGCATGGACATGGATGCATGGTTCTAAGGTGTGATGAAGAGATGTGGACGTAAAAAATTGGTCGGAAAGGTCCAACCGACTAGGTTATGGACTTAGGCTGCGGCTGAGTCGGGTTCGACTCAAATATGGAAAGATTTGAGTTGGTTATGATAGGATTTCGTGTGGGTCACGAATTTGAGTTGTTTTAGGAATGTGGGATACGTTCCTAAGGTGTTTGGAAGTCTTGAGATTGCTTCTATCTGCGTATAGAAGAGTCTTGAGCAGTTATGGAAAGTTTTGATTCGTGAATTGAGTAGGATTAGAGTCCTGATTTGAGTTGACTTGGCCTAAGGGCTGGTTATATGAGCAAGGGAGGTCAGAGAGCTCATGGTAGACGACTTTGTGGTTGTTCCTCTTGTGTTCTATTGTATAAAAATCGTAGTTTAAAGGATCTTTTGTGCCTTGTTCGTCCGACTTGTTCCAGACAAGTTTTTCTCGTCGAGTTTCTGCACAGCACTACCTTGTTTCGGTGGTTTTATCATAACTCGAGTGTTATAGATCCAATTGACGAGATTCTTTTTGGGTTGTCTTCAGAACTTGATTTTCTATCATCTTTGAAAATTTTACAGTCATTCGATTTGTGTTTTCTAATCTACACGAGTTTCTTTACAGTGTTCCAGAAATGTTTTTCTCGGGTAGGACAGATTGTCCTTTGTTCGATCTTTCAATCGTAACTTGAGTTTCTCTCGACGGATTTGAGTGATTCTTGTTGTGTAGTCTTTGTGACTTGATTCTCTATGATATCTATCACTTTTGTCATGGTGAAACACGTTTAGATTAGTCTCACACATGATTTATTTAACAGATTATTTTCTACCAAAGGGTTTTGGATTTAATTGTTTCCGCTGCAAAATATTTTTTTAATCTACCATTCACCCCCCTATGGTAGCTTTTCATGTGCTCTTGGATCCTACAATTGGTATCAGAGCCACGGTGCTCTAATATTTTTGATTTTCACATGTTTTTGACTAATCATCATTGAGAAATACTCCGCCAAACCTTATGTGTTTGGTGGTATTGATTTTCAGGTTTGGAAGACACGAATGGAAGCCTTCATCCAGGCTCAAGGCTTTGCAATATGGGAGAAGGTATACAAGCTTAAGAAGTGCCGTAAAACGATCAAGTTACAGCTACAAATCTGAGAGATGTTGACAACAACAAGGCTCGGAACTTCATAATACAAGGATTAACTCAAAGCGACTTCGACCGTCTTGCACACCTCCGATCTGCATACGATGTGTGGAAAACATTTTGTGACTACTACAAAGGATCCAACACCATCGAGGAGGTAAGGCAAGACATGTTCAAGAAAGAATACATGCGCTTCGAGATGCAACCCGGTGAGTCTATTGATGATCTTTTTGCTCACTTTAATAAAATTCTCAGCAACTTGCGTAGTGTCGATATTAATTTTTCAGATGCTGAAAATGCTAGGCAATTGCTAAGTGCACTAGATATGTTAATTTGGAAGATGAAAGTCACATCTATCCATGAATCTACTGTCATGAGTACACTTACTTTTGATGTGCTATATTTCAAGTTAAAAACTCATGAAATTCACATAATATCACGTAAGAAACCCAACACGTCTACTGCTTTTGTTTCTCAATGTGACATGCCTAGCTCCGGTCAATCTTCATCTTGTAACACACTTGCTTTGTTGTCCTCTCTAACCCTTGAACAGATTGAGGAGTTTCCAGAGGAGGACCTAGTACTTCTCACTACTAGGTTCTCAAAAGCATTGCAAAATGTGAGAACTAGAAGGAGAGGAAGCTCCGGACCTCAACGATGTTTCGAATGTGGTAAGACAGGACATTTTCGTTTACATTGCCCTAAACTTTCAGGTCCTACTTCCCGGGATGAAAAGCAAACAAGGACGAAGCACTCCTCTGCAAAAGATACAAAGAAAAGGAAGGGTTTTACAGGACGTCAATTGGTGAGCAGTTTTATCTCCACACTTCAATAACTTGGCTCAAGCGATGTGGACATTGGAAGTGACGAAGATGAAGATGATTTGGCAAACTTGTGCTTCATGGCGGGCAAGTCAAGATCAAGTATGGAGGAGGCTGAACACAACAGCGACAATGAAACGGTATGTCCTACTTGCGAAGAAATGTGTGATGCTATTTCTCGTGCCACTGTTATAGTTAAGAAAAAGGACAAAAAGCTTAGGGACAATGCTGTTAAAATTGAGTCACTAGAATTTGAAATTAATCGTTTGAAATATTTGATTCCTAGTAATGATTCTTGTTCCTCATGTGAATTAATATATGAACAATTGTCCTCATTAAGAAGTGCGCACACCTCCACATTTGATAAACTTGAGTTAGAAATTGCAAAGAACAAAGAGCTTGCTGCACTTAATGATAAAAACTTGAAAGATGCTAGCTGTTCTACAATTGATTTGCATTGTTCTACTTGTGATGATCTTAATAAGAAACTACAAGATGCTATGAATGAATTTCTATATTGAACAATGCTTTACATTCTCATGAAGTTAAATATTGTTCCAATTGCAAATTAAAAGGAAAAACTTCATGTGAAAATTGCCTTGATCTGTCCAATAAACTTGACGACATGCATAGGACATTAGATTGGTTTTGTAATGGGAATAAGACCCTAAACTTGCTGTTGAATTCTTCCAAGTCTTGCAATAATAAAACTGGTTTAGGTTTTGATTCTCATGATCATGTAGGGCACATCCACCTAAATTTGTAAGAACATTAGGAAGTGGTTTGATTCAAACAGTTCCTAAACAAAAAGAAGTGGTTTTCAAATCTGCAGGAGTGTTGTCTCATTCGGTGTCAAATAAAAATGTTTTTTGCTCATCTAGACATGAACACGAAGTTAAATTTCATTGTACCTACTGTGGTAGGGATGATCACGTCATAGATTTTTGTTATAGACAAGCTAAACAACAGAAAAAAGAAAGAATTATTGCTAGATCTCATAACTTTCATGAAAAATTTGCTGCACATGTTAAACCGAATGATAGGAACATGCAACCTATTGTAATGAGTCAGAAACATGCAAAGTTTGCTCCCAAACCTACTGTGTTTCGTGCTACACATGTAACATCAGATAAGTCAGTAGTTGGGTACAAAAATCCTCAAACTTTGGCTCATAAACCAGTTGTTTTGTATCAGCTTTCGCGTGTTATGCCTGCTGCATGTCGTGTGACTCAGTATTGGATTCCTAAATGCCTTTTGACTAACCCCAGTATTGATTCATCAACATATTGTACTTCTATGTAGGTTACACGCTTGAGGAAGGAGAACTTTTGGATTGTGGATTCAGGTTGCTCACGCCACATGACAGGCAACAAAGAATGGTTCTCCTCCCTCTCTTTTGTGTCGCGTGAAGAGAATGTTACTTTTGCTGATAATTCTTCAACTCCGAGTATTGCTAAAGGATCGGTTAGAGTAAAATAATCACTGCACTTTAAAAGATGTGGTACTTGTTAAAAATCTGAATATACAACTTGCTTTCTGTTTCACAACTGCTAGATGAAAATCTGAAAATTATTTTCACTAAAAATTGCTGCAAAGTTGTAAATTCAAACAGTGAGATTATTTTTAACATGTCTCGGTTTGGAAGAGTTTTTAAAGCTGATTTTGATATGTCTTCCTCTAATCATAGGTGCCTAGTTTCCAATGATTCAAAGGACTTACATTTTTGGCATCGTAGACTTGGTCACGTAGGCTTTGATCATCTAACACGTGTTAGTGCCCTTGATCGCATATGTGGGTTGCCTAAGCTTAAAGGGACAAAAAAGTTGTGTGCTATTCTTGTTGACATGCTAAGATGGTTGCAGGTTCACATACTCCTCTCACAATGATCATGATAACTGAACCGGGTCAACTTTTGCACCTTGACACCGTAGGGCCTTCACGCGTTCAATCCTTCGGAGGTAAATGGTATGTTCTTGTGATTGTTGATGATTATTCTAGATACTCTTGGGTTTACTTTATGGCATCTATGAATGAAGCTTTTAGTCACTTTAGAACTTTATTTCTTAGATTATCAATTGATCACCCAGGATCTTTAAAAGCAATTAGAAGTGATAACAGAACCGAATTTAAAAATCAATCTTTTGATCACTTTTGTGCTGAAAATGGAATAGATCATCAATTTTCTTCACCATATGTACCTCAACAAAACGGTGTTGTATAAAGAAAGAACAGAACCTTAGTTGAGATGGCTAGGACTATGCTTGATGAATATCAAACTCCTAGGAAATTTTTGGCTGATGCGATTGCAACTGCCTATTATGTCTCAAATCGTGTTTTCTTGCGCGCTAAGCTGGGTAAAACACCATATGAGCTCCGATTTGGACATAGGCCTAGTGTTCAACACTTTTGGGTCTTTGGTTACAAATGCTTTATTAAGAAACATGGTAATTGTCGGAGTCTGGTTCCGGCAATTCTCCTGGTACTACCGTTGGCAGTCCACGGAGTTTGTAGTTCGGATGTGGGCGCACAGAGATTCAAAACACGATGGCAAGTTGGCACGAGGATTTACGTGGTTCGGGCCGCCTAAGCGTAATACCCTACTCCACGGGGTGTGTAGTTGTTGTATTGAGCGTCTGAGCACTTGTGAGCGTGTATCAGAGCTGAGTCTGCAAGAGTCTCCCCGTGTATCGCTCGACTAGTCCATTTATAGTATGAGGACTGGTCGTTACATCATTAGGCTTGCCCGATACCCTTAATAGCGTGGTAACGAGCCTTGACAGTGTCGTTACTGGTATTAAGGGCCCTCTGATCGTGTGTCATTAAGATGGTATTAATGACACTTAATCGCGTCCTGAAGTCATTGATTGTCCCTTGAAGGTCCGAGCCGTTGGGGGTCCACCAGTCTGATTGTTGAAGTTGAAGGTCCGGCGGTTGGACACGTGGGAGCTCCGGAGCTTATCGTCTGGGACGGGTAGGTCCGGTGCTGTTATACACGTGTTAGGACTGGAGCTTCCCTCTATCGGGGGTTAGGTCCGGAGGTGCCGCACAGATATTTAGCCCAGAGCTTTCCCATGTGTGGGATGTAGCTCCGGTTGTCGGATACACGTGGCAGCACAGGGACTAACCATACAAGGGAGGCAGGTCCGGTCCCGTATGACACGTGGGGCCTTCGGAGGTCCTCAACTCAGACAGGTGAAGTTCTTTTAGTCTTTTGCAGTCCCAAGGGGTATACGTTACGCAGGGTACCGACAGTGGCCCCCTGGGCCCACCTCTGGGAGAGACCTTTTGGATGAAGTCGTTCTGCCGGAGGTGGGTCCATCCTTCAGTTTTTGAGTCGTGCCTTCAAGGGTCTTTGGATGTGCCGTTGGCAGTAGTTCGCAGTTAAACCATCGCCGCGTGGCATACCCATGATGCGGCAGGTGAGATCTGAGCGTGCGGATCTCACACAATTGAAGATCGCCGGTTCTCGATACGAAAACCATATCGGTTTTGCGCGCCCTGTCAGGCCGCCGCCCTCGGGCTTCCTGCCCCTCATGATGACAACCGTTCGCCTGGGGTAAGGACCTTGACTTGATCGTCGGGGTGGCCCCGGGCCCCCTTGTCATTGGCAGGGTGAAGTTTTTGAACTGTATCATCGGCTCCTTTGCGGTTTCCATTCAAGCATTGTGAGGGCTTATTTAAGAAGGAAAGTGCGCACCGTTTGGGGATTCTTTACGCCTTCATTAGAACTTGCACTCATATCCTCCAAACTTTTGCTCGCTTTTCCTCTCTGGACACGCTGTGCTGCGATGAAGTCGAGACTCCCCAAGAGCCGCATCGGGAGCAAGAAGTAGCTGTCTAGGGTCCGGACCTACATGGGATGGTCCAGTGACTCCTTCAACAACGACATTCGCTGCAGCAAGCTTCCCTTCGAGAAGGAGCGAGCCAGAGATATGGTGTACTTCCTTGGGTACACCATGGCGGGTTTGATCCCACCTTTCTTCACTTTCTTTCTGATGCTGCTAGATTTCTATGGTCTGCAGCTCCACCATCTGGGCCCCCACTCAATCTTGCCGGTGGCGACTTTCGTCCACTTTTGCGAGATGTGGGTGGGCGTGCCCCCTTGCGTGGAGTTGTTCCGGACTTTTTTCACTATCCACCCAACAGGGAAGAGTGATGAGTTCATTGGCTTCTACTACTTCGTGAAGCGGAAAAACTCTCCCCTCAAGTACTTGAGGTCCTTCCGTTGTGTCAAGTGGGACGACTGGAAGAAAGATTGGGTGGTCATCACCGTTGAGGTACACGAGAGGTTGGAGCTGCCTGAAGGCCTTCCTCGCTTTGACACCGACACTTGGAGTGACGTGCCAGAGCTATCGAGGGAGTATAGGCCCATCCTGGGTAGAATCTAGGAATGTGTCGAAGGTGGTGTGACCCCCCCCCCCAGATGGTCTTCGGCAACTTCTTGACGAAAAGGTCGGCCCCGCTGAGGGCTAGGAGCCGGCCTGCCTGGTCCTTCAACAATGAGAAGGATACCAACCGCATTGAAGTTGGCTTGGACACCAACTTGGCCAGTGAAGCCTTGAAGACCCATCTCAAGAAGTTCCAGCCTGGGAACATCGGCCATGGCGACGTGTCTCCAATGGCGGGCTTCCTGCCTCTTAATATGATACCAGAGGAGTGCAGAGAGCTCTGAAGGAAGATGTCGCCGTTGGACGACTTGGGCCTGATGGAGAGGCGATCAACCTCTGAGGTGGCGATCCCCGGAGCTTTGGAGGATGGCTCCGTTCCCGCTCCGAAGCCAAGAACTGAAGTCGTAGGCAAGGTCAAGGAGTTGGCTAAGCCCTCGAGCCGCAAGAGGAAGTTGAAGCATGCTGACGGGAGGTCCGTCAGACCTGCTCCTTCCATGGCAGCTCCTTCTCCTCGGAGGGGGAGGTCTTCAATAGCGGCAACCATTCCAGCATCAGCATCTCCTGGGGGCGCTAGCACCACCCATTTGGCTCTGGTACCAGGGCCAGCTGAGGGCTCTAGGTCTGAGGGTCCTTCTCAATCGAGGAGGGCCTCAACCAAGACGACGCCGATAGTGGTAGCAAGCTCCGGGGAGCCTTCCAGAGCTACTACCACAGTGGCGACAGGGTTCGGTCCTAAGCGTCCAGTGAAGAGGTTCCGCGCTAGCTGTAGCAGAAGCCTTCCAAGGTAAATTTATTTTTTTACCTCAGTTGATTGTTTTTTGTTGTAATCATGTTTTGAGGTTCTTTTTCCTTCATCCGCAGGATACCCAAGAAAGGGGATGAAGCTCCAGTTCCCGCAACGGCATCTGATGCTGCGTAGACAGAGGATCCGGCTCTAGTTCTAGTGCCGCCCCAAGAGGTGGCTGAGGCCGAGGCAGCTCCGGCGCCAGCTGTCATGGTCCTTGACCTCGAGTCATCCCCTGAAGCTCCCGTGGTAGCGCCGGGCCACGGAAATGAAGATGTACCAGCGGCACCAGCTCCGAAGGTTGAAGCTCCGGGTTTGGATGCTGAGATGATGGACACTCTGGCCTCAGAGCCAGAGGTAGCTGCGGTTCCGGCCGTAGAGCCAGATGTTTTTGAAGCCCCAACAGCATGCCCAGTGGTTGATGAAGTCCCAGTGGTAGAGCCGATGGTTGATGAAGTTATGGCACCTGAGCCGGTTGTCACAGAAGTGCCAGCGTCCGAGCCAATGGCAGTCGAAGTACTAGCGCCTGAACCAGTGGTGGAGGAGGCGCTAGCGTCGGAGCCGTAAGTGGCTTCAGCTCTAGCCGACCCTTTCGTGCCTGCTCTGGAGGTGGTGGTTCCGGAGGTGCCCGCGCCTGAGCCAGGGTGCCAAGAGGAGGCTGCTGGTCCCCCGCCTGAGGGACCAGTTGCTGATGACCTAGTGGCGGGACCTTCGGAGCCGACTTCGGAGGTAGAAACTTCTGCTGTAGGACCTTCCTCGGAGGCGGCCGAGGCTATCCCAGAGGGCGGCCCTAGTGCCGTGGAAGCTCAGGGGACTGCTCTTGTAGAGTGGGACCCGATTTTGGTCACAGAGAACACGCTGGAGCGAGCGGAGAAGACCCGACTTGTCCGGAGCCAATCCCTTTGTCACTGTTTGTCGACAACGCCTGCTCCAGTCTTCGTCAGGTCCAGCTGACCTTTTACCATGACAGCAAGGCCCTCGAGGAGGAGTGTCAAACCCTTAGGAGGTGGCGCAACCAACTCCAATTCGAGACCAAGCTGGCGCAGTCGAGGCAGGCCGATGACAAGGAGTGGGTGAAAAGGGAGAAAGTCCGGTTGGAGTACTGGGGCCAGCTGCTGGACGAGAGGGAAACCTTGGTGTGATCCCTCAACAACCAGTCCTGGGCCATCCATGAATAGGCTGTAGCTGCTAATAATGCAGTGAATGATCGCCAAAAGAAGCTCAGCGCCATCCACGACAGCCTCATCAAGCGCCGAGAGGCTCTTGAGTAACAGGAGAAAAAGCTCGAAGATAAAGAGCAAAAACTCCTAGAGCTGCGGGATGACCTCGTGAAGAGGGAGGAGGAGCTTACTCAGAGGCTAACTCTGGGTGACAAGAGTCTCGCAGAGCACACCAAGAAGCCGGAGGAGCGTTGCGAGAAAGAGGAGAAGAAGGCCTAGCAGCGAGGATAGGACCTCCACAGGAGTGAGAATGAAATTGATGCTAGAGAGAAGAAAGTGCGGGTCCGAGAGAAGGACCTGGTCGACCGCCGGAACAAGATCCACCTCCAGGGGGAGGAGTTCGGTAAAATCGAAAGGCAGGTTGCTGAAAAGATTCAGCAGAACGCCAAAGAGGTAGAGCACCTTGCTCGGGATAATTCGGAGCTTGCAGCACCAAGAGATCCTTGGAAGAGATGTGAGGCTCTAGGGCTGCGGGGTCCCAACAAGTTTGGGACTTCTTGGGCAAAGCCAATGACGCGGTGACGCCAATGGGTTTTAGTCCCGTGCGTCCGGATAATCTGGAGCCAGAGCTGGACCAGGCGTTGCAAGCGTTGAGCTTGGCGGGCAACAAGCTCACCAAGATGGGCAATGTCATCGCGGACCAGCTAGAAACTGAAGGGCAATCCCTGGTGAAGAACGTCGCAGAGTACATGATGACGTGCTACACAAGCCAGGACCCTCACTTCCTACTGGACCCGGTGCTTGAAGGCCCCATCGACGGAGAGGGAGAAGCCGCCAAAGCCAGCATGTCGAAGGTTGCCCAGAAGGTCGCCTCGTTCTTCCATAGGGTCTAGGACTCTCTCTTTGTAGCTCCCTCTTGTATCCTCTCTTCTTTTTCTCCAATTTTGTAATCTCTTGTCTCCAGATTAATTAAATCCAAGAATTTTAAGAATTTCATTTTTTGTCTTCAACACCTTTGCCCCACTTGGCCCCCTGGTAGATGTACAAAATTTGATTGTGAACATATACCAAGAGGATGTAGCATTTTGTTGAAGACTTGCGCGCTCCGGACTTATAGTTTGTAGGTCCGAAGTCATCGATAGTAGAGGCCCCCTGAGGTTGTTGGAGCTTGGTAGCTCCGGCAATGACCCTTGTCAACACGTAGAGCATCGACAGCTAGTCCTCTAGGGTTGTCTTCCCACCATCTTTTCCTTACGTTGACGGATGGCCCCCTAGATTTGCTAGAACTTTGTAACTCCGGCGATGTCCACTATCAATGTTTGAAACATCGACAGTAGACCACCTTAAGGGGCGTCGGAGCTTTGATAGCTCCGGCTTCATTCACCATCACCATGAGATCTTTATTTTTCCTACACACTGAAGTCAAGAAAAACAGTAAATCCATTTCCTATCTATAACTCAATTGCGACTTACTATTCTCGAGAGAAATTTTTAGGTCAAACACAATTCTAAATATAATTAAGTGCACTGGCTTGTTTTCTCCAGGTGTGATCGTTTCTGGACTCACCTTACTTCGGCCTGTCGGGGTGTAGGTAGAGTGGCGTACTTAGGGTGCAGGACCAGGCTAAGTCGATAGCACACTCCGGATCTAGATTGGCTTGGCGGCATTCAGGTGAGTAGACCATTAACAATGTTTAGACCCGAAAGAATTGACAATGCAACTTGAATTATATATGAATTGGTCGAGCTAAAGTTTCTTAAGAATTGCACAACTTTGTTATAGACAAGAAAGAGAAAAATAAAAATATTGAGCTTCTACAAAATAAATGCACGTGGAGTCTGTTTTCACACAATGATGTCTTTCATTATAGGTCCGGGGTACAGAGGAAACAAGTACACTCTTAGGGTACAGAACTAGGCTAAGTGTGTTGCATTTCTCGTTTGACCTGAAGTAGCTAGCTACACTTTTAGTTCTGAGACTGTGACAAGTGTTGCCTAAACTTTGCGGACCTTCCGAGGAAGGTCCGGTTGTTCTCCCAGAGGAGCTACCCGACTCTTTACAATGACTCTATAACATACATCACATGTAACTACAGACTCACCTCCGTTATATTAAGCGTAGAACTTACGGAGGTGCTCAATGTTCCAAGGATTAGGGAGAGGTGTCCCATCCTCGGTTGTCAAGCGAACGCATCCGAGACGGGATACTTTGATCACTCGGAAGGGTCCTTCCCAGCTGGGGTAGAGTTTGTTTAACCCTTCTCGAGTTTGTATTCTCTGTAACACCAGATCGCCTTCCTCGAGCTGTCGACTGTGAACATGCCTTTGGTGATAGCACCGAAGAGCTTGGCAGTATCAGGCATTCTGAACAGCTGCTCGGCACCTTCCCTCTTCAAGGAGGTCAAGGTCTTCACGTCGGAGCTGGTCCTGTGTGGCATCATCGAAGGTCCGGACCCGGAGTGACCCGAAGGTGATTTCCGGAGGAAGGACTGCTTCAGCTCCGTACACCAGGAAGAAGGGTGTCTCTCCAGTTGACCGGTTTGGAGTTGTCCTGTTGGCCCACAGTGTGGGCGGAAGCTCTTCAATCCAGTTGGCCCCATATTTTTTCAGGCGCTCATATGTGCGTGTCTTGAGTCCTTTTAGGATTTTTGCATTTGCTCTCTCAACTTGGCCATTGCTTGCCGGGTGAGCTACTGAGGCGTAGCTGACTTGAATGTCGAGGTCTTCGCAATATCCTTGGAATGCAGAACTTATGAATGGGGTCCCGTTTTCAGTGATGATCTTGTTTGGGACTCCAAATCTGCATACTATGGACTGCAAGAAGTTGATAGTTGATTGCTTGTTTACTGTCACAACTGGAGTTTCTTCCGGCCATTTGGTGAACTTGTCAATGGCAGCGTACAGGAACTTGTAACCTCCGACGGCTCTTGGGAAAGGTCCCAAGATATACATCCCCCACACAGCGAAAGGCTGTGTAGGAGGTATCATTTGTAGAGGCTGAGCTGGCGTGTGGATTTTCTTCGCATGGAACTGCCATGCTTCACATTTCTTCACTAGCTCAGTTGGATCCTGGAGTGTTGTAGGCCAATAAAAACCATGTCGGAAGGCTTTACCGACCAGCGTGCGGGAAGACGGGTGGTTTCCACACTCGCATCCATGGATTTCTACGAGGAGCTCGCAGCCTTCTTCCCTTGTAATGCACCGCATTAGGACGTCGTTGGCACCATGCCGGTAGAGATCCCATTCTACCAGTGTGTATCTTTTAGGCAATCTGACTATCCGGTCAGCAGATACATTATCTTCAGGAAGGAAATTATCTTTCAAGAAGCTCCGGATCTCCGAGATCCATGCATCGGAGCTAGCTTCAGGATTTGAGTCTTGCGTGTTGGGTTGCTCGGAGCTTTCTGCAGCACCTACGACCCTTGATGGGTGCCATGGTAACAGGGCCATCGGGACCGCCAGCTTTGAGGTGCTAGTCTCGCCCCCTTCGCTCAGTTCGCCAGGCTGAGTTGTAGGTTTAGACAACCTCCAGACCAAGGTTCCATCTGGAGTCGGAGCTCCAGTTGAAGCTTTCGTCGAGAGTTCGTCAGCTTCAGCGTTGTTGAGACGCTGGACGTGGCAGAGATCCAGGACTTCGAAGTCCTTCTGAAGTTTCTGTACTTCAAGTAGGTATGCAGCTAGTTGAGGGCTATTCCAGCAGCATTCACCTTTGACTTGTTTTACTACAAGCTGTGAATCACCCTTTACCAACAGCTGCTTGACACCATACGATAGTGCCACCTCGAGCCCATTAATTACTGCTTCATACTCCGCCATGTTGTTGGTCGCCTTGAAGTCACGGTGAAACATGTATTTAACCTTCTCCCCGGTCGGAGCGAGGAGAAGGACTCCAGCTCCGACCCTCTGCTTCTGCACAGAGCCGTCAAAGTAGAGAGTCCAGTGAGGCTCAGTGAAGACCGAAACCTTGGGTTCCGACTTCTGCTCACTGGGGCCCCCAGGATTTGACGGAGAGGGGGTCCATTCCGCCACAAAGTCCGCCAATGCTTGACTCTTGATCACTTGTCTTGGGATGAATTCAAGGTCGAACTCGGCCAATTCTGCTACCCACTTTGCAATGTTCCCAGTGGAGTTGGGGTTATGCAAGATTGCACGCAGTGGATAAGAAGTTACCACTAAAATTTTGAGAGCTTGGGAGTAGTGTTGGAGCTTCCTAGAAGCAATAAGAACTGCGTAGAGCAGCTTATGAACCTCCAGGTACCGAGTCTTGGTGTCATGGAGTACTTCGCTGAAGAAGTACACTGGGCGTTGGACTGTCCGGACCCTCCTGAAGGGGTCTGGAGATTCCTCCTCATGAACCCGGACCATCCTGGAGGGGTCCAGACCTTGTTCGGGGACCTCCAACTTCTGACTGGAGGAACCCGGAGCTTCTTCTGAAGTGATCCGGACCTTTCCGCAGGGTCCGGAGCTTCTTGTGCAGCAGCAGTGACTCCTTCATTTGAAGGAGATGGATCCTCAGGCGTCTCGCCTTGAGGATCAGGGTCTGGGAGCTAGGACCCAGACTCGTATTCAGGTAGCTCCGGACCCTCCCGGAGGGGTCTGGACTCCTGAACTGGATGTGGTTCTGGTCTTTCCGCAACCAGGACCATGCTGACAACTTCGTCAGTTGCCGAATTGTAAAGCAGAAGTGGTTCACCAGGACTCGGAGCTACCAAAGTTGGTAGAATGGTGAGGAGTTGCTTTAGCTCCTGGATTGCCTTTTCTGCTTCTTTAGACCATTGGAATGGTCTGGACTTCCTCAATAACTTAAAGAAGGGTAGCGCCCGTTCCACCAGTCTTGAGATGAACCGGCTGTGGGTAGCTAGACATCTAGTCAGCTTCTGGACGTCCTTGATGCGGGCTGGTGGCTGCATGTCTTCAATAGCTTTAATCTTTGTCGGATTTGCTTCTATTCCTCGTTGGTTCACCAAGAAACCAAGAAGTTTTCCTGAGCTAACCCCGAAGACACACTTGTTTGGGTTCAGCTTCGTGCGTGTGATTCACAACTTGTCAAAGACAGCTTGCAAGGTGTTAAGGAATGACTCCTTGTTCTTGATCTTAATGACGATGTCATCAACGTACACTTCCACTACATCTCTGATGAGCTCTCCAAAAGTTTTGTACATAGCTCGTACAAACGTTGAAGCAGCATTTTTGAGACCAAATGGCATGGCAGTGTAAAAATATAATCCATCTACTATGATGAAGGAAGTATGCTCTTCATGTTCCCTAGACATTCTGATTTGATGATACCCGAAATATGCGTCTAGGAAACACAGTAATTCCCACCCAGAGGTGGAATCCACTATCTGATCTATTCTAGGTAGTGGGAATGGATATTTTGGCCATGCCTTATTCAGTGTAGTGTAGTCGATACACATCCAAAGCTCCCCGCCGGCCTTGGGTACAACGACTGGGTTTGCCAGCCATTTTAGATGGAAGACTTCTCAGATGAATCCAGCTTCGAACAACTTCTTCAGTTCTTGACGTATAAAGTTTTGTCGCTCTACTAATTGCTTCTGAGGCTTCTGATGTACTCCTCTTCGGCCAGATCTTCGTCGACTTTTTGTTTTCCTTCGCTTTGACGGAAAGGAACTTCTTCCCAGCGCTTGTTGTAGCGCTCGGCAAGGTTCTGGACCTCTCGGCAGCCTTCCAGGTTGTGGCTGTTTGACTTGTGTATGGGACACCACATCTTGGAGCTGACACTGTCTTCAGACGACAGCCGTGGTCGTTTCTCGGGGCATGGCCCACGGCCACCCGGAACTGCAGCAGCTGCAGCAGTAGGTGTTCTGGCCGACGGCTTTTTCTTGCCGTTGGACTTTTTCTTCTTTTTTCCACTCCCGGAGGTAGTGGCTTTTGCCTTGGAGGACTTTCTGTTGTCCTCCGGAGGTGGTTGGGAGTGCATTTCACGGCCCTCCGTAGCTTTGGCGCACTTGTCTACTAAGATGAAGAGTTTCGTGACGCTGGTGATTTCCTTGGTCGCCAGCTTCTCCAACATCTTCTTGTCTCGTATGCCCTGTCTAAATGCCACAATGACAGAAGCGCTTGAGATAGAAGGTATAGTGTTTCGTACCTGGGAGAATCTCTGGATGAAGGATCGCAGGGACTCTCCCCCCTTCTGCTTGATAGCAAAAAGGTCCAGTTTTGTGCCTCGTTGGGTATATGAACTCTCGAAGTTGGCAGTGAACTGCTGGCACAGATCCACCCAACTGTTGATGGAGTCGGGCGGGAGGCTCATGAACCAGGACCTGGCGGTCCCAGTCAAAGCCACGGGGAAATAATTGTCCATTACGGCCTCGTTGCCTCCGGCCGCAAGGATTGCGGTGGAGTATATTTGGAGAAACTCAGCGGGATTGACAGTCCCGTCAAATTTCTCCAACAGGTGAGGCCAGAACTTATGTGGCCATCTGACCATGCGTAGGTGCATGGCCAGGGCAGAACAACCTCCTCCTACTCCCTCAGGAGCAGGACTGTCCCTCGCCTCTCGCGAGCTTGCTCGATATGGACGCGGTCGTCCTGTTGACGGTAACGATGATCAAGCTACGCTTGGAGGTCGTGAGTCGAAAGTTGGATTGCCGTATGGGTACGTAGCGCCCCGGAAGGCAGCGACATCACCTGCTGAGATGCAGCACGCCTCCTGTGTTGTGAAGCGTGCGGACCAAGTCTACCCAACACGGTCCGATGCTGCGATGGGTCCCGCCCCGAGGGGGGAGGACCTTGGTTGCTGATGCGATCGGATATTGCTGCAACCAAATGTTCCACATCAGCTCTCCACAGCTCCATTGCACCCTGGGATGCTCCTGGAGGCGGTGGACGTTGAAGAAGAGCACGCACAGCATGCAGCGCGTGTTCAGGGTTGTTGTTCACCGATGTTGTGACCAACGCAGATGCCCCATCTCGCTGTCCTGCCTGATTCGCCGGCGCGGACGGTGGCGGTGGTGGCATGACTCCTGCTGGAGCTACAACACCTGCTGGCTGCTACATATTAAAGGGGTTTCCTCCAGCAGGTTGCGCGGCAGGGTTTCCATTGGACGATCCAGCAGCAGAGTTCACCATCCTTGAATCTCGGGCGCCCCCTACCTGGTGTGCCAACTGTCGAAGTCTAGTTCCGGCAATTCTCCCGGTACTATCGTTGGCAGCCCGCGGAGCTTGTAGTTCCGATGTGGGCGCGCAGAGATTCAAAACACGGTGGCAAGTTGACACGAGGATTTACGTGGTTCGGGCCGCCTAAGCGTAATACCCTACTCCACGGGGGGTGTAGTTGTTGAATTGAGCGTCTGAGCACTTGTGAGCGTGTGTTAGAGCTGAGTCTACAAGAGTCTCCCCGTGTATCGCTCGACCAGTCCTTTTATAGTACAAGAACTGGTCGTTACATCGTTAGCTTGGCCCGACATGTGGCCCTGGCGGTTAGTGATGCTTAATGCACAATTAATGAGCTTAATTACCCTTAATAGCATGGTAACGAGCCTTGACAGTGCCGTTACTGGTATTAAGGGCCCTCCGATCATGTGTCATTAAGATGGTATTAATGACACTTAATCGAGTCTTGAAGTCCTTGATTGTCCCTTGAAGGTCCAAGCCGTTGGGGGTCCACCAGTCTGATTGTTGAAGTTGAAGGTCCGACGGTTGGACACATTGGAGCTTCGGAGCTTATCGTCTGGGACGGGTAGGTCCGGTGTTGTTATACGCGTGTCAGGACCGGAGCTTCCCTCTATCGGGGGTTAGGTCCGGAGGTGCCTCACATGTATTTAGCCCAGAGCTTTCCCATGTGTGGGATGTAGCTCCGGTTGTCGGATACATGTGGTAGCACAAGGACTAACCATAGAAGGGAGGCAGGTCTGGTCCTATATGACACGTGGGGCCTTCGGAGGTCTTCAACTCAGACAGGTGAAGTTCTTTTAGTCTTTTTGCAGTCTCAAGTGGTGTATGTTATGCAGGGTACTGACAGTAATCTTGATAAATTTGAACCTAGATCCATTGATAGAATGTTTCTTTGTTATCCATCTCATACTAGAGGCTACCGTGTGCTTTTACTTGACACTAAAAAATTATGGAGACTTGTGAGGTGTCTTTTGATGAAGTATCACAGGTACTAGCTCAAACATTGCAGGTACGGATCCATATCCGCAGGGGGAGAGCATTTTCGTTGAAGATGAGGAAGAAGTGGTGCTGCTGCCCGAAAATTCAGCAGCTAATGACATTGTTCCAGCTCCTGATTTTGATTCACAGCCAGCACCAACAACAACCATTGCTGGTCCAGATCATCCTCAAGTCACAAGCTCATGGATTTGTGATGAACATGAAGAAGAAGAAGCTTGTGAAGTGTCCACTTCCCTCCGAGTTCTCAAAAGTCATTCTCCACAACAAATTATTTGAAGCTTGCACGAACGAGTCACATGGTCCAGGTTTTGTGATCCATACTCTCATACTCATTCTGCTTTTGTTGTTTCGTTTGAACCCAAAGATATATCACCCGCACTCACTAATGAATCTTGGATTATTGCAATGCAAGAAGAGTTAGAAAATTTTGAAAGAAATAATGTTTGGAATCTTGTACCTCCACCTCAAGGTCACACTTTAATAGGAACTAAATGGGTGTTTAAAAATAAACAAAGTGAGGATGGGGTTGTGGTTAGGAATAAGGCTAGGGTGGTTTCTCAAGGTTTCACTCAAGTTGAAGGACTAGATTTTGATGAAACTTTTGCTCCTGTTAGTAGATTAGAAGCCATAAGAATTTTGTTAGTTTTTGCTGCACCTAAAGGTTTTAAGCTATATCAAATGGATGTTAAAAGTGCTTTTCTTAATGGCTACATAGATGAGGAGGTTTATGTCAAACAACCAATGGGTTTTGAAAATCTAGATTTTCCTAATCATGTTTACAAACTGTCCAAAGCCTTCTACGATCTCAAAGAAGCCCCTAGAGCATGGTATGATAGGTTAAAAACATTCTTACTTGAAAAGGAGTTTACCATGGGCAAGGTTGATAAAACTCTTTTTGTGCTTAAGCATGGCAATGACTCATTATTCGTTCAAGTGTATGTGGATGATATTATCTTTGGTTGTGCTTCTCATGATCTTGTGTCCTAGTTTTCAGCTATGATGAGTTCAGAATTTGTGATGAGTATGATGGGAGAACTCACGTACTTTTTGGGGCTGCAAATCAAGCAAACCAAGGATGGTACCTTTGTGCATCAAACGAAGTATACAAAATACCTCCTAAGGCGCTTCAACATGGACAAAAGCAAGCCTCTTCGGACACCAATGGGAACAGCAACAACACTTGAACTTGATGAAGATGGTGAACCTGTAGATCAAAAAGAATATAGGCGCATGATCAGATCACTTTTGTACCTCACGGCATCAAGACCGGACATACAATTCAGCGTATGTCTTTGTGCACGGTTTCAAGCCTCCCCACGTGCTTCACATCGTCAAGCCGTCAAAAGGATTCTCATGTACTTACAAGGAATTCAATAATTTGGTATTTTTCTTCCTTCTTCCTCAACTGTTACTTTGAAAGCTTTTTCGAATGCTGATTTTGGGCGTTGTAGGATTGATAGGAAAAGTACTTCCGGTTCTTGTCATTTTCTTGGTAATTCACTTGTTGCTTGGTCCTCTAGAAAACAAAACTCAGTTGCACAATCCACGGTTGAATCTGAATATGTAGCTGCTGCTAGTGCTTGCTCACAAATTCTTTTGATTGTTCAAACACTTAAGGACTATTGGGTTGATCTACATAGTGTTCCACGGTTTTGTGATAACACTAGTGCCATTTGCATTGCTAAACACCCCGAGCAACATTCTAGAACTAAGCACATTGACATTAGGTATCACTTTCTCTGTGATAATGTTCAAAAAGAAAACATTGTGCTTCACCATGTAAGTACCGAACAACAATTGGCTGACATTTTTACAAAACCTTTCGATTTCATTCGTTTTTGTTACATTCGTAGTGAAATAGGGGTTATGCAACCTCATGGCTTAAATTGAGGGGGAGTTTTCAAACTTCAGAAGTCTATGTGTGAATCTGAAATTAAAATAATATGAGTATAGTATTTCATACATATATGACTTTGTGATTCCTTTTACATGCTGAAAGTTCTTACTACAATACTCGTGGTATACATTTTTATAGTTTTTGCCATGTCTAGTAATTGGAATAATTACTTACACTAAATCTGGTCATGGTCGAACTTTCTTGCTGTTTTGAACTTGTTGCATGCTCACAACTGCTTTTAATCATAAAGAATTAATCAAGTAATCAACTCACATGTTGAGTTTTTATGATCAAATAAAAATGAGAAAAGATCAAGAGAATATGCATGCATCGCACTTCTTCTTTTTAGATGGCTTATCATTGCACTTAGATATGAACTTGGAAGAAGTTGTGTATGACTAAAACCATGTCCTTAAGCTTCTGATTATCAAATGACATAGGTTTGGCTTGGTTGGTTAGAATAAGGCAGATGTGCATATAATCTCTTGCAAATATCATTTGATCCGAATTTGTGCTTTGAAAAATAATAAAATGCAGCAACAAGTGTCATGCTTTCAGGTTTTGAAATAGTTAATCTTGTGAGATCATGACTTGCTAAATTGGAAATTACATTTGATCTCTAGCATGACTTACACTACTTTATGTATTATTGATGTGATAGTGTAAGTTACTTGATAGTATGACTTGGATGAGCTTTGTTTTTATATGTATATGTTATAATATGCTCATAATAATTAAAATTTGTCTTATAAACCTTGTTGAATACATTGTCAAAGGGGGAGAGATAATATGTGAATTTTTAAAGATAAGTATGCAAGGCGGAGAAATTGATTACACATTGCACATATTCACAATTGTTTTTGGCACGATTCTTCTCAGGGGGAGAATTTATTTTTCTCATTTTATTTCTGTTTTACAAAGGGGGAGAAATTGTTTTCAAAACTTTTAATGTGAATAAGCTAATGTTCAGATTTTAAATAGTGTTGCCAATGCATTCATCAAGGGGGAGATTATGAGACCTATGTGTGTTGAATACATTGTCTATGGCGATAAAAGTTTTGAATACTACCAAAACACCTTTGTCATCTAGGTCGGACTTCTTTGTCTAGGTCCGACTAGCTTTGGTTATCTCCAGCGCTAGGTCCGACTAGCTTTGGTAAGCTCCAGTTCAAGGTCCGGTTAGCTTTGGCATGGTTCGGAGCTTGATTGCAGTGGTTCTGCTTTTATCTTGCAATGATTCGTACTTGCTTTACATTGATGGAAAGATTGCTTAGTATTCATTTGCTAAGTTTTTGGTGTGTTTTGGTGGTTATGGTTGATATCACTTTGCTATGTTTTGCAACATGATCATGTGAGGTGCTCACGTAAGATGTTGTAGTTTCAGAACTAACGTGAGTCAAGTCGAGGACATGTGCTCGAAAGTATTGATCGTTTATTTATGTGCAAGTGTTGCTTGAGTTCAAGACATGGCTGGTGACAGGATCCATTGAACTAGTATTAGGGAGAATATGAGGTTCAACAACCAAGTTCGGTAGGAATTGTTGTTGAGTTGATCGGGAGGTTGCGCAGCATGTTTGAATCAAGAACAATGCATATGAAGGTATCGTGGATGTCGTTGGAAGATGTTTGCAGGTATACAAGGAGTGCATGTACGTGGTTGCATGGTTCCAAGGCGTGATGGAGAGATGTGGACGTAAAAAATTGGTCGGAAAGGTCCAACCGACTAGGTTATGGACTCAGGCTGCGACTAAGTCGGGTCTGACTCAAATATGGAATGATTTGAGTTTGTTATGATAGTATTTCGTGTGGATAACAAATTTGAGTTGTTTTAGGAATGTGGGATACGTTCCTAAGGTGTTTGGAAGTCTTAATATTGCTTCTATCTACGTATAGAAGAGTCTTGAGCAGTTATGGAAAGTTTCGATTCGTGAATTGAGTAGGATTAGAGTCCTGATTTGAGTTGAGTTGGCCTAAGGGCTGGATATATAAGCAAGGGAGGCCAGAGCTCGTGGTAGATGACTTTGGGGTTGTTAATTTTGTGTTCTACTGAATAAAGATTGTTGTTTAAAGGAACTTTTGTGCCTTGTTCGTCCGACTTGTTCTAGACAAGTTTTTCTCATCGAGTTTCTGCACACTACCTTGTTTCGGTGGTTTTATCATAACTCATTTTTTATAGATGCAATTGACAAGAGTTTTTTGGATTGTCTTCAAAACTTGATTTTATATCATCTGTGAAAATTTCACAGTCATTGGATTTGTAGTTTCTGATCTACACAAGTTTCTTTGATGTGTTTCAGAACTGTTTTTCTCAGGTAGGAGAGGTTGACCTTTGTTCGATCTTTCAATCGTAACCTGAGTTTCTCTCGACGGATTTGAGTGATTCTTGTTGTGTCGTCTTCGTGACTTGATTCTCTCTGATATCTATCACTTTTGTCATGGTGAAACACATTTAGATTAGTCTCACACACGATTTCTTTAACGGATCATTTTTCTGCCGAAGGGGTTGGGATTCAATTGTTTCCACTGCGTAAGATTTTTTTAATCTACCATTCAACCCCCCTCCCTCTGGTAGCTTTTCACGTGCTCTTCGATCCTATAGGTTGAAAATAGAAATTTCAATTGTTATGATCATATTATACCATATACATATAGAACAAAGTTCATCCAAGTCATACTATCAAGTAACTTACACTATCACATCAATGAGATACATAAAGTAGTGTAAGACATGCAAGAGATCAAGTGAATTATCAATTTAAGCAAGTCATGATATTAAAAACTTACCTATTTCAAAACCTGGAAGCATGACACTTGTTGCTGCATTTTAATTTTCTTTTAAAAAAATTATCTTATGACATTTGCAAGAGATCATATGCCGCATGTGCCTTATTCTAACCAACCAAGCCAAGCCTACGTCATTTGACAATCAGAAGCTTAAGGACATGGTTTTAGTGATATCTAAGTGCAATGATAAGCCATCTCAAAAGAATAAGTGTGATGCATGCATATTCTCTTGATCTTTTCAAAAATTTTCATTTGAACATAAAAGCTCAACATTTGAATAGTTGATTGATTAATTTTTCATTATTAAAAGCACTTGTGAGCATGCAACAAGTTCAAAACTGTAAGACCTATGTGTGTTGAATACATTGGCTTGTAGTGAATACACTTGGCTTTGATGATAAAAGTTTTGAATATCACCAAAACACCTTATTATCAAGGTCCGACTCTCGCTCTGAGCTACAGCAAGGTCCGACGGTAGGTCCGGCTTGTTTTGGGTAACTTCGGCTACGTTAAATGCTAGGTCTGGCTTCTTGGTAAGGTCCAACTAGCTTTGGTTAGCTCCAGTGAGCTTTATCTTTAGCTCCGGCATGTCTTTATTAGCTCCGGCATGTTTTTGATAGCTCCGGCATATACTTGATAGCTCCGGCATGCTTTTGCTAAGCTCCGACGTACTTTGTCTAGCTCCGGTTTTGGGTTGACTAGTTTTGACTAGTTTTTGGTAAGCTCCGGGGCTAGGATCTACTAATTTTGGAAAGCTCCGGCGCTAGGTTCTACTAGCTTTTTTTAGCTCCGGCTCAAGCTCTGGGTTGCTCTGGCAAGGTCCGGAACTTGACCTAAGTGCTTCTGCTTTTCATTTGCAATGTTTCGTACTTGCTTTACATTGTTGGAAAGATTGCTTAGTATTCTTTTGCTAAGTTTTTGGTGCGTTTTGAATGATATGGTTGATATCGTTTCTACTGTGTTTTTGCAACATGCTTATGTGAGGTTCTCACGTAAGGTGTTGTGTTCGGAACTAACTTGAGTCAAGTAGAGGACTTGGGCTCGTATGGATTGTTTGTTTGTTCATGTGCAGGTGTTGCTTGAGTTCAAGTCATGGCTAGTGACAGGATCCATTGGACTAGTCTCAGGAGGAGATGAGGTTCCAACAACCAAGTTCGGGAGGAACTGTGGTTGAGCGGGTCAGGAGGTCGCGCAGGATGATTGAATCAAGGGCAGTGCATATGAAGGTCGAAGGAAGGTGTTCGCACGTATGCATGCGATGCATGACGTGGCAATATGCTTCTAGAGACGGATTATGGAAGGAAGATCTGATCGGAAGGATCGGATCGTATTGGTTGAAGACTTAGGCTGCTAGCTGAGTCGGTTATGGCTCGGTATGGAAATATCGAGTTGGTTATGTTAGGATTTCGTGTGGGTCATGAATTTTAGTTGTTTAGGAATGTAGGATGCGTTCCTAAGGTGTTTGGAAGTCTTAAGATTGCTTCTATCTGCGTATAGAAGAGTCCTAAGCAGCTATGAAAAGTTCCGATTGTGATCGGATTAGGATTGGAGTCCTAGTTGAGATTGGGATGGCCTAAGGGCTGGTTATATAAGCAAGAGAAGGCCAAAGCTCGTGATAGACGACTTTGGTGCTGTTCCTCTTGTGTTATATTTAATAAAATTCGTAGTTTGAAGGAACTTTTGTGCCTTGTCCGTCCGACTTGTTTCAGACAAGTTTTACTCGTCGAGTTTCTGGACAGCACTACCTTTCGTCGGTGGTTTTATCATACCTCGAGTTTTACAGATCCAATTGACGTGATTCTTTTTCGGTTGTCTTCACAACTTGATTATATATCATCTGTCAAAATTTAACGGTCATTGGATTTGTGGATTTTGATCTACACGAGTTTCTTTGCAGTGTTCCAGAACGGTTTTTCTCGGGTAGGTCAGATTGACCATAGTCTGATCTTTTGATCATAACTTGAGTTTTTCTCGACGGATTTGAGTAATTCTTTTTTTGTTCTCTTCATGACTTGATTCTATCTGATATCTATCACTTTTGTCACGGTGAAACACGTTTAGATTAGTCTCACACACGATTTCTTCAACAGATCGTTTTTCTGCCGAAGGGTTTGGGGTTTAATTGTTTCCGCTGCGTAAGATTTTTAAATCTACCATTCACCCCCCCCCCCCTCTGGTAGCTTTTCACGTGCTCTACGATCCTACAATTGGTATCAAAGCCACGGTGCTCTAATCTTTGTGATTTGCACGTATTTTTGACTAATCATCATGGAGAAGTACCCCGCCAAACCATGTGTGTTTTCTGGTACTGATTTTCAGGTTTGGAAGGCACGCATGGAGGCTTTCATCCAGGCCCAAGGATTTGCAATATGGGAGAAGGTGTATAAGCATTATGAAGTGCCACCTAATGATCAAATCACGGCCACAAACTTACGGGACGTCGATAACAACAACAAAGCCCGAAACTTGATCATCCAAGGACTCACTCAAAGCGACTTTGATCGTGTCGCGCACCTCCGGTCAGCATACGATGTTTGGAGAGCTCTCTGTGATTATCATGAAGGCTCCAACACAATCAAGGAGTTAAAACAAGATATGTTTAAAAAGGAATATATGCGTTTTGAGATGCAACCAGGTGAGTCTATCGATGACCTCTTTGCTCGTTTCAATAAAATTCTCAGCAACTTACGTAGTGTCAATGTTAATTTTTCTGATGCTGAGAATGCTAGACAAATTCTTAGTGCACTAGACATGTCAGTTTGGGAGATGAAAGTAACATCCATTCGTGAATCAACTATCATGAGTTCTCTTACATTAGATGTACTTTATTCTAAACTAAAAACTCATGAAATTGACATCCTAGCACGTAAGAACCCAAACAAGTCTATTGCATTTGTTTCACAACGTGATATGTCTAGATCCGTCCAATCATCATCTTGCAATACTCTTGCTTTGTTGTCCTCGCTAACCCTGGAACAGATCGAAGAATTTCCAGAATAGGAGTTGGCACTCATCTCTACTAGATTCTCAAAAGCATTGCAAAATGTGAGAACTAGAAGGAGAGGAAGCTCCGGACCTCAACGCTATTTTGAATGTGGTAAAATAGGACACTTTCGTACAGAATGCCCTAACCTTTCAGGTCCGACCACCCGGGAAGAAAAACAAAGCAAGGTCCGGACCTCCTCTGGAAATTCCAACAAGAAAAGGAAGGGTACCATAGGACGCAAGATGATTAACAGCTTCATCACCGCACTTCAAGAACTTAGTTCAAGTGATGTAGACTTTGAAAGTGATGAAGATGATGACGATCGGGCCAACTTATGCTTCATGGCGGGCAAAACAAGATCAAGATCAAGTCAGGAGGATGCAGAACACAACAGTGAAGACGATGAGGTATGTTCTACCTGCAATGAAATGTGTGATGCTATTTCTCGTGCAACTATTATTGTCAAGAAAAAGGACAAAAAGCTTAGGGATAATGCTGCTAAAATTGAATCACTAGAATCTGAAATTAACCGTTTAAAAACTTTGATTCCTAGTTATGATGCATGTCCCTCATGTGACTTAATCTATGAACAATTGTCCACATTAGGAAGTGCGCACTCCTCCACTCTAGATAGACTTGATGAAGAAATTGAAAAGAACAAAAAGCTTGCTGCACTTAGTGATAAAAATTTAAAAGATGCTTCTTGTTCTACAGATGATTTGCATTGTTCTGCATGTGAAAATCTTGATAAGAAACTAAAAGATGCAATGAATGAAATTTCCATTCTGAACAATGCTTTACAATCTCATGAAGCTAAAAATTGTTCCAATTGCAAACTAAAAGGAAAAACTTCATGTGCAAACTGCCTAGACTTGTCTAAGAAACTTGAGGACATGAATAGGACACTAGGTCGGTTTTGTAATGGGAATAAGAATCTAAACTTGCTGCTGAATTCTTCCAAGTTTTGCAAAGATAAAACTGGTTTAGGTTTTGATTCTCATGTTCATGCTAAGGCACATCCACCTAAAATTGTAAAGTCATTAGGAAGTAGTTTGACACAAACAGTTCCTAAGCAAAAAGAAGTGGTTTTCAAATCTGCAGGAGTGCTTTCTAATTCTGTTTCTAATGTTGGGTGCTCATCTAGACATGATTACAAAATTAAGTTTCATTGTACCTACTGTGGTAGAGATGGTCATGTCATAGATTTTTGTTATAGACTAGCTAAACAACAGAAAAGGGAAAGAATGTCTGCTAGATCTCTTAACTTTCATGCTAAACTGAAAATTAGAAACATGCAACCTGCTTTAATGAGTCAGAAATTTGAAAAGGTAGCTTCTGGAACTTTTGGCAAGAAATCTACAAAGGCAGCTCCAGTAGTTCTGATAGCTCCGAGAGCTCCCGGATCTTCTGTTGTTCCCTCCGGAGCTTCAGTTTTTGCCTCCGGACCTTCTGCTTTTACCTCCGGAGCTACTGGTTTTCACTCTAAACAAGTAACAACTTCTAAATCAATTGTTAAGAACAGAAAACCTCAAACTTCGACTCATAAACCTGCTGTTTTGTCTCAGCTTTCACGTGTTTTTCCTGCTGCACGTCGTGTGACTCAGTACTGGATACCTAAATGCCTTTTGACTAACCCCAGTATTGAGTCATCGACGTATTGTGCTTCTATGTAGGTTACACGTTTGAGGAAGGAGAACATTTGGATTGTGGATTCAGGTTGCTCACGCCACATGACCGGTAACAAAGATTGGTTCTCCTCCCTCTCTTTTGTGTCACGTGTAGAGAATGTTACTTTTGCCGATAATTCTTCAACTCCTATAATTGCTAAGGGTTCGGTTAAAGTAAATGATCACTACACTTTGAAAAATGTGGCACTTGTAAAAAATTTGAAATACAACTTGCTTTCTGTTGCACAATTGCTAGATGAAAATCTAGAAATTATTTTTAATAAAAACTGCTGTAAAGTTGTAGATTCAAATAGTGAGCTTATTTTTAACATGTCTCGGTTTGGAAGAGTTTTTAAAGCTGATTTTGATATGTCTTCCACTAATCATAGGTGTCTAGTTGCTAATGATTCAAAGGACTTATATTTTTGGCATCGTAGACTTGGTCACGTAGGCTTTGATCACCTAACGCGTGTTAGTGCTCTTGATCGCATACGTGGGCTGCCTAAGCATAAAAGGGACAAAGAAATTATGTGCTCTTCTTGTATACATGCTAAGATGGTTGCAGGTTCACATACTCCTCTCACAATGATCATGACAACTGAACCATGTCAACTTTTACACCTTGACACCGTAGGACCTTCACGTGTTCAATCCTTCGGAGGTAAATGGTATGCTCTTGTTATTGTTGATGATTATTCTAGATATTCTTGGGTGTATTTTATGGCGTCTAAGAATGAAGTTTTTAGTCACTTTAGAACTTTATTTCTTAGATTATCAATTGATCACCCAGGATCATTAAAAACAATTAGAAGTGATAATGGAACTGAATTTAAAAATCAATCTTTTGATCACTTTTGTGCTGAAAATAGAATAGATCATCAATTTTCTTCACCATATGTACCTCAACAAAATGGTGTTGTAGAAAGAAAGAACAGAACCTTAGTTGAGATGGCTAGGACTATGCTTGATGAATATCAAACTCCTAGGAAATTTTGGGCTGATGCGTTAGCAACCGCTTGTTATGTCTCAGATCGTGTTTTCTTGCGTGCTAAGCTAGGTAAAACACCATATGAGCTCCGGTTTGGACATAGGCCTAGTGTTACACACTTTCGGGTCTTTGGTTGCAAATGCTTTGTTAAGAAACATGGTAATCTTGATAAATTTGAACCTAGATCCATTGATGGCATGTTTCTTGGTTATCCATCTCATACTAGAGGCTACCGTGTGCTTTTACTTGACACTAACATAATTGTGGAGACTTGTGAAGTGTCTTTTGATGAAGCTAGCCCAGGTACTAGCTCCGGTGTTGCAGGACCAGATCCGTATCCTCAGGGGGAGGGTATTTTCGAAGATGAAGAAGAGCTGGTGATAGTGGCTGGTAGTTCCGAAGCTGACACGTGTCCAGCTCCGGACATTGAACAAGCTCCGGCTATCACCTCTGCTGGTCCTGATCGTCCAGAAGTCACAAGCTCATCAATCTACGATGAACCTAATGAAGAAGAAGCTTGTGAGACATCTGTTCCCCTACGTTTTTACAAAGATCATCCCCCACAACAGATGATTGGAAGCTTGCACGAACGAGTCACACGGTCCAGGTTTTGCGATCCAAAGTCTCATGCTCATTCTGCTTTTGTTGCTTCTTTTGAACCCAAAGATATATCACACGCTCTCACTAATGAATCTTGGATTATTGCCATGCAAGAAGAGTTAGAAAATTTTGAAAGAAATAATGTTTGGAAACTTGTACATCCACCTCAAGGTCACACTTTAATTGGAACTAAATGGGTATTTAAAAATAAACAAAGTGAGGATGGGGTTGTGGTTAGGAATAAGGCTAGGTTGGTTGCTCAAGGTTTCACTCAAGTTGAAGGTCTAGATTTTGATGAAACTTTTGCTTCTGTCGCTAGATTTGAAGCCATAAGAATTTTGTTAGCTTTTGCAGCATCTAAAGGTTTTAAGCTATATCAAATGGATGTTAAAAGTGCTTTTCTTAATGGCTACATAGATGAGGAGGTTTATGTCAAACAACCATCGGGTTTTGAAAATCTAGATTTTCCTAATCATGTTTACAAACTGTCCAAAGCCTTATACGGTCTCAAACAAGCCCCTCGAGCATGGTATGATAGGTTAAAAACATTCTTACATGAAAAGGGGTTTACCATGGGCAAGGTTGATAAAACTCTTTTTGTGCTTAAGCATGGCAATGACTCATTATTCGTTCAAGTGTATGTGGATGATATTATCTTTGGTTGTGTTTCTCATGATCTTGTGTCCAAGTTTTCAGCAATGATGAGTTACGAAATTGAAATGAGTATGATGGGTGAACTCACTTACTTTTTGGGGCTGCAAATCAAGCAAACCAAGGAGGGTACCTTTGTGCATCAAACGAAGTATACCAAAGACCTCCTAAGGCGCTTCAACATGGACAAAAGCAAGCCTCTTCGGACACCAATGGGAACAGCAACAACACTTGAACTTGATGAAGATGGTGAATCCGTGGATCAAAAAGAATATAGAAGCATGATCGGATCAGTTTTGTACCTCACGACATCAAGACTGGACATACAATTCAGCGTATGTCTTTGTGCACGGTTTCAAGCTTTCCCACGTGTTTCACATCGTCAAGCCGTCAAAAGGATTCTCAGGTACTTACATGGAACTCAAGAATTTGGCATTTTTCTTCCTTCTTCCTCAACCGTAACTTTGAAAGCTTTTTTGGATGCTGATTTTGGGGGTTGTAGGATTGATAGGAAAAGTACTTCCGGTGCTTGTCATTTTCTTTGTAATTCTCTTGTTGCTTGGTCCTCTAGAAAACAAAATTCAATTGCACAATCCACAGCCGAATCTGAATATGTAGCTGCTGCTAGTGCTTGCTCACAAATTCTTTGGATTGTTCAAACACTTAAGGACTATGGGGTTGATCTAAATAGTGTTCCACTGTTTTGTGATAACACTAGTGCCATTTGCATTGCTAAAAACCCCGTGCAACATTCTAGAACTAAGCACATTGATATTAGGTATCACTTTCTCCGAGATAACGTTGAAAAAGGAAACATTGTGCTTCACCATATAGATACCGAACATCAATTGGCTGACATTTTTACAAAACCTTTGGATTTCACTTGTTTTTGTTTCATTCGTAGTGAAATAGGGGTTATGCATCCTCATGGCTTAAATTGAGGGGGAGTTTTTGAAACTTGAGAAGTCTATGTGTGAATCTAAAATTAAAATAATATGAGCATAGTATTTCATACATATATGACTTTGTGATTCCTTTTACATGCTGAAAGTTCTTACTACATTACTCATGTTATACGTTTTGTAGTTTTTGCCATGTCTAGTAATTGGAATAATTACATACACTAAATCTGGTCATGGTCGAACTTTCTTGCTGTTTTGAACTTGTTGCATGCTCACAAATGCTTTTAATCATAAAGAATAATCAAGTAATCAAGGCACATGTTGAGTTTTTATGAACTAATATAAATTGAGAAAAGATCAAGAGAATATGCATGCATCGCACTTCTTCTTTTGAGATGGCTTGCCATTGCACTTAGATATGAACTTGGAAGAAGTTGTGTATGACTAAAACCATGTCCTTAAGCTTCTGATTGTCAAATGACATAGGCTTGGCTTGGCTGGTTAGAATAAGGCAAATGCGCATATAATCTCTTGCAAATATCATATGATCTAAATTTATGCTTTGAAAAATGATAAAATGCAGCAACTAGTGTCATGCTTTCAGATTTTGAAATAGTTAAGTTTGTGAGATCATGACTTGCCTAAATTGAAAATTACATTTGATATCTAGCATGGCTTACACTACTTTATGTATCTCATTGATGTGATAGTGTAAGTTACTTGGTAGTATGACTTGGATGAGCTTTGTTTATATGTATATGTTATAATATGCTCATAACAACTAAAGTTGGAGAGAAAATATGACTTGCTGAATACATTGTCAAAGGGGGAGAGATAAGCATGAAAAGAAAGAGAATATGTGCATAAGGAGAGATAATAAAGGGGGAGAGATTTTCATTTTCTTCTCATTTTACTTTTGATTTACAAAGGGGGAGAAATTGCCTTCAAAACTTTTATGTGAATAAGTAAATGTTCGGATTTTAGATGGTGTTGCCAATGCATTCATCAAGAGGGAGATTGTAAGACCTATGTGTGATGAATACATTGGCTTGTAGTGAATACACTTGGCTTTGATGATAAAAGTTTTGAATATCACCAAAACACCTTATTATCAAGGTCCGACTCTAGCTCTGAGCTACAGCAAGGTCCGACGGTACGTCCGGCTTGTTTTGGGTAGCTCCGGCTACGTTAAATGCTAGGTCCGGCTTCTTGGTAAGGTCCGACTAGCTTTGGTTAGCTCCAGTGAGCTTTATCTTTAGCTCCGGCATGTCTTTGTTAGCTCCGGCATGTTTTTGATAGCTCCGGCATATACTTGATAGCTCCGGCATGCTTTTGCTAAGCTCCGACGTACTTTGTCTAGCTCTGGTTTTGGGTTGACTAGTTTTGACTAGTTTTTGGTAAGCTCCGGGGCTAGGATCTACTAATTTTGGAAAGCTCCGGCGCTAGGTTCTACTAGCTTTTGTTAGCTCCGGCTCAAGCTCCGGGTTGCACTGGCAAGGTCCGGAACTTGACCTAAGTGCTTCTGCTTTTCATTTGCAATGTTTCGTACTTGCTTTACATTGTTGGAAAGATTGCTTAGTATTCATTTTCTAAGTTTTTGGTGCGTTTTGAATGATATGGTTGACATTTTTTCTACTGTGTTTTTGCAACATGCTTATGTGAGGTTCTCACGTAAGGTGTTGTGTTCGGAACTAACTTGAGTCAAGTCGAGGACTTGGGCTCGTATGGATTGTTTGTTTGTTCATGTGCAGGTGTTGCTTGAGTTCAAGTCATGGCTGGTGACAGGATCCATTGGACTAGTCTCAGGAGGAGATGAGGTTCCAACAACCAAGTTCGGGAGGAACTGTGGTTGAGCGGGTCAGGAGGTCGCGCAGGATGATTAAATCATGGGCAGTGCATATGAAGGTCGAAGGAAGGTGTTCGCACGTATGCATGCGGTGCATGACGTGGCAATATGCTTCTAGAGACGGATTATGGAAGGAAGATCTGATCGGAAGGATTGGATCGTATTGGTTGAAGACTTAGGCTGCTAGCTGAGTCGGTTATGGCTCGGTATGGAAATATCGAGTTGGTTATGTTAGGATTTCGTGTGGATCACGAATTTGAGTTGTTTAGGAATGTGTGATGCGTTCCTAAGGTGTTTGTAAGTCTTAAGATTGCTTCTATCTGCGTATAGAAGAGTCCTAAGCAGCTATGGAAAGTTCCGATTGTGATCGGATTAGGATTGGAGTCCTAGTTGAGATTGGGATGGCCTAAGGGCTGGTTATATAAGCAAGGGAAGGCCAAAGCTTGTGATAGACGACTTTGGTGCTGTTCCTCTTGTGTTCTATTGAATAAAATTCGTAGTTTGAAGGAACTTTTGTGCCTTGTTCGTCCGACTTGTTCCAGACAAGTTTTACTCGTCGAGTTTCTGGACAGCACTACCTTTCGTCGGTGGTTTTATCATAACTCGAGTTTTACAGATCCAATTGACGTGATTCTTTTTCGGTTATCTTCACAACTTGATTATCTATTATATGTAAAAATTTCACGGTCATTGGATTTGTGGATTTTGATCTACACGAGTGTCTTTGCAGTGTTCCAGAACTGTTTTTCTCGGGTAGGTCAGATTGACCATAGTCTGATCTTTTGATCATAACTTGAGTTTTTCTCGACGGATTTGAGTAATTCTTTTTGTGTTGTCTTCGGACTTGATTCTCTCTGATATCTATCACTTTTGTCACGGTGAAACATGTTTAGATTAGTCTCACACACGATTTCTTCAACAGATCATTTTTCTGCCGAAGGGTTTAATTGTTTCCGCTGCGTAAGATTTTTAAATCTACCATTCACCCCCCCCCCCCTCTGGTAGCTTTTCACATGCTCTTCGATCCTACAAAAACGACAAGAAAGTTTGATCATGACCAGATTTAGTGTAAGTAATTATTTCAATTACTAGTCATGACAAAAACTACAAAATTCATAATACGAGCAATGTAGTAAGAACTTTCAGCGTGTAGAAGGAATCACAAAGTCATATATGTTTGAAATACTTATTCTCATATCATTTTAAATTTAGATTCACACATAGCCCTCCCATGTTTCAAAACTGCCCCTCAATTTAAGCCATGATGATGCATAACCCCTATTTCACTATGAATGAAACAAAAACAAGTGAAATCCAAAGGTTTTTAAATAAGCCAATTGTTGTTGGGTATCTACATGGTGAAGCACAATGTTTCCTTTTTCAACATTCTCACGAAGAAAGTGATACCTAATGTCAATGTGCTTTGTTCTGGAATGTTGCACGGGGTTTTTAGCAATGCAAATGGCACTAGTGTTATCACAAAACAGTGGAACACTATCTAAATCAACCCCATAGTCCTTAAGTGTTTGAACAATCCAAAGAATTTGTGAGCATGTGCTAGCAGCAGCTACATATTCAGCTTCGGCAATGGATTGTGCAACTGAATTTTGTTTTCTAGAAGACCAACCAACAAGTTAATTACCATGAAAATGACAAGCACCCAAAGTACTTCTCTTTACAATCCTACAACCCCCAAAATCATCATGAAAATAAAGCTTTTGATGTAACGGTTGAGGAAGAAGGAAGAAAAATGCCAAATTCTTGAGTTCCATGTAAGTACTTGAGAATCCTTTTGACGGCTTGACCATGTGAAGCACGTGGGAAAGCTTGAAATCGTGCACAAAGACATATGTTGAATTGTATGTCTGGTCTTGATGACATGAGGTACAAAAGTAATCCAATCATACTTCTATATTCTTTTTGATCGACTGGGTCACCATCTTCATCAATTTCAAGTGTTGTCGTTATTCCCATTTGTGTTCGAAGAGGCTTGCTTTTGTCCATGTTGAAGCGCTTAATAAGGTCTCTTGTATATTTCGCTTGATGCACAAAAGTACCCTCCTTGGTTTGCTTGATTTGCAGCCCCAAAATATATGTGAGTTCTCCCATCATACTCATCTCAAATTCTGAACTCATCATAGCTGAAAACTTGTACACAAGATCATAAGAAACACAACCAAAGATAATATCATCCACATACACTTGAATGAATAATGAGTCATTGACATGCTTAAGCACAAAAAGAGTTTTATCAACCTTGCCCATGGAAAACCCCTTTTCAAGTAAGAATGTTTTTAACCTATCATGCCATGCTCTGGGGGTTGTTTGAGACCGTACAAGGCTTTGGACAGTTTGTAAACATGATTTGCAAGATCTGGATTTTCAAAACTCGGTGGTTGCTTGACATAAACCTCCTAATATATGTAGCCATTAAGAAAAGCACTTATAACATCCATTTTATATAGCTTAAAACCTTTTAATGCAGCAAAATCTAACAAAATTCTTATGGCTTCTAATCTAGCAACAGGAGCAAAAGTTTCATCAAAATCTAGACCTTCAACTTGTGTGAAACCTTGAGCAACCAACCAAGCCTTATTCCTAACCACAACCCCATCCTCATTTTGATTATTTTTAAACACCCATTTAGTTCCAATTAAAGTGTGACCTTGAGGTGGAGGTACAAGTTTTCAAACATTATTTCTTTCAAAATTTTCTAACTCTTCTTGCATGGCAATAATCCAGGATTCATTAGTGAGTGCGTGTGATATATCTTTGGGTTCAAAAGAAGCAACAAAAGCAGAATGGGTGTGAGAGTTTGGATCGCAAAACTTGGACCGTGTAACTTGTTTGTACAAGCTTCCAATGATTTGTTTTGGAGGATGACTATTGAGGATGCGGAGGGGAGTAGACACTTCACAAGCTCCTCTTCTTCATGTTCATGACAAATGGAAGAAATTGCGGATTGAGGACGATTTGTACCAACTGCAATAGTTCTTGGTACTGGCAGTGGTGCAAAATCAGCAGCGTGATCAATGTCATTTGCTTCTGAATTTTGGGCAGCAGCACCACTTCTTCGTCTTCTTCAATGAAAATACTCTCCCCTACGGATATGGATCTGTACCTGCAATATTATAGCTAGTACCTGGGCTAGCTTCATAAAAAGAAACATCACAAGTCTCCACAATTTTGTTAGTGTCAAGTAAAAGCACATGGTAGTCTCTAGTATAAAATGGATAACCAAGAAACATGTCATCAACAGATCTATGTTCAAATTTATCAAGATTACCATGTTTCTTAACAAAGCATTTACAACCAAAGACCCAAAAGTGTGTGACACTAGGCCTATGTCCAAACCGAAGTTCATATGATGTTTTACCTAGCTTAGCACGCAAGAAAACACGATTTGAGACATAACAAGTAGTTGCAATTGCATCAACCCAAAGTTTTTTAGGAGTTTGATATTCATCAAGCATAGTCCTAGCCATCTCAACTAAGGTTCTGTTCTTTCTCTCTATAACACCGTTTTGTTGCATTTTCTGCACAAAAGTGACCAAACGACTGATTTTAAAATTTGGTTTTGTTATCACTTCTTATTGCTTTTAAAGATCATGGGTGATCAATTGATAATCTAAGAAATAAATTTTAAAGTGACTAAAAGCTTCATTCTTAGATGCTATAGAGTAAACCCAAGGGTATCTAGAATAATAATCAACAATCACAAGAACATATCATTTACCTCCGAAAAATTGAACACGTGAAGGACATACGGTTTCAAGGTGAAAAAGTTGTCCTGGTTCAGTTGTCATGGTCATTGTGAGAGGAGCATGTGAACCTGCAACCATCTTAGCATGTCTACAAGAAGAGCAAACAGTTTCTTTGTCCACTTTAAGCTTAGACAGCCCACGTATGCGATCAAGAGCACTAACACACGTGAGATGATCAAAGCCTACGTGACCAAGTCTACGATGCCAAAAATATAAGTCTTTCAAATCATTAGCAACTAGACACTTATGCTTAGAGGATTAAAAATCAAAATCAGCTTTAAAAACTCTTCCAAACCGAGACATGCTAAAAATGAGATCACTATTTGAATCTACAACCTTGCAACAATTTTTAATACAAATAATTTCCAGATTTTCATCTAGCAATTGTGAAACAAAAAGCAAGTTGTATTTCCAAATTTTCACAAGTTCCACATCTTTCAAAGTGTAGTGATTATTGACTCTAACCAAACCCTTAGCAATTATAGAAGTTGAAGAATTATCGTGAAAAGTAACATTTTCTACACGTGACACAAAAGAGTGGGAGGAGAATCATTCTTTGTTACCGGTCATGTGGCGTGAGCAACCTAAATCCACAATCCAAATGTTCTCCTTCCTCAAGCGTGTAACCTACATAGAAGCACAATACATCGATGACTCAATACTGGGGTTAGTCAAAAGACATTTAGGAATCCAGTACTGGGTCACACGACATCCAGTAGGAATAACACTCAAAAGATGAGATAAATAGCAGGTTTATGAACCGAAGTTTGAGGATTTTTGTACCCAACTACTAACCCACGAGGTGTTACCTGTGTAGCACAAAAAATAGTAGGTTTAGGAACAAACTTTGCATTTTTTTTGACTCATTACAGCAGGTTGCATGTTCCTAACATTCGGTTCAGCATGTGCAGCAAGTTTAGCATGGTTGTTATGTGATCTAGCAATCATTCTTTACTTTTTATGTTGTTTAGCTAGTCTATATCAAATATCTATGACATGACTATCTCTACCACAGTAGGTACAATGAAATTTAACTTTGTGTTCATGTCTAGATGAGCAAGAAACATGTTTATTAGAAACCAAATGAGACAATGCTCCTACAGATTTGAAAACTACTTCTTTATGTTTAGGAACTGTTGGAATCAAATCTCTACCCAATGACTTTACAATTTTAGGTGGATGTTCCTTAGCATGAGCATGAGAATCAAAACCTAAACCAATTTTATCATTGCAAGACTTGGAAGAATTCAGCAGCAAGTTTAGGTTCTTATTCCCATTACAAAACCACTATAGTCTCCTATTCATGTCATCAAGTTTCTTAGACAAGTCTAGGCAGTTTTCACATGAAGTTTTTCCTTTTAGTTTGAAATTAGAACAACATTTAACTTCATGGGTACGCAAAGCATTGTTCAAAATAGAAATTTCATTCATAGCGTCATGCAGTTTTTTATTAAGATCATCACAAGTAGAACAATGCAAATCAATTGTAGAACAACAAGCATCTTTCTAGTTTTTATCATTAAGTGCAGCAAGCTTTTTGTTCTTTTCTATTTCAAGTTCAAGCTTATCAAGCGTGGAGGTGTGCACACTTCTTAAAGAGAACATTGTCCATATATAAGCTCACAAGAGGAACAAGAATCATGACTAGGAATCAAAGATTTGAAACGATTAATTTCATATTATAGTGATTCAATTTTAATAGCATTGTCCCTAAGTTTTTTGTCCTTTTTCTTAACTATAACAGTGGCACGAGAAATAGCATCACACATTTCTTTGCAAGTGGGAAATACCTCTTCATCATCTCTGTTGTGTTCTGCCTCCTCCATACTTGATCTTGAGTTGCCCGCCATGAAGCACAAGTTTGCCAAATTCTCTTCATCTTCATCACTTCCGATGTCCACATCGCTCGAGCCAAGTTCTTGATGTGCGGAGATAAAACTCTTCACTAATTGGCGACCTATAAAACCCTTCTTCTTCTTTTTCTTCTTATCATTTGCTGAGGAGTGCTTCGTCCTCGTTTGCTTTTCATCACGAGAAGTAAGACTTGAAAGGTTACGACAATCCGTACGAAAATGTCATGTCTTACCACATTCGAAGCATCGTTGAGAACCGGCACTTCCTCTCCTTCTAGTTCTCACATTTTGCAATGCTTTTGAGAACCGAGTAGAGATGCAAGCAAGTTCCTCCTCTAGAAACTCTTCAACCTGTTCAAGGGTTAGAGAAGATAGCAAAGCGAGTGTACCACATGGTGAAGATTCGCTAGAACTATGCATGTTACGTTGAGAAAAATATGCAAGAGACTTGTTGGGGTTTTTACGTGAAATTATGTCAATTTAATGAGTTTTTAACTTGGAATATAACACATCTAATGTAAGTGTACTCATGACAGTGGACTCATGAATAGATGTAACTTTCATCTCCCAAATTGACATGTTTAATGCACTTAGTAATTGACTAGCATTTTCAGCATATGAAAAATTAATGTTGATACTACGCAAGTTGCTGAGAATTTTGTTAATGCGACCAAAGAGGTCATCGATTGATTCACCGGGTTACATCTCGAAGCGCATGTATTCTTTCTTGAACGTGTCTTGTCTCATCTCCCTGATAGTATTGGATCCTTCATGATAATCTCATAGAGCTTTCCAAACATCGTATGCAGATCGAAGGTGTGCAACTCACGTAAGCATGTTGCAAATCATAGTAATGTTTAACCACCATAATCAGCCATAAAACTTCAAAAACATAGTAAAGAATAGTAAGCAAACCTTACCATAAGCGTAAAGCAAGTTTGAAACATTGCATATTAAAAGCAGAACCACTGCAATCTTGCACTGAACCTTGCCAAAGCTAACCAGACCTTGCGTCGGACCTTGCCAAAGCTAACCAGACCTTGAGCCGGACCTAACCAAAGCTAACTGGACCTTACGAAGGATATATCCAAAGCTAACCAGACCTTGCGCCGGACCTAGCCAAAGTTTATCAGACCTCACGTAGGACCAAGCAGAGCTACCCAAAGCATGCCAGACCTATCGTCGGACCTTGTCGGAGCTACCCAAAACATGTCAGACCTATTGTAGGACTTTGATGAAAAGTGTGTTTTGACAATATTCAAAACTTCTATCGAAATAGCCAATGTATTCAACACACATAGGTCTCACTCTGGCTTGTCGACGACCCTATCGATGGTGTAGCCCGAAGTGCCAGCGAGGGGACTGGGGCTGCCGTATGAACACAGCACTAGGATATGAGGCCTCGAGGCATGAGCTCCATGCCTCAAGCGCGGCGATGAATGTTGGCTGCAGCTCTGGAGAAGTTTCCAGAGGTAGCACAGTTAGAGTGATAGTCGGGACCAAGCACGGGGCTTCGGAGCCCCGTGTTACGAGTCCACCATCCTACAGGGTTGGTGGAGGTGCACCGACACGTACCGGCAGCTCGCCGGTGGTTTTGCAGGAGGCTTAGCCGGATCCGCCCCAACCATCGCCTCAGCAGCGAAGCCACACCACCGGTGCAGCTGAAGATTGAGGGCCGCTGGATCTTATGGGGCCGTCGATAAGGCACTCTTACCGAGTCTTGCATTGTTGTTCCTCCCATTCACTTATTTGAGCATTTCCTGGCTCCATCTTGCAGGTCGTCATAAAACAGCGTGATGCCCTTGCCGTGGGGCGCATCAGTGGTGTGCGTCCCCACCGCCAGGAGAGCCACAGTTGTGATGGCAGAACGGGCCCCCGGGTCAGCCTAGGAGACTGTCCCTTCAGCTCCCGCGCCTGGAGCGAGTGGCGAAGTACCTCAGGCTGTTGTCCCGGATGTGGTGCTGAAGCCTGCACGGCGTGTTGAGGATCTGGCCCCCGAGGTTGCAGCTCCGGTCGATGGTGCTGCAGCCGATGGTGGCACTGCCACTCCAGATGGTGCTGCAACTTTTTCTTGGCCCTCGGTGGGAGGTCCCCAAACGCTGGCGGTCGTGCCACCCTCGCCACTGGAGGAAGAGGAGCCTGAGAGGATCACCGGGTGGTCAAACACCACGTGTTGGCTCCTTCCGGCTTGAAGAGGTCATGGGTGACTGATTCGCATGCTTTTGGTGGCGGGAACAGGCCCTTCTCCAAGGTATAAATAATACCCCTCACCCCTAACTTCAACACACACCACTTGAGTATTCTTGCTTTGTATCCGCTACGCTCCATAGGTTTAGAGGAGTATAGGCTGTAGAGAGGATAGTCTCTAGTCCATAGCCCAAGTAGAAGAGAAGTAGAAGGAGTCTCTTCCCTATGGGAAAGGTATGTCTCCGATATTCCTATTTGTATTTGTGACTTTATTCATAATGAAGGTGATATCTTTAGTCTTCCATTGTTCAAATACTTGGATGAAGCATTTCTTATTTGATTGTGGATTCCATGTTTGTGTTAGGAATAGTATTTATGATTGTTCTATACCATTCTCATTGTACTATCATAAACACTATAAACCTCCACTATAGTCTAATTATCTATGATATGACTATGTTAATATGAATCACATATGCTATGAATTAACATTTGTTCAACGATGATTTAGTTCATTGCCTTAGGATGGCTTGTGCCTAGGCTATTAAGGTAATTACTTAATATGCTAGCATGGTGCTAGGATAGAGAGTAGCGTTGAATGTCTCATAGACCCACAGATTGAAGAGGTGGGAAGTAGATGGTGATAGCTCTATCTGTCCTTTATAATCCTCCATGTTCGGCTATGCCACAGGCTTTTGGCGGGAGTCGCCTAGTCTTGCTAGGGGTAAACCCGTGTCCAATGTGTTAATCCACTAAGAATGAGAATTCATAATTAACATAATATTAGTAACTAACTTAGGCTATGTATATGTACATTAGAAGCATAGTAGGAGTCTCTACCTAGTTCTTAGCCTAATCCCTCTTTACCCCATTTATCCCCTTAGGATCAAATGCTCTTGTGTGTTTCACACTACCTCAACTTATCATTAAAGCCATCCTTGCTAGAACCCTACCTAGGCCAACCTAATTTTTCCACTTGATGATTGTCTTACTTCCACCTAGCCTTCCTTTGGGAAAATATAAATGACACCCTTTGGGAATACTCTTTAAAGGGTAAATGCTACATCGATAGTTTTCGTGCGCTTTTGGACGTTCACTTGAGAATTAAAACGAACCAACAAGCATTTCTGGCACCACTGCTAAAGATGAATTGTTAGTAGTGCGTAGGAAATATCAAAAGCATTGTTGCCGCCGTTGCCGGGGAAGACAGCCAAAGTTGCATGATTGAGTGAATAGGATAGGACCCTGGTAGGTTTTAGTAGAATGACCCTTCTTTTTTTCCACATTCTATGTGAAAGCAGGGTAGCGTATGTCTGGTTTCCGCTTGCTAGAAAACTTTGTTGAAGATCCCGAATCCCTTCTGAAAGATTGACCTCGTGTAGTAACTCCTAAGAAGCTTCGAGCAGCAAAGAAAGCCAGCACAATTGCACCAACAACCGAAATACAAATGGCCCAGAAGACCCTTCGTGAGTTTTCGGCTCCCTGTGCTAATAATGTGTCTATTGGGCCCACTGTTAACATGGGAAAGGTAAACTTCAAAATCAAGATTGGCATTATCACTATGGTGCAAGCCAACACATTTTGTGGGAAGGCTAACGAGGATGCAAGTGCTCACCTGCAACAGTTCCTTGAGATCCGCAGCACTTTTAAGATAAAGGACGTATCTCCTGATGTTGTCCGTCTTAGGCTGTTCCTGTTCTTTCTTCTTAAGAGAGCGAAACAGTGCTTCTACGCGAACGAAGTGTTGTAGACACTTGGGAGAAATGTTCTACGGCATTCCTTGCCATGTTTTTCCCATTGGGCAAGACCAATGCTCTACGTGGACAAATTTCCAGCATCAAGCAAGATGCCAAGGAATCTATTCCCGGGTCTTGGGAAAGGCTATAGGAGTATATCCTATCCTGCCCCACCATGGGATGGATGACTGGTTCATAATCAAAAACTTCTACAATGGGTTGATCCCTTCCGCTCGTGACCATGTTGATGCTGCTTCTGAAGGTGCCTTCTTCTCATTGACGGTGCCCAAAGCCGAAGATTTGATTGAGAAGATGGTTTCAAAAATGGGTTGGAGCGACGAACGTCTCCATACCCGCCAGCAAGGCATTCACACCTTGAAGTAGGTGGACATGATCACTGCCAAATTGGACATCCTTATGAAGAAGATTGATGGACAAGGTAATGGTGAAGTATGCGGCAATGCATATGCCTTAGACTCTCACATCACTTGTGAAGTCTTTGGCAACACAGGCCATTTGGGCAATGACTGCCTAGGAACCTATGAGGACTCCCTATACCTAGCCAACAATGGAAACAACAATGGTTATCGTCCAGGAGGTCAAGGTCGGGCCAACCACGCCCATTCTTTCAAGGAGCGTACAACAACAATGGCAACAATGGAAATCAGCCCAACTTGAGAGAAATTGCCATTAGCCAGCTGAAAATCAATGATGGACTCTCCAAGAAGTTGTCGGCTAATTACAAGACCCTAGAGAGCCTAAATGCCAAGATTGAAGGACTATCCTCGGCCTTCAAGAATCAATTGATTTTCAACAAGATGTTGGAAACTCAGTTGGCTCAATTGGCAGCTGATGTTCCTCCAATAGACAATGACAGGATGTCAGGACAGCCCGAACCTCTCATGGAAAATGTCAACATGATTTCTATACAAGGAGGCAACTGGCTGAAGGACCCAGGATATCCTACAATTTCTTGCTGAATTGGGGCACACCACTTTGACAAGGCCCTTTGTGACCTTGGAGCAAGTGTGAGTGTGATGCCCAAGGTGGTTTTCGAACAACCGAAGTTCACGGATCTTACTCCAACACCAATGCAGCTCCAACTGACTAATTTATGAGTTTGTTATTCGGCGGGTATTGCCAAAGATGTCCCGATGAAAATCTGGAACTGCTTCATACCCGTGGATTTTGTGGTACTCGACATGGAGGTTGAGAAGGATATGTCGCTCATTCTTGGGCGCCCATTTCTAAGCACCGCGAAGGCTCGCATAGATGTGGGAGCCAGAGAAATCCATTTCCATATTAATGGCAAGGAGGAGAAGTTTAACTTTCGCCCAAAGTTGGAGCAATGCTCCATGATCCTTATCATGTATGGGCCAAATGTTAAACGCATTCATGAGGTTGAAATCACACCTCCAAAGGTGGACCTTTTCATTGCATTCATGAAGAATTTGATCTATGCGGAAAACTCGTCTTATCGTCAACGCCAACACCCCAGGAAGATGGAGAAGTCCGGGCCTCATCAAAGGCTCAAGTCCACCAAGCCACCAAAGAAGGAATGGCAGAAAAAGCAAGTCCTCTTATATTCTCAACTATCATTTTTATTTCTTTATTTTTTCACAAAATAAAATTGTTGGGTCTTGAAAAAGGAAGCTTTATTTGAAAAGCAATTTTTCTGAGCTACAAAAGTGGTATTTCACTAACGTGTTGATTCCATAGCTATTGGGGAGCCACCTGCCAAAAGGGAGAACAGGGGGCCCACCTGTCAGGTCGGTGGACCCCCCTGCTCGACGACTAGAGAAAAGAGCCAGTTTGGCTCTTTCTCCTCCAACGGCTACATTTGGTTTCCTAGTGACCGTTGGGGATTGCACACTATAAATTCTGGCCGTGAGGAGCACTTCTCTTCACACTTCACCTCATTTCTAACATCCCCAAAGTCACTCTTTCTCAAATTGTTTTTCTTGCTCTTCATTGATACACACATGCTCAAATTCTAACCCCAAAAGGTTTGCTTTTGTTTGCATTTGCAATTTGCTCTCAAGTTCTTCAAGGAAAGATTCGCCGAAGTTTTGTTTTCACTAACATCACCTCTTTTGAGTTTTTGCCTTGTTTTGTTCTTGCTTGTTGTGGCCATGAAAGGAATGAAGAGGTTGTTTGGCAAGAGGAAGGAGGCTGCAAGCTCAAGCCATGCTGGAGACTCAAGTGTCGTTGCTACACCAAGTTCACGAAGGAGGAGCGTAGGAGAGGACACTCCCATGGGTGAGAGGGGCAACCCACACCAACTTCTTCACGAAGACAACCTCGACATCCAAAATGAAGTTGAAGATCAAGCACGCAAGCTCCTCCAAGATCATGAGTTTTCTCATACGAAACCTTAGGATCCATATTTGATCTCCAAAATAGGTATGTATCCCGAATTCTTTTCCATTTGGCATGGAATAGGATGGGAAAATTTTTCTCACATAGAGGAGAAAGGTTCACGCCTTCTCTCCATCAAATTTCTTTGCACATTCAAAATAGGATTTAATGGTATTACATTTATTTATTTCAAAAAGAATACAACATCCTATGGAAAGAATTAAGTGAAATCCTAGGCTTCCATAAATGTTGTTTGCTAGATTAAGACTCTTTGCCTAAGTTTAACACACAAAGTTTTTAAATTTAACTGGTGAGGTCAGATGTAGTGCACCTAGGAGTAGCCACTTGCACAACCCTACTTTACGCTTCATGCATAGATGGGTGTCTATGACTATGTTCCCTAGAGGAGATGTAAGGATAGTGCGATATGATGAGCTCATAATTTTATCTGCCATGATTAAAATGATAAAAGTTGCTCCATTTATTGCCATGATGACAATGGTTAGATTACATTCCAAGGGTAGGGCCAATTGAATGTACCTCATTGATTACTCGTATTGCTACTAGGGTAGGAGCACTAGAATATTCTTCATTTGAGTACACTGAAAATGAAATAGAATTAATTGATGAAGAATATTTAGTGCAAGGACATACCCTTAAGCATGATCAGGATGGATCTTTGATATTTTATTATCCCGGCTTTGTTAATAAAATTTGGTTACCTAACTCAGATTATCATTTATACAAATGTCTGAGGCTAACCATTGACCTACTTCCTATCCAGGAAGCTAGAAGAAGTAATGTCTCTGGCAGGGTAACTAGAAGCCGTACAAGGAGAGCGTCCATGCCCCCGACAACCTCCACGGTCCATGAGTACGAAGAGGAAGAGAACCCAACGGGTGATGCACCCGGATGGACTCAACCTCCTTCGTATGAGACTGAAGGTCCGTCTTGGCATGGGTGGCCAGGTGCTACATGGGAGACACCCCTATCCACTTCAAGCTCTAGCAGCTTGCCTCCAATATCTATGAGAAGATGTCATTCCACATCGGCTAGAAGTCATCGTGACTATAGCAAAGGAATGAAGGACCTCTCTAGAGTTATGGAGAAGCTTGAAGTAAGGACGGGTGACATCTACAACACTCTCCAAGGGCATGTCCAAGGTACCCAAGACTGGCAACAACACATGGATGCTAAATTCACCAACTTCAACCCCATTCTACAAAAAGAACAAGCCGATCTCCCGGCATACTTCCGTCATCAAGGGTTCAACCCTCATCGCGGAGGTGAGTGAAGAACAAGCTTGGGGGAGGACCCCTACTTGAGGTAAATTGTACAGCCCTTTGCCTATTTATTTTCCACTTACCCATCATCCACCTTGCATCTAAAAAAATATAGGATAGTTTTATTTTCAGATAAAATAAAATATGTGCAGTAAGAATGACTTGGAATTCATATAGATGAAATGATGAATAGTTGCTCTGTTTTATTTTTCCTAAGTCCCTAGTTTACAACTTACAACTCTCCAACATATTGCTCTCATTGGCTAGAATTCCTTTTTCCTTGATTTGGAAATTGTGGGTAGCAAAATCTTAATCCATTCTAAGTTGTTGTGAGATATGATATAGTGATAGGACTGCTATTCCTAGTTTGATAGTGAAACTTAGATTTCCGAAGAAATTCTAAAAAGATTAAGTTGCTCTCATTTTATTGGAAATACCTACCAAAGTCATATTATATATTATATGGATAGACCTTATGCATATGCTATTTGCCTTCAAATTGAGCTTTGTCAAACTAGTATAGACCTATGTGAGATTTCATTCATTACTTTTTGAATTCAAGACTTCACATGCACGTGTTATACTTCTACACTAGAAGTAAGCAAATTTCCATCATACCACCATTCCACAATAAAAAGAGACACCCCATATCATTCATTCTTAGTACTCTCTCCAAAATTCATTGCATAAAAGGGAGTAGAAGACATGGATACAAGAAAAAGAAAAAAAAGTAGCCATGTTTCATCTCTGCAAAAATAAGAGAGTCCACTCAAAAAGGAGTCAACCCAAAATATCCACATCCACTCCATTCCATCCACATGCACAAGTCTTGAATCAAATTGTTTTGAATTGATTTCTTCTAAGGATTACTCTTTTGACTTAACAATATTATTTGTTGCAAATATGCCTACTACATTCCCTACCAAGATCCACATACAAGTCTTATGTAGAGGTAGGATGAATTTAGGCACAATGCCTTGGTGAGGATATATTTCCACTACACACAAAGGGGAGACTTGAGAGAATCAAATTGAGATACTTAAAATCTAAATTGAACTCTCTGAAATTTGAGTGGAACTTGATTTCTAGGGTATGTGTGCTCAATTCGTTGTTCTATCTTTCAACCAACCATGAATAGGAGATGGCATAAGCCCCATAATAACATAAGATTGGTGAAGTACCGTGCCAATTTTTGCAATACTAGGTAGAGTATTTTGTTGTGCACATGGTACTTTAGAAAATAGAATATAGTAGCAACTCCTGATCATCAACCTAAGGTCTTGACTTTGCTCTGGACGAGCCAAGGATAAGCTTGGGGGAGATTGTTGACAGCTCTAATACACCAATTTCACCCGTCAATATAACTCAATTATGTGAAGGAATTGTCATTTCTTGCACACATCACCTTTCTATTTAACCTATTTCCACTTGTCCTTGGAGAAAGTAGTGCATGCAGGGATTCTATGCAGAAACGAAGTGAAGAAGGGGATGGATCCTATAAAATATCCTTCCAGCCAATCAAGCGATGACATGTGGCACCACATGGATCAAATGCCCCACAAACAGAAGTATCCAAGGCCATCCAATGGTGTAGCACCCATATAAAGGAATGGGACCGACCTGGTAGAGACCTGGATATAGCACAATCCCAACGGGGCCAAGACCAGGTCGGCCAACCCCCCTAGTCTAATTAGCTATGATATGACTATGTTAACATGAATCACTTATGCTATGAATTAACATTGGTTCAAGGATGATTTAGTTCATTGCCTTAGGATGGCTTGTTCCTAGGCTCTCAAGGTAATTACTTAATATGCTAGCATGGTGCTAGGATAGAGAGTAGCATTGAATGTCTCGTAGACCCATGGATTGGAAAGGTGGGCAGTAGGTGGTGATAGCCCTATCTGTCCTTTGTAATCCTCCATGTTCGGCTATGCCACAGGCTCTTGTCGGGAGTCGCCTAGTGTTGCTAGGGGTAAACCCGTGCCCGATGTGTCAATACACTTAGCATGAGAATTCATAATTAACATAATCATTAGTAACTATTGGGTATGTATATGTACATTATAAGCATGGTAGGAGTCTCTACCTAGTTCTTAGTATAATCCCTTTTTACCCATTTATCCCCTTAGGATCGAATGCTCTTGTGTGTGTCAGACTACCTCAACTTATCATTAAACCCATCCTTGCTAGAACCCTACCTAGGCCAACCTAATTTTTTCACTTGATAATTGTCTTACTTCCACCTAGCCTTCCATTGGGAAAATATATATGACACCCTTTGGGAAAACTCTTTAAAGGGGAAATGCTACATCGATTGTTTATATGTGCTTGTGCCCGTTTACTTGAGAATTAAAACCTACCAACAAGCATTTCTAGCACCACTGCTAGGGATGAATTATTAGTAGTGCGTAGGAAATATCAACACTCCCCTCCCTCGATATATTTCAAGAGGCCTTCCATATCTATGAGGTTGTTGTCGCTGAACGAGTGAGGGCACCCCAAGAGAAGAAGGCGCGGGTTGAGGCAGACCAGGACAAGTTGCAGCCCCGCGTCAAAGACCCTGAGCTCCACGACGGTAACCTGGCACGAGATCGGAGCACCACCTACAAGGGTGTCTGGCTCTCCTACAGTGTGAGCTCAGTGTAGACACCCGGGAGCATACTGTGGACCATCGTGCCCAGGCACTTGATGAGCGGGAAAGGCAGTTGGCTACCCGGGAGAAGGAGTTCTCCGAGAGCGGGGAAGACACATTGAGGATGGCGCAGCAAGAGGTGAGAAACATTCGGGCATCCCATGCGGCCGAGGCACAGAAGGTCCAAGGAGGCACTACGGCCTTTCGACTTCAGCCCTGTATGAAGCGGAGAGTCAGTGTAGGAGGTGAGTCAAGTGATCCACGCACTTGATTCCGCCAGCATGAAGATGCAAGTTGTGGGAACAGTTGTTGCCCGCCGTCTAGAAACTGAGGAGAGAGAGTTGGCGGAGGTTGTGACAGCCCAAAAGTCATGCACCACGAGCTCTGACCTCCATTTCTTATATAACCGGCCCGAAAGCCAACTCAACTCAAACTAGGACTCTAATCCTACTCAATTCACAAATAAAAACTTTCCATAACTACTCAAGACTCTTCAATACGTAGATAGAAGCAATATTAAGACTTCCAAAAACCTTAGGAACATATCCCACATTCCTAAAATAGCCCAACTTCGTGCTCACCACGAAATCCTATCATAATCAACTCAAATCTTACCATATTTGAGTCAAACCCGACTTAGCCGCAGCCTGAGTCCATATCCTAGTCGGTTGGACCTTTCTGACCAATTATTTCTGTCCACATCTCTTCATCACGCCTAGGAACCATGTAGCCACGTCCATGCACTCGTTGCACACATGCAAACATCTTCCAACAATGTCCACGATACCTTCCTATGCATTATTCTTGATTCAGACATGCTACGCGACCTCCCGATCAACTCAACCACAATTCCTTTTCAACTTGGTTGTTCAACCTCATCTTCTCCCTAAGACTAGTTCAATGGATCCCATCACCAGCCATGTTTTGAACTAAAGCAACACCTGCACATGAAAAAAACAACCAATACTTTCGAGCACAAGACCTCAACTTGACTCTCGTTAGTTCCAAAACCACAACACCTTACGTGAGCACCTCACATAAGCATGTTGCAAACCTTAGCAAAATGACATTGAAACATTAACCACCATAACCACAAAAAACATAGTAAAAGAATACTAAGAAAACTTTCCATAATCCAAAAAGCAAGTTCGAAACATTGCAAGTTAAAAGCAGAACCACTGCGGTCAAGCTCCGGACCTTGAACCGGGGCTTACCAAAGCTAGCAGGACCTAGCGCTGGACCTTACCAAAGCTAGTCGGACCTAGCACTGGAACTTACCAAAGCTAGTTGGACCAAGCGCCGGAGCTGACCAAGGCTAGTCGGACCTAGCCACAGCATGTCGGACCTAACCAAAATAAGTCGGAGCTAGCCAAAACAATTTGGACCTTATGTCGGACCTTGAAGGAGCTCCGACCTAGAGTCATACATTGTTGAAAAAGGTGTTTTGGTAGTATTCAAAACATTTATCATCATAGCCAATGTATTCAGCACACATAGGTCTCACACCCCAGGATATCCAGCCCCTAGACCGCGAATGGCCAGGAGGGCGGGATCACTTGTAGCATCTACACTGATGTGTGAGTCTACTTGGTGTGGAACAAGCACGCCTTGCTCCTTTTCACCAGCTTAACGACATCTAGGAGTGTTGTCCGCCAGTAGAAGCCATGTTGGAAGGCCTTACTAACCAGCGTGCGAGAAGCGACTTCGTTTTCACACTCGCCTCCATGGATCTCTGCGAGCAAGTCGCATCCCTGTTCCCGAGTTATGCACTACAATAGGATGTTGTTGGCACCACACTGGCAGTAGTCTCCCTCTACCAACGTGTAGAGTCTAGCCACCCTGACGATCCATTCAGTAGATACATATTCTTCGAAAAGGATGTTGTCCTTCCTATAGTTTCGAATCCCCGTGATCCATGCATTGGGATCCTCCTGAGCTTCTGGATCTTGGGCGTTGGGTTGCATGGTGTCCCTGGTGACACATATGATCCTTGGCGGACACCATGGTTGCAGGGCAGCTGAGACCGCCAGCTTCTAGGTGTTGGGCTTGCCTTCTTCACTAGGTCTGGCAGGCCTAGCGGATGGTCGTACCAACCTCCTTTTGATGACACCCTCAGGGACCAGGGTCTCGGTGGATGCCATCATTGACAGGGCATTGGTGATGGAGTTGTCGATGTGCGGCACATGGTAGAGACCCAAGGTTTCAAAGTCCTTCTCTAGCTTCTTGATGTGCAGCAGGTATGATGTGAGCTGGTGGTCATTGCAGCAGCATCTCCTTGGACTTGCTTGATGATCATTGGGAATCTCCCTTGACAAGCATTTGCTGAATGCCGAGAGTCTGCGCAACTATTAACTTGAAGATGAGAGCTTCGTACTAAGCCATGTTGTTGGTCGCCTTGAAGTCAAGGTGCACCGCGTACTTGAACTACTCCCCTTTTGGCGAGAGAAGCAGCACGCCGGGTCCATCTCCGTGCTTTTGCGAGGATTCATCAAAGAAGAGCGTCCAGTGGGTCCAGTTAGGGACGAAGCCCTGGGCTCCAGCTCGCCGATGTCAGTACCCCCTGGGTTGATTGGTGATGGCATCCACTCAGCAATGAAGTCTGCCGGTGCCTGACTCTTGACCACATGTCGCGACAAGAAGTCGAGCTCAAACTCTACCAACTTCGCCGCCCACTTAGCGACGTTGCCGATCAATTGGCACTGCAGAGCACAATCCCCGATGGGAACAAGTTCACCACTAAAACCCTGTGTGCCTGAAAGTAGTTGTGGAGCTTCATCGATGCAATTAGCATTGCATATAGAAACTTATGTACTTCAAGGTACCTTGTTTTTTGCTTTGTGTTGGACTTTGCTGATGAATTGGACTGGGTGTTGGATGGTCTGAACCCTCCCCGGGGGATCGGCTGCGTCCTCTTCCATTGAAGCCGTACCTAGGGGCTCCAAGCTCCCTGGGTCCAAAGCGTCCTCTGGGGCTAGGATCTAGAGGCATCTTGATCTTTGGGGCCCCCTGAGGGCACCTGGGCGCCCTCTAAGGGCTGGGACCCAGAGGAAACTTGGTTGTTAGTACCCCCTACGGACTCCAAGCCCTAGAACTAAGGACCGGAGGCAGGGGCCTCGAGCGCATCTCGAGGCAGCTCGTTAACTGATCGCTCTACCACCAATACCATACTGACCTCTTCAGTTGTGGCAGCGATGTAGAAGTACAGAGGCGCTCTGGGCTCAGGAGCCACCATGATGGGTAGTGCGTGAGGTGTCGCTTGATCTTACGGAACACCACCTATGCTTCCTCGGTCCAGACGAATGGTAAATCATTGTGTATGGAGTGTGTTAAGAAAACACATCCCAAGAGCTCAATCACAATTAAACACACACATTGCACAAAGTTACATAGGACCGGACTAGTCCGACTAACACTAGACTAGTCCGATATCCTCTCTGCACAAAATCAGACAAGTCCAATATCCATCAGACTAGTTCGATATCTCTCTCACTAGAATCGGACTAGTCCTCCCAAGTGCGGACTAGCCCTCAAAACACTTCACAAGTCACACAAAATCGGACAAGTCCGATCACAACCGGACTAGTCCGATATTCTCTCTGGTCCAAACCGGACAAGTTCGATATTTGCACGAACTAGTCCGAAATACCGTCTGAACTAAATCGGACAAGTCCTCCAAGTGTGTACTTGTCATCCAATACACTTAGGGTTTCACATGTCCGGACAAGTCCGATGACTATCGGACTATTTCGAAGATTACTAGTAGCGATATCGAACAAGTCCGTTCCTAGCCGGACTAGTCCGATATTTCGGGACACTTAGGGTTTGCTACACACAGCGCACCGGACTAGTCCGGTGACCACCACGGACTAGTCCGATCTTTCTGAACCCTAACGGTCACATTTAGAAACCCATATAAATAGAGTTGCACGGCCATATTTCATACTCTCTCGAACCCTAGCACCATCACACCTCCCAAGAGCCTCAAAAACCACATCTCTCCACGAAATTAAGTGCAACAAAGATCAATCCCTTGGGGATTCAGTCTAGTTCATTGGAGAGACACGTTCAACACTACATTGAGCTCTTGGTTTGACTCTCTAACGCACTCCTGCGATTTAATTATAATCTTTTGAGTGTGTTCTTGGTGGTATTTCGTGTTGTAATCCAAGGGAGCTCTCAACGTGTGAGAAGGCCCCTTGAATTCGGTTATTCACCTCTCTGAGATAAGTGGAAGGGGATTGGCCTTCGTGGCGATCCGACGAGGGTATGGTTGGAGAAGACCCGGCCCTTTTGTGGACTACTAAACGTGGATGTAGGTTGCCTCTGTGGGAACCGAACCACAGGATAAATCTCTTGTGTTCCTCTTTTGTGTTCATTGTCCTTTACATTATATCAATCTAGGGTTACAATTGATCTTGATTACTTTACATTGAAATATCAAGTATAAGATTGAATTATGATATAACCTGGTTCATAACCTTGTAACACTTTGTTTAATCGTATATTTCCGCTGCATATATTGAAGAATAAATTTAATCGTCAAACCTAATCAATCTAGTCCGTATACACTGGACTAGTCCGCACTTTACCGGACTAGTCCGATATCTCTGGTTTTGAACTGGTTGTTAAGTGTTGCAGGATCCGACAATTTTCAAAAAGGCCTATTCACCCCCCCCCCCCTCTAGGCCACATTCAGAATTTGGATCTACCATCCATCCATCCAAATAAAGAAACTCCATACATTTTGGTCATCAAAATCTCTCTCGAAAAATAAAAATAAGTAGAAGACATGGCTACGAAAAAATAGAGAAAAAGAAGCATCTACTCTTCAAAAAGGAAGTATGCCAAAAAAAAGAAGAAAATAAAGTAGCCATGTTTCATCCTTAAAGAAAGAAAACTATGGAGTCCACATTCAACCATTGAATTCATGTGCACAAGAATTTTCTTTGTCAATTTGTGTGTTGTATAAGTCTCTCATAGGATCAAGTTTTTGACTTAGTAGTATATGAATTGCAATGTGTGCCACATTTATCCCTATCAAGCTCCAGATATAGCCATATTTAGAATAGGAACAAAATTGGCACAATATGCCAATTTGAGGATCAAAACACTTTGAGAGATTCCAAATGAGAGATAAGGACAATTGTTTCTTTGACTTTTCGAATATAGCAAATCGTCAAATCATTTCGGCAGGGGAATATCTAAGAGAACTACATTCCAACCATTCAACTCTTCAAACATCCAAGATTGATGTGGTAGCCACATTCCACAAAAGGGAATTGATGAATTGAGGTATGAGTTAAAATATCTAGTATCCTCATTTTCTAACTTATAGCAAATTTATGACAATGCTTTTGTTCTTCCTCTTGCCTTCACTCGAGGAACAACAAAGGACTAAGTGTGGGGGAGTTTGTTGACAGTCCTTAAGTATCATATTTAGACCGTCAATTCACCTCATAATGTGCACAAAAGAGAAACACAACATAGTGGTAGTGTTAAAAACTAAACAACTCCACAAGTGTTGGTGTATATTTGTATTAGGTGAATTTAGACCCAAAATACAAAGACATGCAGGGAGAAATTGAATGTGGCCTAGAGGGGTGGGGTGAATAGGCCTTTTTGAAAATTGTCGGATCCTGCAACACTTAACAACCAGTTTAAAACCAGAGATATCGGACTAAGCCAGTAAAGTGCAGACTAGTCTGGTGTATACGGACTAGATTGATTAGGTTTGATCGATTAACTTTATTCTTCAATATATGCAGCGCAAATATATGATTAAACAAAGTGTTACAAGGTTATGAATCAGGTTATCTCACAATTCAATCTTATACTTGATATTTCAACGTAAAGTAATCAAGATCAATTGTAACCCTAGATTGATATAATGTAAAGGACAATGAACACAAAAGAAGAACACAAGTGATTTATTCCGTGGTTCGGTTCCCACAGAGGCAACCTACATCCACGTTGAGGAGTCCACAAAAGGACCAGGTCTTCTCCAACCCTACCCTCGTCGGATCGCCACGAAGGCCAATCCTCTTCCACTTATCTCAAAGGGGTGAATAACCGAATTCAAGGGGCCTTCTCACACGTTGATAGCTACCCTAGATTACAACACGAAATACCACCAAGAACACACTCAAAAGATTATAATTAAATCGCAGGAGTGTGTTAGAGAGTCAAACCAAGAGCTCAATGTGGTGTTGAACGTGTCTCTCCAATGAACTAGAGTGAATCCCCAAGGGGTTGATCTTTGTTGCACTTAATTTCGTGGAGAGATGTGGTTTTTGAGGCTCTTGGGAGGTGTGACGGTGCTAGGGTTCGAGAGAGTATGAAATATGGCCGTGCAACTCTATTTATATGGGTTTCTAAAAGTGACCGCTAGGGTTCAGAAAGATCGGACTAGTCCGTGGTGGTCACCGGACCAGTCCGATGTGCTGTGTGTAGCAAACCCTAAGTGTCCCGAAATATCGGACTAGTCTGGCTAGGAACGGACTTCTCCGATTTCGCTACTGGAAATCTTCGGACTAGTCCGATAGTCATCGGACTTGTCCGGACATGTGAAACCCTAAGTCTATTGGATGACGGGTCCGCACTTGGAGGACTTGTCCGATTTGGTTCAGAGGGTTTTTCGGGCTAGTCCGTGCAAATATCGGACTTGCCCGATATGGACCAGAGAGAATATCGGACTAGTCTGGTTGTGATCGAACTTGTCCAATTTTGTGTGACTTGTGAAGTGTTTTGAGGACTGGTCCGCACTGGGGAGGACTAGTCCGATTCTAGTCAGAGAGATATCGGACTAGTCCGATGGATTTCGGACTTGTCCGATTTTGTGCAGAGAGGATATCGGACTAGTCCGATGTCAATCGGACTACTCCGGTCCTGTGTAACTTTGTGCAATGTTTGTGTTTAATTTTGATTGAGCTCTTGGGATGTGTTTTCTTAACACACTCCATACACAATGATCTGCTATTCTTCTTCCTTGAGCTCATTTCCACTTTGCTCCTCATTCTTCCTTCTTTTTGGCACTTTGCTCATTTTTCTATTAAAAACCTACACTCATCTCAACAAAGAGGTTAGGATCTCAATTGCTTGTCATAAATCATCCAAAACCCACAAGGGAGTCCTAGATGCACTTTCAAAGATCGAAGAAAAGAAGAAGGGGAGTAGTCCACCGACTACTCCCGATATCCTTTCAACTATGATCATCTCAATTCCAACAATAATCATTATTTGTCTATCCCACTTGGAAAAGCCCCACACTTTGACGGAAGTGATTATTCAATGTGGAGGCAAAATATGAAAATGCATCTAATCTCTCTCAATCCAAGTCTATGGCATATTGTGTGCATAGGTATAGATATCCCGGACGACGACGAAGAACTCACACCAAGCCAAGAGCAGGCAATTCACCAAAATGCTCAAGCCGCGGCCGTAATTACCTCTTCGCTCAGTCGGGACGAGTTCACCAAGGTGGATGGACTCGAGATTGCTAAGGAGATATGGGACACACTGCAAACTGCACATGAAGGTGACCTACATGTGCGTGAAGCTAAGATCGAAATGATCGAAGGCGAATTAGGAAGATTCGCAATTGAAGAAGACGAGTCACCTCAAGATATGTATAACCGGTTAAAGACGCTCATCAACAAGGTTTGGTCATACGGAATCAAGAAGTGGAATGACCACGAGGTGGTGAAGCTCATCCTTAGAGCCTTCATGCCTCGCAACGTCACCCTATGCTCAATGATAAGAGAAAGCACCAGATACAAGAAAATGACTCCGGATGTATTAATCGGAAAAATCATCAATTTCGAGATGATGGAAAAACAAGCAAAGCATGTCAAGGAAATTGCCGACCTCACCTCGGCAAAGAAGAAAGGGGTTGCTTTGAAGTCCACCCTCAAGCCCCTATCTAAAGAAGCTCGAGAAGCTCAGCTGGAAGAAGACAGTGATGATGAGAGCAGTGAATTAGATGAAGAAGACATGATATTGTTCATGAAGAAATTCAAGAGAATAATGAAGAAGAGACATGGTGCAAAATCAAGCGAAGGAAAGTACAAGGAAAGGAAAAAACCAAAGTTGAGGCGGGCATGCTATAATTGTGGTGAGTATAGCCACTTTATAGGTTATTGCCCATATGAACAGAACAAGAAGAAGACTAAAGAACCTAAGCCTCAACCCAAGAAATTCTTCAAGAAGAAGAAGCAAGCCGAACAAGCGCACATAGGGAAAGAGTGGGACTCAAATGATGAGTCCTCATCATCCGAAGAAGAAGAGATGGCTAGCATAGCCAACGAGAAGACATCCAAGAAGTCTACTCTCTTCCCTAAACTCGGTGCATGGAAGGGAGATGGAACTTGCCTTATGGCAAAGGAAGGCAAACGCAAGGTAACCACTAAACCCCCTTCCGTGCATTCCTATTCTAGTGATGATGAAATCAATAGTGATAATGAGGATATGCTTGTTGGACTAGATAGGAAAATTGCCACAAAAATGAAATATTACTTAATCAACTTGTCGAGAAGGAGAGGTTGATACATCGTCAAGAGGACATGATCATCTCCCAAAAGGAGGAATATGTCGAACTTGACAAGCTTCTAGAACTTGAAAAGGAACGAAGCAATTCACTAGAGCTTGAGTTAGCTTCAAGCAAGGAAACTTGCTTGGAGTTAACTGACTCAACTGCTGCAATCAAGAACCAACTTGCTGACCTGATCAAGGTTAACAAGATCCTTGAAGTGCAAGTTGAGTCACTCAAGCAAGGTGAACCTTCATCCTCTTCAAGTTCACCTTCTCAACCCACTGAAACTAAGGTTGCTTATACTTGTACATGTAATGAACTTGACACCAGTTTGAAAGACTAGCCAACCTCTACAAAAGATAACCATCCTTCCCAAAGTGGCATATTTGACAAGGAGAAGATCAAATATGCACATAGTGCATACTTGGTCACAAGACCTCCGAATGTCAAACATGGCATTGGTTACTCTCATGGTGAAAAGCAACAAGCTAGAAGCCATAAGAATAACAGGGATAGCAATGTCTTTGCAAAGGGAGGAGCCTTCCAAGCTGGAAAATCAAAAATTAATAAGTACAAAACGCATGATGCCGGACTAGTCCGGTGGGGGTCCGGACAAGTCTGGTACTCCGGACAAGTCCGTCCTCCCAGACTAGTCCTGCGTATAAACAACAAAAGTTACTTTTCAATACTTTTGATTCCTCGTATGTCTCAATGAGAAATAATTATGGCAAGATTTATGCTCATTATGTTGGGCCACGCCATGGGAACACCAAGTCTCATGTGTGGGTGCCCAAATCTCTTGTGACTAACCTCCGAGGACCCAAGCAAGCTTGGGTACCTAAAACCAAGGCATAGATTGTTTTTGCAGGCCTATTCCTCTGATGGATCTAAATGGGTGTTAGACAGTGGCTGCACCAACCATATGACCGGAGAAAGAAGAATGTTCGTTGAATATGAAGAGAATGAGGATCCAAATGAGGGCATCTATTTTGGAGATAATAGTAAAGGGAAGGTGCTCGGTACTGGTAAAATTGCCATATCATCTAAACACACACTTTCTCATGTGTTACATGTTGAATCCTTAGATTATAATCTGATGTCCATATCTCAATTATGTGACAAAGGTTATAATTGCTTGTTCACTAACGAGGGTGTGACCGTCTCTAGGAGGAGTGATGGTTCCATTGCATTCAAGGGTATGTTAAAGGGAAAGCTCTATCTTGTTGACTTCAATAAGGATAAAGCTGAACTTGACACATGATTGATTGCAAAAACCAACATGGGTTGGTTGTGGCATAGACGGCTAGCGCATGTTGGTATGAGGAATTTTCAAAAACTCCTCAAGGGCGATCACATCCGAGGTTTAAAGGATGTTGTGTTTGAGAAAAACAGGCCTTGTAGCGTGTGCCAAGCCAGGAAGCAAGTTGGAGCACCTCACCCCGCCAAGAACATCATGACTACAACAAGACCGCTCGAGCTAATTCACATGGACCTCTTTGGTCCAATTGCCTATATAAGCATCGGCGGTAACAAATATGGTTTAGTAGTTGTTGATGATTTTTCTCGCTTCACTTGGGTTTTCTTTTTGCATGATAAGTCAGAAACACAAGGAATACTCAAGAAGATCTTCAAGCGAGCTCAATATGAATTCTCATTGACAATAAAGAACATTCGAAGCGACAACGGCACGGAGTTCAAGAACACACAAGTGGAGGAGTACCTTGACGAAGAAGGCATAAAGCACGAGTTTTCAGCTCCATACTCCCCACAACAAAACGGAGTTGCCGAAAGAAAGAACCGAACTCTCATAGAGATGGCAAGAACAATGCTCGATGAGTACAAGACCCCGGATCAATTTTGGGCGGAAGCTATTAACACCGCTTGCCACGCCGTAAATCGACTTTATCTTCATCGACTACTCAAGAAGACATCCTATGAGCTACTTACCGGCAACAAGCCTAATATTTCATATTTTCGAGTTTTCAGTTCTCCATGTTATATTTTAAACAAGAAGCCCAGGACTTCAAAGTTCGCTTTAAAGTCCGATGAAGGTTTCTTGCTTGGTTATGATTCGAACACTTACGCCTATTGTGTTTTCAACAAGACCTCCGGACTTGTTGAAGTAGCACGTGATGTAGTGTTCAATGAGACTATTGGCTCCCAAAAGGAGCAAGTTGATCCATGTGTACTAGGTAGAGAAGAAGCTCCTTGTCAAGCATTGAAAAGAATGGCCTTAGGTGAAGTTCGACCACAAGAATCACCTCTACACGTATATGAGGAAGATGAGCCACAAGAGGAGGTCAATGATCAAGGGGGAGCTTCCACACAAGATCAACCACAAGAATACAAAGATAATCAACAAGTCAATGAAGGCAACCATTTAGGGGGAGAATGAGATGATCATGAAGATACAACGCCTCAAGTGCCACACCCAAGAGTACACCAATGCGTCCAAAGGGATGACCCAATCGATAATATCATCGGTGACATCCAAAAGGGAGTAACCACTAGATCTCGCATAGCTAACTTTTGTGAGCACTATTCGTTCGTATCCTTTTTGGAACCACACAGGGTTGAGGATGCATTGAATGATCCGGACTGGGTGGTGGCAATGCAAGAAGAATTGAACAACTTCAAGCAGAACGAGGTGTGGGAACTCGTGGCAAGACCCAATGCGAACATTGTCGGCACCAAGTGGGTCTTCCGCAACAAACAAGATGAACACAGGGTGGTGACAAGGAACAAGGCATGACTTGTGGCCAAAGCGTATTCACAAGTCGAAGGTTTGGATTTTGATGAGACATTTGCTCCCGTAGCTAGACTTGAATCCATTAGAATATTACTTGCGTATGCTACTCACCATGATTTCAAGTTGTATCAAATGGATGTGAAAAGCGCCTTCCTCAACTGACCAATCAAGGAGGAGGTGTATGTGGAGCAACCCCCCAGGTTTAAAGACGAAGAGTTCCCCGACCACGTATGTAAATTGCGTAAGGCTCTCTACAGCCTCAAACAAGCTCCTAGAGCTTGGTATGAGTGTCTTAGATATTTCTTAATTGGAAATGGATTTAAGATTGGCAATGTAAATTATACACTATTTACATGGAATTTTGACAACGATCTTTTTATTTGTCAAATTTACGTTGATGATACAATCTTTGGATCAACTAATCAATCTTTTTGTGAGGAATTTAGTAAAATCATGACAGACGGGTTTGAAATGTCAATGATGGGAGAACTAAAGTACTTCTTGGGATTCCATGTGCGACCACAAAAGGAAGGGACGTTCATAAGCCAAACCAAGTACACGCAAGACATACTCAAGAAGTTTGGGATGGACAAGGCAAAGCCCACAAAGACTCCCATGGCAACGAATGGCCACTTGGATCTCAATGAAGATGGACCTAGCGTCGACCAAAATGTATATCGCTCCATGATTGGATCTCTACTCTATCTATGTGCATCTAGGCCAGACATTATGTTGAGTGTATGTTTGTGTGCAAGATTTCAAGCCAATCCTAAGGAGTGTCACTTGACAGCCATAAAAAAGATCTTGAGATATTTAGTTCATACACCCAACCTTGGTCTTTGGTACCCAAAAGTCTCAAAATTCAATCACATTGGTTACTACGATGCAGATTATGCCGGATGCAAGGTAGATAGAAAGAGTACCTCCGGCACATGGCAATTCCTAGGTAGATCCCTAGTTTATTGGTCCTCCAAGAAACAAAATTCCATTGCCTTATCCACAGTCGAAGCAGAGTATGTTGCAGCTGGGAGTTGTTGTGCACAACTCCTTTGGATGCGACAAACTCTAAGGGATTACAGTTACAATATGAACCGTATTCCACTCCTTTGTGACAATGAGAGTGCCATTAAAATTGCCCATAATCCCGTTGAGCACTCTAGAACCAAACACATAGACATAAGGCATCACTTCTTGAGAGACCACTCCATGAAAGGAGATATAGCCATTTCCCATGTCAACACCCAAAAGCAATTGGCCGACATATTCACCAAGCCACTTGATGAAAAGCGCTTTTGTGAACTCCAAAATGAACTAAATATCCTTGATGCTCAGAGTGTGGCTTGAAATGTTGCATACCTGTATGAATTCTTCAAAATATGTTGGTTGGATTGTGAAAATCATCTCTCTCAATTTTATGCGGAAAACTATGTCAATTACTAGATCTTGGTGAATTATGATCATTGCTTGAGTGTTGTATGCTTACTGATATATTCATCAAGATTATTTGATTTGATTTGCCTCCCTATTTTCTAAATATGTACCTTCACATATATATGAATCGGCTAAGAAAATCTTGCCTGGTGACCACAGACTAGTCCGTGGTTACCCGGACTAGTCCGCCCATGCAGACTAGTCCGCGGAGTGTCGGTTAGGCCGGACTAGTCCGGTAGACCACGAACTAGTCCGATATAGCCTCTGGAAAAGTTCGGACTAGTCCGGTCATCTCCGGACTTGTCCGATTTTTCGTGTCCATAAACCTAGCCGCCGCCAAACCCTAATTTCCTCACCTCCACTCTCGCCTCACGCGTTCTCTCTCTCGCACTCGAGCTCCAAAGGCGATTCCTTGATTTCTCCATCGGAACTTCACAAGTTTAGGTGGAATTTGATCGTCATCGCATCCGGATTGAAGTTCTCGGACAAGTCCGGCCTTCAACACCCTCATCTCCAAGTTCCAATCGATTGCTTCGGTAATTTTAACTCAAACCCTAGAAATTCCAAAATTCTTCATTGTTGATCGAATAGCCTAGCATATTTCACTATATACATGCCTCCTTGATGTATTACGTTTATGCTACGCTTGTTGTGCATTAGGAATCACCGTTTGTCGAGTTGCTTAGGTTTTTGAGGATGAATACTAGACTAGTCTGGTCCATGCACGGACAAGTCCGGTCCCCCGGACTAGTCCATGCCTGTACACCGGACAAGTCCGATTTTTCTGAACTCAAAACCTAACCTGTCAATTCCTCAATGCAATGCCTTGTTATTCTTTCTCACCCATGCCTTGAATCATCAATACTCATTCATGCCTTACACAATTCATTCTCAAGACATGTCGAGCACAAATGATGAGGTTTCCAATTTCGAAGCCGAGATGGACCACAAGGTGGCAACTCGGCCCTCGACGAGCCTTGGCAAGAAATGCCAAGAGCGTCCTTCTGAGCCAGCTCCGTCTCTTCCACAAGCTCAGAGGAAGGTGCTAGCGAAGAAGTCGGCCTCCAAGGTGCCAACTTCTAGGGCTACCACCGTGGTGGCCCTAGCTCGGGAAGTGCCCGCCTAGCCAAGGGCAAGGGCAAAGGAATAGCAACGGGTGCATTTGGTCCGTTGAAGCTGTATGCTCCGAGGGAAGGGGTCCGAGACCCCACTGAAGAGGAATTCAATGGGAAGGGAGTGATTTGGCGGCAAAGTTCAGAAGCATTGATTGGTATGGCCGACCAAAGCAAGCTGTCGACGGCAGATTTTGGTGCAACTTCCATGCAGATTTCTACAAATCTGTGTATCTCCCAATGAATACACCGGTTGTGCGCAGTCAATGGATTGATTGGGCGCACATTGAGAAGAAGGGCTTCTCCCCGTTCACTGAAGTGGTGGAAGCTATTGAGAGGCATGGCCTGAAGGATCTCTTTGCCTTCAGGAACAACTGGAATGATGAGGTCATAGCACAATTCTTTGCAACATGCCATTTCTCAAGTGAAGATGAGGAAAGTGTTACTTGTATGACTCATGGATCCAAGTACAGTATAACTCAAGAAGATTTTGCAAGTCTGCTTCATCTTGACACCTCGGGATGTGACAGCTTAATCATCCATAACATAGGTGTCATTGAGAAGGATAGGATGAAGTTCCTATATGAGCCAAACTCCAAGTTCAACCCTCCATCCACAAAAAACATGAAGCCTTTCTTTGTGGTGCTCAATAGAGTCTTGAGGAAGACCCTCGCTCCCAAGGATGGAGATGCCGGGAGTGTGCAGGGTTATCTCCGGACATTGATGAGAGTGATAAGCAAGGACCGCCAGTTTGATGTGGCGGACTACATCTGGAATGATATGGTCAACATATCCTGCACACCCAACAGGTCTTGTGGGTATGCTCCATATATGATGTTTGTGATCGAGAAGGTCACCGGGATTGAATTCATCAAGGATGTGGAGCACCTACCCTTGAGGCCTCAGATGCCTCAGAAGCCAAGTGTCCAGGCTGCTCCCTCGCCAGCCACCAGTCATGAGGCACCGGCAAGAAGAACTGAAGATGCTACAGCTGCCCCTGCAAGTAGGGCAGCCCCTCAAAGGGGATCCGCCAGTGGGATCTTCAAATACTTGGTTGCCATCTTCGCTTCCTGCAAAAAGGATGAAGTGAAGGCCCATAAGCTCAACAAGAGAAGAAAGGAAGATATGAAGTATGTGAAGGCAAATGTGAAGCAAATATGCCAGAAGCTGGAGATTGACCCCATTGGATCTCCAGTGATTTCTGAGGACTCCGACCCTAACATCATCGAGCTCGAGCCCTTGACCCCCTCCGAGCTTGCCTACTTTAGCATTGGGGGCTCGAGTGGCTCCGCACCTCGTCCTCCTCCTCATCAGGCTGAAGATGAAGATAACGAAGACGAAGATGAGAGGACTGACAGCGAAGGGTGAAGACCTTAGGACCCTCATCTCCTTTTTTTTGGTGTCTTGATGCCAAAGGTGGAGAGACTGAGGGGGAGTCTTAGCCTTAGCTGTAGGATGCGAGGAGAGAGCTCTCTTGTATGCTTTTTGACTATTTTGTGGGTTGTAAAGCTTTAACTATGTTCTTAAGTTAATTATGGCTCTGTGATGCAATGTTTGATCAATTTGAGAAGTAATTGTTAAAATTTGTGATTTTGCTCCTAGAATGACATATATGCTTGCTTTTGGTTGATTAATGTCAATTATGTCATTCTCATTATCTCAATGTACTTAGTCATGCATCCCACCATAAAGAATGCACATATGGATTGTGTTTTCATTGCTTGATGTATTTTAAACTCATATGTGCATGCTTTATGAAAATCTCAATTTTTATCATATTTTGTAAAATCTCAATTGGTTATCATCAATCACCAGAAAGGGGGAGATTGAAAGTGCATCTAGGAGTCCCTTGTGGATTTTGGATGATTTATGACAAGCAAATGAGATCCTAACCTATTTGTTGAGATGAGCACAGGTTTTAATAGCAAAATAAGCAAAGTGTCAAAAAGAAGGGAGAATGAGGAGCAAAGTGGAAATGAGCTCAAGGAAGAAGAAAATTAGATCATTGTGCATGGAGTGTGTTAAGGAAACACATCCCAAGACCTCAAACACAATTAATCACACACATTGCACAAAGTTATACAGGACCGAACTAGTTCGAATGTCACCGGACTAGTCCGACATCCTTTCTGCACAAGATCGGACAAGTCCGATATCACCACGGACTAGTCCGATATCTCTGTGACTAGAATCAGACTAGTCCTCCCCAGTGCGGACTAGTCCTCAAAACACATCACAAGTCACATAAAACCGGACAAGTCCGATCACCACCGGACTAGTCCGATATTCACTCTGATCTAAATCGGACAAGTCCGATATTGGCATGGACTAGTCCGAAAAACTCTCTGACCTAAATTGGACATGTCCTCCAAGTGCGGTCTTGTCCTCATAACCACTTAGGGTTTCATTGTCCGGACAAGTCCGATCACTATCGGACTAGTCCGAAGATTTCCAGAAGCAAAATCGGACAAGTCCGCTCCTTGCCGGACTAGTCCGATATTTTGGAACACTTAGGGTTTGCTAAACACAACACACCGGACTAGTCCGGTGTCCACCACGGACTAATCCGATCTTTCTAAACCCTAACGGCCACTTTTAAAAAGCCCATATAAATAGAGGTGCACGGCCCAACTTGAATATCTCTCGAACCCTAGCGCCGTCACACCTCCCAAGAGCCTCAAAAACACATCTCTCCACGAAATTAAGTGCAACGAAGATCAATCCTTAGAGGATACACTCCAGATCTGGAGAGACACGTTCAACACTGATTGAGCCCTTGGTTCGATTCTCTAACACACTCCTGTGATTTCATTGTAATCTTTTGAGTGTGTTCTCGGTGGTATTTCGTGTTGTGAGTCGTCAACGTGTGAGAAGGCCCCTTTGAATTCGGTTATTCACCCCTTTGTGATAAGTGGATGAGGATTGGCCTTCGTGGCGATCCGACGAGGGTAGGGTTGGATAAGACCCGGTCTTTTTGTGGACTCCTCAACGTGGATGTAGGTTGCCTCTGTGGGAGCCGAACCACGGGATAAATCAATTTTGTCTTGCTTTGTGTTCATTGTTCTTATTCATTACAACAATCTAGGGTTTGAATTAATCTTGTTCACTTTACATTGAAATATCAAATTTAAGATTGACTTGTGATATACCCTAGTACATAATCTTGCAACACATAAATTACAAGTATATTTCCGCTGCTACACCCTAGAATCAAACTTAATAAATCAAACTTGATCAACCTAGTCCGTACACACCAGACTAGTCCGCACTTTACCGGACTAGTCCAATATCTCAAGTGCTGATCTGGTGATTAAGTGTTGCAGGTTCCGACAAATTTCAAAAAGGCCTATGCACACCCCCCCCCCTCTAGGCCACATTCAATCATGGCAATAACTAGAGCCAATTTTATCTTTTTAATCATGCCAAATAAAAATTTCAGCTCATCATCATGCACTATCCTTACATCTCCTCTAGGGAACATAGTCATAGCCACCCATCTATGCATGAAGCATAAAGTAGGGTTGTGCAAGTGGCTATTCCAAGGTGCACTACATCTGACCTCACCAGTTAAATCTAGCCAAAAACTTTGTTTGTTAAATTTAGGCAAAGTGTCTAAATCTAGCAAACAACGTTTATGGAAGCCTAGGTTTTCAATTAATTCTTTCCATAGGATGTTGTATTATTTTTGAAATAATCTAAAAGTAATACCATCAAATCCTATTTTGAGTGTGCAAAGGAATTGTATAGAGAGATGGCGTGGACCTTTCTCCTCTATGTGAGCAAAGATTTCACATCCTAATGCATGCCAAATGGAAAAGAATTTGGAATCCATACCTATTTTGTAGATCAAATCCGGATCTTGAGCTTTCATATGAGAAAATTCACGATCTTGGAGGAGCTTGCGTGCTTGATCTTCAACTTTACATTGGATGTCGAGGTCGTCATCATGAAGAAGTTGGTGTGTGTTGCTCCTCTCACCCATGGGAGTGTCCTCTCCTACACTCCTCCGTGAACTTGGTGTAGCAACAGAAGAGGGGCGTGCACTTGAATCTCCGCCATGGCTTGAGCGTGCAGCCTCCTTCCTCTTCCCAAACAAACTCTTCATTACTTTCATGGCCACAACAAACGAGAACACAACAAGGCAAAAACTTGAAAGAGGTGATGTTAGTGAAAAAAAAAACCCTGGAGAATTTTCCCTTGAAGAACTTGAGAGCAAATTGAAAATGACAAAAAAAAAGAAAATCTTTTTGAGTTGGGAATTGATCATGAGCACTTCAATGAAGAGCAAGAAAAACAATGTGAGCAAGTGTGACTTTAGGGATGTATGAAATGAGGTGAGGTTTGAAGAAAAATTTCTCCTCACGACCACCTTTTATAGTGTGCAATCCCCAACGGTCACTAGGGAGCCAAATGTAGCCGTTGGAGGAGAGAGAGCCAAAATGGCTCCTTCCCCTAGTCGGCCGAACTGGGGGTCAGCAAACCTATCAGGTGGGCCCCTCTGTTCCCCCTTTTGGTAGGTGGCTGCCCAACGTCTATGAAGTTATCACGTTGGTGAAATACCACTTTTGCAGCTCAAAAAAATTGTTTTCCAAATAAAAATTCCTTTTTCAAAATCCAGCAATTTTCTTTTTGTGAAAATAAAGAAATAAAAAATTATAGTTGAGAATATAAGATTCTCAACTTACTAGGAAAATCAAATATGCAGTGGGGAAAATCAAACTAAGTGGGGAAATCCCAATAAATAGAAAAGAAAAACAAAGAAAAGGATAAGTATCAATTCAACCTATTGGCTAGGTCTCACCACAGTGCGATGAGATGGACATTCCTCCTTCATTTCTTGACATCCAGGCCCGGAGGGGTGGGCTCGGACGGCTTGTCTTGCTTCTTCCTCCATGCTATCTTTGGCGGCTTGGTGGACTTTGGCCTTTGGGGAGGCCCGGACTTCTCCGCATTCTTTGGGTGTTGTCGTGGACGATAAGATGGGTTTTTCACATAGATCAAAATCCTCATGAATGCAATGAGCGGGTCCATCTTTGGAGGCGTGATTTCGACCTCTTGAATGTGTTTAACATTCAGCCCATAATTGATACGGATCATGGAGCATTGCTCCAACTTTGGGCAAAAGTTAAACTTCTCCTCCTTGCCATTGATATGGAAGTGGATGTCTCCAGCTCCCACATCTATTTGAGCCTTTGCGGTGCTTAGAAACGGGTGCCCAAGAATGAGCAGCGTATCCTTCTTGATCTCCATGTCGAGCACCACAAAATCTATGGGTATGAAGCAGTTCTGGATTTTCATCGGGACTACAAGCAGCCAATAGGATTTGAAGATCAAGAGTACCCCAACCATGTGCATAAACTGCGTAAGGCTCTCTATGGCCTCAAACAAGCTCCTCGTGCTTGGTATGAGTGCCTTAGAGATTTTCTTACTCAAAATGGTTTTAAAACTGGAAAAGTTTATTATACTTTGTTCAGAAAACACTTTGATAATCATCTATTTGGATGTCAAACCTATGTTGATGATATCATCTTTGGTTCTACTAATAAGTATTTTTGTGAAGAATTTAGCAGGATTATGACAGACAGATTTGAGATGTCAATGATTGGCGAATTAAAGTTCTTCCTGGGATTCAAAGTGAAGCAATAAAGAGAAGGCACGTTCATAAGCCAGACCAAATACACACAGGACATCCTCAAGAAGTTCAATATGGACAAGGCCAAGCCCATCAAGACACCCATGGCAACTAATAGACATCTCGATCTCAACGAAGATGGTCCAAATGTGGATCAAAAGGTATATCGGTCTATGATTGGCTCATTACTCTATTTATGTGCATCTAGGCCAGATATTATGTTAGTGTGTGTATGTGTCCAAGGTTCAAGCTGCACCTAAAGAGTGCCATTTAATAGCTATAAAAAGAATTTTAAGATACCTTGTGCACGCACCCAACTTGGGCCTTTGGTATCCCAAAGTATCCAAGTTTAACATGATAGGATATTCTGATGCTGACTATGCAAGATGCAAAGTCAATAAAAAGAGCATGTCGGGGACTTCCCAATTTCTTAGCAGATCCTTAGTTTCATGGTCATCCAAAAAGCAAAACTCCATTGCTCTTTCCACAGCTGAAGTAAGGTATGTTGCAGCCGGTAGCTATTGCGCACAACTACTTTGGATGCGACAAACTCTAAGGGATTATGGTTACAATCTAAACCATATTCCACTCCTATGTGATAACGAGAGTACCATAAAAATTGCACACAACCCAGTAGAGCACTCAAGAACTAAGCACATAGATATTTGTCATAATTTCTTAAGAGATCCTTCATTAAAAGGTGACATAGTAATCTCACATGTTAGGACTGAAAAACAACTTGCAGACATTTTCACCAAGCCATTAGATGAAAAGAGGTTTTGTGAGCTAATAAATAAGCTAAATATACTCAACTCTAGAAATGTGGCTTGAAACACTGCATACCTGATTTTGATTTCAAATTTTACTCATTTTTGCAAAAAAAATTTGCCCCTTATCTCGATTTTCTCTTGAAAACTATTTAAATAAGTAAATCTTGGTGAATTATGGCCATTGTATGGTTGTTGGTTGCTTACTCGTCATGTTCATCAAGATTATTTGTGAAATGTTGTCCTTTAGATCACTATTAGATCAAACACCCAAAATCAAGTTGTTCAATTCTGTTATGTCCTGCTGACACCGGACTAGTCCGTTTCCTCAAACTAGTTCAGCCCTGGTCCGGCATAACAGACTTGTCCGGTGTTGACCGTACTAGTCCGTATATATCGGGGTTAACCCTAGCCCGCCGCCAGGAGCTCATCCACCACATCTCATAGTCTCTCTCTCTCTCTCTCTCTTCAATCGTGAGCTCCAAAGACGATTTTCACTTTCAGCCATCAAAATCGCATATTTCTCCAAGGGAAATCCTCACCTCGGCGCGGAGCTTGTCCACTCCGGACTAATTCGGACCATACTCTGCTCCTTCAACTCAAATCTTCAATTTTTTGATAAGATCTCACTCAAACTCTAGCTCTCATCTTTTTTGAATTCTTGCTTATTTTTCTTGACTCCTAGGGCCTACATTACTCTTCTAGATGTATTCCTATTGTTTCCTATTCATTGTGAATTGACTTGAGCTAGATTTGTTGAAAATAATAAATTAGAGTTCTTATGCCAGACCGAACTAGTCCGTTGTTCAAGTGCGGACAAGCCTGGTACTCCGGATGAGTCTGCACTCTAAGAACGGAAAAGTCCAGTACCTGACAATTTGAACCTATAAATTCTTATTTGCACATAGTCTCAAATAAGATCTTATCGATCCTTGAATTCCTTTGTCAAGCACGATGTCTCCAGGTTCCGAGGACAGCTCTTTTGATTATGATGAAGAGCGTGACCATGCTAGAGTGCAAAGAGCCAAAGAGAGGGAAATGAAGAAGAGTCACAACCACAATGTTCACTCCTCTCCTCCTGACAATGTACTTCCCAAGAAGAGGAGAGTGGTGGTCAACAAACCAATAAGCAAAGAAGGTGCTGGGAGTTCATCGGCACCCAAGAGAACTCTCAACAAGAGCAAAGGACTGGCTAGTGGTCCTATTGGCCCATTGAAGATGAAGCCTCCTGTTCATCGCAATAGGCAGCCCTCTAGTGATGACTTCATAGGAAAAGGGAGTGAATTGGCTGACAAGTTCAGAAAGCTGGAAGTCTATGATCAGCCCAAACAGTCAGCTGACCCCAGATTCTGGAGCAATTTCGATGCTGACTATTATGAGGATGTATATATGAAGATGAGAAACCCAGTGATTGAAAGTCAGTGGGTCAATATCACTTACCTCCTGTCCAAGAGATGCCAAGCTTATCAAGAGGTCCTAGAGGCATTGGAGTGACATGGACTGAAGGATCTTGTCTCTTTCCAGTGGGACTTGAACATTGAGGTCATCACTCAATTCTACTCCACTCTATACTTTTCTCGTGATGATGGTGACAAAATTATATGGATGACACATGGAGCAATGTATAGTGTCACTTATGAGGAGTTTGCTAGAATTCTTCACCTTGAAGATTCTTTGGAGAATGACATCACCATTCACAACCTAAAACCTATGGAGAAAGATGAGCTTGACTTTCTCTATGATACAAGAATGCCATACAAGTCTCCAACTACCAAATACTTGAAACCTTTATTTGCAGTTCTGAATAGAATCCTGAGGAAGACCATAGCTCCTAAGGAGGGAGATGCAGGGACTATCTAGGGGACACTCAGGACATTGCTGAAGGTGACAAGCAAGAGAAGGACCTTCAATGTCTTTGAGTACATTTATAATGACATTGTGAACATCTCCATCACCCCTAATAGGTCATGTGGCTATGCACCCTATATCATGTATATGATTGAGAAGGTGACATGACTTGAGTTTGTAAAGGATGTTCCTCACAGTGGTCTCTGGCCTCAGAAGCCTACAATTTACACTGTCCTCTCTGCTCCTACCTCACCTGCAGAGGAACAAAGATCTAAGAGGGCTCATGAAGGCACAAGAACTGAAGCTGCTACTCCAGCTCCTCAACCTCCTAGAGAGTCGTCCAGTGGTATGTTGAAAATGCTCTCATACATCTTTGCATCCTGCCGCAAAGTGAAAATTAAGAAACACAAGGAGAGTCTGGCGAGGAAGATGCGTCAAATATATGTGAAGGCCAACATCAAAGCAATATTTGAGAAGCTAGAGATGGAGCCAGTGGGGTCACCTCAGATCTAAGAAGACTCTAACGAAAATATCACAGAGATGGCACCACTTTCAAAGCAAGAGTTAGCTTCATTTGTACTAGCTGGCGTCTCTGCTCCTCCTCCTCCTCAACAAGCATCTGAAGATGAAGAAGAAGATGAAGATTGAGAGTGAGGGAGGCAGCAACGATGAGTGATTCCACTCAATTTTTCCCTTTTTCGTGCCTTGATGCCAAAGCGGGGGAGATTGAGACTAGTAGTATATTTTGTAGCCATTAAAGACTTGTGATCAAGGACATGTATCTCGATTTGATTTCAAACTGTTGTAATTTATTTTGGATGTGCTTACTTTACTTAATGTGTGATGCCTAGTTTAATGATAATGTGATGATTGTTGCTATAATTGTTAAGTTATTATCTTTTGCTCATCACATATTTTGATCACACACTCTTTAGGCACCCCACCATAAAGAGTGCATATATGTGAGAAGTTTTTGTTACTCGTCTAACATTCTCATATATGCAAACTTTATGAAAATCATTTTTTACTCTTAATTGTGATATCTCAATTGGTTGTCATCAATCACCAAAAAGGGGGGATTGAAAGTGCATCTATGCAATCCCTTGTGGGTTTTGGACGATTGATGACAAGCAAATGAGATCCTAATGAACTTGTTGAGAGGACTGCAGGTCAATTTAAATGAGATAGTTTGGTGCACTCAAAAAGTGAAAAATGAAGTGGTAGAGAAAAAGAGAAAAGCCCAACTGATAACTGAAGTGCAAAGTGGACTTAAATGTATAGGATGTGTGTGAGAGACACATCCCAAGATCTCAAGTCTTTGCATAGGGGTAAAGTCTTAAAATCAACGTAAAAAATCACTGAGCATCGAACTAGTTCATTCATGGACAGGACTAGTCTGTTCCACTCTCTGTTGTCCATATTTCACTGTGCACCAGACAAGTCTGTCCATAGGACCGGACTAGTCCGTTGAACTCTCTGATGTTCTATAACACTGTGCACCGAACAAGTCCATTTGTAGGACTGGACTACTCCATTGAACTCTCTAATGCTCTATAACGCATAGCACCAGACAAGTCCGCTCGTGGATCGGACTAGTCCGTTCAACTATCTGAAGTTCAAATACACAGGCCACCGGACTAGTCCGATATACCTCACACAATTTAGGGTTTTTAGTGTGCTGCATATTTCACGTCGATTTTTCACAGCACACCGGACAAGTCCGGTCACCAGTACGGACTAGTAGGCCGTTGGGATCCCCAATGGTAACAATTTTGGAATGACTATAAATAGGAGATCCATGACCCCACAAACACAAGACACGTATTCTACTGTTCACAACTCAAACCCTAGCCCCTCCACTTGTCCCAAGAGCACGAAAACACACCTCCCACACATCTAAGGTCCAAAAGTCAAAATCTTTGAGTATTCAAATTTGGGATTGGGAGATCGTTGTCTACGCATCATTGAGCTCTTGGAGTTTGATCTCTTTATACTTGTGCAATGTGACACTCAGTTCCGAAACTGAACCAAGTGAGGTGTATGTGTGCCCAGGATATTGCTTCACTCATACACATCAATACCACAAATAATAATTACCACAACACAAGTTAATTAAGAAGGTACTTTTATTACGATATTCAAATAATCCTCAAATGACAACTCTTATGATTATTAAGGATAATACTACTATAGCAAAAAAAATCTAAACTGAGCAAACTAAGCACATAGGGTAGCGCGGCTCCAAGCGACACCACAGACAAGTTGACGGTAGCACACAGCCTTGTACTCCGCATTATCATCAGGATACTCCCAAACATCACCTGAAACTGTTGGTGGGAGAATTGCAAGGGTGAGTACATGTCGTACTCACCAAGTGTGGGAAAGTATGGCATGTAGCTTAAATAAGGAAATGATAATAAATAATGGCTAATTGTTGAAAAGTATATTTAAAACATATGAAAAGCATACTAAGATGTCTATGTGAATTAATCCGAACATAACACAAATAAATACCAATAACGAGTCCATCACCATCAATTACCATTATATCACATCCAACAATGATTATCCATCCAAATACCAAGTTTTTACCATTATCATCGACCAAATTCAATTATCACTCAGACCACAACCATGACCAAACAATAACAAACCATCCCAAATCGCAAGTTTCCTCTAATCATGCAAGTTGCCCAGGTGTTCTTGACCGGGATCACAACTATCATGCTAGTTTTTAACACACTCTGCAGAGGTCGTACCACTTTACCCACAAGTTTGTGATTTTGTCACCCGTCGGCAACTAAAGAAACCTCCCTTATGCCAATTACACTTCCTTAGGTGTATGTTCAAGAGATCACAAAATAGCCTTTACAAAGGGACTACCGGCATATTCAGACCCACTAAGGTTCCACCGGTGGTCATGCCTCCAACTGAGCAAATCCAACCAAGGGCCCCATCTTGTGCCGTTCGGATCCCAAGGCTGCCCCGCCACTATTGCAAACCCAAAGGACTCCCATTCCCCACTCCTCCAAATGATCCGAACAATGACGGCAATACACCTAATTAATTAGCTAAGCCGCACCCATACTTGGCCCTGTGGTGGCACTGTAGTCCTAGCTTATTCTCGCATGAACCGGTCCTTAGATCTAAAGCATGCAAACCACCATATCATCCAACCCAATCCACAAACCAGGCTTGCTCAGATCTCCCAAGTCCCATATTACCAATTAATGATGTTCATGAATTTACATCAGCCATAAATGCATTAATTCATAATTGAGTCATTTAGTTGTTTTCCCATCCCAATTAATTAGAGCGAAGAAAAAAGGTAAAATACCTTTCCCAGCTCTCTAAAATATATTCCAAGTGACAAGGATGGTCAAACAAGACTAGTAAACACCTATCATGGGTTTCCCATCAATTTGACACAAGCATGTAGTTTTGCAAACAAAACATTTAAAAACTGGATCAAAATGATCAAGGACACTTGCCTTGCTATTGAGCTTGGTTAAGGTCAAAGACTTCAAAATTCTCGTGTTGGAGGTCCTCGATAGAACCCTTTGGAGCAAAACCTTCTATTCCACGCAAAGAACATACAAAAGAGACATTACAATAAATAAATGCTCATATATTACTCAATATGCCATGTCATGCATGATTAATGCAATTGTGAGGTAAAACTTGTTAATGAGTTGCTATTAATGTTCACTAATTGGTTCTAATAGTTTTAACAAGTTTGGACAGGTTTGGAATTGATTCAAGTCAATTTGGAATTAATTCAGTCTGAAACAGATTCAGATGCCGGACAAGTCTTGTGCCAGGGCCGGACTAGTCCGCCCTGATCAAAACTGGAATTTAGAGTTTTCGTGATGTGTGAGAACTAGGGTTGAATTTACAAGGAGAAGGGAAAGTAGAAGGTGTACCACGCGTGTAGAACTCCAAGGATCGAGAATTGAGTGCAACACTTGAATCTTGGCGATCTAGGGATGGTGATGAAGAGTTGATGGAGAGTTGAGGGTAAATTAGTGATGAAGAGTGAAAAGTCGATGAAGATCTTGCTTGATTGATCCTCCTCCATGTTCTCCCTCTCCTCCTTGCTTCTGGATCTTTTCTTGATTACGGCTCCCACGAACTAGGGTTTGGGTTTCTTTCAATTATGGAAAAGAGGTGAAAAGTTGGGGTTGTGGGGTGTTTATATAGAGGTGGAGAGGTAGAATTTGATAGATTTCGAGTCTAAAATGGGTGGAGGCCGTGTAGGGGTTCCACATGGGCTCCACAGGGGTTGGGCATGACGTTCTTAGGCCCAATTAACGTAAATACCCAATAACATATTGTAGAGGAAAAGATTGAATCCGAGTCGGGCATACTTGACAAGTCCGCTAGGGGGCCCGACTAGTCTAATATTGAACAGAGACATCAACGGACAAGTCCGGTGGGGTGGTACGGACAAGTCCATTTTGGAACAGAGACAAAATCGGAAAGGTCCAGGGTAATAGGCCGGAATAGTCCGCTTGGACCACGGAAAAGTCCAATCATTCAATAGAAACTTAATCGGTCTAATCCACAGCAAAAACGGACAAGTCTGGAGGCTCATCAGAGGGGAAAACCGGACTAGTGCGAGGTTCAAATCGGACAAGTCTATACTTATACAGACTTTTAAGTGTTGTTTTGCTTCTAATCCATTTTAAACTTGTTCACCTTTATGTTGCTTAATGTTAAACATGTATAAGGATGTATGCAATGCATGATGGATGAAAATGAGGGTGTTACAAACCTACCCCCCTTAAAATGAATCTCACCCTCGAGATCCGGCATAGAAGGAAAAAGATAGGAAAACTCTTTCTTGAGCTCTTCCTCTAGCTCCCAAGTCGCTTCCGACTCTGTGTGATGCTTCCAATGTACTTTGCACCATATAATCACCTTGTTTCTTATGACCCTCTCCTTGGTTTCCAAAATTTTGACCGATTGCTCGGTGTAAGTCAAATCTTCCTCTAATTCCAATTCTTCCATTGGCACTTGTTCTTCTGGTACCCTTAAGCACTTCTTGAGTTGAGAAACGTGAAACACATCATGAACATTGGAAAGATGCGCTAATTTTGTCAACCGATCCACAATAACCCATATTGAGTCATAACCAGACTGGGTTCACAGTAATCCAACTATGAAGTCCATACTGATGTCTTCCCACTTCCACTCCGGAATCATTAATGGCTGCAATAATCCATCTAGCCTTTGATATTCAGCTTTGACTTGTTGGCATACATCACATAGTGCAACGTACTCTACTATGTCCTTCTTCATGGTGGCCCACCAATAACAGGTCTTCAAGTCTTTGTACATCTTTGTACAGCCGGAATGGATTGAGTAAGGTAAGTCATGTGCTTCCTTCAATATTGTTTCCCAAATATGCTTAACATTGGGCACAAAAATCCTCTTTCCAAGCCATAAAGTACCATGTTCGTCTTCATGAAATCTGAATTCTCTCCCTTCCTGGGTCCTTTCCTTGATTTCTTGAATTTCCTCGTTCTTTGTCCGACCTTCTCAAATTTCTTGCTCCAAGAACGGATTTAACTCCATTATTCCCATCTCATTCACAAATTGAAGATTCAACTGTTCAAACTCCTTGCATAGCTCGGATGGTAACTCTTGAATCGTGAGTTGGTGACTTACTCGCTTCGGACTCAAAGCATCGGCCACTAAATTAGCCTTTCCCGGGTGATAATTGATTCCAACATCATAATCCTCGATTTGCTCCAACCATCTTCGTTGCCTCAAATTCAAGTCCGTTTGTGTGAATATGTACTTAAGACTCTTGTGATCCATGTAAATCTCACACCGCTGACCAAGAATGTAGTGTCTCCAAATCTTTAAGGCGTGCACCACGACTGCAAGTTCGAGATCATGTGTAGCATAATTTTGCTCATGTTTCTTCAATTGCCTCGATGCATAGGCTACTACTTGACTTTCTTCCATGAGCACACATCCAAGTTCTTGCCTTGAGGCATCACAATAATTATCAAAACTTTTGCTCACATCTAGCAAAACCAACACAGGTGTTCTTGTCAACCTCTTCTTAAGCTCCTCAAAACTATCCTGACAACCTTGAGTCCATTGGAATGTTTTTCCCTCCATCAACAACTCAGTCATGGGCTTGGTTATTTGGAGAAGTCCTTGATGAACTGACGGTAATATCCAGCCATTCCAAGAAAACTCCAGATTTCCTTCACATTCTGGGGCGGTTCCCACTTTAGCACATCTCTCACTTTTCCTGGGTGAACCGATACTCCTCCTTCCAAGATGATATGACCCAAAAATGACACTTCCCTTAACCAAAATTGGCACTTGCTGAATTTTTCATATAATTGGTGTTCCATCAATTTCTGCAATGTGAGCCTCAAATGCTCTTCATGCTCCTCTTCACTGTTCGAGTAGATCATAATATCATCAATTAACACCACAATGAACTTATGTAAGTACTCCATGAAGACCATATTCATAAGGTACATAAATATGCAGGCGCATTCGTCAATACAAAAGACATAATGGTGTACTCATAAGACCCATACCATGTCCGAAAAAGTTGTTTTGGGTATGTCCGACGGTCTGATCTTCATTTGGAAGTAACTTGACCTCAAGTTAGTCTTGGAGAAAACACAGGAACCCTTCATTTGATCAAACAAATCAATCGTCACCTCGTTGAGAGCTCGCTAATCCACACACATCATTTGGGATCCATCCTTCTTGTCCACGAAGAGCATTGGTGCTTCCCAAGGTGAAGAACTTGGGCGAATGAATCCTTCTCTAGCTGCTCTTGAATCTGTTTCTTGATCTCCACTAACTCCATAGCAGGCATCCTATAGGGTCGTTTAGCTATGGGTGCAGTTCCAGGTATTAATTCAATAACAAACTCTACGTCACGATCAGGTGACATACCTGGCAACTCATCCAGGAACACATTCAAAAATTTGCACACCACTAGGATCTCCTCTATTGCTGCACCGTTCATTTGATTCAGCTCCGCTTGCTTTGGTGTGTGTTGAGATGCTTCAAATTCTATGTCGGCCCCTTTTTCATTTGTCAACTTCACCGTCTTTGTGGCACATTGAATTATCCCATTATGCTTCCTTTACCAGTCCATACCAAGTATTATGTCCAGTCCTTGAGAATCCAAAACAATGAGGTTGGCGAAGAAGTCTACCCTATTATTTTAATGCTTACTTTTGGGCATACTATATTCGTCCTCATCTCCCCTCCAGGAGACTTAACCAACAAGGTATACTTCATATGAGATATGGGCAAACTATACTTGGCAACATAATTTGATGCAATGAATGAATGCGATGCTCCAGAATCAAATAACATAGTCAGTGGGTTGGAGTTTGCAAGAAACATACCAATCACCATGTCATCCGCTTGTTGTGCTTTCTCCGTAGAGAAATGGTTCACCTTGCCACGAACAAAATTCTACGATCCACGATTGCCTGGTGGCGCTCCTCCATTTGGTCTTGAGTTTTGTCTTGGAGCATTTTTCCGTTGACCCAAGCTTGACTTAGGACATTCAGATGCAAAGTGTCCTGCCTCACCACAAGTATAGCACGACCTTGCTACACCAGAATTGTTTGGACGATCTTGATTTTGAGCATTAGCAGGAAAGTTGGCGTGGGGTGCTTGAGGCATTGGAAGACGAGGTGCTTGCATAGCGGGGCATTGCTTCATAGGCTGAGCTGGGCGCGGTGGAATAGCAGCACAATATGCAGGAGTAGAGGTGTTGTAGTATGGCACATTTGGGGGTGCAAGGCGGGGGCGAACATTGCTTCCTTGTGGCTGTCCTAGATACGGCGCCTTCCTATTATTGTCTTGCTCCATCTCACGAACCTTATTCTCAACTACAATAGCTTTGTCCACAAGCTTCTGGAAATTTGCATAGTCACAGTTGAGCAATTGGACTTGAATTTCATTGTTTAAGCCTCCCATAACAAATACTGCTTGCGGCTGTCCCGATTGACATCCTCTGGAGCATACCTTGAGAGTTGAGTGAATTTATTGAGATACTCACTCACACTTGACTTTCCTTGCCTTAGGTTAATTCTTGCCTTTTCAAAATCATAACACCCTCAGGCACAAAATGAGAACAGAAGCTCTCCTTGAATTCAGCCCAAGTGATCCTCTCTTGATTTTCATGGGCATTGAAAAGCGAATCCCACCAATCTGCAGCTGTTCCAACTAGCTGATGGGAAGCAAAGAGAACCTTCTCCCTATCCTTGCATTGGACAATCGCAAGCTTCTTCTCTACAGATTTCAGCCAATCATCAGCTTCCATAGGATCATTGGCTTGTGCAAAAGTGGGTGGCCTAGTCCTCATAAACTCTCCCAACTTGTTATTAGGTGGTGGGGGTGGAGGTGGTGGAGGCATATGAGGCTGATTCTGATTATTTGTCTGCAGTTGTCCTAAAGTCTGCATCACGGTCTGCAACAGCTGATTTTGCCTAGCTAACAACTACTGAAGGTTGATAGCCTCAGGTCCAGGTCCAGGTCCATTATTATTCTGAGGTACTCCATTGTTCTCCTCATTCTCATTGGCATCCCTCTAGTTACGGGTCCTCGGCATATGAAGTAAAGAGCAAGAGACAGAACGATTTTGAAAATGGCCCCAACTATATGCATCAAGGGATATGAACTAAGCAACTACCTATACTAGGCTATATGGATATGGCAAGCGCTAAAGCATCCAACAATCCTCTACTAAGCACTCAAGCATACAAGCAACATTACATAGCAATCAGCTCAACAAACAAACCACAATGCTTCATGGGTGCTTCTATGTGCTCTAAAGTGTCCATTCTATCTAAGTTGTGTCCTACGGTCAACCTGGCTCTGACACCAATTTGTAACAAATGGTTCTGAAACTGAACCAAGTGCAGTTTATGTGTGCTCAAGATGATGCTTTACACATACACATCAATATCACAAATGATAACTACCACAACACAAGTTAATTAAGAAGGTACTTTTATTAGGATATTCAAATAATCCTCAAAGTACAACTCTAATGATTATTAAGGATAATACAACTGCAGTGGAAATAATCTAAACTGAGCAAACTAAGCATATAGGGTAGCGCGGCTCCAAGCAACACCACAGGCAAGTCGACGGTAGCATACAGCCTAGTACTCCGCATTATCATCAGGATACTCCCAAACATCACCTGAAACTGTTGGTGGGGGAATTGCAAGGGTGAGTACATGTCGTACTCAGCAAGTGTGGAAAAGTATGACATGTAGCTTAAACAAGTAAATGATAATAAATAATGGCTAATTGATGAAAAATACATTTAAAACAAGTGAAAAGCATACTAAGATGTCTATGTGAATTAATCCCAACATAACCCAAATAACTACCAATAACGAGTCCATCACCATCAATTACCATTATATCACATCCAACAATGATTATCCATCCAAATACCAAGTTCTTACCATTATCATCGACCATATTCAATTATCACAACTCATACCACAACCATGACCAAACCATAACCAACCATCCCAAATCCCATGTTTCCTCTAATCGTGGAAGTTGTCCAGGTGCTCTTAACTGGAAACACAGGTATCATGATAGCTTTTAACACACTCTGCAGAGGTTGTACCACTTTACCCACTAGTTCGTGAATTCGTCACCTGTCAGCGACTAAACAAACCTCCCTTAAGCTAATTAGACTTCCTTAGGTGTATGGCCAAGAGATCACAAAATACCCTTTACAGAGGGACTACCAGTATCTTCTGACCAACCAAGGTTTCACCGGTGGTGATGCCTCCAACTGAGGACATCCAACCAAGGGCCCCTCTTGTGCCGTTCAGATCCCAGGGCAGTCCCGCCACTATTGCAAACCCAATTGACTCCCATTCTCTGCTCCTCCAAATGATGCAAACAATGTTGGCAATACACCTATTAATCAGCTAAGCCGCACCCATACTTGGCCTTGTGTTGGCACTATAGTACTGGCTTATTCTCGCAAGAACCGGTCCTTAGATCTAAAGCAAACAAACCACCATATCATACAACCCAATCCACAAACCAGGCTTGCTTAGATCTCCCAAGTCCCATATTACCAATTAACCATGTTCATCAATTTACATCGTCCATAAATGCATTAATTCATAATTGAGTCATTTAGTTGTTTTCCCATCCTAATTAAATAGAGGGAAGCAAAATGGTAAAATACCCTTCCCGACTCTCTACAATGTATTCCAAGCAACAAGTATGGTCAAACAAGACTAGTAAACACCTATCAAGGGTTTCCCATTAATTTGACACAAGCATGCAGTTTTGCAAACAAAATATTTTAAAACAGGATCAATATGATCAAGGACACTTGACTTGCTATTGAGCTTGGTTAGGGTCAAAGACTTCAAAATTCTGGTGCTGGAGGTCCTCGACAGCACTCTCTGGAGCAAAACCTTCTATTCCGCGCAATGAACATACAAAACAGACATTACAATCAATAAATCTCATATATTACTCAATATGCCATGTCATGCATGATTAATTCAATTGTGAGATAAAACTTGTTAATGAGTTGCTATTAATGTTCACTAACTGGTTCTAATAGTTTTTAACAAGTTTGTACAGGTTTGGAATTGCTTCGAGTCAAATTGGAATTAATTCAGCCTGAAAGAGATTCACGTGCCGGACAAGTCTGGTGCCAAGGCCAAACTAGTCTGCCTTGATCAAAACTGGAGTTTAGGGTTTTCGTGATATGTGAGAACTGGGGTTGAATTTATATGGAAAGGGAAAGTAGGATGTCTATCACGTGTGTAGAACTCCAAGGATCGAGAATTGAGTGCAACACTTGAATCTTGGCGATCTAGGGTTGGTGATGAAGAGTTGATGGAGAGTTGAGGGTGAATTGGTGATGAAGAACAAAAATTCGATGAAGATCTTGCTTTATTGATCCTCCTTCGTGTTCTCCCTCTCCTCCTTGCTTCTGGATCTTTTCATGATGATAGCTCCCACAAACTAGGGTTTGGGTTTCTTTCAATTGTGAAAACGAGGTGAAAAGTTGGGGGGGTGGGGTGTTTATATAGAGGTGGAGAGGTAGGGTTTGATGGATTTCGAGTCTAAGATGGGTGGAGGCCATGTAGGAGCCCCACATGGGCTCCACGGGGGCTGGGCATGACATTCTTGGGCCCAATTAAGCTAAATACCCAATAACATATCGTGAAGGAAAAGATTGAATCCGAGTCAGGCATACCAGATAAGTCCGCTAGGGAGCCGGACTAGTCCGATATTGAACAAAGACATCAATGGACAAGTCCGTTTTGGAACAGAGAGAAAATCGGAGAAGTTTGGGGTAATAAGCCGAACAAGTACGGGATGGCAAAGAAAAGGTTTTCCAGACTGAAATTCAACTAGGAACGGACTAGTCCGCTTGGACTACGGACAAACCCGGTCATTCAACAGAAACTTAATCGGTCTAATCCACAGCAAAAACGGACAAGTCCGGAGGGTCATCAGAGGGGGGAAACCAGACTAGTCCAAGGTTCAAACCGGACAAGTGCATACTTATAAAGATATTTAAGTGTTGTTTTGCTTCTAATCCATTTTAAACTTGTTCCCTTTTATGTTTCTTAATGTTAAACATGTATAAGTATGTATGCAATGCATGATCGATGAAAATGAGGGTGTTACAAACCTACCCCCCTTAAAATGAATCTCGCCCTCGAGATTCGACATAGAAGGAAAAAGATAGGAAAATTCTTTCTTGAGCTCTTCCTCTAGATCCCAAGTCGCTTCTGACTCTGTGTGATGCTTTCATTGTACGTTGCACCATCTAATCACCTTGTTTCTTGTGACCCTCTTCTTGGTCTCCAAAATTTTGATTGGTTGCTCGACATAAGTCAAATCTGCCTCTAATTCCAATTCTTCCATTGACACTTGTTCTTCCAGTTCCCTTAAGCACTTCTTTAGTTGAGAAACGTGAAACACATCATGAACATCGAAAAGATGTGCTAATTTTGTCAATCGATCCACAATAACCCATATTGAGTCATAACCGGACTGGGTTCACGGTAATCCAACTACTAAGTCCATACCGATTTTTTCTCACTTCCACTCTGGAATCTTTAATGGCTACAATAATCCAGCTGGCCTTTAATGTTCAACTTTGACTCATTGGCATACATCACATAGTGCAACGTACTCTTCTATGTCCTTCTTCATGTTGGCCCACCAATAACAAGTCTTCAAGTCTTTGTACATCTTTGTACAGCCAGGATGGATTAAGTAAGGTAAGTCATGTACCTCCTTCAATATTGTTTCCCGAATATGCTTAACATTGGGCACAAAAATAATCTTTCCAAGCCATAAATTACCATGTTCGTCTTCATCAAATCTGAAACCTCTCCCTTCCTGGGTCCTTTCCTTGATTTCTTGAATTTCCTCGTCCTTGGTCTGACCTTTTCGAATTTCCTGCTCCAAGGACGGATTTAACTCCATTATTCCCATCTCATTCACGAATTCAAAATTCAACCTTTCAAACTCCTTGCATAGCTCGAATGGTAACTCTCGAATCATGAGTTGGTGACTTACTCCCTTCCGACTCAAAGCATCAGCCACTACATTAGCCTCTGTCGGGTGATAATTGATTCCAACATCATAATCCTTGATGAGCTCCAACCATCTTTGTTGCCTCAAATTCATGTCCGTTTGCGTGAATATGTACTTAAGACTCTTGTGATCCGTGTAAATCTCATACTGCTGACCAAGAATGTAGTGGCTCCATATCTTCAAGGCGTGCACCACGGATGCAAGTTTGAGATCATGTGTAGGATAATTGTGCTCATGTTTATTCAATTGCCTCGATGCATAGGCTACTACTTGACTTTCTTGCATGAGCACACATCCAAGTCCCTGCCTTGAGGTATCACAATAAATATCAAAACTTTTGCTCACATCTGGCAAAACCAACACAGGTGTTATTGTCAACCTCTTCTTAATCTCCTAAAAACTATTTTGACAATTATGAGTCCATTAGAATGTTTTTTCCTTCATCAACAACTTAGTCATGGCCTTGGCTATTTTGGAGAAGTCCTTGATGAACCAACGGTAATATCCAGCCATTCCAAGAAAACTCCGGATTTCCTTCACATTCTGGGGCAGTTCCGACTTTAGCACATCTCTCACTTTTCCTGGGTCAACCGATACTCCTCCTCCCGAGATGATATGATCCAAAAATGACACTTCCCTTAACCAAAACTGGCACTTGCTGAATTTGGCATATAATTGGTGTTCCCTCAATTTCTGCAATGTGAGCCTCAAATGCTCTTCATGCTCCTCTTCACTCTTCGAGTAGATCATAATATCATCAATGAACACCACAAAAAACTTATCTAGGTACTCCATGAAGACCTTATTCATGAGGTACATAAAGTATGCAGGTGCATTTGTCAATCCAAAAGATAGAACAGTGTACTCATAATACCCATACTGTGTCCAAAAAGCCGTTTGGGTATGTCCGATGGTCTGGTCTTCATTTGGAAGTAACTTGACCTCATGTCAATTTTGGAGAAAACACAGGCACCCTTCATTTGATCAAACAAATCCTCCATACAGGGCAATGTATACTTGTTCTTAATCTTCATATTGTTGTGAGCTCGGTAATCCACACAAATCCTTCGGGATCCATCCTTCTTGTCCACGCAGAGCACTGGTGCTCCGCAAGGTGAAGAAGTTGGGCGAATGAAACCATTCTCTAGCTGCTCTTGAATCTGTTTCTTGAGCTCCGCTAACTCCATAGGAAGCATCCTATAGGACCTTTTAGCTATGGGTGCAGTTCCAGGTATTAATTCAATAATTAACTCTATGTCACGATTAGGTGACACACCTGGGAACACATCCAAAAATTTGCACACCATTGGGATCTCCTCTATTGCTGCACCGTTCATTTGATTCATCTCGCTTGCTTTAGTGTGTGTTGAGATGCTTAAAATTCTATGTTGACCCCTTCCTCATTTTTCAACTTTACCGTCTTTGTGGCACATTGAATTGTCCCATTATGCTTCCTTAACCAGTCCATACCAAGTATTATGTCCACTCCTTGAGAATCTAGAACAATGAGGTTGGCTAAGAAGTCTACTCCCCTTATTCTAAGGCATACTTTTGGACATACTATATTCATACTCATCTCCCCTCCAGGAGACTTAACCTACAAGGTATACTTCATATGAGATATGGGCAAAGTATACTTGGCAACATACTTTGATGCAGAATGAATGTGATGCTCCAAAATCAAATAACATAGTCGCTGGGTTTGAATTTGCGAGAAACATACCAATCACCACGTCATCCGCTTGTTGCGCTTCCTCCGTAGAGGCATGGTTCACCTTGCCACGAACAAAATTTTGAGGTCCACGGTTGTCTGGTGACGCTTCTCCATTTGGTCTTGGGATCTGTCTTGGATCATTGTTCCCTTAACCCAGGCCTGAATTAGGACACTAAGATGCAAAGTGTCCTACCTCACCACAAGTATAGCATGACCTAGCTGCACTAGAATTGTTTGGACGAGCTTGATTTTGAGCATTAGCAGGAAAGTTGGTGCGGGGTGCTTGAGGCATTGGAGTATGAGGTGCTTGCATAGCGGAGCGTTGCTGCACAGGTTGGGCTGGGCGCGGTGGAATAGCAGCGCGATATGCAGGAGCAGAGGTGTTGTAGTATGGCACATTTGGGGGATGCAAAGCGGGGGCGAACATTGCTTCCTTGTGGCTGTCCTTGATATGGCACCTTCCTCTTATTGTCTTGCTCCATCTCACGAACCTTGTTCTCAACAACAATAGCTTTGTCCACAAGCTTCTGGAAATTTGCATAGTCACAGTTGAGCAATTGGACTTGAATTTCATTGTTTAGTCCTCTCATAAAAAAATATTGCTTGCGGTTCTCCCGATTGACATCCTTTGGAGCATACCTTGAGAGTTGAGTGAATTTATTGAGATAGTCACTCACACTTGACTTTCCTTGTCTAGGTTCTCAAATTCTTGCTTTTCCAAGATCATAACATCCGCATGCACAAAATGAGAATGAAAGTTCCCTTTAAATTCAGCCCAAGTGATCCTTTTTTGATTTTCATGGGCATTGCAAAGCGAGTCCCACCAATCTGCAGCTACTCCAACTACCTGATGGGAAGCAAAGAGGACCTTCTCTCTGTCATTGCATTGCACAATCATGAGCTTCTTCTCTATAGATTTCAGCCAATCATCAGCTTCCATAGGATCATTGGCTTGAGCAAAAGTGGGTAGCCTAGTCCTCATAAACTCTGCCAACTTGTTATGAGGTGGTGGGGGTGGAGGTGGTGGAGGCATATGGAGCTGATCCTGATTATTGGCCTGCAGCTATCCTAAAGTCTGCATCACGGTTTGCATCATCTAATTTTGCATAGCTAATAACTGTTGAAGGTTGATAGCCTCAGCTCCAGGTCCATTATTATTCTGAGATGCTCCATTGTTCTTCTCATTCTCATTGGCATCCCTCTGGTTACGAGTCCTCAGCATCTGGAGGAAAGAGCAAGAGATAGAAGGATTTAGAAAACGTCCCCAACTATATGCATCAAGGGATATGAACTAAGAAACTACCTATACTAGCCTATATGGAGATGGCAAGCGCTAAAGCATCCCACAATCCTCTAATAAGCACTCAAGCATACAAGCAACATTACATAGCAATCAGCTCATCAAACAAACTAGAGCACTTCCTGAGTGCTTCTATGTGCTCTAAAGTGTCCATTCTATCTAGGCTGCGTCCTACGGTCAACCTGGCTCTTATACCAATTTGTGACACGCGGTTTCGAAACTGAACCAAGTGCAGCGTATGTGTGGCCAAGATGTTGCTTCACAAATACACATCAGTATCACAAATGATAATTACCACAACACAAGTTAATTAAGAAGGTACTATTATTACAATATTCAAATAATCCTCAAATTACAAATCTAATGATTATTAAGGATAATACTACTGCAGCGGAAACAATCTAAACTGAGCGAACTAAGCATATAGGGTAGTGCGGCTCCTAGCGACACCACAGGCAAGTCGATGGTAGCACACAACCTAGTACTCTACATTATCATCAGGATACTCCTAAACATCACCTGAAACTGTTGGTGGGAAAATTGCAAGGGTGAGTACATGTCATACTCAACAAGTGTGGGAAAGTATGACATGTAACTTAAACAAGAAAATGATAATAAATAATTGCTAATTGCTGAAAAGTACATTTAAAACATGTCAAAAGCATACTAAGATGTCTACATAAATTAATCCCAACATAACCCAAATAACTACCAGTAACGAGTCCATCACCATCAATTACCATTATATCACATCTAACAATGATTATCCATCCAAATACCAAGTTCTTACCATTATCATCGACCATATTCAATTATCACAACTCATACCACAACCATGACCAAACCATAACCAACCATCCAAAATCCTAAGTTTCCTTTAATCATGGAAGTTGTCCAGGTGCTCTTAACCGGGAGAACGGCTATCATGATAGTTTTTAAGACACTCTACAGAGGTTTTACCACTTTACCCGCAAGTTCGTGATTTCATCACCTGTCAGCGACTAAAAGAAACCTCCCTTCTGCAAATTACACTTCCTTAGGTGTATGACCAAGAGATCGCAAAATAGTCTTTACAAAGGGACTACCAGAATATTCAGACCCACTAAGGTTTCACCGGTGGTGATGCCTCCAACTAAGCACATCCAACCAAGGGCATCCTCTTGTGGCGTTCAGATCCTAGGGTAGTCCCGCCACTATTGCAAAACCAATCGACTCCCATTTCCCGGTCCACCAAATGATCGAAACAATGTCGGCAATACACCTAATTAATCAGCTAATTCGCACCCATACTTGGCCTTGTGGTGGCACTGTAGTCCTGTCTTATTCTCACATGAACCGGTCCTTAGACCTAAAGCAAGCAAAGCACCATATCATCCAACTTAATAAAAAAAAGTCTCATATTACCAATTAACCATGTTCATCAATTTACATCATCTATAAATGCATTAATTCATAATTGAGTCATTTAGTTGTTTTCCTATCCCAATTAATTAGAGGGAAGCAAAAAGTAAAATACCCTTTCCGACTCTCTACAATATATTCCAAGTGGCAAGGATGGTCAAACAAGACTAGTAAACACCTATCATGGGTTTCCCATCAATTTGACACAAGCATGCAGTTTTGCAAACAAAACCTTTAAAAACAGGATCAAAATGATCAATGACACTTGCCTTGCTCTTGATCTTGGTTAAGGTCAAAGACTTCAAAATTCTCGTGTTGGAGGTCCTCGATAGCACCCTCTGGAGCAAAACCTTATATTCCGCGCAATGAACATACAAAAGAGACATTACAATAAATAAATGCCCATATATTACTCAATATGCCATGTCATGCATGATTAATGCAATTGTGAGGTAAAACTTGTTAATGAGTTCCTATTAATGTTCACTAATTGGTTCTAATAGTTTTTAACAAGTTTGGACAGGTTTGGAATTGATTCGAGTTAAATTGGAATTAATTCAGCCAGAAACAGTTTAGATGCCGGACAAGTCTGGTGCTAGGGTCGGACTGGTTCGCCCTGTTCAGACTAGAATTTAGGGTTTTCGTGATCTTTGAGAACTGAAGTTGAATTTACATGGAAAAGGGAAAGTAGAAGGTGTACCACGCGTGTAGAACTCCAAGGATCGAGAATTGAGTGCAACACTTGAATCTCGGCAATCTAGGGTTGGTGATGAAGAGGTGATGAAGAGTTGAGGGGTGTATTGGTGATGAAAAACGAATAGTCGATGAAGATCCTGCTTGATTAATCCTCCTTCATGTTCTCCCTCTCCTCCTTGCTTTTGGATCTTTTCTTGATGACGGCTCCCACAAACTAAGATTTGGATTTCTTTCAATTGTGGAAAAGAGGTGAAAAGTTGGGATGGTGGGATGTTTATATAGAGGTGGTGAGGTAGGGTTTGATGGATTTCAAGTCTAAGATGGGTGGAGGCTGTGTAGGGGTCCCACATGGGCTCCACAGGGGTTGGGCACGACGTTATTGGGCCCAATTAAGGTAAATACCCAATAACATTGTGGAGGAAAAGATTGAATCCGAGTCGGGCGTATCGGACATGTCCGCTAGGGGGCCGGACTTGTCCGCTGTTGAACAGGGAAATCAACGGACAAGTCTAATGGGGTGGTACAGACAAGTCCTTTTAATAGAAACAAAATCGGACAAGTTAAGGGTAATAGGCTGGACAAGTCAGGCATGGCAAAGAAAAGGTTTTTCGGACTAAAATTCAACAAGGAACGGACTAGTCCGCTTGGACCACCAACAATCCAGTCATTCAACAGAAACATAATTGATCTAATCCGCAACAAAAACAGACAAGTCTGGAGGGTCATCAGAGGGGGAAACCGTACTAGTCCGGGGTTCAAACCGGACAAGTCCATACATATACAGAAGTGTCGTTTTGCTTCTAATACATTTTAAACTTGTTCCCTATTATGTTGCTTAATGTTAAACATGTATAAGGATGTATGCAATGCCTGATGGATTAAAATGAGGGTGTTACATGCAATTACTTGTAATATTTTCAAGTGTATTTGATCATGTTTTCGTTGTAATTCTTGTGGGAGCCCTCAACATGTGAGGTTGCCCCATAAACTCGGTGATTACCCGTGATAGTGGAATCAAGTCGGCTTTGTGTGGTGACTTGACGAGGGAAAGGGTTTGAAGAGACCCGGCTCTGTGTGGGCTTCCTCAACGAGGAGTATATCTCTTTGGTGAGATCGAACCTCGGTAAAAATACGTGTCTCGTGTGCTTCTTTATTTTTGCATCATCATTACTTAGGACATTAAGTTGAATGATCTTGTAACTTGAATTACAATTGCTTTCCACGTGTAACTTTGCAATATTGATTTTCAGTTAAAGTGATCTCAATAGTTGTTCAATTTTCGCTGCAATAACATTTGATTCCTGAATCAACACTTAATTAACTCTCCACACATTACCACACCGGACTAGTCCGAACTCCAACCGGACAAGTCTGATCACTGAAGTATTTGACAGTTTGATTAAGTGTGCAGGAAATTTTCAAAGCCTATTCACCCCCTCCTCTAGGCCACATTCGGCAGCTTAGCGAATTAATTAGGTGTATTGCCAGCAGTGTTTGTATCATTTTGGGGAGCGGGGAATGGGAGTCAGTTGGGTTTGCAATAGTGGCGGGACTGCCCTGGGATCCGTACAGCACAAGAGGGAGCCCTTGATTGGATGTGCTCAGTTGGAGGCATCAAAACTGGTCAACCCTTAGTGGGTCTGAATATGCTTGTAGCCCCTTTGTATAGGCTATTATGTGATCTCTTGGCCACACACCGACGGAAGTGTGTATGTTACCGACGGGTCATGGGCATAATGGAGGTTCTTTAGTCATCAAAAGGGGACGAAATCACAAACTTGTAGGTAAAGTGGTACAACCTCTGCTGAGTGTTTAAAACTATCATGATAGTCGTGCTCCCAGTCACGAGCGACCTGGACCCTCACATGATTAGAATTGGACTTGAGATTTGGGATGGTTCGGTATGGGATTGATTATATGCGTCGGTCGATTATGAGAGGATATGAAACTAGCATATGGTGACGATATTAATTGATGGCTGGTTATAAATGAGTTATGATGATAAATGAGAATGTTGGATACATATTATGATCATTACTTGAGTTATGATGTGATTAAATTCACATAGATATTGTAGGATGCTTTTTACATACTTTAAATGTACTTTTCAGCAAATAGCTATTATTTATTATCATCCTTGTTTTTAGCTACATGTCATATTTTTCTTACTCTTGCTGAGTAGGACATGTGCTCATTCTTGCTATTCTCACATTAATTCAACTACAAGACATATTTTGAAGGTCATCATGGAGTACCAGGCGTGCGTACTTCCGTCGATTGTGTGAAATCGCACTTTTGGAAAGAACAAGAATGCGAAAATGAGAACTTGAAAATTTTGAAGTTAGATTTGAAATATAAACTCATAGAAAGTATATTAGTAAATAAATGATGTCTGAAACTAGGACTTCTATATCAAAGTCAAGGTCAAAGTTAATCATGATTTAAAGGTTAAAGGCAATGCCTAGTTATATGACAAGTTTAGATTTAAAACCAAGGGCGCAAGTTGAATTCATTAAAATAATCCAATAGAAAGTAATTCAAATTTACAGTTCAAAATCAAATTTCAGATTTAAAAATCAAATCAAGGAAAAAGAAATAGACTAAACACTAAAAATAGAGGAATCGAAATGCAAATGCACAATCTCATATTACTTCAGAAACATTGTTTAAAGGCACATCAACACTTTGATTAATCATTATATTCACTTTAGTCATTCTACAGAATCTGGTGAATTTCGGAGAAGATTTGCTAGTGTGATTTGAATTTTAAAGAGGGGATACTATCGAAGAGCGGGACCCACCTGTCAGAGACTCTAATCCACATACCGCCTCCCCTGTCCAACAAGTGCACGCCACGAACGGGCCACCGTTCCAGCTCGATCAAACCGTCGCCCTATCGGTTCCCCTTGCTGTTCCTATCGGGAGGAAAATATTATTTTTCCTTGCAGGCCCCAATGGTCAGCCATGGAGACAGTCCGCCTCTGTTCAGCGTGGGCGTGGTGACCCAGGGATGCTCGTCCCTATCCTCTTCTTCCTGATACTTGACAGTTTCAGACCTCCACCTCCATGGCACCGTCGCCTAGCGCTCTGGTCCCATGCTCACCGCCCCGGCTGCTCGCGCGCCTCTGCCGTGCTGCCTTTGCCGCGCTTGCCTTTGCAGCGCCCGCACCTTAGCTCCGCCCCACCAGGGCGCCCACGGCCGAGCGCCGCGCCTGCCGCTGCTGCTGACCGGCTCTATCCCGCTCCCGCTCGCGTGCACCTCGCCGCTCCCAGGCTCTGTTCCACCGCCCGCGCTCCGGCGCTGCGCCTCGCGCGTCCTGGTTCCGTGCCACGTCCGCTCCCGCGGCGAGCACGTCTGCCGCCGGCCGCCTCCTTGCCGCCACTTCTTCCCCAACACCGTGCCCTGCCTCAGTGCTGCTCGCCGGCGTCCCTGCTGCGCCCGTGCTCGCGCGAGTTCGTCACCGCGCACCTCAAGCTCGCCGCGTGCTCCTCGCCACTTCTGGTGTGCGTCGTATCCACGCCGCCCACCGGCTTGGCGTTGTCCGCTCACCGTGCTGCAGCACCTTGCCGCCATGTCTTCGCCTCACGGCACCGCTGCAGCTCATTCCAAGTCTACCTCTGCACCACCGAAAAGCCCGTGCGTGTGCTCGTGTTGATTCGACTTGTGCTGTCCCGATGCTATCGTCATCATGGCATCATCGTAACGTTCTACTCAGTGGCAGTGTATTGGAAGCGAGGCGAGGGTTGTGAGTGATGTATGAGATGAAGGAACATGTCGAGGACGTAACAGCAACGACAGTTTGTCCAAGGTTAGCTCTGATTTACTGCAAGTTTGATCGGGTCAAGGGTGCAACCAAGATGTTCGATGAAATGTTTATAAGACAAAACCAACTGCGACAATGATCAGAGTTGATCTGTGGTGCAGGAATGTGACGGCGTTGAAAGGGACAAGTACAATTAGGCCTCGACGATATCTGAATATTGCAAGATTGACTGGGTCAAGGGCGCCCTCAAGCTGTTCGATGTTATGTCCACCCAGTCTATCCATCCGGGGTATTGTTTTCTTTCAGAATGTGCTGATTTCACGCAGCTCTGCGAGGCCGAGGGGCTTAAATTCATTGGGCCGCCATCATCTGCCATCCGAGATATGGGTGATAAGTGTGGGTCTAAGAGGGTCATGTGTGCTGCTGGGGTGCCGCTGGTTCCAGGATATCATGATGCTGAACAAGTCATTGAGCTACTGAAACTTGAAGTTGATAAAATTTGGTATCCTGTTTTGATCAAGCCCACCCATGGTGGAGAGGGCATGGGGATGAGAATAGTTCAATGACCCGGTGAGTTTGTGGATTCTGTACTGAGTGCTCAAACGGGAAGCTGCAACATCACTTGGCGTAAACACATTATTGATTGAGAAATACATTGCTAAACCCAGACGTGTAGAAGTTTATGTGTTTGGCGACCAGCATGGAAATATGATATATCATTATGAGAGATATTGCAGTCTACAAAGAAGGCATCAGAAGAGTATTGAGGAAGCTCCTGCTCCAAATGTGTAAGCTGAGTTTTGGTCTTATATAGGGGAAACTGCTGTTTCGACAGAAAAGGGTTACTTATTGGATTATTTTGGTGAAGGCCGTTGGTTACTACCGTGCTGGAACAATGGAATTCAGTGTGGCTACTCTTTCTGGAGAATTCATTTTCATGAAATGAATATTCGACTCCAGGTTGAGCACCCAGTACTTGAGATGATCACAACCAAAGTGTTCAATGAAATGCTTGTCCTGATCAAATCAACTATGGTGGTGTGCAGCACTTGCATTGCACTTCTGTTGAGAACGAGCAGGCTGTAACACCCACATGTTTAACCAAGAAAAAAAACTTAAATATTTACTTAATGGCAATTTGTGAATAAAATAAAAATAAAAGAAATAAAAATGGACTTAAGGCAAGTGCATCATATGTCATGCATGTGTGAAAATTTTTGAAATTCAAAATTCGTTAGAAATTTGTTTGAAAGTTCAAATCAATAAAATAGAAGTAAAACAAAAAGAAGGAAAAAGAAAAAAAGTGAAACTGATCTGGGTCCAAACTCAACGCCGGCCCAACTCCCCTTTTTCCCTCAGCGCCGGCCCACCCCGCGCTTCCCCTCTCCCACTTTCTGCTGTCAGGGCCCGCCTGTCGGCTCCTCCTTCCCCGAATCGCCGCGTCGCCTTTGTAACGCTCGCACGCTGCACCACCTACTTCCTCTCCATCAATGTCGGCAGTTTCTCCTCAATCAAGCGTGTAGTGGTGCCCAATGATGCCGCCGTGCGTTACTCCTCCGAACCCCTATAAAACCCGTGTCGATTTCCCTCGAAAATCGTCGCCCCGACACCACAAACCCTAGCCACCGTTGAGCTCGGTAATGGCGACTTCGTTCCCCTCGATTCACCCAATTTCTCGCTATGAAACCTTGTCTTACGTGTTCGTCGTGTCCTTAGGAGCTCGTCGGACATCGAATCCCGGGGGAAACGCCATCGCGATGCCGACTTCGTCCAGCGCCGCCCAGTCCCGCCGCCACTCGTCGTCGCCGCCTTGTTTCTTCTTCGTTTCGGGCCTTGCGACGCCTCTAGTTGAGTTTGCATCGCCCTCCTCTCTCTTTTCCACCCTATAGATGTGCCTTTTGCTTGTTTGTCGCGCGATTTGGGTCGCCGCCAGTGAAAACGCTGTCGCGGGCGCTTTGCGCCGCCGCCCAGAGCCATCAGGGTGACGTGGCCCCTCGACAGCCATCCATTTCGTTTGTGCGGTCGAGATTAAATCGTAGTTTTTAGATAAATCCACGTATAACCATTTCCTTCGTTATTTTAAATATGGGATATCCTCTTTAAATCTGACGGCCCAAACTGAATCCACGTATATTCGTTGGCAAATTTTCGGATAACCCCCTGGACATTTCAAACCAGTCACAGTTTGGCCCAAAATTTTATAAAACAAACCCTAATCTTTCTATAGATTTTGTAATAACTGTGTAATGAAGTAATTATAGAAAGCCCTTGGAATATTTAAAAATAGCAAATTAAATACTTGAAACTTATAAAATAAACCCTGGACTTTGTAAAAAAAGTTTCTAGCCTCTGGATTAATTTTGTTTTTTGCAGATTAGCCCCTGAAAATGTCAAAATTAAATAAAAGTCCATAGTTTCCATAAAATATTATAAAAACAGCCCTATAAATATTTTTAATTAATATTCAGTTCCGTATTTATTTTTCATAATTTAATTAAATTGCCAGTTTATATATAAAATGCTTTGTAATTGTATTTAAACTATAGCAATTAATTTACACATAAGAAATAAATATTAAAAATGTTGTAAAAACTGTAAAATGCATATTTTATGTTGGGAATCTATTTTAAACACATTTTTGAAGAAGAAAACTTTCTACAAAATAATAAGAGGTTTCAAATAAATATAAAAAATATGTATAAAATTGCTAAAAATATCTTTTATTCAAATTATCTCATTTAACTCCAAATTCTCAATAATACATATTTTATGTCTATGAACTAAATTACCCATAAATCATAAATGTGTAGGATTTTATGTTTATTTGATTGTAATGTATGCATTTTGTGATTGTTCTTATTGTATGTTATCATTTTACGTGCAACATCGTATCTAGAGTCGGGGCTAGAACCGACTTTCAACCTTCAGGAGCACCAGTTTCCCATCGACCACCAAGCTTACTCTGGAGGCAAGTATCCTTGACCATCTTGCACGATTTTTGTTATGTTTTAGTTAGATGCATGCTAAATTTAATATTGAATCCTATGCGTTGTTTTCCCTAGATTTTCTACAGTATTCCTTGTCACCATGGTTTGGGTGGATTATAATTAACTAGTTCACGCTTAGCCATGCTTAATTGAATATGAATCAATTTGTCTACATGTTATATTTGATCTACTCTAAAATAGGAGTTGTTGGCAATAATGGAAGTAGTTAATAGGAATCTGATAGGAGGTGTTGACTGGTATGGTGCATGCGTGTACATTGGTTTGGGGTTTGACACCTATCTGATTCTAAGGACCGAGTTATGGAGGAAGTTGCTAAGCCATACAGTATCGCCATAGGGTTGTATATGAGACAACTTGGTTTAGTAATTTGGTCTCTCCTGGTGTAGCGTTGGTAATCGAACGAGCGAGGAATTGGTTCATATTACTGCCTTGGGATCCGCATGGCTCAAGAGGGAGCTTCTCCTGCCGGAGGGAAAATAGACTCTAGATGTCAGAGCGGTAAAACCTTAGAGTATTAATGCAAGTCGGGAGAACCATTGAAAAGACCTCGTAGTGATCTCCTGGCCACACACCTATGGAAGTGTGTAATATGGTTGGCTACCACGGGCGACAGGGAGGTTTATTTAGTCCACTTGGCAATAGGGGATGAAATCACGAACTGTTGGTAAAAGATACACACTCTGCAGAGTTTTGTCTAACTGTCTAGACAGCCGTGCTCACGGACACGAGCGTCTTGGGACCAAGTTCATAATTAGCACACATGGTTAAAAGGTGGATGGTTTGGGTTTGGGAATTATCTGGTCACTATGGGTTTATGGATGGGCTTCACCTAGATGTAGGTGCTTAACAACACTAAGGGTGGTTGTAATTGCTATAGTGCTTTACTATTATTTTCCTTCCTTGTTATGAACCACATGACATAAACATCCCCACTTTGCGAGTACCGTTGATACTCAAACTTGTTAGTTGCATAATTTTTTCCCCAGACGAAAAGGATGAAGAGGTGGAGAACCAGGACTTCTACGGAGATCCAGATGAGATGTTCTAGGCTGGCGTATCCCCCGTGCAACACCTGTGCTTGGAGCTCCTATTTATTTATTTTTGAAAGTGCATCTAGGCATCCCCGTGGGTTTTGGATGATTGATGATGACAATTAAGAGGCTAATGAGCTTAGTTGATCTTAATCACATATACAAGGATTGAAATGAGATGAAAACCCTCAAAAAGGAAAAAGCTAAAACGGGCGTCAAAGACTCAAGTGTAGAAATTAGAGTTTCTATGGTATTGAACTTATGTGAGCCGTATCATGTGAGAGGGTGGTTGTATCATGTGCATTGAGATCATACCAAGGGGCTCAAAGTGGTGGTTTAGAGAAAAAACCTAAGTGAGAAGCCTAAAATGAGAAAAACCCTAGGAGGTCAGACTAGTGTGGGCCTTAGGGACGGACTAGTCCGGCCATGGCAGACAAGTTCGTTTTGAGACGGACCAACGTCTCTGGAGTGAACCTAAGTGAATTTGGAGCTAAGTCCGAGAAGTCCAAACTTGTCCATTTTTTGACAGACCAAAGCTCTCTTGAGAAGTTCAGACTTGTCCATTTGGGTACAGACTTGTCCGTTTGAGACTTAGTGTGACAGACCGAAAGAAACCCTAGGGGGCCGGACTAGTCCGCCCCTGTGGCCGGACTAGTCCGGGCCAACCCAGAAAAGTCCGTTTTGAAACGGACCAAGTGGTCTGTTCTAGTCCGTTATTGACCGGACTAGTCCGTTGTCTAGTGACCGTTTGAATTTGGAAATTTGGCAGGTAGCGTGACGATCGTTGCTCAGTGTCGCACTTGTCGAGAACTGACCAGGGGTCAATTGTCCCATAGGGCCGGACTAGTCTGGGATCTGAGGCCGGACTAGTCCGCCCCTTTGCTGAATTAAGCACAAGGGGCTCGGGACCCCTATAAAAAGGGGACCCCCGAGCTCATTTGAACAGGTCTTGAACCCTAGCGTTGCCACAAGCATGCTAGAGCCTTCCAAAGCCTTCTACTCGTTCTACTAACCCCTTAAGAGAAAATCTTGAAGAGATTAGGGTGCAGGGAGGAGAGTAAAGGAAGATCATCGCGCTTTGGCTCTTGGTTTGATCTCCTGCACATTGTGTTGTGTTGTGTTGTGTGGCTTGTGTGAGTTAAGCTTCATGTGATCCTCTTGTATTGATTTGTGGGAGCCTCAAGTTGTGAGCATCCCAATCAAACTTGGTGATTACCCATTGATATAGTGGAAACCAAGCCGGCCATCGTGGTGGCTTGGTGAGAGAAGGGTCAAGTGAGACCCGGTCCTTGTGTGGACTTCTCAACGTGGAGGTAGGCTTCTTCGTGGAGCTGAACCATGGGATAAATCTCGTTTCACTTGTCTTTCGCTTTTTGTGATCACTAGTATTGCTATTAGGGTTCACTTTGCTCTTATTGACTTACACTTTGATCATAATTGTGAACTTGCAATCTAAGTGTTTAAACTTCACAATCTGAGCTTCACAAGTTTACTACACATTGCTCATATCTTTTGTGAACTTTAATTCTGCAAAATAACTTGTAGAAATCAAGTTTTAGGGTTTCCACGCTGTGCTGAGCGGACTAGTCTGACCCTATGTAGACTAGTCCGACCACACGAATTTAATCTTGTTTGATTAAGTGATTTCAGGTATTATTTTCTATTCACCCCTCCCTCTAGGCAACTTTCAATTGGTATCAGAGCAGGCTTCTCCCCAAGAGTCTAACAAATCGGAGAAGTAAATGGCCAGAAGGGGTGACAACGAGGTTCCAGTGGTCGTCGATGACACCGAGACGAAGAACGTCGATGTTCTTCAAGATGATCCGAATGAAGACGAAGAAGTTTGGATGCTCAAAGCATGACTTCGTGAGAAGCTCAACGTGCCGAAGAAGGAGATCAAGCCAATTGCTCCGGTCAACATCGACAACGGGAGTAGTTCACAAGACTACTCCCGGTATCCTTACAATTATGAGTAACTTACCGCTAGAAACCATTATTTGTCTATTCCAATTGGCAAACCTCCTCAATTTGATGGAAATGATTATTCTATGTGGAAGCATAATATGAAGATGCACCTCATTTCCTTAAACTGTATCTTGTGGCAAATTGTGATGACAGGTGTTCATCTTACGAGGAATGAGGAAGACATCACTCCGAAGCAAGCCGTCCTTCTACATCGCAATGCTCAAGCCGTTGGAGTGATTACCTCCTCATTGACTCGTGAGGAGTTCAACCACATTGAAGGGTTGGATATTGCCAAGGAAATTTGGGATACCCTCAAGACGACGCACGAAGGCAACCGCGTCATAAGGGAAGCAAAGATCAAGATGATCGAATGAGATCTTGGGAGATTCACCATCATGGAGGGTGAATCTCCACAAGATATGTATGACCGCCTCAAGACTCTCATCAACAAGAGTTGGTCATATGGAAGCACCTGGTGAACCGACCACGAGGTAGTAAAGAGGATGATTCGAGCATTCATGTCTCGAAACGTCACTCTTTGCTCACTAATTCATGAAAGTCCGCCACAAGATGACTCACTAAGAAGTGCTAGGGAGAATCATCAACCATGAGATGATGGAGTAAGAAGCGATGTTCTACAACGATCTACAAAAGCTTTCATCCTCTAAGAAAAGGGATGTTGCATTCAAAGCAACGTCCTCAAAATCTCAAGAAAAGGAAGAGAGTGATGAAGAGAGTCCCGACACCGATGAGGAAGAATCTTTCTTCATCAACAACTTTAAGAGGATGTTTAGAAGGAGGAGGGGGAGCTACCAAAATGAGAGAAGAAGCAAAGACAAGCCCAAGACGATCAAAAAGGGCTTGCTACAATTGCGAAGAATATGGCCACTTCATTGTGGATTGTCCACATGAAGAAAACAAAAAGAAGAAGGAGGGCAAGTCCAAAGAGAAGAAGTACTTCAAGAATAAGAAGCAATCCGGACATGCCCACCTTGGAAAGGAGTGGGATTCGAATGAGGAATCCTCCTCTGGTGAAGATGAGAAGGTGGCAACTATTGCTATGAAGAAGACAACAACGGAGAACAAGCTCTTCCCCAACTTGGAGATTTCAAGGCCAACATGTCTCATGGCCAAGGAGGGAAGAAAGAAGGTTAAATCTAAATCCTCCTCTTCAATTTATTCTCATGATGATTTTAGTAGTAGTAGTGAAAATGAACACATGTTTAAAGATATGAGTAAAAGCACTTTGAAAAGATTAAGATTGCTAACCGAGGAAATATTTGAGAAGGAAGAACTCATCAACCGTCAAGAGGACATGCTCATCCAACAAAAGGAGAGATATCAAGAGGTTGAGGAGCTCTTGGAGCTTGAAAGAGAAAGAAGCAAGGTGCTTGAGCGTGAACTCGCTTTGAGCAAGGAAACTTGCTCAAACCTTGAGAACACTACAATTGTGCTCAAGGATGAACTTGTTAGTTTGACACAAGCTAACAAGATCCTTGAGACGCAAGTGAAGTCTCTCAAGGTCAATGCACCTTCTTCCTCTACAAGCTCACATTCCACAAATGTTAAATCCAAAGCATCTCAATCTTGTAAATGCTCAAACTTAATTATAAAGCTTAAAAATGAGCTAATGTTGGCGCAAACCAATCAAGCACCCAAGGGTGGCATCTTTGACAAGGAGAAAGTGGCATATGCACGTAGTGCATATACCAACACAAGACATCCCCTTGTCAAGGATGGTCTTGGTTACTCTAGGGGGATGAGGCAAAACGCCAAAACTCCCAAGAATGGCAAAGACTTGATTGTTTTTGTCAAAGGGGGCTCATAGAACAATAAAGGAAAGAACATTGCCACTACACCTAAAATGCCTAAGAAAGAACTCCATCCATTGTTCCATGATTTTGATGCTTCATATGTTTTATTGAGGAACAAGTTTGGAAAGGCATATGCTAGGTATGTTGGGCCACAACGCAAGAGTTCCAAACCTTGTGTGTGGGTGACCAAGTGCCTCTTGACTAACATCAAAGGACCCAACACCGCTTAGGTACCTAAAACCAAGGCTTAACTCTTTCTTGTAGGCATACTTCTCTGGTGGAACCAAGTGGGTTCTTGATAGTGGATGCACAAATCATATGAACGGAGAGAGGAAGATGATTGTGGAGTATGAGCAGAAGATTCAAGTGAAGAAATATATTTTGGAGACAATAACCAAGGAAAAATCCTTGGCACCGGTAAAATTGGTTTATCCCCTAATCATACTCTTTCAAATGTTTTACATGTTGGTTCACTTCATTATAACCTCTTGTCCATATCACAACTATGTGACAAAGGTTATAATTGTTTATTCACTAATGAGGATGTGACCATCACAAGGAGAAGCAATGACTCAATTGCCTTTAAGGGTGTACTCAAAGGAAAGCTCTATCTTGTGGATTTCTCCGCGGATAAAGCCCAACTTGATACATGCTTAATTGCAAAAAACTAACATGGTATGGCTTTGGCATGGAAGACTAGCCCATGTTGGGATGAGGAATTTGCAAAAACTTCTTAAGGGCGAGCACATCCGTGGTTTAAAGAATGTTGTGTTTGAAAAGGATAGGCCATGTAGCGCATGCCAAGCCAGAAAGCAAGTTGGAGCACCACATCCATCCAAGAACATTATGACAACATCAAGACCATTGGAGCTTCTACACATGGATCTCTTCGGTCCAATCGCCTACATTAGTATTGGTGGTAACAAATATGGTCTTGTTATTGTTGATGACTTTTCACGTTTCACTTGGGTATTGTTTTTGCATGATAAGAGGGAGACTCAAGGTGTTCTCAAGAGATACTTGAAGAGAGCTCAAAATGAGTTCTCCTTGAGTATCAAGACCATAAGGAGTGACGATGGCACCGAATTCAAGAATACTGAAGTTGAAGAATTTTTGGATGAAGAAGGCATCAAGCATGAGTTATCGGCCCCCTACTCCCCTCCACAAAACGGGGTGGCCGGGAGGAAGAATAAGACCTGAATTGAGATGTCAAGAACCATGTTTGATGAGTACAAGACGTCAAACCGGTTTTGGGCAGAAGTGGTTAACACCGCTTGCCATGCCATAAACCGGTTGTACCTTCACCGCATACTTAAGAAGACGTCATATGAGCTCCTAACCGGTAACCAGCCCAACATATCTTACTTTCGTGTTTTTGGGAGTAAATGCGACATTATTACCAAGAAGCCTAGGACTTCGAAGTTTGCTTCTAAGTCCAATGCGGGTTTCTTTCTTGGTTATGACTCAAACACTTACGCCTATCGTGTCTTTAACAAATCCTCCGAAATTGTTACGTATTGTTTGATGAGACTAATGGCTCCCAAGTGGAGCAAGTTGATCGTAATGTGCTAGATCAAGAAGAAGCTCCACAAGTGGTTATAGGAAGGATGGCACTTGGAGACATACGACCACAAGAACAACCTCAAGATGCAAGTGACCATCCTACACATCAAGCAAGCTCTTCCTCAATTGATGAAGATCAAATTCCCCAAGATGCGCTCCAAGAAGATGAAAATGGAGGCATCAATCAAGGGGGAGACAATGAGGATGAGGAAGACCAAGATGATGAATCAAGACCTCAAGCGCCACACCCAAGAGTTCATCAAAGCGTCCAACGGGACCATCCCGTTGACAATATACTTGGAGACATCTCCAAGGGGGTAACTACTCGATCTAGTGTTGCAAACTTTTGTGAAAATTACTCTTTTGTTCTTCCTTGGAACCCCACAAGGTTGAAGAAGCACTACGAGATCCGGATTGGGTGATGGCCATGCAAGAAGAGCTCAACAACTTCAAGAGAAATCAAGTATGGGAGCTTGTGAAAAGGCCTAATGCAAATGTTGTAGGCACCAAATGGGTGTTCCGCAACAAACAAGATGAACACGGGGTGGTTACAAGGAGCAGGCAAGACTTGTGACCAAAGGGTACTCACAAGTCGAAGGTTTGGATTTTGAAGAAACCTTTGCTTCCGTAGCTAGGCTTGAATCAATTTGTATATTACTTGCCTTTGCTACTCACCATGATTTTAAGCTATATCAAATGGACGTCAAGAGTGCATTCCTCAATGGTCCAATAAAGGAAGAAGTCTATGTGGAGAAACCCCCGAATTTGAAGATGAAGAATTCCCAAACCATGTGTACAAATTGCTTAAGGCTCTCTATGGAGTCAAACAAGCTCCTAGAGCTTGGTATGAGTGCCTTAGAGACTTTCTAACTCAAAATGGTTTCAAAATTGCGAAGGCGGACTATCTCTATTAACTAAGCACTTTAATGATGATTTGTTTATTTGCCAAATATATGTCGATGACATTATATTTGGTTCTACTAACAAAGCTTTTTGTGATGAGTTTTCCAAGATATTGATGGAAAGATTTGAGATGTCCATGATGGGGGAGTTGAAGTTCTTTCTAGGTTTTCAAGTGAAGCAACTCAAAGAAGGCACATTCATTAGTCAAACCAAGTACACACAAGATATACTCAGGAAGTTTGATATGGACAAGGGCAAACCCATCAAGACTCCTATGGCAACCAACGGGCATCACGATCTTAATGAAGATGGTCCAAGTGTGGACCAAAAGGTATATAGTTCCATGATAGGATAATTGCTATACTTATGTGCATCTAGGACCGATATCATGCTTAGTGTGTGTATGTGTGCTAGATTTCAAGCCGCTCCTAAGGTGTGTCATTTGACCACCGTAAAGAGAATTCTCAGATATTTGATTCACACGCCAAGCCTAGGACTTTGGTACCCCAAAGGCTCTAAGTTTAACTTCATTGGATATTCCGATGCGGGCTATGCGGGATGCAAAGTTGATAGAAAGAGTACATTGGGAACTTGCCAATTCCTAGATCTCTAGTGTCTTGGTCTTCAAAGAAACAAAACTCCATTGCACTTTCCACAGCCGAAGCAGAGTATGTCGCCGCCGGAAGTTGTTGTGCACAACTTCTTTGGATGCGACAAACTCTTAGGGACAATGGCATAAACTTGTGCCATATCCCTCTCCTATGTGACAATGAGAGTGCCATCAAAATAGCCCACAATCCAGTTGAACACTCAAGGACCAAGCACATCAATATTCGCCACCATTTCTTGAGAGATCACTCCATCAAAGGAGACATTCCAATTTCCCATGTGAGAACCGATAAACAATTGGCTGATATCTTTACCACGCCACTCGATGAGAAAAGGTTTTGTGAACTCAGGAGTGAGCTAAATATCCTAGATTCTCGAAATGTGGCTTAAGTCTTTCACATCTGATTTTTATATTCAAAACTCACACATGCTTGCGAAAAACTCATCCTCCTCAATTTCTCTACAAATTATTTTGAAATTATTGAATCCTTGTGAATCATGGTCATAGTTTGATTGTTGTTTTCTTACTAACCATATTTACAAAGATATTTTGTGAAATATAGTCCAAAAGGATCAAATCTCCACTAAAAACTCAATATATAGGAGTTTTAGGTCTTAGGACCGGACTAGTATGCTCCATTGCACTGGACTAGTCCGGTGTCTCAGGTTGTTCGGACCCAGTCCGAAGGCCGGACAAGTCCGGATATCTGACCGGACTAGTCTGGCCCTTGGGGACTTAACCTCCCCAGGGAGCCCTCGACCTCTCCACTTCCATTCAAACACTCTCTCTCCAAAAACGCTCGAAAACCGCCTCCCAAACGGCGATTTTCGATTTCTTCCACAAAATCTTGATTCCAATCGGTGGATTGAAGCCCTAAGGTGCTTAGGAACCTTCCACCAAGCATCGGAGGCCGATTCCTCACTCACATTTCATCGAATTGAGGATTTGAAGAGGTATTCTTGACCTAACTCCGAAATCCTTGAAATTCAATTCTTTTGGGTCCATTGATAGAAACTTCTTCACAAATGTTGTTGTACACATCAATGTGATCATGTAGCTCCATTTTCGTGGTAGGATCCGTAGTTTTTGAAAAATTTTCCTAGATTAGGGTTCTTGCTATGTGAACCGGACTAGTCCGGCCACAGGGCGGACAAGTCCGACCTAGTGCGGACTAGTCCGGCCCTTGGGCGGACAAGTTCGGGTTACACAGTGAAAAACCTAACCTAGGTTGATTTTGTGAATTCTATCAATTTATCTTGCCTCCTTGGACTTATACAAATTCCCTAGCTTCTCTTGTCAGCAATCATGTCAGACAATGAATATGTTTCTCCTTCCAACTCCAAGACCGAAGCGGAGAAGCATACTCTCTTTCGCCAGAAGCAAAGAGAGGATCAAGAGATGGTTGTTGCGTACTTTTCCTCTCAGAGGGCAAAGAAGACGCAGCGTGAGGAGCACAACTCTATTGCTGCCGAGGCTGCCCCAAAAAGAAAGAGACGTGTTACCTTGGGTGAGCAAGCCAAGTCTCAGGGGGCGAGGACCTCCAAAGATAAAGGCAAAGCCCCAGTTGATGCTGCACCCAAGAAGAGGGTGATTGTGGCCAAGAAGGCTGCAAGCAAAGTCAAGAAGGGTGCCACTCAACCCATTGGCCCCTTGAGGATGTCTTCTCCTGCACAGAACCCAAACCGTGCAGCTGCCTTCGACGCCAACATCTTCAAGGGAAAGGGGGCTGAGAAAGCATGCAAGATGAGGAAGTTCAGTGTTTATCAGCGTGACAGGAGCACGGTGGATCCCTAGTTCTGGTGTGACTTCCACTATGACTACTACAGGACGATCTATATGACCAAGAAGACTCCTGTCATAGACGCTCAGTGGATAGACTAGGACTACATGGCCCAGAAAGATCATCAAGCTTTCAATGCTGTGATTGAGGCTGTCGAGAGGCATGGCCTGAAGAAGTTCATGGCCTTCCAGTACGACTGGAATGTGGAAGTCATAACTCAGTTCTACTCCACTCTCTACTTCCACACTAATGGGGACAGGAGGATTACCTGGATGACCCATGGAGAGCAGTACTCCACCACCTATTGGGAGTTTGCTCAGTTGCTTGACTTGGAGGATCAACTGGATAATGAGATCATCATTTCAAATCTGAAGCCAGTTTATCGGGACACCTTGGAGTATATGTATCCAAGTCATGCACAGTATGAGGCCGGGCATATCAGGAACATCAAGCCATTCTATAGTGTTCTCAACCGGGTCCTCAGAAAGACCATTGCCCCCAAGGATGGAGATGTGGGGTTAATACAAGGCAATTTGAGGCACTTAATGGTCCTCATTGATGGAGATGTCCGCTTCAATGTGGTGGACTATATCTTTGATGACATATTCAACATCTCTCACACCCCAACCGATCATGTGGATATGCTCCATACATCATGTACATGATCGAGAAGATCTCCGGGCTCACATTCAAGAAAGACATCATTCATCGGAGGCTTCGACCACAACTCCCTACTCCGGAATCGGCTCCTCCTAGGAGGAAGAATGTGGATCCTCCCGCTTCTTCCTCTCGCTTCGTGCCATCTCCTCCACCACCTCCGCCTTCAACACAATGCAGGAGTGGCTTCTTAAAATGCTTCAAGGCTCTGTTCTCCTCGTGCCAGAAGATGGAAATTTGGCAACGTCGCATGGAGCGTTGCAATGAGAAGTATCTCAAGGCGATGTGCGACAAGCTGGACATTCCAATGTCCCCCGCCGAGGAGAGCGATGGTGAGCTCACTTCCTTTCCCGAGTTCACTGCCGAGGAGCTTGCTGAATTTGGAGAAGTTGGGACTTCCACCGCGGCCCCGACCGATGATGATGCACATCTTGACCCGGAGGTCACGGAGAGCGACAGCGAGCCCCAAGGCGGCAACGACGACTCTGACACCGATGATGAGTAGTCCTAAGGGCCCTTCCTCTCTTCTTTTCCTTTTTGGTGTCTTGATGCCAAAGGGGGAGAGATAGCTTGGCGATGATAGCTTGGATGGGCACTTACATCTAGGGGGAGATATAGGGAGTGAGATGTGGGGGGGGGGGAGATAAGATAGATAGACTATTTTGTGAGAGTATTGATCTATGTTGGACTTATGTTTTAAACCTTATTTCAATATTTATTGTAAGACTTAATCTATGTAATCATGTATTCATGTATCTTGCCTAAATTTGTGATGTGTTGCCTCATTTAAATGACTATTTTTGCATAATCATTGTCTTATCACACTTTATGAACACAACACTTAGGCACCCCACCATAACATGTATATGTATGAGAACTCTCTCAATATCTCTTACTCATGATGCATACATTGAGGGGGAGTCACTCATACAAATACATGTTATGAAAGCAAATTATTAACCTTATTGTTGAAGTCTTAATGTGTTGTCATCAATTCACCAAAAAGGGGGAGATTGAAAGTGCATCTAGGCATCCTAGTGTGTTTTGGATGATTGATGACTACAATTAAGAGGCTAATGAACTTAGTTGATCTTAAGCACAGGTACAATGATTGAAATGAGATGAAAACCCTCAAAAAGGAAAAAGCTAAAACGGGAGTCAAAGACTCAAGCGTAGAAACTAGAGTTTCTATGGTATTGAACTTATGTGAGTCGTATCATGTGAGAGGGTGGTTGTATCATGTGCATTGAGATCATACCAAGGGGCTCAAAGTGGTGGTTTAGAGAAAACCTAAGTGAGAAGCCTAAAATGAGAAAAACCCAAGGAGGCTGGACTAGTCCGACCATGGCAGCCAAGTCCGTTTTGAGACCGACCAAATGTCTCTGGAGTGAACCTGAGTGAATTTGGAGCTAAGTCCGAGAAGTCCGGACTTGTCTGTTTTTGGACGGACCAAAGCTCTCTGGAGAAGTTCAGACTTGTCTGTTTGGGTACGGATTTGTCCGTTTGAGACTTAGTGTGACTGACCGAGAGAAACCCTAGGGGGCCGGACTAGTCTGCCCCTGTGGCCGGACAAGTCCGGGCCAACCCAGAAAAGTTCGTTTTGGAACGGACCAAGTGGTTCTGTTCCACTTCGGACTAGTCCGTTGTTGACCGGACTAGTCCATTGTCTAGTGACCGTTTGAATTTGGAAATTTGGCGAGAAGCGTGACGATCGTTGCTCCATGTGGCAGTTGTCGGGAATTGACCAGGGGTCAGTGGTCCCATAGGGCCGGCCTAGTCAGGGGTTTGAGGCCGAACTAGTCCGCCCCTTTGCTGATGTAAGCACAAGGGGCTCGGGACCCCTATAAAAAGGGGACCCCCTGGCTCATTTGAACAGGTCTTGAACCCTAGCACCGCCACAAGCATCCTAGAGCCTTCCAAAGCCTTCTACTCGTCCTACTAACCCCTAAGAGCAAATCTTGAAGAGATTAGGGTTTGGGGAGGAGAGTAAAGGAAGATCTTTGCGCTTTGGCTCTCGGTTTGATCTCCTGCACATTGTGTTGTGTTGTGTGGATTGTGTGTCGTGTCCTCCTCTTGTATTGATTTGTGGGAGCCTCAAGTTGTGAGCAGCCCCATCAAACTTGGTGATTACCCATTGATATAGTGGAAACCAAGCTGGCCATCGTGGTGGCTTCGTGAGAGAAGGGTCAAGTGGGACTCGATCCTTGTGTGGACTTCTCAACGTGGGGGTAGGCTTCTTCGTAGAGATGAACTACGGGATAAATCTCGTTTCACTTATCTTTCGCTTTTTGTGATCACTAGTATTGCTATTAGGGTTCACTTTGCTCTTATTGACTTACACTTTGATCATAATTGTGAACTTGCAATCTAAGTGTTTAAACTTCACAATCTGAGCTTCACAAGTTTAGTACACATTGCTCATATCTTTTGTGAACTTTAATTCCGCAAATAACTTGTAGAAATCAAGTTTTAGGGTTTCCACCCTGTGCTGAGCGGACTAGTCCGACCCTGTGCAGACTAGTCCGGCCACACGAATTTAATCTTGTTTGATTAAGTAATTTCAGGTATTATTGCCTATTCACCCTCCCCCCCTCTAGGAGACTTTCAATTTTCCGCTGCTTATGTACTTTTTTTAGACCTAGATGGTTGTTTATATAATAAAATGATGTACTCAAACACGACACTATTTAATTGTATTTCACTTTCGTCTACACATGTATGAGTCCAATTGATCCTGGTATACATGTGGAAAGCATCTGGTCGCCTTCTTAAGACAAGGTGTGACATAGTAGTATCAGAGTCGTGTTGCCCGTAGGATGCGAGCCTAGATATAAATGGACCATTAAGTACTTTACTATTTTCATAAAAAAACTCTTACAAAATTTCTTTGTATATCCTACCTTGTCTTTGTTTCCTAACCCCATTTGTCTTCACTATTCTAATCTTCTAACACGCTTCTTCTCAACTGTAGATGACCAGCACTCACCAGACCACCACATAGATTTAGAAGAGAGGGTTGACCCACCACATACCACAAAACTTAGGAGTAGCTACTTTATCCAATAATGTAATAAGACGAGTAGAGACATGTTTTGATCCTAAGTTGTGTTGTTTTGATTTGTGACTGTTTGCTTGTTTGTGGGTGTGATGTGTGTTGTGTAATGCTTTGGCACCTTGTACACAACCTCATCTTTTTACTGAATAAAATAATATTTTCATAAACTTATTCTCCTTGATGCATATAGTGGGAATCGTATATAATAATAGTTACTCTCTTATCTTATTGTTCTAAAATAACATCCCAACATCAGATGATAGGTAGAGGAAGAGGACATGGTCATGGTGTACCCATAACAATGATGAGGATGACAGAATTCCGATACCACAGTGGAATGAAAGGGGTGCCCATGAATTCCGATACCAAATCAAATGCGACAAATGAAAGCGATGCAAATGCAAATGATGGAAAATCTGACGCAGATCGTAAACAACATGTAGCAAGCCCAACAAGCACCTCAACAATAACCTCAGCCTCAACCACAACAAGCACCAAGACCAAAATATTGTCTGAGAGACTTCATGAACACTCAACCTCCACACTTTTCAAATGCAGTGGAGCCCATCGATGCAGATAATTGGATAAAGATGATTGATAGTATATTGAGGATAGTTCAATGTGAAGGAAGAGAAAGAATACTCCTTGCATCTCATCAACTCTCCGGATCTGCAGCTGACTGGTGGACCGCTTATACGTCTGCACATGAAAACCCAGATAACATAACTTGGCAAGAGTTTGTGCACAACTTTCAGAACCATCATGTGCCCGAAGGCAAAATTCAAGCAAAGCGTCAAGAGTTCCTCGCCCTGAAGCAAGGAAATATGAGTGAACGTGGGCATCTAAACAAATTTACACAGCTATCCCGTTACGCCCCTGGATATGTGGACACCGATGTAAAGAAGCAATTTTGTTTCAAGGAGGGGTTGGATAAGGAGATACAGTTGATGATGTCCTCTAGCGACTATGCTAACTTTCAATATCTAGTGGATAAGGCTTTCACCGTGGAAAGGAAGAAGAAGGAATGTGATGGGGAAGATCGCAAGCGAAAGATGGTGATGAGGCAATCCTTTGCCAACAACAACTGCCCTCGCTTTAATCCAGAACAGATTGCACACATAAGTCGTCCTACCAGCTCTATTTCACCAGTGCCATATACCTAGCAAGGTCAGCATATGCAACATCCACGTTATTCTCATCCAATAGGGCAGCTGCACCATAATCATCAGTCAGGCAATAAAACTCAAGGTACCAACATGACTAGGCAATGGTACCAATGCAGTGAGAGAGGCCACTACTCTTTCGGTTGCCCGAAAAAGCACTCGACACATAATCCATCGCTTGTCCGAGTCAATAACATGTCCTTGGAGGATGTTCAGAGTGCATCTGAAGTGGTGAATGGTATGTCTCGTGATGATTCTCACTCTACTACAATATTACATGATAGCGAGGAAAGTTTACCCTAATGTAAGTTAAAGCATAAGGAGGGTAGCCTATCGGTTAAAGCTACCTTGAGACATTATGAGGAGGAAGATAATTGACATGTGTAAGATGCAAAGAAAATACAACTCGAAGGAAGAAACGATGTGAAAAAGACAAAGAAGACCTCAAGAGCCAGTTTCCGATCTCTTTCTATAGGACGTCCGAATCTCGAGGGCGAGATTCATTTTAAGGGCGGTAAAATTGTAACACCCACATGTTTAACCAGGAAAAAAACTTAAATATTTAATTAATGGCAATTTTTCAATAAAATAAAATAAAAATAAAAGAATAAAAGAAATAAAAATGGACTTAAGGCAAGTGCATCATATTTCATGCATGTGTGAAAATTTTTGAAATTCAAAATTCGTTAGAAATTTGTTTTAAAGTTCAAATCCTTAAAATAGAAGTAAAACAAAAAGAAGGAAAAAGAAAAAAAAAAGAAAAGGAAAACTCACGTGGGCCCAAACTTCGCGCCGGCCCAACTCCCCTTTTTCCGTGAGCGCCGGCCCTCCCCGCGCCTCCCCTCTCCCTCTCTCTATCGTCGGGGCCTGCGCTGTCGGCTCCTCCTTCCCTGAATTGCCGCGCCGCCTCTGTAACGCCCGCACGTCGCATCGTCCACTTCCTCTCCATCAATGTCGGCAGTTTCTCCTCAATCAAGCGTGTCATAGTGCCCAATGATGCCGCCATGTGTTACTCCTCCAAACCCCTATAAAACCCTGGTCGATTCCCCTCGAAAATCATTGCACTGACACCCCAAACCCTAGCCACCGTCAAACTCGGTAATGGAGACTTTGTTCCCGTTGATTCACCCGATTTCTCACCACGAAACCTTGTTTTACGTGTTCGCCATGTCCTCAGGAGCTCGTCGGACATCGAATCCCGAGGAAAAGCCGTCGCGACACTGACTTCATCGAGCGCTGCCCAGTTCCGCCACCACTTGCCGTCGACGCCTTGTTTTCACTCCATTTCGGGCCTTGCGACGCCTCTAGGTGAGTTTGCCTCGCCCTCCTCTCTCCTTTTCCGCCCTATAGATGTGCCTTTCACTTATTTGCCGTGCGATTTGGGTCGCTGCCGGCGAAAATGCCGCCGCGGGAGCTCTGCGCCACCGCACGCCGCCACCCACAGCCATCGGGGTGGCGTGGCCCCTCGGTAGCCGTCCATTTCGTTTGTGCGACTGAGATTAAATCGTAGAATACCCCTTCGTTATTTTAAATTTGGCCATCCTCTTTAAATCCGACGGCCCAAATTGAATCCACATATAACCGTTGGCAAATTTTCAGATAACCCCCTGGACATTTCAAACCAGTCACAGTTTGGCCCAAAATTTTATAAAACAAACCCTAATCTTCCTTGAAATTGTGTAATAACAGTGTAATGAAGTAAAAATTATTGAAAGCCCCTGGAATATTAGAAAGTAGCAAATTAAATACCGAAAACTTATAAAATAACCCCTGTGCTTTATAAAATAGTTTCTAGCCTCTGGATTTATTGTGTTTTTGCAAATTTTCCCCTAGATTTTATAAAAATTGTTTCTAACCATCGAAAAGACCTCTTAGTGATCTCCTAGCCACACACCTACGGATGTGTGTAATGTGGTTGGCTACCATGGGCGACAGGGAGGTTTATTTAGTCCACCTGGCAATAGGTGATGAAATCACAAACTGTGGGTAAAGGATACACACTATGCAGAGTTTTGTCAAACTGTCTAGATAGTCGTGCTCACAGACACGAGCGGCTTGGGACCAAGTTCATAATCAGCACACATGGTTAAAAGGTGGATGGTTTGGGTTTGGTCATTATCTGGTCACTATGGGTTTATGGATGGGCTTCACCTAGATGTAGGTGCTTAACAACATTAAGGGTAGGTTGTAATTGCTATAGTGCTTTACTATTATTTGCCTTCCTTGTTATGAACCACATGACATAAACTTCCCCACTTGCGAGTACCGTTGGTACTCAAACTTGTTAGTTGCATAATCTTTCCCCCAGTCTACGAGGATGAAAAGGTGGAGAACCAGGACTTCTACGGAGATCCATACGAGATGTTCTAGGCTGGCGTATCCCCCGTGCAACGCCTGTGCTTGGATCCCCTTTGATTTATTTTCTGCTGCTTATGTACTTTTCTTCAGACCTGGATGGTCGTTTATGTAATAAAATGATGTACTCGAACGTGGCACTATTTAATGGTATTTCACTTTCGTATACACATGTATGAATTCAACTGATCATGGCATATATGTGGAAAGCATCTGGTCGCCTTCTTAATACCAGGTGTGACACATGCTCACAATCCCGATGAAAACACTTAGACCTCATCGCTTAAAGAATTTTCCACTGAAGAGGAGCGAATAGCTGTTGCAGAGGAAGGTACAGCGGCATTCTGACTCTTGCTAGGAAGAAGGTAGGCATAATCTAGACCGCATGCGCCGATTCACGTATTAGCATATATGAGCATCTATAAACTCTACTATAAACATCCCAAGTCCAGTAAATCATGTATGGCTATAGAGTTAAATCTATTGTGACCTTGACCTCCACTTTTAAGAGTATTCATTCTTGTAGTGTATTACAATTCTAGAGTTGATGTATTAAAATATATTATTTTGTATATGTGCATAATCATATCGCTAGCTGACGTGATTAAGATAGACGAGGAGCACGACTCAGAGGAGAAGGACTAGCGTGGACCTGCAGCGAGGAAAAGATTTGCCCAAGCAGCACGGAAGAGCAAGATTTTCCCAAGCAACATCAAAGACAAGAAAAGGAGGAGAACGACGAGAAGCATCGCATAGAAGATCAAGCTCTGACTATTGACATTTACACTAATTGCAACATAAGGCAAGCCCCATTTTGCATTTAAGTTGTTAATATGTTGTGCTTTTATAATCTATACGATGGTAATTGTGCATTAAGTCTAGGGATGTATGATGCTGCACATGCATGACCCTTGAATCCCTAGAGTCTGGTTAGAATAGAATTTAGTATGATTTCAACTGATATATTAATGTTGAGGAATTGGATGAAAGTGAGTTGAGGATTAGGGATGGAATTGGGTCGAGGAAAGTAATGGAGATGAAAAGATTAATCTGAGATCGGGCAGGAAGTTTAGGACGCTCAAGAACGTGGTTCTGTGAGCATAGTTTCTGCATGTGTCGATTGAAGACCGTATCATGTGTGGCCCTACTGGACAAGTTTGAATATGTATCGGACGTATACTGGCTCTAGTGGACCCAGCAAACTGATGTACCATGCTAACTTGGTTGTTGAGGCATACCCCATCGTCCTAGACACCACACACGTCATGAGGAGAGTAGAGGCCACTGCGGCATGGGTCGTTATGAGAGTCTTGCTTTTGAGACGGCAGGACCGGCTCAACATTTGGGTGTCTTATGAAAGGTGGTTGTGTAGAATGTTATTGGGAGAGGTTGTACACCTCTTCTAGACGGGTGTACATGACGTGCAAGCTGGGTGTATCTTTATTTGAATCACCGTCGCTGGCGGAAGGGAGCATACTTGTTCACTGCGCTGTGACATAGTAACAAGTGGAGCTGGGTGGAACCTGTTGTATTGTTAAGCAACTTGGTTAAAGTAGTGGATAGTAGAACTAAAGTTATGATTCTAGGCAACTTCACTTGCTATTATAAAACTGAAGCAAGGATCCACTAATAGTGAACATTTACTTATTGCAGTTTAAATTTAAGTCTTAGGCTCCCAACATGTAGAATTCCATTCTTAGGTGAGACGGTTAAGTCTTGCTGAGCCTTGTGCTCACGGTTGCATTTATACGAGTTTTGCAGGTATATATCTATGACGGGTTCCTAGGCTTTGCCCACGTCGGGGTTTATAGCCAATGGAAGCCCTGGACACCGCTGCTTGCTTCTGTAATGCTAGAGTGGAGTATTCGCGGGCTGGATACGACCGCTACTGCTGTAGCGTATGTTCGAGAGAGTAGTACAAAGACTTCCACTGATGTAAGCTATTTTGTATAAAACATTGAGATTAATGTAAGTTGCTCACTTCTGTTATGAGTTCTTTGTTCTTCTGTTTTGTGCTATTGGGTGTCGCATCGCACGACACCATCCAATGTGATTCCGGTTTGTCTGGACCCTGGTCCTCACAGATTGCCTATGGAGTCAGAGTCGCCAACGCTAGATTATTTACCGCTGCAATAGAATCAAGGTACATTTTTTATTCGTGACATGACTAAATTGTTAATGTCATTTATGATGTTGATGTGTATGTGTGTAGCAATATCCTGGGCACACATACAATGTACTTGGTTCGTTCTCCAGAACCAGGTGCCACAAATTTATATCAGAGCCGCGTTGACCGTAGGACGCAAGCCTAGGTACAATGGACACCATAAAGCACATAGAAACTATTTTCTAAAAAGCTATTTTCGAGTTGCTTGCTACTACATTTTATTTTTATTGATTCAACCACTATAAAGTGTTGTTTGCTACCTCGTCTCTCCTGCTAATTCAGCTACACCTTGAGCTGCTTGCTGCTGCATTTTGCTGTCCTTTCCTCTCCTTTTGGACTGCTGCACAATCTAGTTTCCCTGCTACTTAGCTGCAGTACGTTGAACATTTGCTTCTTGTCTGTTGCTATATTTTTCTCTTTTCCCTCCCTTTTTGCTGCAGCACAACCTCTGTTTTTCCTCTCTTTTACTGTTGTATTTTAACACACTCTTGACTAAATATTCTTCTAAATTGTACGTGTATTTGCTGGTGTGCCGAAACTGATTTTTCGGCTTCCTTGTTGCCGTCGCATTCTCTTTTCTTTTTTTTTCTACTCGCTGCTGCAACTATTTCTGTCAATTTCAGCCACTTGATCATATCACTTGCTGCTACGTTTTCCTTGCTAATTCAGCCGCGTTTAAAGTGCTTGTTGCTGCGTTCAAAACTTTCTCTACTATTATCTTCTTGCAAAATTTATGCGTTTTTCTGCTATAATGCCTTAAATATTTGCTTCTTTGCTTGCTGCTGCATTTTTCCGTTTTTCATCTCATTTGCTGCTGCTTTTTAAATGCAATTTCAGCCATGTTTTGATGTGCTTGCCGCTGCAATTGTTGCTAAAATTTTCATGTAAAAATGTGTGATTTTGCTGCTGCACACCCTCTATTTTTCTCTCTTCTTTGCCGCTGCATTTTAAAACACTCTCCACTGAATATTTTTCATATTCTCACATATGTTTGCTATAGCACTGAAATTGATTTTTCCGCTTTTTCCTCGCTGTCCCTTTCTTTTTTCTTGTCCCTCCTTGGTGCTGAATTTTTCATGCTATGCACATCTTGAACTGATACACATAGAGCATGAACAATCAACCCATAAGGATGACCGTACCCCTCTAGCTCTTCCAACGAAGACATAGAAGAAGTAAAATCAAAGATGGATTTGAGAAGCGTGCACTTTAAGATCAAGACCTTCTGGTCACGGAGAATAGAGGATCGAAGGTTGCATCTTCACCGACAATCAAGTTCATGGGAAGCACGTCACCTGCTTGGGAAACTGCTCGTGAAGAGCCAGCAAGCCAAAATCATTGCTCACCCTACCTAGATTGCCACCTTGACCTTGCCTCAAGCTCGTAACTGAAAAAAATACAGGATGCCTTCACCTTTCTGTAACTCAATAAATTTATAACTCTCAAATAGGATTTAAGTCTAATCTTGGTTAATATGTACTAAATGCTTAGTTCATTAGTGCGCTAGATTCAGTGGTGTGATGACTATTTGATTGCTTTCTTGTATGTTTGTGTGTTTGGATGTGCATTGTAGAACACTTATATATATATATATCCATATCCTCATCTATTAATGGATAACTTAGGATCATATAGCTTGATGCATGCATATAGGTAGGGATTCCTTCCACCTTCCTTCATTCCCATCTCTATTGCCGTGAAAGATGGTCACCACTAGGAGAATCACTATCCCGGACGAAGCTACATGAGAGCGTGAAGATGTTATCAAGAGTTTTCTCATCTCTTCTCCAATCCGTCCGAACCTCGAGGACGAGGTTCCTTTTAAGGGGGTAGATTGTAACATCCTTAAATTTTCAAACTTAGCTAATTCAAATATAAAAAGGAATTTATAATTTTTTATTTCCAAATCTCTTCTTCAAGTCATCTGAATCTCAAGGGCGAGATTCATTTTAAGGGGATAAAATTGTGGCACCCTGGTTTTCGAGTTTTGGCAAATTAAAGTAATAAATGGGAATTTAGAGTTAATAATAGGAAGATATTATTTTTATAAAGAAAAATATAAAATATATGCATCTCATACTGCATTTTGCATTCATCCTCAAGCATTGAAATTTAATTACCAAAATAAATACGCAAAAAGTAGTTTGTTTTCCATCAACTGTGAGATAAAAGAAGTAAATGAAACTAAAAGTATGTATATAAATATAATAGTTTAATTATATTATGAGTTCATGCAAAATCATTAAGTATGATGAAAATGAAGAAACATAAAAGAATTAGAAGAAAGAAACAAGTAAAAATTGAGCCAGGCACCAGATTAGTCCGGACAATAATGGACTAGTCCGAAAGCCTTTACGGGACAACAACGGACTTGTCCGGTACAATACCGGATTAGTCTCGTATCCACAGTCTTAATCAAAATTTTTTCCCACCATGGACTTGTCTGTTACAACAGCAGACTAGTCCGAAGTTCCTTACTGTACAACCTCCGACTTGGGTGGCACGACACCAGACTTGTCTGATGTACCTCTCTGTATCGGGACGAACTTGTCTGACATTAAGCGGACTAGTTTGGTACCCTACAGTTTGATGTATTTTAACACTTCACAAACTGGACGTATAAATAATAAACATGGAGTCAACCGCTAGTCAGATCGCGAACCGCACAAAGAGCCTTACCGCAAGCAAAAGAAAAATAAACAAACAAGAAATAGTAAATAAAAAAGGAAGGAAGAAAGAAAGAATAACAATTAATTAAGAGAATTAAATAAATAATAAACAAATAATATGAAAAGGAAACAAAACAAAAAGAGAAAAGTCCGTCCACCATGGTTGACCCCTGGCCGAACAACCAAAGATAATAATAAGGTAGAGAAAAAAAAGAAAAAAATAAGGAAACCACCTGCTGCCCAAAGTCAACGCCAACAGGCCGCACCAAAAATCTGGATGCACCGCCAAGGGAAAAAAAAAGTAGAAAAGGAAACAGATAGAAAAAAGAAAAATATCTACCGCTGGTCAGAGCCTAGTCTCGCTTTGTTGGGACTCCCGCCCGCCCGTGGCGGAGACGCGCCCACCAAGACCGATCGAGACTTCAAGTCACCGATCGAGACTTCAAGTCACGGGACTTGAGCCCCACCCCACGTGGTCCATGTAAATCTGCCCTGGTTATATAAATCACATAGTTATTCAAGCTTCTGCACAGCACATCGCGATTCAAGAGTGGACCAGAAAATTTGCGTTGTCGCCGCGTTTGCCGAGATGGACGCAGGTGAGGGACCCAGCGACGCACGGAGGCAGAAAAATAGTGCTGCCGCCACTGCATTAGACGAGATGGATGACGACGAAGAGACGCTGTCGCAGCCGCTTCACAAGATTTCGGAGGATGGTGATCTAACAATCTTTGGTGATTCCAGCATAAACGTGAACATGTCATCTCCAAAATCATCAAAAATTACGGTAAGTAGGAAGAAAAATATGTTGTTATATTTTCTCGAATTATATTATTATTAAGTTAATTGTATGTATTACATCGTAGGTGGATGATGCACGCTGTCAAACTGTAGTTGTTCCTAAAGTAGGCATGAGCTTCGAATCGGAGAATGATGCATACGACATGTATAACTCCTATGTGAGGACGGTTGATTTCAGTATTAGAAAAAACTTCTTAAGACGAAGACCGGATGGTACTATATATCAGAGACATATTGTTTGCAGCAATGAAGGAAAGCGAAGTTCACACTCATCACATGACACTTTGAAAGAGAATTCTATTACAAGAACTGGTTGCGAAGCTCGTGTTCAATTCAGTATTTCTCGAGAGGGAATTTGGACAGTGCAAAAAGTTGAACTCGAGCATAATCATCACCTTGTTAGCCCAAATAAAGTACACAAGTTACGGTCACAAAGAAGTGTTACAGAGGCAGATAAATTTCTAATCAATCAAATACGAGAGGCGGGAATGAGACCAGCGCAAGTATATGATTTTTTTAAACAGTGGTACGGTGGAGCCGAGAATGTACCCTTCACACGACAGGATTGTAATAATCAAATTGGTGGTCAGCGCAAGAAGTATTTGTCATCGAACAATGCAAAAACTTTGTTAGAATACTTGAAGGATAAACAGCTAGAGGATCCAGCTTTCTTTTGGGCCATAGAACTACATGAAGATGACGGTCAGATAGCTAACTTTTTTTGGGCAGATGGTCAATCTATTATAGATTATGCATGTTTTGGTGATGCCATCACTTTCGACTTTCGACACCACTTTTCAGACAAATAAATTTGAGATGCCATTTGCACCATTCCTTGGAACAAATCATCACAAGCATACTATTATTTTTGGAGCAACATTGATATATAACGAGACAAAAGCATCATTTATTTGGCTTTTTAGAACTTTTTTAGCAGCAATGGCGGGGAAACATCCATGCACAATCTTCACTGATCAATGTGCATCTATATCAGCAGCGATTAGTGTTGTCTTCCCAAACACATGACACCGTCTATGTTTGTGGCACATCTATCAAAATGCAAACAAACACCTTAGTCATGTTATAGCTGGTCACAAAAATTTTATGGCTGATTTTAAGAGATGTGTGTATGAGGAAAGATCAGTGACATGGTTTAATGAGTTATGGGAACAACTATTGATTCAATATAAACTTCAAGACAATGCATGGATGTAGAATTTATACAACTTACAAGAGCATTGAGCTATTGTATACAGGGATTCTTTTACCGCTGATATGACTTCAACACAAAGGAGTGAAGGTATGAACAATGTTTTCAAAAAATGGTTTCGCAGGAAACTCGGTATCTTGGAACTATTAGAAGAATGTGACAATTGTGCTGCAAGTCTTCGAGAAAATGAGTTGGATGAAGACTTTAAGTCACGTCGCTCCAACCCAGTTTGTTATAATCAAGATTTACCAATGTTGAAGACTGCTGCAGAGGCATACACGGGAAAAATTTATTTGGAATTTGAGGAGCAATTTAAAATGCAGCTTTATGTCTCCTCTAAATTGATACACACTGAAAGTGAAGACTTACAATGTAATGCCTATGGAACGTCAAGATGAAGCAATTGTCATATTTAACACGGAAGACCACAAGATATTCTGTTCTTGCAGAAAATATGAATGCACTGGTATGTACAAAAGATTAATGGTTATTTACTTTTCCTTGTAGTTCATATCTAAATATTTTATCGGTGTAGGTATATTGTGCAAACATGCTTTTCGGGTACTCAACATCAATGAATTTTTTGACTTGCCACATAAGTACATCCTAAACAGGTCGACCAAGTATGCAAAAAGAGGGTTACAATCCGAGAAAATTACAATTGATAAGAAGTCTTTGAAAACACATGCCGCACGAATCTCACGAAAGGCGACTTCTGTAGCATTAAAATGCTCGATTTCAAAAGAACTTCTTGAACATTTGGAGAGAGCTATTGATAAGCTGGACATTGATGCAGATAAGTGTCTGACAAACAAACCTATAGACTGTTTGCAAATTTCACAGAGTGGTACTGAAAATGAGGATCACATTTTAAAGGGCCGAGTTTCATTTAAAATCCCTCCTGTGATCAAAGGTCCAATGGGTAAAAGAAAGAAAAGTGTACTTGAAAAGAAGAAAGGCACCAGGAAAAAGAACGCACGAAAACAAAATAATGGTAACTATTTTACTGTACCGTCTATTATTTCTTGAATGCACATGTTAATATAAATTGATTCGTTGTTATACATCCAAATTGTAGGAGAAGAATCAAGTAACGTTGAAGATAATAGTGTTACCATTATGGAGGGACCAAACAATTTTACTAATACAATGATCAACGCTATGCCTAATTTGATGTAAGAAGGATATACAAGTCTTTTGCTTGGACATCATTTAGATAGTTCAGCTGCATGGAGATTACATTTTGATGAAGCTGCAGATGATACAACATTCCAGGAATAGAGCAGTTTAGTTGTTGTCAATTACATTTCCCACAACTGTTAATCTCGCCTGTCATTACACTTCAAAGAACCTCTACTATTTTCGTTTTTCACCATGAAGAAGTCTCCAGACGTCGTGGTCTTTGATGCCCCCAGAGAGATCCTACTATTTGGTTTTTCTGTTGATCCTATGCGCAGTCGAGTTCTTCACCTGAAATTATAATTATGTTACATTAGCGCATTATAGCTGTATTACTGTTGCTGCTTTCAGCTCAGGCCTCATGAAACACAACCAGTAATGTTGATACATTAGCGCATTATAGCTGTAATGAAACTTATGTATCAGTAACGGGGAAAATGCAAACCCTGTAACTGACCCAAGGTGCATTCCACTATAAACAAGAGACAACGATCTGCTTCGCTCTGATACAGGAACCCATTTCGGAAGAATATTATTCATTGCAGGCATGTCAACTCTCTGAGACAAGAATATGCATGTTTACTATACTTGTATTAAGTTCTGGATGCAAGATTGCAACTAATGAAGCCATAGCTCACCAATTCCCATGAAAGCTCGAGCAACAAGTAGAAATGGCAAGCCAAGCTGTGCTGCAATAGGCGTAAGTGCTGTATCTACCCATATCACACCGAAACAAAGGACAGTCTTCCCCCAACAGTATCTACCCATATTCCTCCAGCTATCTGCAACCAATGGGATTATAGTTAGTGCAAAACAACTAGAGTCTGTGATCCTAGATACAGATTTCCTGCTGAAACAGCAAAGTGCTTGCTGACCTGTGTTAGGAGGTACCCCCAGAGAAGAAAGATGATTGAATGAGACCAACAGTTTGTGGGTTCCAACCAAACTCTGCGGACATAGGTAGAATAGCATTGCTCATATTTACCTGCAAGCGATGGTAATATAAACACCATGAAAACAAATAGCAATGCTATGCTGGATTGTTTGTGCAAACCATGAAGGACCAGCAAGCTATGAGCCCTGGGAGCAACTAGAATGCAATCAGGTGTTTAGTGCAATCGTGCACTCTCAACCAATGGATCTGTATACAACGGTTAGTGCATCTTTTTATTTAACCCCCTCCACTACACCTCCGCCTGGTGGAGGGAGTTAAATAATAACAGGTAACGACCGTAGGATGCAGTTTTGATGATTATGGATGCTTGATTGCACGATTGCACCAAACCTTTGATTGCATAGTAGTCATTGCCGTGAGCTCTAATTAGTGTAGGTCAGAATTCTAGAAATAAAGAAATAGAATGTGCAAGCTGTTGATTTCAAAATGAGTTTTCTATGCTCTCCTCAACAGTAAAGCAGAATATCAGATGTGCAACCACATTACTCAACTACCACTACAAGTTTTCAATTATCCAGAAGAAAAAAAGTAATACTAGAACTAGAAGTGGCGATGCCTGAGGGATTCATATTTCTGGTGAGCACTGAAACACCTCTCAGTTCGGCGCGCTGGTGGAGATCGATCCTTGAAGAATCATTTCCTTGGAGCCGTCATCGCGTCCCCGTTTCTGATACCTGAGAGGAGGGCGAATGCGGACGTGAGGGAGGCTGCCTGCGGCGCGGCGATGAAGTTCGGCACCCGCGAGGGAGGCTGCCGGCGGAGCTGGGCGGCCGCAGAGACGGAGCTGGACGGCCGAGGTAGGCGGACGCGATGGAGGCGACAGAGCTGCTGATCGAGGCTGACGGCGTACGCGGGGAGGTGGGGAATTTTGCCATCGATCTGTTGAGCACCGCAACCGACAGGGGGTGAGCTGAGCCGCTGAGCTAAGCCGATCGGCCAATCCAGCCGAAGTGGTCGTGCGGGCGTGGGCGGGGCGGCGCTGCCTGAAGATCCACACTGGGACACGTGTTAATCATCCAGGAGATGCTGTAAAGAGAGGAGTTTGCAGCAGTGCTGCATAATATTTTTTTCCGATGCCTAGCCGCCAGGAAACGGAGGAAAAGCGCCACGGCGAGGAAGAAAAAAAAAGAGAGAAATAAAGAAGAGAAGGAGAAAGGAGTCTCTGTCTGCCGGAGATCGTCGCGCCGCCGTCATCTCTGCCCTCTCTTGAGCCATTCAGATCCCAGGGTCGTCCCACCAACACTACAAACCCATCCGACTACCCCTTTCCCGAGCCTTTCTAATGGTCCAAATAGTACTGGCAATACACTAACTAGTCAGCTAAACCGCTTGGCCCTGTGGTGGCACTGTAAATCCTGAATGGTCACTCCACGAACCGGTCCTTAGATCTAAAGCAAGCAAAACCACCAAAATAGTCCAACCCATTCCACATAACGGGCTTGCTTAGAGCCCTAGACACCATGTTCCTAAAGGGTCATTATTATCAAATTCCACCATTAATGTGTTCAATAGTTCATAATTAAGCAATTTGATTGTTTTCCAAACCCAATTGAGTATAGCGAAGCAAAAATTTAAAATACACTTCCCGACTCTCTACATTGTGTTCAAGCGACAAGGGTGGTCATACAAGACTACTAAACTCCTATAATTAAGTTTCTCATCAATTTGACACAAGCATGCAATTTTTGCAAACAAAACATTTAAAAAGCTGAATCAAAATGATCAAGGACACTTCCCTTGCTCTTGAGCTTGGTTTGGATCGAAAGCTTCGAAGTTCTGGTTCTGCAGGTCCTCGAAAGCACTCTCTACAGCGACACACTCTATTCCGCACAACAAACATGCAAAACAAACATTACAATAAAAAATGCTCAAACATTACTCAATATGTCATGATATGTATGATTTTTGCAATTGTGAGGTAAACCTTGTTAATGAGTTGCTATTAATGTTTACTAACTGCTTACAATGGTTTTTAACATGTTTGAACAAGTTCCGAATTGATTTGAGTTAATATGGATTCAATTCGGGAATAACATATTGCAAAGCCTGACAAGTCTGGTATCAAAGTTGGACTAGTCCTCCCTGACCAGAAACTGCAATTAGAGTTTTTCTAGACAACGAAAATTGGGGTTAAAACTCACGTGGAAAAGTGAATGAAGAGGGTATACCGTGAGTCTAGAGATCCAAGGATCATGAATTGGGCGTGAAACTTTAATCTTGACGATTAGGGTTGATTGTGAGGTGTTGAGGACAATTTGGTGATGAAGAATGTTGTTGATGAGAAGTTGATAAAGATCGTGCTTGATTGATCTTCCTCCTTCTTCTCCTCCTTCTCCTTGCTGCTGGATCTTCACTTGATGGTGGCACACATCAAGAACACAGTAGCGAGGGTTTTGCAACGTGATGGAGAGGTGTGGGGGTATCGAGTTGTTTATATAGGGGTGGAGTGGTAGGGTTTTGGGGTAATTCCTAGTAGAATTCAGTGGGGGATGAGTAGGGGTCGAGGTGGGGTCCACTTGGGCTCCTCTGAGGTTGGGCATGAAGTTCTTGGGCCGAACTAAGACAATTACCCCATAACTTAACGTGGAAGAAAAAACACAATTCGAGTTGGACTCTGAAGGCCTGACTAGTCCACAAGGATGGCCAGACATGTCCATTTTGGAACAGAGACAAAATCGGGCAAGTCCGATGCCGGACCCTGGACAAGTCCGGGGTTGCAAAGAAAGGTTTCCGAACTAAAAATTTGGCAAGATCGGACTAGTCCGCTCAGTAAATCGGACAGGTCCGGACAACAACAAAAACTCAATAAGACTAGTTCGTGTCGTGCGCCGGACAAGTCCGAGCTCTGAAGAAATCTGAATTTTTCCAAAATAGAGGAGGGACACCGGATAGTCCGCAGTTGCGGCCGAACAAGTCCTCACTCTAACAGAATTTGCTGATTAAACCTAAATTCATTTTAATCTTGTTCCTTTTAAGGTTGCTTTATGTGAAACATGTATGAGGATGCATGCAATGCATTATGCATGAAAATGAGGGTGTTACAAACCTTCCCCCCTTAAAATGAATCTCGCCCTCGAGATTTGACGCGAAAAGAAAGAGATAGGGAAATTCCTTCTTGAGATCATCTTCCCACTCCCAAGTTGCTTCCGATTTTGTATGATGTTGCCATTGCACTTTGCACCATCGAATCACCTTGTTCCTTGTGAAACTCTCCTTGTTTCCAAAATTTTGATAGGTTGCTCAACATAGGTCAAATCTTCCTCAAGCTCCAATTCTTCCATCGGTACTTGCTCTTCTGCAACCCTCAAGCACTTCTTGAGCTGAAAAACGTGCACATCATGAACATTGAAAAGATGTGCTGGCATCTCCAACTTATATGCTACTTCTCTCCGTTTGTCCAAAATCTTGAATGGTCCAATATAGCAAGGTGCCAACTTGCCTTTGACATTAAACCACTTATTACCTCGCATAGGTGACACTTTGAGGTATACGAAGTCTCCCACCTCAAAAGCTAAGCTTCTTTGTCTATTATCTGCGTAGCACTTTTATCTCGACTTAGCAGCTCTCAAATTATCGTGAATTGTCTGAACTTGCTTTTCAACGTCCTATATTACATCAGGTCCAAACACTTGAGTTTCTCCTCTCTCATTCCAAAACAATGGTGTCCTATACCTTCTCTCAAACAATGCTTCATATGGTGACATCTTCAAGCTTGCTTGGTAACTTTTGTTGTAAGAGAATTCAGCATATGGAAGACATTTGTCCCAACTTCCTCCATATTTCAGCGCACAGGCTCTTAGCATGTCCTCAAATATCTAGTTTGTTCTCTCAGTTTGTCCATCCTCTGAGGGTGATAAGAAGAACTGAAATTCAATTGAGTTCCCATTGATTCATGCAGCATCTGCCAGAACCTTGAGTTAAATTGGGAACCTCTATCAGATACTGTTTTCTTTGATACTCCGTGTAAAAACACTATGATTCACATATACAATTCTATCAACTTTGCTCCACTATAACTAGTCTTTACATGAATGAAATACGATGATTTCGTCAATCGATCAACAATAAATCATATGGAATCATATCCTGCTGAAGTGTGAGGCAAACCAACTATTTAATCCATACCAACCTCTTCACACTTCCATTCCAGAATCTTCAATGGCTGCAATAATCCAGCTGGTCTTTGATGTTCAACCTTGACACGTTGACTTACATCACATAATGCAACATATTCAGCTATGTCCCTTTTCATACAATCCCACCAGTATCACATCTTCAAGTCCTTGTACATCTTCGTACAGCCAGGATGGATGGAGTAAAGTGAGTCATGTGCCTCCTTTAATATCAACTATCGGAGACACTTCTAATTAGGCACAACAATCATTTTTCCAAGGCATAGAGTACCATGGTCGTCCTCATCAAATACGAATTTTCTCCCTTCTTGGGTCCTTTCCTTGATTTCCTGGATTTTCTTATTGTTGGTCTGACCTTCTCGAATTTCCTGTTCCAAGGTTGGATTTAACTCCATTATTCCCATCTTATTCACAAATCCAAAATTCAACCACTCAAACTCCTTGCATAGCTCAGATGGCAACTCCCTAACAGTAAGCTGGTGGCTTGCTCCCTTTCGACTCAAAGCATTAGCCACTACGTTGGCCTTTCCTGGATGATAATTAATTAACATGTCATAATCCTTAATGAGTTCCAACCATCGTCGTTGCCTCAGATTCAGATCCATTTGCGTGAATATGTACTTGAGACTCTTATGATCCGTATAAATCTCGCACCCATGGCCAAGAACGTAATGTCTCAAAATCATCAACGCATGCACTACGACTACAAGTTCGAGATCATGCGTAGGATAATTCTGCTCATGTTTCTTCAATTATATGGATGCGTAAGCTAATACTCGGCCTTCAACCAATTCATTGTCTTGAAGCATCACAATAGATATCAAAGCTCTTGCTCGCATCTAGCAATACCAACACAGGTGTTGTTGTTAACCTCTTCTTTAGCTCCTCAAAACTGTCCTCACAAGCTTAAGTCCACTTGAAGGGCTTCTCCTTCAAAAACAGTTCGGTCATGGGCTTCGCTATCTTGGAAAAGTCCGTGATGAACCGACGGTAATATCCTGTCATTCCAAGAAAACTCCTTATTTCCTTCACATTATGCGGTAGTTCCCACTTTAGCACATCTCTAACCTTTCCTATGTCGACTGACACTCCTCCTCCAGACATGACATGGTCTAAGAATGATATCTCTCTCAACCAAAATTGGCACTTGTTAAACTTGGCATCCAACTGGTGCTCTCACAATTTTGCAACGTCAGCCTTAAATGCTATTCGTGCTCCTCTTCACTCTTCGAGTAGATCATGATGTCATCAATGAACACTACCACGAAATTATCAAAATACTCCATGAAGACCTTACTTATAAGATAAATGAAGTACGTGGGTACATTAGTCAACCCAAATGACATGATCGTATACTCATCCGATCCATACCGTGTCCTGAAAGCTGACTTAGGTATGTATGATGGTCTAATATTCATTTGAAAATATCCTGACCAAAGATCAATTTTAGAGAATATTTTGGCTCCCTTCAATTGGTCAAACAGATCCTCTATGCAGGGTGGCGTGTACTTATTCTTAATGGTCACCTCGTTGAGAGACCGGTAATCCACACACATTCTTTGGGATCCATCTTTCTTATCTACGAAAAGCAATAGGGCTCCCCATGGCGACTGTGACATCCTGGCTCAAGGATTAATAGGATTGATAGAATAACTCATACCAACAAGGTATACCTTCTTTTCCGAAAGCCCACCTGCAATGAACTCCGAGTTTAAGCGTGCTTGGCCTAGAGCAATTTACGGATGGGTGACCGATCGGGAAGTCTTCCCGGGTGCTCACGAGTGAGGACAAAATGCGCAAAAAAGACTAGTGTTGGTCTATGGGGCTAGTCTGTGATCCTAGGGAGCTGCCAGAAGTAACGACGGCCAGGCTCGTCATGGCTGGTGTGTTACAAAATGGTATCAGAGCCGACCCTCGCGGTTTTACGGGTGCGTACAGGTCAGGGACGTCGGTACGTCTGCATGACGCGTGAGTCCTCTAAGAGGGACACTGTATGGTATGTATGCCAGTACTTAACGTATGGACGTGGCCAAGAGACGACGTTCCTGTCTTGGGAGTTGACCGGCGAGGACGTCGATCTTCTAAGGGGGGTGGATTATGACATCCTGGCTCAAGGCTTAATAGGATTGATAGAATAACACATACCACCAAGGTATACCTTCTTTTCCAGAAGCCCACCTGCAAAGAACTCCGAGGTTAAGCGTGTTTGGCCTCGAACAATTTACGGATGGGTGACCAACCGGGAAGTCTTCCCAGGTGCGCACGAGTGAGGACAAAATGCGCAGAAAAGACTAGTGTTGGTCTGTGGGGCTAGTTTGTGATCCTAGAGAGCTGCCAGAAATGACGACCGTTAGGCCCGTAGTGGCCGGGGTGTTACACCGACGAGCTTGGGCATATAAAACCCTTCTCTAATTTCTCTTGAATCTGCTTCTTGAGCTCCACAAATTCCTTAGGAGCATCCTGTATGGCCTCTTTGCTATAGGTGCAGTTCCAGGTATTAAATCAATGATGAATTCGACGTCACAATCAGGTGGCATACCTGGCAATTCATTAGGAAACACTTCTGGGTACTCCCGAACAATTGAAATTTCCTCTAAAGTTACTTCTTCTGCATGATTTACCATTGCCTTCTTGGTGGTAGGCTGAACTGCATTGAATTCTATACTGACTCCCTCCTCGTTTATCAGTTGCACTGTCCGAGTGGCACGCTGAATCATTTCGTTATGCTTCCTTGGCCAATCCATTGATGTCCAAGCCTTGTGAATTCAGTACTATAAGGTTGGTGAGGAAATCTACCCCCCTTATGGAAATACTTACTTTTGGACATACTATATTCGTCCTCATCTCTCCTCCAGGAGATTTAACCAAATGTGTATACTTCAGATATGATATAGGCTGCTATGCTTTGCAACATACTTTGATGAGATGAATGAATGGGATGCTCCAGAATCAAATATTATAGTAGCGGGGTTGGAGTTTACGAGAAACATACCAATCACAACATCTTTAGCTTGCTAATCTTCTTCTGCAGATACATGGTTCACCTTGCAACCAGCGAAATTTTGTGGTCCTCGGTTGCCTTGAGTTGCTCCTCCAGTAGGCCTAGGATTTTTCCTTGGAGCATTGTTCATTTGTCCCTGACCTGATTTTGGGCATTGATTTGCAAAATGCCCCACTTGACCACAAGTAGAGCAAGTCTTTGCACCAGTGGCGCCAGAGAAGTTAGGGCGAGGCTAATTCTGAGCATTTGGCAATAATATTTGGACGCGGTGCAGGCTGCATAGGTAGGCGAGGTGCTTGCATGGATGGGTGTTGCTGCATTGGCTTTTGCAGTCGCGATGGATAAGCAGGGCGGTATGTAGCAGCAGACGAGTTGTAATATGGTGCAGCAGATGAAGCATAGTGAGGACGAACATTGCTTCCTTGTGGCTGTCCATGATGTGGCATCTTGCTCTTGTGATCTAGCTCCATCTCACGAATCTTGTTCTCAATCACAATGGCTTTGTCAACCAGCTTCTGAAAGTTTGCATAGTCAGTATTGAGCAACGAAACTTGAATTTCATTGTTGAGACCTCTCATGAATAGATAATGCTTCCTGTTATCAGTATGATGTCCTCTGGAGCATATCTAGACAGTTGAGTGAATTTGTTGAGATACTCATTCACACTGATCCTTCCTTGCCTGAGGTTTCCAAATTTTAGTCTTCCCAGTATAACTCCCTTGGGTACAGAGTGAGAACATAAACTTTCCTTGAATTCAGCCCAGGTGATTCTTTCATGATTAGCGTGGGCATTGCATAGAGATTCCCACCAATCTTCAGCAGCTCCAACCAACTGGTGTGAGGCAAAAAGAACATTTTTTTTGTCACTGCAATAGATAATAGCAAGTTTCTTCTCTATAGACTTTAGCCAATTATCAGCTTCCATAGAGTCTATGGCTTGAGCAAAGGTAGGCAGCCTGGTCTTCATGAACTCTCCCAAACGGTTGTGGGGTGAAGGGGGTGGTGGTGGTGGCGGCATGTGGAGCTGATTGTTGTTGCCAGCTTGTAGGTGTCCCATGGTTTGTATCATGGTCTGCATGAGCAGGTTCTACATAGCTAACAACTTCTCAAGGTTGATAGCCCCAAGTCCAAGTCCATTGTTGTTTTGAGGTGCTCCATTGTTTTCCTCCTCACCATTAGCATTCCTTCGGTTGCGAGTCCTTGACATCAGTTGGTTAAATAATAGTAGAGTCGGAAGATTTAAGAATTTGAAAAGAGACACCCCAACTATATGCATCAAGGTATGTGTAACTAAACAAGTCTCTTATTAAAACTAAAAAAACCATATTAGAGGATGTGAACAATGATCACACAACCCTCAACTACGTGCGGATGTGGACAAAACGCTGAGCATCTCCACATTACACACCAAGCACACAAACAAGCAATCATACAATCCGCACACCAAATCCAAACGAGCACTAACGAAATACATGGATGGACTGAGAATGGGTCATCGGTGTGTGAAATGATGGTCGGTGCAAGTGTGGGACGCAGGTTCTAGTCAACATTCTATTTGGGCAGGAAGAGACAAGAAAAGACATGGCAACATCGAGAAAGAAGTGGAAAATTCAATTTCAGCGCAACAGCCATAAATCAAGATGAGATGATGTACATTTGCTCAAAAAGATGGAAAAGTGGCAAAAATTGTAGCAGAAGCAAAAGCATAAATTTTTCCACATTATATAGCTAGTGGAAGGCAAACTAATGCAAAACAGGCAAATTTTGAATAGGAAAGAAGTTCTAAGTGATTTATGGTGTCCATTCTACATTGGCTTGCGCCCTACGGTCAAACACGGCTTTGATACCAATTCGTCACACCAAGTTCCAAAAATGAACCAAGCGTGATTCATATGTGTGTCCAGGATGTTTAACACACATACACAAGTGAATCACAAACGATGACTGTCAATGTTTGGAACCGGCAGATCTCCCGATACTACTTTTGGTAGATCGAGGAGTTGTAGTTCAGTAATGGGCCCACATAGATTCAAGAAGGTGAAAGACACGTGTACACAGGGATTTATGTGGTTTAGGCCGCCTGAGCATAATACCCTACTCCACGGGGTGTGTTGGTGATGTATTAAGCTTGTGAGTCTAGAAGAAGCTCCAGAAGAAGAAGCTCGTCTGCTCAGGGTGTTCAGTAGTGGTCTGGACTCGTCCTTTGTGTATCGTCGACCAGTCCTTTTATAACACAAGGAATGATCGTTACAACGTTAGCCTGGCCCGACAGGTGGCCCCGGCGGTTACACATGCTTGATACACAATAAATGGAGTTAATTACCCTTAATAGCCTAGTAACGAGCCTTAACAGTGTCGTTACCAGTATTAAGGACCATCTGATCGTGTGTCATTAATATGGCATTAATGACACTTAATCGGGTCTTAAAGTTTCTGATTGATCCTTGAAGGTCCGGAGCCGTTGGGGGGGTCCACCGGCCTGATAGTTGAAGTTGAAAGTCCGGCGGTTGCCACATGGCAGCTCCGGAGCTCACCATCGCGGACGGGTAGGTCTGGTGCGACACGTGTCAGTACCGGAGCTTCCCTTTGTCAGGGGTTAGGTCCGGGGGTGCCATATTAGTATTCTGACCGGAGCTTCCCAGGTGTGGGTGATAGCTCCGGTCTTGTGATACACGTGGCGGCCCCAAAACTAACCATGTTAGGGAAGCAAGTCCGGCTATGTCTGACATGTGCGGCCTTCGGAGGTCTTAAAATCTGGTAGATGGAGTTTCCTTGTGATCTTTGCAATCCCAAGGGGTATCCAGTATGGAGGGTACCGACAGTGGCCCCCTGGACTCACCTCCGGGAGAGACCTTTTGTATGAGGTCATTTCGCCAGAGGTGGGTCCATTCTTCGGTTTCTAAGCCGTGTCTTCAAGGGTCTTTGGTTGTGCCATTGGCGGTAGTTCACAGTTAAACTTCCGCCGCGTGGCGTATCTTGAAGGCGGCAGGTGAGATCTTAGCATGCGGATCTCACGCAATTGAAGGTCACCGGTTCCCGATACGAAAATCGTATCGACTTCGCGTGCCCTGTCAGGCCGCCGACTTCGGGTTTCCCGCCTTTCATGATGACAACCATTTGCCTGGGGTAAGAACCTCGGCTTGATCATCGGGGTGGCCCCGGGCCCCCTTGTCATTGGCGGGGTGAAATCTTTGACTGGTATTGTCGGCTTCTCTGCGGTTTCCATCCAGGCGTTGCGGGGGCTTACTTAAGAAGGAAAGCACGCACCGTTTGGGGTTCTTTACGCCTTTCAATCGATCTTGCGCTCAAACCTTCCAAACTTTAGCTTGCCTTTCCTCTCCTGCCTCGCTGTGCCGCAATGGAGTTGGGTCTCCGCCAGAGCCGACTGAAGACCGATGACGATTTGAAGAAGGTCCGGGCCCTCATGGGATGGTCCCCTGACTTCTTCAACCACCTGGTCCGCGCCGGCAAGCTTCCGTTCAAGAAGGAACACGTCGGCGACATGGTGTACTTTTCTGCGTACGCTATGGTGGGACTGATCCCACCTTTCTCCTCCTTCTTCTTGATGCTGCTAGACTATGGTCTGCAGCTTTACCACCTTGGCCCCCACTCCATTCTGCTGGTGTCCATATTTGTCCACTTCTGCGAGATGTGGGTGGGCATTCCACCCTGCATTGAGCTCTTCCGCACCTTCTTCACTGTCCAAACCACAGGCCGGAGCAACGAGTACCTTGGCTTCTACTATTTTAAGAAGCGCAAGAAGTGCCCGTACAAGTACTTGCGGTCGTTCCCTTCTGGGAAATGGGACGACTGGAAGAAGGATTGGATTGTAATCAGGGTGGAGGAGCACGAGAAGCTGGAGCTGCCGGAAGGCCTCCCCAACATCGACACTGCAGTTTGGAGTGAAGCTCCGGTGCTGTCGGATGCCTTCGATGCTGCTCTGACCAGGATCCGCCTGTGTGTGGAAGGAGGGGTGACTCCCCAGGCGGTGTTTTGCAACTTCCTGACCAACAGGTGGGCTCTGTTGAAGAGGAGGGAGAAGTTGGCTTGGGCTCTCAACAGCATGCTGGACAACGACCGGATCTTGACCGGTTTGAAGTCCAACATGGAGGGTGCCACTTTAGAGTTCCACCTGAAGAAATTCCAGCACGGCATCGACGTCGAGGGCGAAGATTGTGCTCCTCCGCCAGCTTTCCTTCCACTGAACATGGAGGCAACATTCAGTAGGGAACTCCAGCGGACGATGCCGGTGCTTGACGACCTAGGTGTCGTTAAGAGGCGCTCGACCACCGGTTTGGCGATCTTTGAAGCTCCGGAAGGTGGATCCGTCCCCGCCCCTAAGCCAAGAACCAAAGTCGTCAGCAAGGGCAAAGAATTGGCCGAGCCCTCGAGCCGTAAGAGGAAGCATGCCGACAGGAGGGCCAGGCATACTTCTTCCACGACATTTCCTTCTCCCCAGAGGGGAAGGTCTACAACGACATCGTCTACTCCAGTTGCGGCACCTTCCCGGGGTGCTAGCTCTGGCCAAGTGACTCCGGTCCCAAGGCCAGCTGAGGGCTCCGGGTTCGGGGGTCCTTCTCGGTCGAGGGGGGCCTCGACCAGAGCAACACTGGCAGCAGCAAGCTCTGGGGGGCCCTCCGGGACTACCACACCAGTGTCGGCTGGGGCCAGTCTGGAGCGTCCGGAGAAGAGGTTCCGCGGGAACTGGTGCGGAAGCCTTCCGAGGTAAATTTTGATTTTTTTCCTCAGTCAGTCATTTTATTGTTAACTGTATTTTGGGTCTCTTCATCCTTCATCCACAGCGTGCCCAAAAAAGGGCTGAAGCTCCGGCCCCTACAACAGCAGTTGAGGCTGTGCGGGCTGAAGCTCCAGCTTTGATTCCTGCGCCGCCCCAAGAGGTGGCAGAGGCTGCGGCAGCCCCAGCGCCGGCTGTCGTAGTTTTGGATGACTCATCCCCAGAAGCTCCTGTGGTAGCACTGGTCCACGGGACTGATGATGTACCAGCAGCGCTAGCCTTAGAAGTTGAAGCTCCGGTCTTGGATGCTGTGATGTTGGATGCTCCGGCCGCAGAGCCAGGGGAAGCTGTGATTCCGGCCCTAGAGCAAGATGTTTTTGAAGCCCCAGCAGTCGAGCCGGTGGTTGAGGAGGTCCCGACGGTAGAGCCGGGTGTTGATGAAGCTCCGACACTTATGCCGGTTGTCGAGGAAGCTCCGGCGATAGAGCCAGTAGCTGCAGAAGTTCCGGCAGTGGAGCCGGCTATTGCAGAGGTTCCAGCGTCCGAGCCAGTTGCTGCAGAGGTGTCGGCACCTAAGCCTATGGTGGTCGAAGCGCCAACGCCGGAGCCCATGAATGCTGAAGCGCCAGCACCCGAACCAGAGGCGGAGGAAGTGCCTACGCCGCAGCCAGAGGTAGCTTCTGCTCCGGTCGAACCTTCAATGCCCGCTCCGGAAGCAGTGATCCCGGAGGTGCCCGTTGCCGAGCTAGAGTGCCGAGATGAAGCTGCTGGCCCCCCGCCGGAGGGACCAATTGTTGATGATCTGGCGGCTGGGCCTTTAGAACCAATTCCGGAGGTCAGTACTTCTGCTGCAAGCACTTCCTTGGCGGCGGCCGGGGCCATCCCGGAGGATGGCCCTAGTGCCGTGGAAGCTCAGGGTAACGCTCTCGTAGAGTGGGACCCAATTTTTGTTGCTGAAGATCCGCTGGAGCCAGCGGAGATGTCCCCGGCAGGTCCGGACCCAATCCCCCTATCATTGTCTATCGACAACGCCTGCTCCAGTCTTCACCAAGTCCAACTGGCCTTCTACCACGACAGCTAGGCCCTCGAGGAGGAGCGCCTGTCGACTGTCGGAGTCGGCAGATCTCCCTACACTGCTAAAGTGATTGGGGAGTTTGAAGTTCGGTGTGGGCGCGCGGAGATTCAAGAAGGTGAATTGGAGTTTGACACAGGAGACACAGGAATTTACGTGGTTCGGGCCGCCTGAGCGTAATACCCTACTCCACGGGTGTGTTGGTGTTGTATTAGCAGTAAGAGCTTATCACGAGTGTATGGGGTACGTATGATCGCCCGTGAACGTCCCTGAGTGTATCGTTGTCCTATCCTTTTATAGTACAAGGGCAGGCCGTTACAAGCTAGCCTGGCCCGACATGTGGCCACGGCGGTTACTAGTATTGATACACACTTAATTGCTCTTAATAACCCTGTAACAGGCTTTGACAGCACCGTTACTGGTGTTAAGATCGTCCGTTTAAGTGTCATTAATATGGCATTAATGACACTTAATCAGGTCTTGATGTCCTTGGCTCTCCTTTGAAGATCCGGAGCCGTTACAAGGTCTTCCGGAGGTTAGAAGCTGAAAGGTCCGACGATTTGACACGTGGCAGCTCTGGAGCTTGCTGTGGGGAGCAGGTAGCTCCGGGGCTATCAGACACGTGTCAGGTCCAGAGCTTCTCTCGATCTGGGGTTAAGTCCGGAGGTGCCGTTTCGGTACGTGGCCCGGAGCTTCCCCCTTGTGGGCGGTAGCTCCCGGTTAGTCGTACACGTGGCGACCCAGGGATTAACCATGTTGGAGAAGCGGGTCCGGTTATGTCTGACAGGTGGGCCTCCGAGGGTCTTCAAACCAAGTAGATGGCTTTCCTTTGAGATCTTTGTAACCTCAAGGGATGTACGGTTTTTAGGGTACCGAAAGTGGCCCCCTGGACCTACCTCCGACGAAGATCACTGGGGTGAAGTCATTCCGTCGGAGGTGGGTCCATCCTTGCGACTCTTGAACTGAGTCTTCAAGGGTCTTTGGAGGTGCCGTTGGCAGGGATTTACAGTTAGATCCCGCCGCGTGGCACACCTCAGGCGGCAGATGAGATCTTTGACGTGCGGATCTCACGCAATTGAAGGTCGCCGGTTCCCGATATGAAAACCGTATCGGTTCCGCGCGCCTTTTCAGGCCGCCGCCTTTGGGTTTCCCGCCGAGTGATGACAACCGTTCGCCTGGGTAAGAGCCTCGACTTGATCGTCGGGGTGGTCCCGGGCCCTCTTGTCATCGGCTGGGTTGAATTCTTGAATGGTATCTTCGACTTCCCTGCAGTTTCCATCCAAGCGTTGCGAGGGCTTACTTAAGAAGGAAAGCGCGCACCGTCAGGAGTTCTTTACGCCTCTCATCTGATCTTGTGCTCAAACTCCCAACTCGTGCTTAGCCCTTCTTCTCTTGCCTAGCTGTGCTGCGATGGAGTTGGGTCTGCGCGAGAGTCGCTTGAAGACCGACAGCAACTTGAAGAAGGTCCGGGCCCTCATGGGGTGGTCCTCGGACTTCTTCAACTACTTGGTCCGTTCTGGCGGAGAGCTCCCCTTCGAGAAGGAGCGCGCCGGCAAAATGGTGTACTTTTCTTCGTACGCCATGGTGGGGTTGATCCCACCTTTTTCTTCCTTCTTCTTGATGCTGCTAGACTTCTATGGTCTGCAGCTATACCACCTTGGCCCTCACTCCATTCTCCTCGTGTCCATCTTTGTCCACTTCTGTGAGATGTGGGTGGGCATTCCCTCCTGCATCGAGCTCTTTCGGACTTTCTTCACCGTCCACACCACCGGCCGAAGCAATGAGTACCTTGGCTTCTACTACTTCGTGAAGCGCAAGAAGTGCCCATTCAAGTACCTCCGGTCGTTCCCTTCCGGGAAGTGGGATGACTGGAAGAAAGATTGGATAGTCGTCAGTGTGGAGGAGCATGAGCGGTTGGAGCTGCCCGACGGCCTGCCCGGCATCGACACGACGATCTGGAGTGAAGTTCCAGTGCTGGCGGAAGCTTTCGACCCCGCCTTGACCAGGATCCGCCAATGCGTGGAGGGAGGATTGACTCCCCAGGCGGTATTCTGCAATTTCCTGGCCAACAGGTGGGCGCCGCTCAAGAGGAGGGAGAAGCTCGCCTGGGCCCTCAACAGCGTGATGGACGAGGATCGGGTTGAGACCGGGTTGAAGTACAACATGGTGGGGAAGACCTTGGAGTTTCACCTCAAGAAATTCCAGCATGGCATCGACGTCGACGGTGATGACTTGACTCCACCGTCGGCCTTTCTCCCTCTGAACGTGGAAGTGGAGTTCAGCAGGGAGCTCTGGCGGAAGATGCCCGCACTTGACGACCTTGGTGTCGTCGAGAGAAGATCAACCACCCGGGTGGCGATCCCCGGGATGCCCGAAGACGGCTCCGCTCCTGCCCCACAGCAGAGGGTCGAGGTCGTCGGCAAGGGCAAGGAGCTGGCGGATGAGCCGGAGAGCCGGAAGAGGAAGCTGCGACATACTGACGGAAGGCCCATCAGGCCCGCTGCTCCCGCCTCAGTCCCTTCTCCCCAGGGGGGAAGGTCTTCTGCCACTGTGGCGACTGTCCCCGTAGTGGGGTCCTTCCGGGACGATACCGTTCCTGCAGTGGGATCCTCCCGGAGCGCGTCTGTCCCCGTGGTGGAACCCTCCTGGGGTGATAGCTCCGGGCGCACGACTCCGACACCTGGGACGGTGGGAGCCTCTAGGTCCAGGGGTTCCTCCCGATCGAGGAGAACCTCGACCCGGGAAACGCCCGTAGCTGCGACAAGTTCCGGGGGGCCTTCTGGAGCTTCTACGCCGACCGTGGCCAGCCCGGAACGTCCAGGAAAAGGTTCCGCGCAAGCTGGTGCGGAAGCCTTCCATGGTAATTTTTAATCTTTACCTTGGTTAACTTTTTAATTGTAGCGATTGTTTGTTGATTTTCTTCGTCCATCATCTGCAGCGTCCCCAAGAAGGGGAGTGAAGCTCCACCCTCAGCCACGATGTCTGAGGCCGTGGGAGCTTCTGCTCCTATCCCGGTGCCACCCCAGGTGGTGGCTGAGGCTGCGATAGCTCCGGCGCCGGCTGTCGTGGTCATGAACCTCGACTCTTCCCCAGAAGTCCCCGTGGTAGCGCCGGACAATGGGAGTGAAGACACGCCAGCGGCACCTGTCTCAGAGGTTGAAGCTCCGGGTCCTGGTGCTGCAGTGATGGAAGCTCCGGCTGTTGAGCCGGAGGAAATAGTAGTTCCGGCCTCGAAACCGGAAATTGCTGAAGCCTCGGCGGTTGAGCCGGAGGTGACTGAATCCCCAGCATGTGATCCGGTAGTCGAGGTAGTTCTGGCAGTTGAGCCGGCTACCTCCGAAGCACCAGCCGCTGAGCCGGTTATTGTTGGAGCGCCGGTCATAGAGCCGGTGGTTGAAGAGGCGATGGAGCTCGAGCCTCCTTCGGAAGAGATGCCTAGACCGGAGCTAGTAGTAGCTCCTACTCCGGAAGCGACAACGTCGGAGGTGCCTACGGCAGAGCCGGAGTGCCCAAGCGAAGTCGCTGGCCCCCTGCCCGAGGGGGTGAACGAAGACTTGGCGGTGGGGCCTTCTTCGATGGCGACTGAGGCCATCCCGAAGGACGGCCCTAGTGCCTTGGAAGCTCAGGGTTCCGCTCTCGTAGAGTGGGACCCAATTTTTGTATGTGAAGACCCGCTGGAACCAGCGGAGGAGACCCCAGCAGGTCTGGAGCCCATCCCACTGTCGATGTCTATCGACAACGCCTGCTCCAGTCTGCGCCAAGTCCAACTGGCCTTCTTCCATGACAGCAAGGCTCTTGAAGAGGAGTGCCAAACCCTTAGGCAGTGGCGTAACCGGCTCCACTTCGAGACCAAGCTGGCGCAGTCGAGGCTAGCGGATGACAAGGAGTGGATCAAGCGGGAGAAGATCCGCCTGGAGTACTGGGGCAAGCTGCTGGATGACAGGGAGAGCATGAATCATGCCCTCGACGCTCAATCCCGGGATATCTACGATCAGGCCAAAGCTGCCAATAACACGGCCGATGCTCGGCACGAACAGCTTGAGGCCATTAACACTGCACTCATCAAGCACCGAGAGGCGCTTGAAGAGAGGGAGAGACGGCTCGAGGATGAAGAGCAGAAACTCCTGGAGCTGCGGGATGACGTCCTGAGGAGGGAAGAGGAGCTCACTGAGAAAGTAGCTCTGGCAGATAAGGGCCTCAAGGAGCGCACCAAGAAATTGGAAGAGCGCTGCCAAGAGGAAGAGGAGAAGACCTGAGTGCGAGGGCAGGAACTCTACGAATACGAGTGTGCCCTTGTTGCCCGGGAGAAAAAAGTGGAGGCTAGGGAGAAGGACCTGGTCAATCGCCGGAACAAGATCCACCTCCGAGAGGAGGAGCTCGGAAGACTCGAGAGGCGGGTTGCTGCAAAGATTCAGCAAAACGCCAAAGAAGTTGAGCGCCTCGCCCGCGTGAATTCCGAACTGACGGCGGCCAGGAGATCCCTGGAAGAGATGAAGATCTTAAGGACGGCGGACTCCCTTCAGATTTGGAAGTTCCTGGGCAAGGCCAACGACGCGCTGACACCGATGGGTTTTAACCCCGTGCGCCCGGATGATCCGGAGCCGGACCTTGCGCTGCAGGCGTTGAGCGCAGCAGGCAGCAAGCTCTCCAAGGTGGGCGATGTCATCGTGGACCAACTCGAGGTTGAGGGGCAATCCCTGGCGAGGAACGTCACAGAGTATGTGCTGACGTGCTACACCAGCCGGAACTCCCAATTTCCTCTGGACCCGGTGCTTGAAGGCCCCGTCGAAGGAGAAGGCGAAGCTACCCGAGCCAGCGTATCGGAGGTCGCCCAGAAGGTCACCGAGTTCTTCCATAGGGTCTAGGACCATCTCTTTAGCTCTCACTTGTATTTTCTCTTCTTCTTCCTCAATTTTGTAATCCCTTGTCTCCAGATGTAATCTCCTGTCTCCAGATGAATGAAATCCCCAGATTTTTGAGAATTTCACTTTTTGTCTTCAACACTTATCTTCACTTGGCCCCCTGGTAGATGTACACAACTTGATTGTGAACATGTACCAAAAGGATATTGTGCTTTGTTGAAGACTCATTGGCTCCGAACTTGTAGAATTTTAAGTCTGAAGTCTTCGATAGTGAAGGCCCCCTGAGGTTGTCGGAGCTCAGAAGCTCCGGCATTGTCCATCGCTGGAGCTTGGTAGCTCCGGCAATAGCTTCTATCAACACGTAGAGCGTCGATAGTTAGTCCTCCGGGGTGTCGGAGCTGAGTAGCTCCGGTAGTGACCTTTGCCAACACTTGGTTTGTTGGCAGCAGACTCCATTTACGGGGTCTTCTCACCATCTTATATTCAGTGTTAACGGTTGGCCCCCTTGGGGGAGTCGGAGCTTAGTTAGCTCCGGCTTTTCTCCATCAACGTAGACTTTATTTTTCCTGCACACTTAAGTCAAGAAAAATAGTAAAATTCATTCCTTGTCTATAATTTCGTCGCGGCTTACGATTCTCAAGAAAACTTTAAGTTGAACGTGATTTTAAATACAACCGGATGCGTTGCCTTTTCTCTTAGATTCAACTGTTCATGGACCCACCTTACTTCGGCCGGCCGGGGTGTAGGTATAGTGGCGTACTTAGGGTGCTTGACCAGGCTAAGTCGATTGCACACTCCAGCCCTAGATTGGCTTGGCGGCTTTCAGGTGAGTTGGCCATGAACGATATTTGAATCCAAAAGAACTGACAATACAACTCGAATCATATATAAACCGGTCGAACTAAAATTTCTTAAGAATTGCACGTCTTTGTTATAGACAAGAAAGAGAAAAATAAAAATGTTGAGCCTGTACAAAATAAATGTACATGGAGTCTATTTCACATGAAAATGTCTTTCATTATAGGTCCGAGGTACAGGGGAAACAAGCACACTCTTAGGGTACGGAACCAGGCTAAGTGTGTTTGGTTTCTCGTTTGACCCAGGGTAGTTAGCCACACTTTTAGTCCGGAGACTGTGACAAGTGCTGCATGAACTTTGCGGACCTTTCGGGAAAGGTCTGGCTGTTCTCCCGGAGGAACTACCCGACTCTGTACAATGACTCTATAACATACATCTCAAGTTACTCTAGACTCACCTCCGTGGTGTTAAGTGTAGAACTTACGGAGGTGCTCGATGTTCCAAGGATTTGGGAGAGGTGTCCCATCCTCGGTAGCCAAGCGAACGCTTCCGGGACGGGATACTTTGATCACTCGGAAGGGCCCCTCCCAGCCGGGGGAGAGTTTGTTTAACCCTCTCTGGATAGTATTCTCCGTAGCACCAGATCACCTTCCTCGAGCTGTCGGTTGTGTACATGCCGCTGGTGATAACGCCATAGAGCTTGGGGGTATCGGGCATTCCAAACAGCTGCTTGGCACCTTCCCTCCTCGAGGAGGTCTAGGTCTTCACGCCGGAGCTGGTCCTGCGCAGCTTCGTCGAAGGTCCGGACCCGGAGCAAACCCAAGGTGATTTCCGGAGGAAGGATTGCTTCAGCTCCGTACACCAAAAAGAAGGGTGTTTCTCCGGTTGACCGGTTTGGAGAAGTCCTGTTGGCCCATAGAGTGGGCGGAAGCTCTTCGATCCAGTTGGCTTCGTGTTTTTTCAAGCGCTCATAGGTGCGCGTTTTGAGTCCTTTAAGGATTTCAGCATTTGCTCTCTCGGCTTGGCCATTGCTGGCTGGGTGAGCTACAGAGGCGTAGCAAACTTGTATGCCGAGGTCTTCGCAATATCCTTGAAATGCGAAGCTTGTGAATTGAGTCCCATTATCAGTGATGATTTTGTTTGGGACTCCAAATCTGCTTACAATGGATTGCAGAAAGTTGATAGCAGATTGCTTGTTGATCATCACAACTGGAGTCGCTTCCGGCCACTTGGTGAACTTGTCAATGGCGACGTACAGGAACTTGTAACCTCCGACGGCTCTTGGGAAGGGTCCCAAGATGTCCATCCCCCACATAGCGAAGGGCCATGTAGGAGGTATCATTTGTAAGGGCTGAGCCGGTGTATGAATTTGCTTTGCATGAAATTGGCATGCTTCACATTTCTTCACCAGCTCAGTGGCATCCTGAAGCGCTGTAGGCCAATAGAAGCCATGGCGAAAGGCTTTTCCGACCAGCGTGCGGGAAGATGCGTGGTTCCCACACTCGCCTCCATGGATTTCTGCGAGAAGTTCGCAGCCTTCTTCCCTTGTGATGCACCGCATTAGGATGCCGTTGGCACTGCGCCGATAGAGATCCCCTTCTACCAGCATGTATCTTTTAGACAATCTGACTACTCGGTCAGCGGATACATCATCATCAGGAAGGATGTTGTCTTTCAAGTAGTTCCGGATCCCCGAGATCCATGCATCGGAACTGACTTGAGCATTTGAGTCTTGCGTGCTGGGTTGCTCGGAGCTTCCGGCAGCACCTACGACCCTTGATGGCTGCCATGGTAACAGGGCCATCGGGACCGTCAGCTTCGGGATGCTGATCTCGCCCCCTTCGCTCAGTTCGGCAGGCTGAGCTGTGGGTTTTGACAATCTCCGGACAAAAGTTCCGTCAGGAGCCGGAGCTCCGGTTGACGCTTTCGTCGAGAGTTCGTCGGCTTCAGTGTTGTGGGCACGCTGAACATGGTGGAGGTCTAGGACTTCAAAGTCCTTCTGAAGCCTCTGGACTTCTAGGAGGTAAGCAGCTAGCTGGAGATTGTTGCAGGAGCATTCACCCTTCACGTGCTTGATGATGAGCTGTGAATCTCCTTTGACCAGTAGTTGCCGGACACCGTATGACAGCGCCACCTTTAGCCCGTAGATGAGTGCTTCATACTCCGCCATGTTGTTGGTTGCCTTGAAGTCAAGGTGTACCATGTATTTCACCTTCTCCCCAGTCGGTGCAAGGAGAAGGATTCCAGCTCCGGCCCCTGCTTCTGCATGGAGTCGTCGAAGAAGAGGGTCCAGTGAGGCTCGGTGAAGGTTGGAGCTTGATGCTCCGTCTTCTGCTCGCTGGGGCCCCCTGGATTTGATGGAGAGGGAGTCCATTCTGCCACAAAATCTGCCAAAGCTTGACTTTTGACTGCTTGTCTTGAAATAAATTCAAGATCAAATTCAGCCAATTCCGTTGCCCACTTTGCAATATTCCCAGTTGAATTGGGATTATGCAGGATTGCTCGAAGTGGATAGGAGGTCACCACCGAGACTTTGTGAGCTTGGAAGTAATGTCGAAGCTTCATGGAGGCAATAAGGACTGCATAGAGCAGCTTATGCACCTCTAGGTATCGAGTCTTGGCATCATGTAATACTTCACTGATGAAGTATACCGGGCGTTGAATGGTCCGAACCCTTCCGGAGGGGTTCAGAGCTTCCTCTTCATTGATCCGGACCCTCTCAGAGGGGTCCAGATTCTCTTCGGGGACCTCAGGGTTCTGGCTGGAGGAACCCGGAGCTTCTTCAGAAATGACCTGGACCCTCCCGGAGGGGTCTAGGTCTCCTGAAACGACTTCTTTTGGGTTCGAATCTGGGAGCTGGGACCCAGACTCGCTTTCAGGAACCTCCGGACCCTCCCGAAGGGGTCTAGATTCCTGAGTGTGGGGTAGTTCCGGTCTCTCCGCAACCAGAACCATACTGACGACTTCGTCAGTAGCTGAAATGTAAAGCAACAAAGGCTCACCAGGGTTCGGAGCTACCAGAATTGGTAGGGTGGTGAGGAACTGTTTCAGCTCCTGGAATGCCTTCTCTGCTTCTTCGGACCATTGGAATGGTCCGAACTTCCTCAATATCTTGAAGAAGGGAAGTGCCCGTTCCGCCAGTCTTGATATGAACCGGCTGAGGGCTGCTAGACATCCAGTTAACTTTTGGACGTCTTTGATGCGGGTTGGTGGCCGCATGTCTTCAATGGCTTTTATCTTCGCCGGATTAGCTTCTATGCCCCGGTGACTTACCAGGAAACCAAGAAGTTTTCCGGAGCTAACCCCAAACACACACTTGTCCGGGTTTAGCTTTGTGCAGGTGGCCCGCAGCTTGTCGAAGACAACTTTCAAGGTGTTGAGGAGTGACTCCTTGTTTCTGACCTTGACCACGATGTCATCGACGTACACTTCCACTATGTCTCTGATGAGTTCTTCAAAAGTTTTGTACATAGCTCGTACAAAAGTAGAAGTTGCATTCTTGAGACCAAAGGGCATGGCTGTGTAGCAGTACAATCCATCTACTGTGATGAATGAAGTATGCTCTTCATCCTCCCTAGACATCCTGATTTGATGATACCCAGAATATGCGTCTAGGAAACACAGTAATTCACACCCGGAGGTGGAATCCACTATCTGATCTATTCTAGGTAGTGGGAATGGATCTTTTGGACATGCCTTATTTAGTGTGGTGTAGTCGATGCACATCCGAAGCTTCCCGCCAGCCTTAGGCACAACGACTGGGTTCGCCAGCCATTTTGGATGGAAGACTTCTCGGATGAATCCGGCTTCGAGCAACTTCTTCACTTCTTGTCGGATGAAGTTCTGTCGCTCTACGGATTGCTTCCAAGGCTTCTGATGCACAGGCCGGGCATCGGGGTAGATCTTCAGATTGTGCTCAATCACTTCCCTGGGGATCCCAGACATTTGTGACGGTTGCCAAGCAAACACGTCAACGTTAGCCTGGAGGAAAGTGATGAGCGCGAGTTCCTATTTGTCGTTCAACCCTCCCGATATACGGGTGGTTTGAGCGGCATCGGAACCAATTTGGACGACTTTGACGGGAATGTCGGTGTCGCCGCTTGGCTGCACACGGGGTGCAGAGGTCGAGCCTCGTTGATGAATGCTCAGGAGTTTTGGAGCTTGCTCCTAACTGGAGTCCTCCTCTTGCACCGTGATGAGTGCGTGGAGTTCCTCCAGAGCAGTTACTCCGGCAGTGCGATCTCCGCGGATCTGGAGAACGCCTACTGGTGTTGGCATCTTCAACACCAGGTATCCATAATGAGCAGCTGCCATGAATTTGTACAGGACAGGTCTACCCAAGATGGCGTTGAATGGTAAGTTGATCTGAGCGACGTCGAAGACCAACTTCTCGGTGCGATACTTCTCCCGTGTCCCGAAGGTAACGGGGAGAGTAATAGCTCCGAGTGGGGTAATGGCCCCCGGACCTACTCCGGAGAAAGGTCGAGAGGGCTGGAGATCCGAAGGTCGGAGCTGAAGCTTAGTGAAAGCTTCGAAGCTGATGAGGTTAATCCCCGAACCTCCGTCTACCATGACATGGTGGAGCTGGATGTTATTGATGGTAGGAGATACCATCAAAGGTAGCTGACCTGCTCCAACCATGCTCTGCGGGCAATCAGAAGCATCAAAAGTGATGGAGGTGTCCATCCACTTTCGATGAGGTTCCGACCTGACTGTAGGGGCTACAGCGGCCATATCTCGCCGCATAGTCTTGATGACGCGACGAGAGGTGATATCCCATGACCCACCGAAAATGGTGTTCATGGTATTCCGACGCTCGTTGTCTGAGACGTCAGAATCATCATCGACGGAGGTGTAAACGGCCTTCAGGACCTTTTTGGGATCCTGAAACCCTAACTCCTCTTCAGCCGGAGCTTCGTCGACCTTCTGTTTCCCTTCCCTCTGTCGGAAAGGAGATCCTTCCTGGCGCTTGTTGTAGCGCTCGGCAAGGTTTTGGACCTCCCGGCAGTCTTCCAAACCGCGGCTACCCGTTTTGTGAATGCGACACCACACTTTGGGTTTGCCACCGTCTTCAGAAGACGGTCGAGGTCGCTTCTCGGGGCGTGGCCCCCGGCCACCCGGAGCTGCAGCAGTTGCAACGTTGGATGTGCCGGCCGACGACTTCTTCTTGCCGTTGGTCTTCTTTTTCTTCTTGCCACTCCTAGAGGTAGCGGCTTCTTCTTTGGAGGATTTCTTATGATCCTCCGAGGCTGGCTTGGAGTGCATCTCACGACCCTCCGCAGCTCTAGCACATTTGTCTGCCAGGCTGAAGAGTTCCGTGACGCTGGTGATCTCCTTGATCGCTAGCTTCTCCAACATCTTCTTGTCCCGTACGCCCTGTCTGAATGCCACAATGACAGAAGCGCTTGAGATAGAAGGGATAGTGTTTCGTACCTGAGAGAACCTCTGGATGAAGGACCGCAAAGATTCTCCCCCTTTTTGCACGACCGCAAAAAGGTCCAGTTCAGTGCCTGGTCGGGTGTATGAACTCCCGAAGTTAGCAGTGAACTGACGGCACAGCTCCTCCCAACTGTTGATAGAGTTGGGTGGAAGGCTCATAAACCAGGACCTGGCGGTCCCAGTTAAGGCCACTGGAAAGTAATTGGCCATCACGGCCTCGTTTCCTCCAGCTGCCAAGATTGCAGTGGAGTATATCAGAAGGAATTCGGCGGGGTTAACAGTCCCGTCGAATTTTTCCGGCAGGTGAGGCCGGAACTTCTGTGGCCATCTAACCATGTGCAGGTGCATGGCTAGGGTTGAACAGCCTCCTCCTACTCCTTCCAGAGTAGAAAGGTCCTGAGCTTCCCGTCTTTCACGGGCACGCTCAATATGGACTCGGCCGTCCTGCTGGCGGTATCGGCGATCAAGCTCTGCCTGGAGGTCGTGAGTTGAAAGCCTGGATACCGTGTGAGTACGTCGAGCCCCAGAGGGCAATGACGTCACTTGTTGGGATGCTGCACGTCTCCTGCTATTGGAGTCATGCGGACCAAGTCTTCCGGACAAAGTCCGTCGATGAGACAGGGCTCGTCCCGAAGGAGGAGGACCCTGGTTGTTGAGGCGTTCGGCCGCTGCTACGACCAAATGCTCCACATCGGCCCTCCATTGCTCCAGTGCATCCCGAGATGCATCCGGAGGTGGCGGGCGCTGTAGAAGAGCACGCGCTGCATGGAGCGCATGTTCCGGGTTGTCATGACTCGTCGACGTAGTGTTTGACACCGGTGCACCATCACGTTGCCCAGCACGATTTGCTGGAGAAGACGGTGGTGGTGGGAGTGTGGCTCCTGCTGGTGCTGAGGCTCCTGCTGGTGGCTGCCTGTTGGAGGGATTGCCCCCAACAGCCTGAGCAGCAGGTTGTCCGTTGGATGATCCAGCAGCGGAGTTCACCATTCTCGAAAATCTCAGGCGCGCCAACTGTCGACTGTCGGAGCCGGCAGATCTCCCTACACTACTAAAGTGATTGGGGAGTTTGAAGTTCGGTGTGGGCGTGCGGAGATTCAAGAAGGTGAATTGGAGTTTGACACAGGAGACACAGGAATTTACGTGGTTCGGGCCGCCTGAGCATAATAACCTACTCCACGGGTGTGTTGGTGTTGTATTAGCAGTAAGAGCTTATCACGAGTGTATGGGGTACGTATGATCGCCCGTGAACGTCCCTGAGTATTGTCGGCCTGTCCTTTTATAGTACAAGGGCAGGCCATTACAAGCTAGCCTGGCCCGACATGTGGCCCCGGCGGTTACTAGTATTGATACACGCTTAATTGCTCTTAATAACCCTGTAACGGGCTTTGACAGCACCGTTACTGGTGTTAAGATCGTCCGTTTAAGTGTCATTAATATGGCATTAATGACACTTAATCGGGTCTTGAAGTCCTTGGCTCTCCTTTGAAGATCCGGAGCCGTTACAAGGTCTTCCGGAGGTTAGAAGCTGAAAGGTCCGACGATTTGACACGTGGCAGCTCTGGAGCTTGCTGTGGGGAGCAGGTAGCTCCGGGGCTATCAGACACGTGTCAGGTCCGGAGCTTCTCTCGGCCTGGGGTTAAGTCCGGAGGTGCCGTTTCGGTACGTGGCCCGGAGCTTCCCCCTTGTGGGCGGTAGCTCCGGGTTAGTCGTACATGTGGCGACCCAGGGATTAACCATGTTGGAGAAGCGGGTCCGGTTATGTCTGACAGGTGGGCCTCCGAGGGTCTTCAAACCAAGTAGATGGCTTTCCTTTGAGATCTTTGTAACCTCAAGGGGTGTACGGTTTTTAGGGTACCGACAGTGCCAAACCCTTAGGTGGTGGCACAACCGACTCCATTTCGAGACCAAGCTGGCACTCTCGAGGCTGGCTGACGACAAGGAGTGGGTGCAAAGGGAGAATGTACGCCTGGAGTACTGGAGAAAGTTGTTGGATGAGAGGGAAAGCTTGACGCGGACCCTCGACAACCAATCCTGGGCCATATATGATCAGGCCAAGGCTGCCAATAATGCAGCTGATGAACGCCAGGAAAGGCTCTCTGCCATCCACAATAGTCTCTTCAAGCGCCGGGAGGCTCTTAAAGCTCGAGAGAGACGACTCGAAGATGAAGAGCAGAAATTCCTGGAGCTGCGGGACGACCTCATGAAGAGGGAGGAGGAGCTTGTCCAAAAGACTGCTCTGGCTGACAAGATCCTTGAAGAACGCACTAAGAAATTGGATGAGCGTTGCAAGGAGGAGGAGAAGAAAGCCTGGGAGCGAGGGTAGGAACTCTACAAGCAGGAGAATGCCATCGCCGCCCGGGAGAAGAAAGTGCGGGGTCGGGAGAAAGACCTGATCAACCGCCAGAACGAGATCCACCCCCGGGAGGAAGAGCTCAGCATGCTCGAAAGGCAGGTTGCTGAGACGATTCAGCAGAATGCCAAAGAGGTGGAGCGTCTTGCTCGGGAGAGCTCGGAGTTGGCAGCGACCAAAAGATCCTTGGCGGAGATGCGTGGTGCAAGGGCTGCGGAGTCCCAACAAGTTTGGGACTTCCTGGGCAAGGCCAATGACGCGCTGACGTCAATGGGCTTCAACCCCGTGCGTACGGATGATCCAAAGCCGGAGCTAGACCAGGCATTGGAGGCGCTGGGGTAAGCAGGCAGTAAACTCTCCAAGGTGGGCGATGTCATCGCGGACCAATTGGAAGCGGAGGGTCAGTCCCTGGCGAAGAATGTTGCAGAGTATGTGCTGATGTGCTACACCAGCCAGGACCCTCAATTCCCTTTGGACCCGGTGCTTGAAGGTCCCACCAAAGGAGAGGGTGAAGCCGCCCGAGCCAACGTGTCGGAGGTGGCTCAGAAGGTCGCCGAGTTCTTCCATAGGGTCTAGGATCGTCTCCCTGTAGCCCCCGCTTGTACTTTCTCTTCTTCCTCCCCAATTTTGTAATCTCTTGTCTCCAGATGAATGAAATCCAAATTTTTGTGAATTCGAATTTCATTTTCGTCTTCAACAGCTTTGTCTCGCTTGGCCCCCTGGTAGATGTACACAATTTGATTGTGAAAATGTACCAAGAGGATGTAACAGTTGTTGAAGACTTGGGTGCTTCGAACTTGTAGAATGTAGGTCCGAAGTCTTCGATAGTGTAGGCCCCCTGAAGCTGTCGGAGCTTAGAAGCTCCGGCATTGACCATCGCCGGAGCTTAGTAGCTCCAGAGCATTGATGGTTAGTCCTCTGGGGTGTCGGAGCTTTGGCAGCTCCGATAGTGACTTCCGTCAACACGTGTTGTGTCAACTTTAGACTCCACTTTAGAGTCTTTCCACGATCTTCATGTTGATGACTTGCCTCCTAGCTTTACCGGAACTGAGTAGCTCTAGAGATGCTCGATGTCAATGTTTGAACATTGATCACAAGCCGCCTAGAGGATGTTAGAGCTTATTTATTTTTCCTGCACACTGAAGTCAAGAAAAACAGTAAAATTTGTTTCTTATCTTTAACTTCATTGTGGCTTACTGTTCCCGAGGAAGTTTTAGGTCGAACACAATTCTAAATACAATCAATAGCGCCGTCTAGCTTCCTTCAGGGCCGATCGTTTCCGGACTTGCCTTACTTCGGCCTGCCGGGGTGTAGGTAGAGTGGCGTACTTAGGGTGCAAGACCAGGCTAAGTCGATAGCACACTCCGGCCCTAGATTGGCTTGGCGGAATTCAGACAAGTAGGCCATCAACAATGCTTGAACCCGGAAGGATAGACAATGCAACTCGAATTGTACATGAACTGGTCGAGCCAAAGTATCTTAAGAACTGAACAACTTTGTTACAGACAACAAAGAGAAAAATAAAAAATATTGAGCCTGTACAAGGTAATGCACGTGGAGTCTGTTTTCACACAATGATGTCTTTCATTATAGATCCGGGGTACAGGGGAAACAAGTACACTCTTAGGGTACGGAACCAGGCTAAGTGTGTTTTGTTTCTCTTTTGACCCAAGGTAGCTAGCTACACTTTTAGTTCTGAGACTTTGACAAGTGTTGCATGGGCGTTGCGGACCTAGCAGAGTAGGTCTGGCTGCCCTCCCGGAGGAGCTACCTGACTTTGTACAATGACTCTATAATATACACCACATGTAATTACAGACTCATCTCCGTGATACTAAGCATAGAACTTATGGAGGTTCTCAATGTTCCAAGGATTTGGGAGAGGTGTCCCATCCTCAGTTGCCAAGCGAACGCATCTGGGACGGGATACTTTGATCACTCGGATGGGTCCCTCCCAGCTGGGGGAGAGTTTGTTTAACCCTTCTCCAGATTGTATTCTCCATAGCACCAGATCGCCTTCCTCGAGCTGTCAGCTTTGAACATGCCGTTGGTGATAGCGCCGAAGAGCTTGGCTGTATCGGGCATTCCTAACAGCTGCTCGACACCTTCCCTCTTCAAGGAGGTCAAGGTCTTCACGCCGGAGCTGGTCCTGCGTGGCTTCATTGGAGGTCCGGACCCAGAGCGACCCCAAGGTGATTTTCGGAGGAAGGAATGCTCCAGCTCCGTACACCAGGAAGAAGGGTGTTTCTCCGGTTGACCGGTTTGGAGTTGTCCTGTTGGCCCGTAGAGTGGGTGGAAGTTCTTCAATCCAGTTGGCTCCATGTTTTTTCAGGCGCTCATATGTGCGCTTCTTGAGTCCTTTCAGGATTTCTGCATTTGCTTTTTCGGCTTGGCCATTTCTTGCCGGGTGAGCTACAGAGGCGTAGCTGACTTGGATGCCGAGATCTTTGCAGTATCCTTGGAAAGCAGAGCTTGTGAATTGGGTCCCATTATCTATTATGATTTTGTTCGGGACTCCAAATCTGCATACTATGGACTGCAACAAGTTGATAGTTGATTGCTTGTTTATTGTCACAACTGGAGTTGCTTCCGGCCATTTGGTGAACTTGTCGATGGCAACATACAAGAACTTGTAACCTCCGACAGCTCTTGGGAAAGGTCCCAAGATATCCATCCCCCACACAGCGAAAGGCCATGTAAGAGGTATCATTTGTAGAGGCTGAGCCGGTGTGTGAATTTGCTTTGCATGGTACTAGCATGCTTTGCATTTCTTCACCAGCTCAATTGCATCCTGGAGCGCCGTAGGCCAGTAGAAGCCATGCCGGAAGGCTTTACCGACCAGCGTGTGGGAAGACACATGGTTCCCACACTCGCCTCCATGGATTTCTGCGAGGAGCTCGCAGCCTTCTTCCCTTGTGATGCACCGCATTAGGACGCTGTTGGCACCACGCCGGTAGAGATCCCCTTATACCAACGTGTATCTTTTAGCCAATCTGACTATCCGGCGAGCGGATACATCATTGTCAGGAAGGATATTGTCCTTCAAGTAGCTCCGAATCTCCGAGATCCATGCATTGGAGCTTGCTTGAGCATTTGAGTCTTGCGTGCTCGGTTGCTCGGAGCTTCTGACAGCACCTACGACCCTTGATGGCTACCATGGTAACAGGGCCATCGGGACCGCCAGCTTTGGGATGCTGGTCTCGCCCCCTTCGCTCAGTTCGGTAGGCTGAGCTGTGGGTTTTGACAACCTCCGGACGAAGGTTCCGTCAGGAGCAGGAGCTCCGGTTGACGCTTTCATCGAGAGTTCGGCAGCTTCAGTGTTATGGGCACGCTGGACATGGTGGAGATCCAGGACTTCGAAGTCCTTCTGAAGCCTCTGGACTTCAAGTAGATAAGCAGCTAGTTGAGGATTGTTCCAGGAGAATTCACCCTTCACCTGTTTAATGATGAGCTGCAAATCTCCCTTGACCAACAGCTGCTTGACACCGTATGATAGTGCCACCTTTAGTCCATGAATGAGTGCTTCATACTCCGCCATGTTGTTGGTCGCCTTGAAGTCAAGGTGGACCATGTATTTTACCTTCTCCCCGGTTGGTGCGAGGAGAAGGACTCCAGCTCCGGCCCCCTGTTTTTGCATGGAGCCGTCGAAGTAGAGGGTCCATTGAGGTTCGGTGAAGACCGGAGCCTTGAGTTCCGACTTCTGCTCACTGGGGCCCCCAGGGTTTGATGGAGAGGGGGTCCATTCTGCCACGAAATCTGCCAATGCTTGACTCTTGATCGCTTTTCTGGGAACGAATTCAAGATCGAATTCGGTCAATTCCACTGCCCATTTTGCAATGATCCCAGTAGAGTTGGGATTATGCAAGATCGCACGCAGTGGGTAAGAGGTCACCACTGAGATCTTGTGAGCTTGGAAGTAATGGTGAAGCTTCCTACAGGCGATGAGGACTGCTTAGAGCAGCTTGTGCACCTCAAAGTATCGAGTCTTGGCATCATGTACTTCGCTGATGAAGTACACTGGGCGTTGGACTGTCCGGACCCTCCCGGAGGGGCCCGGAGCTTCCTCCACATCGACCCGGACCCTCCCGGAGGGGTCCGGACCTGCTTCGGGAACCTCCGGGTCCCTGCTAGAGGAACCCGGAGCTTCTGCTGGAGTGACCCGGACCCTTCCGGAGGGGTCCAAGTCTTCTAGGACAACTCCTTGTTGATCAAAGTCTGGGGGCTGGGACCCAGACTTACCTTCAAGAATCTCTGGACCCTCACGGAGGGGTCTGGATTCCTGAGCTTGTGATGGTTCTGTCTCTCCGCGACCAGGACCATGCTGACAACCTTGTCGATTGCTGAAATGTAAAGCAGTAAGGGCTCACCAGGGTTCGGAGCTACCAGGGTAGGTAGAGTGGTGAGGAGCTGCTTTAGCTCTTGGAACGCCTTTTCTGCTTCTTCAGACCATTGAAATGGTCCGAACTTCCTCAATAGCTTGAAGAAGGGTAGCGCCCATTCCGCCAGTCTTGAGATGAACCGGCTGAGGGCGGCTAAACATCCAGTAAGTTTCTGGACATCTTTGATGCGCGCTGGTGGCCGCATTTCCTCTATGGTTTTAATGTTTGCCGGATTTGCCTCTATGCCCTGGTGGTTTACCAAGAAACCAAGAAGCTTTCTGGAGCTAACCCCGAAGACGCACTTGTCTGGGTTCAGCTTCGTGCGGGTGACCCGCAGCTTGTCAAAGACAGCTTGCAAGTAATCAAGGAGTGACTCCTTGTCCCTGATCTTGACAACGATGTCATCAACATACACTTCCACTACGTCTCTGATGAGCTCTCCAAAGGTTTTGTACATAGCTCGTTCAAATGTTGAAGCTGCATTCTTGAGACCAAATGGCATGGCAGTATAACGGTACAATCCATCTATTGTGATAAAAGAAGTATGTTCTTCATCTTCCCTAGACATTGTGATTTGATGGTACCCAGAATATGGGTCTAGGAAACACAGTAATTCACACCCGGAGGTGGAATCCACTATCTGATCGATTCTAGGTAGTGGGAATGGATCTTTTGGGCATGCCTTATTTAGTGTTGTGTAGTCGATACACATTCGAAGCTTCCCGCCGGCCTTGGGTACAACAACTGGGTTTGCCAGCCATTTTGGATGGAAGACTTCTCGGATGAATCCAGCTTCGAGCAACTTCTTCACTTCTTATCGTATGAAGTTATGTTGCCTACGGATTGCTTCTGAGGCTTCTGATGTACGGGCCGTGCGTCGGGATAGATCTTCAGATTATGCTCGATCACTTCCCTAGGGATCCCAGGCATTTGTGACGGTTGTCAGACAAACACATCGACGTTAGCCCGGAGGAAAGTGATGAGCGTGAGTTCCTATTTGTCATTTAGACCTCCCGATATACGGGTGGTCTAAGCGGCATCAGAACCGATTTGGACGACTTTGACGGGGATGTCAGTGTCGCCGCTTGGTTGCACACGAGGTGCGGAGGTTAAGCCTCGTTGATGAATGCTCGAGGGTTTCGGAGCTTGCTCCTGCCTGGATTCTTCCTCCTGCGCTGTAGCAAGCGCATGCAGTTCCTCCAAAGCAGTCACTCCGGCAGTACGGTCTCCGCGGATCCGGAGAACGCCAGCTGGTGTCAACATCTTTAACACCAGGTAGCCATAATGAGCAGCAGCCATGAATCTATACAAGGCGGGTCTGCCCAGAATGGCGTTTAAGGGCAAGTTGATCTGAGCGACGTCAAAGATCAACTTCTCAGTACGATAATTCTCCCGAGTCCCGAAGGTCACGGGGAGAGTAATGGCACCGAGTGGTGTTATGGCCCCCGGACCTACTCCGGGGAAAGGTCGGGAGGGGTGAAGATCTGAAGGTCGGAGCTGAAGCTTGACAAAAGCTTCAAAGCTTATGAGGTTCATCCCCGAACCTCCGTCCACCATTACATGGTGGAGTTGAATGTTGTTGATGGTAGGTGATACCATCAGAGGTAGCTGGCCAGCTCCGATCATGTTCCGAGGGCAGTCCAAAGCATCAAAAGTGATGGTAGTGTCCATACACTTTCGATGAGGCTCCGCCCTGGCTGTAGGAGCTACTGAGGCCATGTCCCGCAGCATAGTCTTGAGGACACGGCGAGAGGTGATGTCCCACGAACCACCAAAGATGGTGTTCATGGTCTTACAACGCTCATTGTCGGAGACGTCGGAGTCGTCGTCGACGGAGGTGTACACAACCTTCAGGACCTTTTTAGGGTCCTGGAAGCCCAACTCCTCTTCAGCTGGAGCTTCGTCGACTTTCTGCTTTCCTTCCCTCTGATGGAAAGGAACTTCTTCCCGGCGCTTGTGGTAGCGCTCGGCAAGTTTTTGGGCCTCCCGTCAGTCCTCCAAGTTGTGGTCGTTCGTCCTGTGGATAGGACACCACATTTTGTAGTTTCCACCGTCTTCAGAGGACGGCCGAGGTCGTTTCTCGGGTGTGGCCCCCGGCCACCCGGAGCTGCAGCAGCTGTAGCGGTGGATGTGCCGGCCGACGGCTTCTTCTTGCCGTTGGGCGTTTTCTTCTTTTTGCCACTCCCGGAGGTAGTGGATTCGCCTTTGGAGGATTTTTTGCCATCCTCTGGAGGTGGTTTGGAGTGCATTTCACGTCCCTCCGCAGCTTTGGCACATTTGTCTGCCAAGCTGAAGAGCTCTGTGACGCTGGTGATCTTCTTGACCGCCAGCTTCTCCAGCATCTTCTTATCCTGTACGCCCAGTCTTAATGCCACAATAACAGAAGCGCTAGAGATAGAAGTAATGGTGTTTCGTACCTGGGAGAACCTCTGGATGAATGAGCGCAGGAATTCTCCCCCCTTTTGCATAACTGCAAAAAGGTCCAGTTCGGTGTCTGGTCAGGTGTATGAACTCCCGAAATTGGCGGTGAACTGCTGGCACAATTTCTCCCAACTATTGATAGATTTGTGAGGAAGGCTCATGAACCAGGACATGGCGGTCCCAGTCAAAGCCACTGGGAAGTAGTTGGCCATTACAGCCTCGTTACCTCCGGCTGCAAGGATGGCGGTGGTGTCAATTTGGAGAAACTCGATGGGGTTAACAGTCCCGTCAAATTTCTCCGGCAGGTGTGGCCGGAACTTTTGTGGCCATCTGACCATGCGTAGGTGCATGGCTAGTGCTGAACAGCCTCCTCCTACTCCCTCGGGAGCAGGGCTGTCTCGACCCTCTCGCCTTTCGCGAGCGCGCTCGATATGGACACGACCGTCCTGTTGTCGGTAACAGCGATCAAGCTCCACCCGGAGGTCATGAGTTGACATCCTGGTTACCGTATGAGTACGTCGCGCCCCGAAGGGTAGCGACGTAACTTGCTGTGATGCAGCACGCCTCCTATTATGGGAAGCATGCGGACCAAGTCTGCCAAACACGGTCCGGCGCTGCGATGGGGCCCGCCCTGATGGAGGGGGACCTTGGTTGCTGATGCGGTCGGCTGCTGCTGCAACCAGGTGTTCCACATCAGCCCTCCACTACTCCATTGCACCCTGGAATGCACCTGGAGGTGGTGGACATTGGAGGAGAGCACGCGCCGCATGAAGCGCGTGTTCAGGGTTGTTGTTTTTTGCCGATGCAGTGACCGACGCTGATGCACCGTCACGCTGCTCAGCTTGACATGCTGGTGCAGGCAGTGGTGGTGGAGGCATGACTACTGCTGGAGCCACGGCACCTGCTGGTTGCTGCATGTTGGAGGGGTTTGCCTCCAGCAGGGTGAACGACAGGGTTGCCGTTGGAAGATCCAGCAGCCAAGTTCACCATACTTGAAATCTTGGGGCCCCCTACCTGGCACGCCAACTGTCGGTGTTTGGAACCGCCAGATGTCCCAATACTACTTTTGGTAGATCGAGGAGTCATAATTCGGTAATGGGCGCACAGAGATTTAAGAAGGTGAAAGACACGTGTACACAGGGATTTACGTGGTTCGGGCCGCCTGAGCGTAATACCCTACTCCACGGGGTGTGTTGGTGATGTATTAAGCTTGTGAGTGTAGAAGAAGCTCCAGAAGAAGAAGCTCGTCTAGCTCAGGGTGTTCAGCAGTGGTCTGGACCCGTCCTTTGTGTATCGTCGACCAGTCCTTTTATAGCACAAGGTCTGGTCGTTACAATGTTAGCCTGGCCCGACAGGTGGCCCCGGCGGTTACACATGCTTGCTACACAATAAATGGAGTTAACTACCCTTAATAGCCTGGTAACGGGCCTTAACAGTGTCGTTACCAGTATTAAGGACCATCTGATCGTGTATCATTAATATGGCATTAATGACACTTAATTGGGTCTTGAAGTTTTTGATTGATCCTTGAAGGTCCGGAGCCGTTGGGGGGTCCACCGGCCTGATAGTTGAAGTTGAAGGTCTGGCGGTTGCCACGTGGCAGCTCTGGAGCTCACCGTCGCGGACGGGTAGGTCCAGTGCTGTTGGACACGTGTCAGTACTGAAGCTTCCCTCTGTTTAGGGTTAGGTCCGGGGGTGCCATATTAGTATTCTGACCGGAGCTTCCCAGGTGTGGGTGATAGCTCCGGTCTTGTGATACACGTGGCGGCCCCGGAACTAACCATGTCAGGGAAGCAAGTTCGGCTACGCCTGACATGTCGGGCCTTCGGAGGTCTTCAAATCTGGTAGATGGAGTTTCCTTGTGATCTTTGCAATCCCAAGGGGTATCCGGTACAGAGGGTTCCGACAGTGACCAAATTATAACCATGTCTCAAATAATAACACTAATAATAGTTCCTTATTACAAACCAAATAGTCTTGAATACAAGCTCTAAAAGACTGCAACAGAAAACACTAAACACTAATAACTTCAACTCCACAGGCAAGTTTGATGGTAACACGCACGCCTAGAACTTCTCAAAGACCTCCTGGTACTCCACATTGTCGCCTGCGACTGAATTAGTTGGGGGAATAGCAAGGGTGAGCACATGTCGTACTCAACAAGTGTGGGAAAGTATGACATGTAGCTTTAAACAAGGAATGATAATTAAAAGACTTATTGCATAAAAATACATTCAAAATAGTTGAAAATGCAATAATATTATCATTAAGTGTGGTCCTTTCGAAAATGTCCCAAATAACATTAATTTCAACTTAAGTAACCAATACCAGCAATAATAATCCATAATCAACTCATAACTTCTCAGCTGTCTCAATTTCATCAATTCCATATACCAAAGACAATTAATGAACAAATACCAACTCCCAATTCAATTCCATCCATTAAACCATGTTCAAGGTTTATAACTCTAATCATGTGAGGGACCAGGTTGCTCATAACCGGGAGCATAACTATCATGATAGTTTTTTAACACACTCTGCAGAGGTTGTACCGATTTACCCGCAAGTTTGTGATTTCAACACCTTTCGATAACTATGGAACCTCTATCATACCGTCTCACACTTCCTTAGGTGTGTGGCCAAGAGATCACAAAATAGTCTTTACAAAGTGATTACTAGCCTATTTAGACCCCACTGAGGTTTCACCGATAGTGATGTCTCCAACTGAGCACATCCAACCAAGGGCCTCCTCTTGAGCCATTAGGATCCGAGGGTAGTCCCACCATCACTACAAACCCATCGGACTACCCCTTCCCCGAGCTTTTCCTAATGGTCCAAATTGTACTAGCATTACACTAATTGGTCAGTTAAGCTGAACCCATACTTGACCTTGTGGTGGCACTGCAAATCCTGGATGGTCGCTCCATGAACCGGTCCTTAGATATCAAGCAAGCAAAACCACCAAAACATTCCAAACCATTCCACATAACCGGCTTGCTTAGATCCCTAGGCACCATGTTGCTAAAGTGTTATTATTATCAAATTCCACCATTAATGTGTTCAATAGTTCGTAATTAAGCAATATGATTGTTTCCCAAACCCAATTGAGTATAACAAAGCAAAAATGTAAAATACCCTCCCTGACTCTCTACATTGTGTTCAAGCGAAAAGGGTGGTCATACAAGACTAGTAAACTCCTATAATTGGGTTTCCCATCGATTTGACAATAGCATGCAATTTTTGCAAAAAAAAATCTTTTTAAAAACCTGAATCAAAATGATCAAGGACACTTTCCTTGCTCTTGAGCTTGGTGTGGATCGAAAGCTTCGAAGTTCTAGTTATGCATGTTCTCGAAAGCACTCCCTACAGCGGCACCTTCTATTCTACGTGAAAAACATGCAAAACAAATAATACAATCAAATAATGGTCAAACATTACTCAATATTCTATGATATGCATGATTTGTGCAATTGTGAGGTAAAACTTGTTAATGAGTTGTTATTAATGTTTACTAACTTGTAATAATGGTTTTTAACAAATTTGAACAAGTTTAAAATTCATTTGAGTTAATATGGATTAAATTCAGGAATAACAGATTGCAAAGCCACACAAGTCCGATATCAGGGCCGGACTAGTCCGCCCTCACCAGAAACTGCGAGTTAGGGTTTTTTTTGGACAGCGAGAATTGGGGTTAAAACTCACGTGGAAGTGAATGTAGAGGGAATACCATGAGTTTAGAGATCCAAGGATCATGAATTGGGCATGAAACTTGAATCTTGACGATTAGGGATGATGGTGAGGTGTTGAGGACAATTTGGTGATGAAGAACGTTGATGACGAGAAGTTCATAAAGATCATGCTTGATTGATCCTCCACCTTCTTCTCCTTCTTCTCCTTGCTGCTGGATCTTCACTTGATGGCGGCACACATCAAGAACATGGCAACGAGGGTTTTCCAACATGATGGAGAGGTGTGGGGGTATTGAGTTGTATATATAGGGGTGGAGAGGTAGGGTTTTGGAGTGAATTCCAAGTAGAATTCGGTGGGAGACGAGTGTGGTCGAGGTGGGGTCCACTTGGGCTCCTTTAAGGTTGGGCACGAAGTTCTTGGGTCCAATTAAGGCAATTACCCAATAACTTAATGGAAGAAAAACAGAATCTGAGTTGGACTCTGAAGGTCGGACTAGTCCGCAAGGATGGCCGGACATGTCTGTTTTGGAATAGAGACGAAATCGGACAAGTCCGGTGCCATAGGACGGACAAGTCCAGAATTGCAAAGAATGGTGTCCACACTGAAAATTTGGCAAGATCGGACTAGTCTGCTCAAAAAATCAGACATGTACGAACCACAACAGAAACTCAATCAGACTAGTCCGGCCGTGTGCCAGACAAGTCCGGGCTCTGAAGAAATTTGAATTTTTATGAAACAGAGGAGGGACAACAGACTAGTCTGGGGTTGCAGCCGGACAAGTCTGCACCCTGACAGAATTAAGTTGTTGATTAAACCTAAATTAATTTTAATCTTGTTCCTTTTAAGGTTGCTTTATGTGAAACATGTATGAGGATGCATGCAATGCATTATGCATGAAAATGAGGGTGTTACATGTGGTTTTGCTTGCTTTAGATCTAAGGACCAGTTCGTGGAGCGACAACCCAGGTTTTACAGTGCCACCACAGGGCCAAGTATGGGTGCGACTTAGCCAATTAATTAGGTGTATTGCCAACATTGTTCGGAACATTTGGGGGAGCAGGAAATGGGAGTCGGTTGGGTTTGCAATAGTGGCGGGACTGCCATGGGATTTGAACGGCACTAGAGAGGGCCTTTGGTTGGATGTGCCCAGTTGGAGGCATCACAAACGGTGAAACCTTAGTGGGTCTGAATATGCTGGTAGTCCCTTTGTAAAGGCTATTTTGTGATCTCTTGGCCACACACCGACGAAAGGGTGTAATGTGACCGATGGGTCACGAGCATAATGAAGGTTCTTTAGTCACTGAAAGGGGACGAAATCACAAACGTGTGGGTAAAGTGGTAAAACCCTTGCATAGTGTTTAAAACTATCATGATAGCCGTGCTCTCGGTTATGAGCGGCCTGGACCCTCACATGATTAGAACTGGACTTGATATTTGGGATGGTTCAGTACGGGATTGGTTATATGAGTTGGTCGGTTATGAGAGGAGATGAAATTGGCATATGGTGAGGATATTAGTTTATGGCTGGTTATAAATGAGTTATAATGATAAATGAGAATGTTGGATGCATGTTATGATCATTACTTGAGTTATGATGGGAATTAAATTCATATAGACATTGTAGGATGTTTTTTACATGTTTTAAATGTACTTTTCAGCAAACAACCATTATTTATTATCATCCTCGTTTTTAGCTACATGTCATATTTTCCCACACTTGCTGAGTATGACATGTGCTGACCCTTGCTACTCCCATATTAATTCAGCTACAAGAAATATTTTGGAGGTAATCATGGAGTACTAGGCGTGCGTACTACCGTTGATTGCCTGTGGAGTTGGAGTCTACTCTAGATTATTTACCGCTGCAATAGAATCAAGCTATACTTATTATTAGTGACATGGTTAAATTCTGATTATCATTTGTGATGTTGATGTGTATGTGTGTAGCAACATCCAGGGCACATATACATTGCACTTGGTTCGTTTTCTAGAACTGGGTGTCACAGTTTCCTTCTTTGTTCCCATCAAGAAATAAGCATGGAAAGTACGATAGCAGCGAGTCCTGTTGGGATACGTCGGGAGAGTCTGCACGAGAAAACAGAATGTTGACGACGCAAAGGAGGAGTCGGCCGACCCTAGGGTTTGGCCGAACCCTTCATGGCTTCGTTCGGGCTAGGTTTTCGTGGGTTGGCTCAATGGGCCCCATGGATGATTAATTGAATGGGCCCATTCGCACCTATCGGGTCATGTTAGTTGATGATGGGTCTACCAAAGCAGGGTGTTATTTTCTACCTTGACCTATAGGGTGGTGTCGGACACCACAACATAGTATTGGTTTGCTTGATGGAGCTATCAAGTCGGACTTGGGCTCTGGAGCATAAACATCGGGAGCCGGGACATATGATGTCACCCAACAAATGAGGGTCGCACAGGATGTGATTGGCAATGGTTGCCTACCTTGTTCACTATGATGCTAGCCGTGATGCCAAAGCTCACTAGTTTCATAGAAAACGCTGAATCTCTCCCACTATGCAATGCCGGAGGGACGTTAGCAAAACATAGTGGGGTTTTTCATTAAAACTGTTTTAAGAAATATGTGCTAACTATTGCATATATATGTTGTTGTAGAAAATGTTGAGCTCTTCGAATTTTAATCTGTGATCAATCCTAGACAAAGAAAAGCTAAATGGAACTAATTTTGTTGATTGGAATCGAAATATGAGAATTGTTCTCTGAGAGGAAAAAAAGAGTACATTCTTGATATGCTTTACCCTGATGAGCCTTATGTGAAGCACACTGACGATGTAGTGGACGTGCAATGTCTGATGCTTGCTTGCATGAACTCTGAGCTACAAAAGAAATATGAGAGCACCAATCCATACGATATGATCGTGGGATTGTGTGGCATGTTCGAGAACCAATTGAGGATCGACATGTTTAACACCTCAAAGGCGCTATTTGGTTGCAAGCTTGCTGATGGCGCTCTAGTTAGTCCTTATGTAATCAAAATGATTGGTTACATTGACAGCTTGCAGAACTGGGTTTTCCACTCAACTACGAGCTTGCTGTTGATGTGATACTGCAGTCTTTGCCGGCTAGTTTCGAGCCTTTGATGTTGAACTATCACATGAATGGCTTGAAAAAACACTAATTGAACTGCATGAGATGCTAAAGACGACAGAGGTGAGTCTTAAGAAGACTCCTAGTCATGTGATGACGGTACCAAGGCTAAGACCACCGAAAGTAAGACTTCAGAGCAAGTGTCCAAAGCCATGAAAAGGGCTGGCCCCTCTTCTGACAATGTCTCTTGGCATTGCAATGCTAGTGGACATTGGTCGAGGAATTTTGAGAAGTACTTGGAAGAAATCAAGAAAGGAGAGGTGGGACCTCTGCTCAAGTTATTAAAATTAATCTTTCAACATGTTCTAATGAGGCATGGGTATTTGATACTGGTGCCATGATTCACACTTGCAAACCGTTGTAGGCACTGCAAAGAATTAGACGGTTCGCAAGAGACAAGATGGATATACGCGTTGGAAATGGAGCAAAGTTTGCTGCATTGGCCATTGCCGTTAACCCACTCGTATTACCCTTTGAATTGGTCTAGAGTAAAATAATTGTTATTGTGTTCCTGCAATCAATAAGAACATTATTTCTTCTTCATGTTTGCAAGAAGAAGGCTATGATTTCATAATATAGAATAAATGTTGTTCTATTTTTATGAATGGGATGTATTATGGCCGTTGCCCTGTTGTGAACAGACTTTATGTTCTTGATCTGGAGAGTTCTGAAATTAATAATGTGAATGCTAAGAGAATGCACACTAATGACTCAAATCCTACATACTGTGGCATTGTCGTTTAGGCCATATAGGCAAGAAACTCATAGAGAAACTCCATAAAGATGGTTTTATTGACTCGTCTGATTATGAATCAAATGAGACATGCGAGTCATTCCTTCTTGTTAAAATGACTAAGGCTCCCTTTGCTGGACAAGTGAGAGAGCAAGTGAGTTGTTGGAACTAATAAATACCGATGTATGTGGTCCAATGAACTCAGTCGCAAAAAGTGGTTATCAATACTTCATTACCTTTACTGATGATTTAAGTAGATATGGTTACATCTATTTGATGAGAAATAAGGCTGAGTCCTTTTGAAAGGTTCAAGGAATTCTAAAATAAAGTACAAAATCATACTGGCAGGACAATTAAATTTATGCGATCTGATCGTGGTGGAGAATATTTGATCCATGAGTTTAGTGATCATCTGAAAAGTTCTGGAATTGTTCCACAACTTACTCCACCTGGAACACCACAGTGGAATGGTGTGTCTGAGCGGAGAAACCAAACCTTGTTGGACATGGTGAGGTCTATGATGAGTCATGCAAATCTTCCATTGTACTTTTGTGGTTATGCGCTAGAGATGGCTGCGTTCACACTATACCATGTTCCATCTAAATCCGTGGAGAGAACGTCATGTGAGATATGGACTAGGAAGCGTCTCAGTTTGTCATTCTTAAAGATTTGTGGTTGAGATGCTTATGTGAAGCGTTTGATGCCAACTAAGCTTGAACCCAACTCTAATAAGTATGTATTTGTGGGTTATCAAGGGAAACCAAAAGATACTACTTTTATAACCTACAAGAGAACAAAGTATTTGTTGTTCGAAATGTGATGTTTCGTGAGAAAGATATTCTCTTGAAAGAAGTCATTGGGAGCACAGTGCGACTCGAACAAGTTCGAGAAGCCCATGATGTTGCAATCTTGCCTAATGTAACACCCTCATTTTCATCCATCATGCATTGCATATGTCCCTATACATGTTTAACATTAAGAAACATAAAAAAGAACAAGTTTAGAATGAATTAGAACCAAAACTGCAGTTAACAGTCTGTGTCAGTGCGGACTTGTCCGGTTTAGACCCCGGACTAGTCCATTTTGCTCTCTGTTGTCCCCCGGACTCTTCAGCTTTTGTTGCGGACTAGTTTGATTTTGTTTCTATTGTAGTCTGGACTTGTCCGTTGTCTATTACGGAGTAGTGTGATATTCGTCACTAGAAATCTTCGGAGTTTTCTGGTGACTCTTATTTCTGATCCGGATTTTGAAAATTCGAGAAGACCCCCAGACTTGTCCGGCCTCATACCGAACTTGTCTGCTTTCCTCTCTGGACAAGATCGGACTGGTCCGTACCACCTCCAAACTTGTCCGTTCAAGTTTCTGTTCCCGATCGGACTTGTCTGGACCCTGGCGGACTTGTCAGATGTGCCCGACTCGGGTTCAGCTTTTCCTCCATGATATGTCATTGAGTATTTACCTTAATTAGGCTCAAGAACATCGTGCCCAACCCCTGTGGTGCCCATGTGGAACCCCTACGCGACCTCTAGCGCCTTAAACTCAAAATCCACCCAGACCCTACTTCTCCAACTCTATATAAACAACCCACCACCCTAACCTTTCATCCCTTTGCCACATTTGAGGAGAATCCTAGCCCTAGTTCGTGGGAGCCACCGTCAAAAGGAGCCACCACCGCAGGGAGAAGAAGGAGAAGGGAGGAAGGAGGAGGATCAAGCAAGATCATCGTTGCTGCTGTGATCTTCACACCAATCTCTCAACGTCAACATACCTCTTCGTCAATTCTTAATCTCCTTCGATCATGACGTCGAATTCTCAAGCCCTCAACCCTTGAACTAAACGATTCACAGTAATTATCTTAGATGCATGTTTTCTACGTAAATTATGATTCCATATTAACTCAAAATATGCTCTAATTGAAAACTTGCAAAAAAACCCTAGCCAACGGACTTGTCCAGTCCTAGTGCGGACTAGTCTGATTTTCTTTCTGAACCAGAACAGAATTGTCCGGTCCCTGTGCGGACTAGTCAGGTCTTCTTATTTTGAATGCTCCTGGAACTTCTTTAATAATCTTCGAAATGACTTAAAACTTGTTCTCACATGTAAAACTTTATTGTGACTAGTTAGTAAGCAATGATAGCAACCCAATACTATGCATTTCCATATAATTGCATTATTCATGCATGTCATGATATATTAAGTACCATATGAGCATTTATTGATTGCAATACTTGTTTTCTATGTTTATTGTGTGGAATAAAAGGTGTTGCTCTAGAGTCTGCTGTCGAGGACCACCAGCACAAGAACCTTGAAGCTTTCGACCCAAATCGGTCTCAAGAGCAAGGCAAGTGTCCTTAAACATTTTGATCCTGTTTTTAAATGTTTTGTTTGTAAAATTGCATGCTTGTGTCAAATTGATTGGAAACCCATGATAGGTGTTTACTAGTGTTTTTTATCCATTCTTATCGCTTGGAATATATTGTAGAGAGTTAGGAAGGGTATTTTTACCTTTTTGCTTGACTCTAATTAATTGGGATGGGAAAACTACCAAATAGCCTAATTATGAATTAATAAACTTATAAATGAAGAGAATTGATGAATATGGTTAATTGGTAACATGGGATTTGGAGATCTAAGCAAGCATGGTTGGTGGATTGGGTTGGATCTTATGGTGGTTTGCTTGCCTTGGATGTAAGGACCAGTTCGTAGAGCGACTGTAATATCCCAAAGATTTAAGAAAAATTAACCTCACCACCAAAAATGCTAGAGGGTTGATCAAACTTTAACGCATTGAACCACTCCTCCGATGGACGATCGAAGACCGTAGATGCGTTGAGTACGTAGAATCGATTCAAAAAAAAAAAAACTTCACCGCGAGAAACACTAGAGGATTGACCGAAGTTGACTTCTTGAATCTTTAGTCCGATGGACGATCGGACATCGTAGATGTGTAGAGCTCATCGAGACGATTCCGTTTTACTATTTATACGTTTGATTCGGAGAACGGATGAATCGGTTGTAATCCAATTTATTTTGGACCGTAAGACGTAAAATTAGGTTATCTGAGCTATAAGAAAAACTTCCTGGAGCACCTCTTCTTTTTTCTCCCCACCGGCCGCTAGGAACTTCTGCTGTCCCGATCTCCCAACACCGCTCCTTCCTGTTTTTCTCATCTCCACGCCTTCTTCCTCCCAGCCTGCTGTGCTTTTACCTGCCGTACAGCCTCTCTCCTGTTGCGCTACAGTTGGGAGAAAAGGGCAAGTACAGGCTGCTGTGTGCAGCGCTGCTGCTCCTGGCCATTATTGTTTCTGTTGCCTGCTGCTACTTGTGTTGCAGGTATATCTCTTGCCAATTGGTCTTAATCATGGTGGCTTCAAGGAGGTTAGAAATTTGTTCATTGTTACCTGCGTGCTGCACAACAGGGGAGAGGAAAAACAGCTGCCGTAGACTTGTAGGAAGAGGGTGCAGGATAGAGAAAAGAAGGGGAAAGAAGAAATCTCTGAAATTCTCACGTGATCTGTAGGATCGTTGCAAAATTGTGATTTCTCTTAGGCTTCTTTTGGAAGCTCGGGATGGAAAACCCAGGGCAGCTAATCCTGAATGTAATTTTCCCTGTCCCCTGGTGGAATTCTCACCGGGGTCTAATTTTTCCTTTGTGCATTTGGAAAGAAGGGGTAGAAATCTCAAGATACAAAAAAAGTCTTAAAAATGCAAAAATCTTGACCTGAGCTCCACAAAGCACAAAGAAGCACAAGGTGATCAGACCGTGAGCAACGAAGCTCGAGCGCAGAGCTCCACGACGCCTCTCGGCACCAACGTTGTGGCTGCTCCGAGCTCCACGACGCGGCTGGCGGCCGACGTGGTGAGAAACGTGGCTGGCTGGATCCCCGCTCCGAGATCCACATGCTTCTAGATCCCCGCTGCTGGCCTGGCCGTTCCGGCCACTCTGCCCTTCTGGTCGATGAGGAGGGACCGAGGCGAGCAGCGCGTATCAGGGGCGTGCGACGCGGGGAAGCAAACGCGGATTGGAGATGGGAGACGAGCGGCATGGCAAAAGCGACGCAGGTCGGGAATGGGAGGCGAGCGGTGGGACAGAGTCGAGCGCGGATTGCGGGGTGGTGAGCGGCGAGCACAAATCGGGGGTGAGAAGCGACGGGCGGGACGAAGAGGCGAAAGGCGAGCAGGCAGGGTTTTCATCCCCGACCTCGCGAGGCCGGGCCGAAAAAACCCACGATTCCCCATAGATCAGACCGGGAACTTAGGCTGCCAAGTGCTTCTTTGGGAAATTTCGGCCCGTGGTTTTTTGGGCCGGGGATTGGGCTGGGAACCCGCCGGGATCCTGAGCTACCAAAGGAGCCCTTAAAGAGTAATTCCCTACTTAGTTCTTTTAGCTATTCAATAAAGGATTTAGATGGAGGAAATCATCACCAAGACTGTCTGATACATAATTTTGTATGCTGTGTTATTATTATCAAAACTGACAAATATAGATGCAAAATTGAACCATAATCTAATAAAAAAAGTTGTAGTAACAGTTTTTATCATTCTAGAGGTTTTGGTATTTCTCAAATTGGATCATCAGTTAGTGAGAAATAGCTCAAAATGAATCAATGGTTAGGGAGAAATAGTTTTTTTTTAAATAGGGCTACTGTCCCAGAATTTCTAGTTGACATGTAACCTAGTTATTTCTTTTTTTTTTTGTTCAAGTTGGAGGACAATTTCGTTAATCCTATTGTGAGAAGAGTTGTATGAAATTTTCTGTACATGCTTAAAATGCATTCATTTACATTAATCCATCAAATAAACTGAAAGTTACTAGTAGAACACCCAATACTTAGTTCTTTTTTTGTCATTACTACAATGCTGCCATGTTCTAAGAGTAGTTTAAATTTCACAGGCTCTGATAGTCCCAATGTCGAAAGAGTCTTTCGGTTCTCGTCGAGTTTAAGGCAAGTGCATGATGACTTGTTTCTAATAACTGTGATTCACTATTGATTAACTTCTCAAGTGTTGATTCGTTATTTGGAGGTTTCCGGATTCAATTGCTTTATGATTCTATTTTATTCATGTTCAAGATTCAAGTTATTCATTTAATTATCATTTAAGTACTGGTTAAGTCCGGAGTTGTTCTTATATTCAAGTTCCTATGAGTAAGTGTTGATCACACTTGCTCCGCTTTACCGGTAAATGCTAAGGAGAATTCAAGTGTCGTCCGTTTCAGACAGAAACTACTATTTCATTGTTCTTCGATTCAAGTTCAAGTGTTGCTACATTTCATTCTATTTGATTCTATTGTTTTTCAAGCTCTAAGTGTACTTGCTGAGTGTCTTTACTCACTCTTGTGTTTATTTGGTTTTTAGGTACCTGTTGATCATGCATGCATTGGGAAGAGGGTAGCATTCGCACTTGAGCACGCAAACCATTTAATAATATTAGTTTATGAATATTCTTAATTAATTGCATAATTTTGTGTTGTTGCGACTATGGTGTGGTGGTTTGAGTCTTTAGTTCACCTGTGGAGTTGAATGTGAGTTTAATAGTATTGCTATATAATATTATGCTTACTATTGTGTTTTGTTGCCGTGGTTGACAGAGTTTTTAAAGGAGACTCTGATAAAATTTTTAATAATTTTTTTTATACTTTATAATTAGTAGGAAAGGTTTAGATGTTAGTAGTAGCGTCTAGGGGAGTTTAAACGTGGGGCGTTACAGTTGGTAATCAGAGCCTAGATTTTATAGTTTAATTATATATTTTAATGACTAGCGAGTGTAAAAATAAATTAACATAGCTCTACAATTAAAATTGACACACTTATGCACAATAGGATGGGTTTAATGGGCATGCCTTGCATCTTTTTTTTGTTGCATATTTTCTCTCGTGCTTATTTTTGTTATGATGATATGCTATTAATTACATTGTTGTAAAACGGTGCCTGGACGCCTAGGCGCCCGCCGGTCGCCGGGACGCCTAGGCGCCTAGGCAGCCGCCTAGGCGAGCGCCAAGCAAGAGGCGCAGAACCAGAGCAAGGAGGGGGCAGCACCGTAGCAGGGGAGGGGAAAGGGCCGGAGAGGGGCGGGAAGACAGGCGCCGCGTAGGGGAGAAGGCAGATCGGCGCAAGGGAGAAAGCAGAAGACGGCCGGCGCACGGGAGAAGGCAGATCGGTGGCGCACGGGAGAAGAAGCTGGGCGGCGTAGGGGAGGAGAAGACGGGCGCGGGTGGGGTGGGGGATTCCGGCCCAATAACACAGAACCCTTTATTCTATCCAACGGTGTCCAGTCATTTCCCCCTACCCTAGTCCGTCCGATCCTTTTCCTCCACTCGTGCGGCGCTTGGTGCTCTGGCCGCCATCGCCTCCTCCCCGATCTACGGTCGCCGTCGCTTCCACCCTCATCTCCGGCCGCCAGCGCCTCCTCCCTCTGATCTGCCGGCCGCCGTCACGTCCTCCCTCTGATCTGCTGGCCGCGTCCGCTTCTCCCCCGCCCTCTGCGCCGCCTTGGCCGCCGCTCGCCGTCGTTCTGGGTGCCGCCAGGCGAGTCGACCATTCATGGCGTCCAGGCCGGAGTGCCTGGACGCCTAGGCGGCGACTAGGCGTCACCTAGGCGACGCCTGGACAACCAAAAGATTAATTATACTTTTATTGTATTTCACATTATTAGAATTATACCTTCGAGGAGGGTGCACATGCTATCACACATGATAGAGGTCGTCGTGTAGAGATTCTAATGACATTATTCTTGTTGTGCTTAGCCTTGGAAGTGATGAGCGTGAGAAGCCTAGAAAGTTTTTTTTGGGAACTTAATGCTCGATATAGAGAGGTGATAGAAAAAATCCTCCCACCACGTACAACAAGATAGTTAATGAGGCTAGCGGTATGGAGATCTAGTCTCAGGTTATAGTCCTACGATGGAGTTGTAGCGGGAACATAATTAATATAGGAGGTGATCACAAGAGGGTTCACCAGGATGGAGAAGAGTCCGCTCAACAACCCATTTTCAAGAAGCCTAAGGCAAACCTATCCTCTCTACAGTCTTTCAAATCTCAGTCAAGGGTTCAGTTTTGCACTGTACAACGCACTTCAAGTGCTCCATTTGTACGTCTAGTTCCTTGATAGAGTTTGATCTAATTCAGGTGTGACAAGTCTCATCGTGCTTCATAGTGTGTTTTTCTAGGAACTATCGTGTCTCTGGGAGAGATGGACATAAGGGTGTGGCAAAGGTCCAGTCTTTGTTCACCAGAATTTACTTCAATGGCCAGTTCTGAAGGTTCAAATCCTCCAGTCAGTGCTCGTCGTAGCATGGTTCAGATGATTACCAGTCATGCAGCTCCATATTACTTGTTTCCTCAATATTACTTTCCTTCACTAGACTACTATTGACCCACACCACAACATTCTGCCCCATATGTTCTGCTACAACTTCCAACCCCACTTGCTCCTCCCACTCAACCCCCTCAGCACCTTGCAGGTGGATCTACATATATTTCTACTAGAGTCTACACCATGCCTATGCCTTCTTCGAGTCGCCTAGATGCGGTTTCTGATATTCACATTTTTTACTCCCATGACACTCATGTTTTATTTGATTCGGGTGCCACATTTTCATTCATTTTAGTTGATTTCATACGAAGGGCAAATATTTCTGGTCAAGAGATATCTCTGTAGGATCTTGTTAGTTCTTCTAAAGATTTGGTTTCTTGTTCAGTGTGTGTCCCAGTTGCACTGTTTCTATAGATGATGATGAATTCGTAGCTAATCTAATGGTGATTTCAGTACCAGTTTTTTATGTTATCCTTGGCATGGAATGACTACATCACCATCGAGCCATTATATCTTGTTCTTTCTGATTACTGTTGCGTTGGAGGTACCATTTCGGAAGATTATCACTTTTCAAATAGATGCACCTCTTCGTTCCTTATCTATGATGGCAAATCTTTTTCCTCATTGTTGCCCTGAAGAGATAGACTTTCTATGGAACCTTGTCGAGAAGCAGGCAAAGTCATTGGAGATTGGGAATATTTCAATAGTACGAGACTATTCTGATGTCTTCCCTAATGAGCTACGAGGAATGCCACCTAAGCGAGAAGTTAGTTTCAAATTGATCTTATACCTCATATCTGTCCTCTATCCATTGCTCCCTACCAATTATCCTGTCCTTTTCAAGGAGTTGAGGAAGCAGTTGGATGATCTATTGGCTAAGGAGTTGATACACCGTAGTTTTTCACCTTGGCGAGCTCTAGTATTGTTAAATAAGATGAAAGATTAAAGTTGTCATATGTGTGTAGATTATCGTGGCTTAAATGTCATGATGATTAAGAACAAGTATTCATTACCTCGCATTGATGTGTTATTTGATCAATTAATAGGAGTCAGAGTCTTTTCCAAAATTGACCTTCAATATGGCTATAACCAAATTCCTATTCGAGAGAAGGATCTTGAGAAGACAACTTTGTCCACCATGTATGGTCATTATGAGTTTAGAGTCATGTCTTTTGGACTGACTAATTCACCTGCATACTTTATGGAGACGATGAATAATATGCTTCATGAATTGGATGAGTTTGTAGTTGTCTTTATTGAGGATATACCCGTCTTCTCCAAGAAAGATGTTGAACATGAGAACATCTAAGGAGAGTTCTTGAGATTCCAAGGAGTCATAAGTTCTATGCCAAATTGAAGAAGTGTGAGTTTTGGCTCTCGGAAGTTGGCTTTCTAGGTCATGTAATTAATCAACATGGCATCTCGGTTGATCCAAGAAAAGTTTCTATAATAGTTGAATGGGAAAGATCAACCAATGTCAAGGAGGTTAGGAGTTTCTTGGGTATGGCTGGTCATTACCGTCGCTTCGTAAAGGATTTCTCTCAGATTGCTAAGCCTATGACACGACTTACCCAAAAGAATGTCAAGTTCTTGTGGACTCAAGAATGTGAGTGTTGCTTCTAATTATTGAAGGAGAAGTTGATTACTGCTTCTATCCTTGCCCTTCCCGAGCCTGGTAGACGTTTCACCGTCTATTTAGATGTCTCTCGCGTGGGGCTTGGTTCTGTATGTATGCAAGAAGGAAAAGTGATTGCTTATGCCTCAAGACAGTTAAAGACGCATGAGCAGAATTATCCCACCCACGATCCAAAGCTTGCTGCTGTAGTTTTCACGTTGAAGATTTGGATACATTATTTAAATGGGAAGTCATGTGACATTTTCACCGATCATAAGTGTTTGAAGTATATATTCGCTCAAATGGTCTTATATTTGAGGCAAGAAAGATGGTTGGAGTTGATCAAGGACTATGACTTGAATATCCAATACACACAAAGCAAATGTGGTGGGTGATGCATTAAGTCGTAGTGCTACTACTCCTACTATGAATTCCTTAATCGACTGAGCGAGTTGCTGAAATCCAAAAACACATGCTCGCCGCACAAAGTAGGCAGACGATCTATGATGACATTAGAAGGTGATACTTGAGAAAATTGGCATATCAGTTAGAGTTGACAGCGTCAATGAGTGAAGTTTACAATGTATTACACGTCTCAGTATTGAGAAAGTATCCGAGGGATTCAGAGCATCACATAGTCGTAGAGCCAGAGACTATTGAACATGATTTATAAGTTAAGTCTCGTCCTGTCAGGATTTTGGAGACGTCTAAGAGGGTGCTTAGACGAAAGGCATTCAAGTTTCTGAAGTTGTGTGGACGAACCAAACTGAGCACTAAAGCTACCTGGGAGCTTGAGTTTGAGATGCGAGAGAAATATCTTCAACTATTTGAATCCGATGAGTATTTATAGTTTTCTCAAGTTATTAGCTTTGTATCACATTTCTGATAGAGCGATAATAAAGAATTCGAGGGCGAATTCTGTTGAAGGGGGAGGGGGGAGAATGTAATATCCCAAAGATTTAAGAAAAATTAACCTCACCGTCAGAAATGCTAGAGGGTTGACCAAACTTTAACGCATTGAACCATTCCTGCGATGGACGATCGGAGACCGTAGATGCGTTGAGTCCGTCGAATCGACTAAAAAAAATAACTTCGTCGCGAGAAACACTAGAGGGTTGACCGAAGTTGACTTCTTGAATCTTTAGTCCGATGGACGATCGGACATCGTAGATGCGTAGAGCTCATCGAGACGATTCCGATTCACTATTTATACGTTTGATTCAGAGAACGGATGAATCAGTTGTAATCCGATTAATTTTGGACCGTAAGACATAAAATTAGGTTATGTGAGCTATAAGAAAAACTTCCTGGAGCACCTCTTCCTTTTTCTCCCCACCGGCCGCCAGGAACTTCTGCTGTCCCGATCTCCCAACACCACTCCTTCCTGTTTTTCTCCTCAACACGCCTTCTTCCTCCCAGCCTGCTGCTGCTTTTCCCTGCCGTACAGCCTCTTCTCCTGTTGCGCTACGGTTGGGAGAAAAGGGCAAGGACAGGCTGCTGTGTGCAGCGCTGCTGCTCCTGGCCATTGTTGTTTCTGTTGCCTGCTGCTACTTGTGATGCAGGTATATCTCTTGCCAATTGGTCTTAATCATGGTGGCTTCAAGGAGGTTAGAAATTTGTTCATTGTTACCTGCGTGCTGCACAACAGGGGAGAGGAAAAACAGCTGCCGTAGACTTGTAGGAAGAGGGTGCAGGAAAGAGAAAGGAAGGGGAAAGAAGGAATCTCCGAAATTCTCCCGTGATTTGTAGGATCGTTGCGAAATTGTGACTTCTCTTGAAGAGTAATTCCCTACTTAGTTCTTTTAGCTATTCAATAAAGGATTTAGATGGAGGAAATCATCACCAAGACTGTCTGACACATAATTTCGTATGCTGTGTTATTATTATCAAAACTGACAAATATAGATGCAAAATTGAACCATAATCTAATAACAAAAGTTGTAGTAACAGTTTTATCATTCTAGAGGTTTTGGTATTGCTCAAATTGAATCATCAGTTAGTGAGAAATAGCTCAAGATGAATCAGTGGTCAGGGAGAAATAGTTTTTTAAAAAAAATAGGGCTACTGTCCTGTGGGGACCGGAGTCCCACGTCTTTGCATAATGCTGCACCAGTAAGAGGCGCATCGGGTTATGTCCCACCCGACGGGGGCTCCCACTAATTTTGTGTCACGTTAGGGGTACCGCGTGTCATATGTTCTCAGAAACATGGAAAGTTTCAGAGACTCATATTGACATTTCCGTGCCAAGCCACGGAAATAATCACATGCTACCTCTCGCATGGTGAGCTTACCGCAATTGATCCGCTCGCGGTGGCGTACCATACCTCTTACCTGACGTCGGAGCGTCGTTATAGAATATAATAGCACATATGCTAGCTTTGCCACCTTAAGTAACTAATACTATAATAGACCTTATGTGGGCATATAACTAATCCTCACTCGACTACTTCGTAGTTTTCAAAATTAGGCTCTTTTCGAGCATGCTATTCCCAATGAAGCTCTGATACCATGTCTGTGAGGACCGGAGTCCACACATCTGAGGATATCATTGGGTGGTGCCGTGCGATGCGGCACCTAACATCACACACGGAAAGAACACCAAAATATACAAAGTTTTCATTTCATAAATATATTCAGAGTTTACAAAACAGTGTACATCAGAAGTACACTCGCAACAGAACTACATACTCATATTCTCACCCATCTAAGCATAAGAGAAAACGTCCATGCCCTAGGACGCTTCTCACTAGCAACATGACGATCATTCAGCAGCAGCGTGGTTCGCATGAGATTTATCTCGATAACTCGAGTCTCATGTACAACCTGAACAACATCAATAAAATTAATACCAGCAAAAATCGTTAAAGCGCAAACGTGAGCATAAGGCTCAGCAAGACTAACCCATCTCACTAGACATATGCAGGGTGAATACTAAGCATAGGTAAGGAATAGCATAAATGACTCGCCTACAAGTAAATCCTTATAGTCATGTTTTAAGTAGCAAATGACATTCTTCAGACATGACACATCATAGACTCCACAATCAAACAAGAAACGCTTTGCCAATGATATGACATGCCAAAAGCACATAATGCTATTACAACTAAAGTATGAGGAAATTGTAAACTTTTAATTGTACTATCTCTAAGCCAAACAAGGTTGCAATACAATAATTAAGAAGATCAGTAATATTTATCATCATTCCATTGCTCTTGTTTACTACGTCACAACTCAGTTAACAAGTGGTACTCTACTACCGCGAGGGACGGTGATTGCAATCAAGACACACCTGGAATACACAACACATACGCCCGCTCGAAAGTACCTTTCACTGTACTCCTCTACCACGTCGTATGTGCATAGTTATCAAGGCGTCGCTAAAGCGACGCTAAAGCGTCGCTTTAGCGGTAGAGCGGTCCGGCCCCGTAAGGCGTCCGGTCGCCTTGCTTTGGACGGTAAGGCGACGGCGTCAGGGGGATCCGGCGGCGCGGGAGCAGAGGGGTCTGGCGGCGCACAGATCCGGTGGCGGCGGGAGGCCGGCAGCGGCGTGCAGATCCGGCGGCGGCGTGAGCAGAGGAGCCGCCGGCGGCGGCGGGAGTGAGGCCGATGGGGGGAGGGGGGGCGCGGCGGGCGTCGATCTACGGCCAAGGAGGAGGGGGGCGGCGGCGCGAGCAGAGGAGCCGGCGGCGGCAGCGGGAGTGAGGCCGATGGGGGGAGGGGGGGCGCGGCGGGCATCGATCTGCGGCCAAGGAGGAGGGGGGCGGCGGGCGCCGATCTCTGCGGGCGAGGAGAGAGTGGGGCGCCGACCTCTGCGGGCGAGAAGAGAGCGGCCGGGCGGCGTCCCAAGCGTTGTCTGCGTGCGTAGGAGGCGCTGTTTTGGTGCTGGGTAGGGTTTTTGACCAAGGTCCACTGCTTTGTGACCGTTGATGCTTATCCAACGGCTGGTACAGTCTACAACCGCTGCATGGGTAGGATGGGCTGGGCTAAAAGTCTGATAGGATGGGCTGGGCTGAAAGTCTATGAAGAACAAAAGTTGGTTGAATACACAATAATACTGTATTTTAATTTTTACACTTAATAACTATTTTTATTTTTCCTATTTTTACATATTAGTAAGGCGTCGCCTCGCCTTACGCCTTACCGCTTAAAAGGTAAAAAGGGGGGCGGTCGCGTTAGGTCGCCTTACCGCCTTAAGAACTATGCGTATATGACCACCTTTCACCCGTCATCCCGATGTCGAACCAGTTCTACCGTCCCAAAAGTAAGGTCCCTAATCGAGCACGTCTAAGTTGCTCCTTAGAGGTTCCACCTTACGATCATCTTCCCCCGAAGGACGGCGGTATAAGTTTCGACACGAGGGTGCTCTAGCTACATCAGTTTAATGGACCCCATTAATCCATTATGTAACTGGTACTATTCAAACTTGCTCAACAGGGCCGCACACGAGACGGTCCTTAATCGAAACAAATGGGGCTACAACCAACCTCCACATTTGCCTTACCCTTACCGGCCCAGGCCCAAATGTGGTCGCAAGCATTGTCCCCCTCATCCGGGATTAGACAACCTTGCGTGTCCCGTCCTACAGGAACATCCCCGTCCACATCTCCAATTATTAAGAGTGAACATTTTGGTAACATCTCGCGAGTATATTCCCCTACTCGACTTCTCTTGCAAGTAGAATTCAACTACTTGACTTGTGATCAATAAAATGTGACCCTCTCGCGAGTAGATTCTAACTACTCGACTTCTACCGGATTTCCTATATATTAGTAAAGAAGTTACTACAGGTCAAACTGTAAACCGTTCCCACCAATCCTTGGGATTTGTGGTCATGCAAATGGAGTATCAATCACCCTATACGTAATGCACATATCAAACTTAAGACATAATGTGAGAAATACTGCAAAACTTTGTAAAGCTTTTAAATGCAAACCGGGGCTTGCCTTAATTTGTGCTAAGTCAAAGAGTCAGTGGCTTGATGCTTCACGAACCGGTCCTCTTTGACTTGTTTCCGTCACAGCGTCTATCGCAATGGATATGCATATAACATATAATACACTTTAATAATTTAATTAATGAATATGCACACGTTAAGCATTGTCATACTCATAAAGGAAGTATGTTTGTAACTCAAGAATGAATAAGGTGTACTGTTGGGTATTAGATTGGATTTGGGTAGGATAATTTAATATTACTTCACATTATAAGAATGTACATAAGAAATTTCTATATAGTCATGGATATTAGGAAACTATACAAAATTAATTCTTATGCAGATCAGTTCTTTTGGCTCTGGTAATTTAACTCTGGTATACAGATGTGATGAAGAAATTCTCATAAAAATTTCAGAGAATCTGATGGGATACAATGATCTACAAAATTCTATCAAGCTTTCATCATTTAGGAAATTGCAGATAAAACTTGAGGTTTTATCATGTCCATAAATGGCACAGCTAGATAGCACTGATCAAAACGAAGCTACCAAAATTGGTTTCACAATTTTTCAAGCTTACTACAGGAAGATATTGAATTTACAAATCCTTACGAATTTCTGGATTTAATTTGTTATTTTCTGGAATTATAATTAACCTAGGCAAAGACTTTGAATTAAACCCTCTTAAACAACTTTGTTATGCCTGAAACTTTTACTGGAGCTTATAAATGACAAAATGATTGGTTGGGTAGATTTCCAGAATTTTCTGAATAGAATCCTATTTTCTATATTTTCCACAATGCATTATACTAATTGATTTATAGAATATTCTTTAGGGCTTTTCATGAAGTTTGGGATGGAACAATGGAAAGTACAGATCCTAAAGAGAATTACAAAATTTGTTTAATCTAATTTGGAGAATCCTAGCCAAATTTATAGCATTTCAAAGTCTAGGAAAATTTCTCGAATTCTTTTTAAATGGAAAAGGATAACCCTTCAATACGCTGACACGTGGCCACTAAATTTTTCCACCCAGCCGATGCCACACCGGGGCCACAGAGTTAACCGCGTTGTCACATGGAATCCGGGTGCCACAGAAAATCTCGCGGGGGGGTCATCTTATTCCCCCCGACTCCGTCGGCCCGTGACGGCGCCATGGCCGGAGACCGGCCGCCGAATCGCCGGAAATCACCGCGACACCTTCTCCGAGGCTGGAACTTGGCACCCGAGGGTTTTCGACTCTAAGGAATTCATTCGTGGCCTCGGATTGGACTGAAACGCACTGGAAAAGTACCTACACCGGCGACCAACGGAAACCGACGATCGGCGACGGTGTTCTCGGTGTACAAGGCATGGGAAAGGCTAATTTTTGCTCTGGAAGCTTTGTGGTGCTGATCTGATCATCGTCCAACACTCCAATCGGATTGAAATTGGCCGGATGATGGGGGCACCATGGAGCAGACTCTAGGTGGCGGCGAGATTTGAAATCTCGGCTAGCCGGAGTGGGTCTATGGCTATCTAACGGCTCCGGAAGGTGCACACGCAAGTGTAGATGCTGGGGGAAGCTGGAATTGTGAAGCTACTCACCATGGAGGAAGAGCTCCACGTTGGAACAGAGGTGGGTCGACGGCGCGCCGGAAGGGAAACCGCGAATTCCCTCCGGGGGGCTAGGTCTGGCGGCAGCCTCGGTTCAGGGAAGTCGCGAGGGTATTGGAACGCACCAAAACGCGGCTTTGCTTGAGCGGGGGCTGTTGTCCTTTGGGCGGCCAAGTGGAGCGACGTTGGAGCGATGCGGGAGGATGAAGAAACACCGAGCGTTTGGTTCCTTTTATACCCGAATGACGGAGCGGGGGGCATCGTGGACCGCCGTGGCGCGCATGCACGCGGAGACCATTGCACTGGAGAGCTGCTTGCCGCCTCCTCTGGGGCGCGCGCGTGCAGCCGCTCGAGCAGAGGCACTGCTGCAGAAGCAAAACGGAATACCTCTGCCTAGTGGGCCCCACTGCTGTCCTTATCCCCTTACCTTTAATTCTTTTTTGTTACCCAAGCCTAAATATGATAAGGACTCTAAATTCAGAAGAGAATTGGTCCTGTTATATTTAAATGGTTTGACTTGAATATCCGAATTGGCCAAATTTGAAATTTGAATTAGATTTAAATTCATATTTATATGTTTTATGTATGTATTTGTAATCTTCTCAATTATTGCCTTTTTAAATGGCCATGGGTTTCCAATAATGTGCTCAATAATTAGTCCACTGCAGATTTGAAATTGAACACTTAATTTGAATTTATTTCTATTCCACATATAACATGTTTGGTTTCCTGCAAATTTGAATTAGATTGAAATTAAAATTTTAAAATCTATATGCATGTCATTTAATTCTTTCTCCCAATATTAATGTATATAATGTCCTGTGTTTTTAATTGCCTAACCTGATCAAATGGAGAATATGTTTTTGTACCTTGATCATTGATTTGAATATTGTGTACATTTCCATATATACTTCTACTCACACATGTTTGTTTTATTTCTTTTGATTTTTTCCTTGGTGATCAAAGCACATAATTTCAGATGTCTTAAATTTATGATTCAAGACCTTTGGAAATTTGAGCTTAGCTGAATTCAAAAGAAATCCTAGGTTTTATCTAGAGCTTCACATAAAATTTTACACTTACATCTATTTGACTTTAATTGCTCTCATTTTAACATGGTCCTTATTGTACACACCTAAACTATTATTTCATGTGCCATACATAGGATACAAAAGCTTCCTAAAATTTGGGATTTTACATTCCTCCCACCTTAAAAGAATCTCGTCCCGAGATTACAAAAGGAGAAGAAATGTCGGAGTGTATCGCTGTTGATACGACGATAGCAACTCCGGATAATTGGAGCGAAGATAGTCTTCACTCTCCCATGTAGCTTCTTCAATGGTGTGGTTCCTCCATAACACTTTATAAAACCACAACGTTCGTTTTCTTGTCTCTCTCTTCAGATCCGGCTTCAGTTCTTCCATGTCATCAGATATGACTTCTATTGGAGTTTTGAGACACTTCCTTAACTGAGACACATGGAATACATTGTGTATTCCGGACAAGGACGCGGTTAGCTCCAGCCGATAGGCTACGGGTCCACATCTTTTCGTGATGGGGAATGGCCCGATAAATCTTGGAGCTAGCTTTCCCTTTACTCCAAAGTGATGAATTCCTTTCATCGGAGAGACACGAAGGTACACGTGGTCTCCGACGTTAAAGCTCAAAGGACGACGTTGCTTGTCAGCATAACTCTTCTGCTGAGACTGAGCTGCTCTGAGATTTGCCTGAATTAGCTTAACTCGTTCTTCAGCTACACCAGTGAGATCCACTCCGAAGATTACTCTTTCTCCAGAATCACACCAATTGAGTGGTGTGCGGCACTTCCGACCATAGAGAGCTTCAAAAGGTGCCATTTTAATACTGGACTGATAACCGCTGTTGTATGAGAACTCTGCCAACGGTAAATGATCATCCCAGTTCTTTCCGTGATCTATGGCACATGCCCTTAGCTTATCTTCTAGGATCTGGTCCACCCTTTCAGTTTGTCCATCAGTTTGAGGGTGGTATGCCGAGCTTCGGTTTAACTTAGTTCCCATTGCTGCGTGTAGTTGCTCCCAGAAACGAGCAACAAACAACGATCCTCTGTCAGATACGATGGTGCAGGGAACTCCGTGTAAGCACATGATCCGTGACATATATAGCTCAGCATACTTCTTTGCATTATATGCCGTGTTCACTGGAATAAAATGTGCTGACTTGGTTAATCGGTCTACGATTACCCAAATAGAATTGTGCTTGTGGAGCGTGAGAGGCAATCCAACAATGAAGTCCATACTGAGATCCTCCCATTTCCATGCAGGGACACTTAAAGGTTGTAGTGGTCCCGCTTTCCTCATATAGTCAGCCTTCACTCTTCTGCATGTATCACACTAGGATACGTACTTTGCAATCTCTCTCTTCATTCGTGTCCAACAGAATTTCGTTCTAAGATCTTGATACATCTTATTGCTTCCTGGATGGATTGTATACTTCGACAGGTGAGCTTCATCCAAGATCTTCTTTCTGAGTGTCATGTTCCGGGGTACTACTATACGATCGTTGAACCATAAAGTTCCTTGTTCATCTTCCCGAAAACATTTCACCTCTCCGTCTCTCATTCTCTTCCGAATGTGAGACATAGCCTTGTCTTTCTACTGAGCTGCAATAATCTACTCTCGGATTGTTGGTATGAGAGCAAGATTATATAGAGCTCCGTTGGGAACCAACCGTAGACTTGGTTCTTCCCCTTCATCCGGAATGATGGTTATGTTGTGAACATGAGATTTCCGACTCAAAGCATCGGCAACTACGTTTGCTTTGCCTAGATGGTAATGGATCTCAAGTTCATAGTCCTTTATAAGCTCTAACCATCTTCTTTGCCTCATATTCAAATCCTTTTGAGTGAATATGTACATGAGGCTCTTGTGGTCTGTGTAGAGATGCACTAGATTTCCCATTATGTAGTGTCTCCACATTTTCAATGCCATTACCACGGCAGCCAACTCCAAGTCGTGAGTCGGATAATGCTACTCATGAATCCGGAGTTGTCTTGATCCATATGCGATTACCCGTCCTTCTTGCATCAAGACACATCCCAGACCAGTGCGTGATGCATCGCAATAAATATCAAACGGCTTTGTCGTGTCTGGTTGAGCTAGAACTGGTGCCGTTGTGAGATGTTTCTTCAATACCTGGAATGCCTCTTCACATGCTTCACTCCAGACATACTTGTTTCCTTTCTTCAGCAATTCTGTCATAGGCTTAGCCACTTTGGAGAAACTTGGAACAAATTTCTGGTAGTAGCCAGCTAAACCTAAGAAACTTTTGACATCATGGACGGAGGTCGGAGATTTCCATTTAAGTACCTGTACCACTTTGCTTGGATCCACGAGAATACCGTCTGCTGAGATAACATGACCCAGAAATGGTACCTTGTTAATAAAAAAATAACATTTGCTAAATTTGGCATATATCTTATGCTCTCTCAACCGTTGAAGCACGATATTAAGATGTTTGGCGTGTTCTTCCTCTGATTTGGAATAAACCAAGATGTCATCTATGAAGACCACCACGAACTTGTCCAACTCCGGCATGAATACTGAATTCATTAGATACATGAAGTGAGCCGGTGCGTTGGTGAGACCAAAAGACATGACAAGATACTCATACAACCCGTATCTTGTCGAGAATGCTGTCTTGGGTATATCTTCAGCCTGTATCTTGATCTGATGATAACTGGACCGAAGATCCATCTTTGAAAATACCTTAGCACCCACTAATTGATCGAATAGAATATCAATCCGTGGCAGTGGATACTTGTTCTTTATAGTCACAACATTCAGCGGACGATAATCGACACATAACCTTAGTGTCTCGTCCTTCTTCTTCACGAATATTGCTGAGCATCCCCAAGGTGATGAACTGGGACGTATGAATCCCTTCTCAAGTAACTCATTCAACTGTTCTTTTAGCTCTGCCAATTCCTTGGGTGCCATCTTGTAAGGTCTTCGAGATATGGGTGTGGTTCCTGGTATTAACTCAATCTTGAATTCCACATCTCGCTCAGGTGGCATGCCTGGCAGATCGTCAGGAAACACATCCGGGCAATCCCGAACAACTGGAATGTCCTCTAGCTTTGTGGCTTCCGTGTTATACACCACTAGAGGTTGTGGTGTCACATTCTTCAGAACCAAAGTATGTTGCCCGTGCCTTTTAGAATTCAGTTGCACGGTACGAGCACTGATATTGAAGATTGCTTCATGATGTGTCAACCAGGGCATTCCCAAGATAATGTCAATCTTCTGCCCGTCCAATATAATGAAGGTGGTAGGGTAAATCCTACCATCCAAACATAGAGGTGCTCGGGCAATGATCTGGTTGGCTGACATTTTTCCTCCAGGTGAATTTATTGTATACGGTGTTGATAGCGTTGTTGATGATAATTGACGCTTTAACACAAACTCCTTGCTGATGAAATCATGTGTTGCTCCAGAATCAAACAACAAAAATGCCGATTGAGCATTCAAGCTGAACATACCCGCTAACACGGGTTCTCCTACTGGAATATCCACGACAACCATAAAGTTGAGGCTGCCGTCTTTCATCTTCTTCTGTTGCTTACGAGATCGAATATTTCTCGGAGGAGCAACTTCTAGACTGATGCCTTATTTAGCTGCAGGACCTTCTAGAACTAACTGCTCTTTATCACCACCACTATATACTGTCCTTTGCATTGCCTGCAGTGGAGTAACTTTTTGTGCCGCTTGTGGAGGTGGTGCACAAGAACTCACTTGCTGTTGCATCTCAGGTGCTTCAATCCACTGCAACGGTGGTGACCAACTCTGCATCGGTGGCTGTCTTGCAACTACCCGAACTTCCGGTTCGGCTGGTAAATGATATACCAGTCGATATTTTTGAGGAGTACCACTAATATGATCCGTTGATGTGATGCTCTTCCTCCTCTCCGCCTGACAACGAAGAGAAGCATCTTCCTTCCATATAGCATTACTGACCAATTCGTTATAGTCCCCTTTGTTGAATAGGATCAATCTTTCATGAAGTTTGGCACTCAAGCCTCGGAAAAATAGGTCACAGCTCGAAGCTTCTGCACTCACATAGTCTGGTGCATATTGTGCCAACCGGTTGAATTCTCTGGAGTACTCAAGAGCACTCCTCCCTCCTTGGGTCAATTCTACAAACTCTTCAAGCTTCAACTTGATAATCCCCCTCGGAATATACCGAGCACAGAACGCATCATGGAATTCATTCCAATTCACGTGATGTCCTTCAATAAACATGGCGAGATACTCTGCCCACCAAGTTCCAGCAGATCCATGAAGCTGCTGAACTGCAAAGTCCACCTTCTGATACTCGTCACATTGGATCAAACCGAGTTTAGCTTCAATAACCCGGATCCAATGATGTGCCTCCAACGGATCTGTTGCTTCCGTGAAGTCAGGCGGTTGAGTTGCCAGAAAATTCAAGTAAGAACTTTCATTCAGATCCCGTTGTCGTGATGCTTGAATAAAGCCTTGTTGCACCAATGTCTGAAGCAGCTGGTTGTTCTCATGATGAGACTCAACCATTTGTGCCATAACCTCCGTCAATCGGGTCGATGGCGGTTCTTGCGGTCGAGTCGAGTCATTTCCGTCGTGACTAGACTCTCCCGTTTTAGCGCCGGAACGAGTGCGAACGATACTGAAAGAATGACCAGTTACGGTTACTTTCCAACATTGAATGCGATGCTTGAAAAACATTAACCGTATATGAATCCTAAAACTTTGCAGCATATTCATACACGTTCAAATGACACTCTGATTCTAAACTTCTTTTAGACCTCTTAATGAGCTTTTTCCAATGCTCCAGTTTCATAAACTGATCATACATACATCTGGACATGTTTCACAACTTTGGCAAGTTTCGAACATGCCTATCCATAAACAAGTTTCCATTTCAATTGTATTGGCAAATCTGCTGTCCAAAATTGACCAGTTTGCAAAGAACTCAGATTCCACTACAGTAAAGAGTAGAATCAATCCTGAACTTGAATACCAAAGTTACAGCCAACTTCATTAGCTTTCGAAAAAATCTTACTTTGCTTCCTGATCGGCTCTGGATCAAAAGTTATGATATTTCAAAGTTGACAGAATTCTGGAAAAATTTCAACAGCACCTCCTTTGGGAGTGGCTGATTTGAACATCAATTTCCATACAGTTCTGCCCCAAATTTGAAATAAAAAACTTTGAATTACAAATTTGTAACACATATCATAAAATTTCCAACGATATAACCTAGGAGCTATATAAATTTTTCAACAGGAAGTTATGGTGGAAAAACAGAAAAATTCCAGAGAGGTTTTAACAATTCTGTTTCCAGCAACAGTTTCTACCAATCTGGAATTTTCACCAATTTGAAGATGGATTCAGTTCTGGCAGTCTACAAACAAGTTGTAGATAACTTCAAGACCTTTCCAAAACTGTATTACACATTCACATTGATTAAACCTAGCAAGAATTATGCCCTGTACAAATCCAGCAAAAATTCTGCCAGAAAAACAGGGAACTCTGCTTTTGAATCTTTTTGAAAATCACGAAACTCCAATTGAGTTCAACATCAGAGTTCTGTAGTTAATATTAGATTCTAAAACTTTATTTTGGTTCTCAATTCAAGGTTTTACTTGTCTTCAACAGAAAATACTTTTTTGGTGAAGTAAGGTGTGAATGCATCACAACAATTATATCGGTACTACGTTACCTCACAAACTGAAAATCTTTACCGAATTCTTAGCCGGCATAACGTGCTATAGGTGGCACTAAAACGATCACTCGCAAACTTATTCTACTCACAATACGTTCAACGTGGTTAGTGTACCTGTCACTACACTCAAACTACTGATCAATCATATGGTATCGTACGGTACAGTCTAGCCCGCACAGGCGATCAATTCACAAAAACATATATGAGAGTAAAAACATTCGTCCCGTATCATTCCATACGGGCCGCCTCGAGTTAAGCCACGTCTCAAGGTACATGACCGGGTTTTCTACCACCCGACGGGGTCCCATGTCTTTGCATAATGCTGCACCAGTAGGAGGCGCATCGAGTTATGTCCCACCCGACGGGGGCTCCCACTAATTTTGTGTCACGCTGGGGTACCGCATGTCATATGTTCTCAGAAACATGGAAAGTTTCAGAGACTCATATTGACATTTCCGTGCCAAGCCACGGAAATAATCACATGCTACCTCTCGTATGGTGAGCTTACCGCAATTGATCCGCTTGCGGTGGCGTACCATACCTCTTACCTGACGTCGGAGCGTCGTTATAGAATATAATAGCACATATGCTAGCTTTTCCACCTTAAGTAACTAATACTATAATAGACCTTATGTGGCATATAACTAATCCTCACTCGACTACTTCGTAGTTTTCAAAATTAGGCTCTCTTCGAGCATGCTATTCCTAATGAAGCTCTGATACCATGTCTGTGGGGACCGGAGTCCACACATCTGAGGATATCATTAGGTGGTGCCGTGCGATGCGGCACCTAACATCACACACGGAAAGAACACCAAAATATACAAAGTTTTCATTTCATAAATATATTCAGAGTTTACAAAACAGTGTACATCAGAAGTACACTCGCAACAGAACTACATACTCATATTCTCACCCATCTAAGCATAAGAGAAAATGTCCATGCCCTAGGACGCTTCTCACTAGCAACATGACGATCATTCAGCAGCGGCGTGGTTCGCATGAGAGTTATCTCGATAACTCGAGTCTCATGTACAACCTGTACAGTAGCAATAAAACTAATACCTGCAAAAATCGTTAAAGCGCAAACGTGAGCATAAGGCTCAGCAAGACTAACCCGTCTCACTAGACATATGCAGGGTGAGTACTAAGCATAGGTAAGGCATAGCATAAATGACTCGCCTACAAGTAAATCCTTATAGTCATGTTTTAAGTAGCAAATGACATTCTTCAGGCATGGCACATCATAGACTCCACAATCAAACAAGAAACGTTTTGACGATGATATGACATGCCAAAAGCACATAATGCTATTACAGCTAAAGTATGGAGAAACTGTAAACTTTTAATTATACTATCTCTAAGCCAAACAAGGTTGCAATAAAATAATTAAGCAGATCAGTAATATTTATCATCATTCCATTGCTCTTGTTTACTACGTCACAACTCAGTGAACAAGTGGTACTCTATTACCGCGAGGGACGGTGATTGCAATCAGGACACACCCGGAATACATGACACATACGCCCGCTCGGAAGTACCTTTCACTGTACTCCTCTACCACGTCGTATGTGGCCACCTTTCACCCGTCATCCCGATGTTGAACCAGTTCTACCATCCCAAAAGTAAGGTCCCTAACCGAGCACGTCGAAGTTGCTCCTTAGAGGTTCCACCTTACGATCATCTTCCCCCGAAGGACGGCGGTGTAAGTTTCGACACGAGGGTGCTCGAGCTACATCAGTTTAATGGACCCCATTAATCCATTATGTAACCGATACTATTCAAACTTGCTCAACAGGGCCACACACGAGACGGTCCTTAACCGACACAAACGGGGCTACAACCAACCTCCACATTTTCCTTACCCTTACCGGCCCAGGCCCAAATGTGGTCGCAAGCATTGTCCCCCTCATCCGGGATCAGACAACCTTGCGCGTCCCGTCCTACAGGAACATCCCCGTCCACATCTCCAATTATTAAGAGTGAACATTTTGGTAATATCTCGCGAGTAGATTCCCCTACTCGACTTCTCTCGCAAGTAGAATTGAACTACTTGACTTGTGATAAATAAAATGTGACCCTCTCGCGAGTAGATTCCAACTACTCGACTTCTACCGGATTTCCTATAAATTAGCAAAGCAGTTACTACAAGTCAAACTGTAAACCGTTCCCACCAATCCTTGGGATTTGTGGTCATGCAAGTGGAGTATCAATCACCCTATACGTAATGCACATATCAAACTTAAGACATAATGTGAGAAATACTGCAAAACTCTGTAAAGCTTTTAAATGCAAACCGGGGCTTGCCTTAGTTTGCGCTAAGTCAAAGAGTCAGTGGCTTGATGCTTCAGGAACCGGTCCTCTTCGACTTCTTTCTGTCACGGCATCTATCGCAATGGATATGCATATAACATATAATATACTTTAATAATTTAATTAATGAATATGCACACCTTAAGCAATGTCATACTCATAAAGGAAGTATGTTTGTAACTCAAGAATGAATAAGGTGTACTGTTGGGTATTATATTGGATTTGGGTAGGGTAATTTGATATTACTTCACATTATAAGAATGTACATAAGAAATTTCTATTTAGTCATGGATATTAGGAAACTATACAGAATTAATTCTTATGCAGATGAGTTCTTTTGGCTCTGGTAATTTAACTCTGGTATACAGATGTGATGGAGAAATTCTCATAAAAATTTCAGAGAATCTGATGGGATACAATGATCTACAAAATTCTATCAAGCTTTCATCATTTAGGAAATTGCAGATAAAACCTGAGGTTTTATCATGTCCATAAATGGCACAGCTAGATAGCACTGATCAAAAGGAAGCTACCAAAATTGGTTTCACAATTTTTCAAGCTTACTACAGGAAGATATTGAATTGACAAGTCCTTATGAATTTCTGGATTTAATTTGTTATTTTCTGGAATTATAGTTAACCTAGGCAAAGACTTTGAATTAAACCCTCTTAAACAACTTTGTTATGCCTGAAACTTTTACTGGAGCTTATAAATGACAAAATGATTGGTTGGGTTAATTTCCAGAATTTCCTGAATAGAATCCTATTTTCTATATTTTCCACAATGCATTATACTAATTGATTTATAGAATATTCTTTAGGGCTTTTCATGGAGTTTGGGATGGACCAATGGAAAGCACAGATCCTAAGGAGAATTACAAAATTTGTTTCATCTAATTTGGAGCATCCTAGCCAAATTTATAGCATTTCAAAATCCAGGAATTTTTCTCGAATTCTTTTTAAATGGAAAAGGATAACCCTTTAATACGCTGACACGTGGCCACTAAATTTTTCCACCCAGCTGATTCCACACCGGGGCCACAGAGTTAACCGTGTTCTCACATGGAATCCGGGTGCCATAGAAAATCCCGCGAGGGGGTCATCTTCTTCCCCTGACTCCGGCGGCCCGTGACGGCGCCATGGCCGGAGACCGGCCTGCGACTCGCCGAAAATCACCGCGACACCTTCTCCGAGGCTGGAACTTGGCACCCGGGGATTTTCGACCCTAAGGAATTTATTAGTGGCCTCGGATTGGACTGAAACACACCGGAAAAGTACCTACACCGGCGACCGGCGGAAACCGACGATCGGCGACGGTGTTCTCGGTGGACAAGGCATGGGAAAGTCTGATTTTTTGCTCTGGAAGCTTTGTGGTGCTGATCTGATCATCGTCCAACACTCCAATCGGATTGAAATCAGCCAGATGATGGGGGCACAGTGGAGCAGACTCTAGGCGGCGGCGAGATTTGAAATCTCGGCTAGCCGGAGTGGGTCTATGGCTATCTAACGGCTCCGGAAGGTGCGCACGCAAGTGTAGATGCTGGGGGAAGCTGGAATTGTGACGCTACTCACTATGGAGGAAGAGCTCCACGTTGGAACAGAGGTGGGTCGACGGCGCGCCGGAAGGGAAAACGCGAATTCCCTCCGGGGGGCTAGGTCCGGAGGCAGCCTCGGTTCCGGGAAGTCGCGAGGGTATGGGAGCGCACCGAAATGCGGATTTTCTTGAGCGGGGGCTGCAGTCCTTTGGGCGGCCGAGTGGAGCGATGTTGGAGCGATGCGGGAGGACGAAGAAACGCCGAGCGCTCGGTTCCTTTTATACCCAAACGACATAGCGCGGCAGGTGGCGTCAGGGACCGCCGTGGCGCGCATGCATGCGGAGACCATCGCGCTGGAGAGCTGCTTGCCGCCTCCTCTGGCACGCGCGCGTGCAGCCGCTCGAGCAGAGGCGCTGGTGCAGAAGCATAACAGAATACCTCTGCCTAGTGGGCCCCACTGCTGTCCTTATCCCCTTACCTTTAGTTCTTTTTTGTTACCCAAGCCTAGATGTGATAAGGACTCTAAATTCAGAAGAGAATTGGTCCTGTTATATATAAATGGTTTGACAAATTTGAATATCTGAATTGGCCAAATTTGAAATTTGAATTAAATTCAAATTCATATTTATATGTTTTATGTATGTATTTTTAATCTTCTCAATTATTGCCTTTTTAAATGGCCATGGGTTTCCAATAATGTGCTCAATAATTAGTCCACTGCAGATTTGAAATTGAACACTTAATTTGAATATATTTCTATTCCACATATAACATGTTTGGTTTCCTGCAAATTTGAATTAGTTCAAATTAAATATTTAAAATCTATATGCATGTCATTTAATTCTTTCTCCCAATATTAATGTATATAATGTCCTATGTTTTTAATTGCCTAACCTGATCAAATGGAGAATATGTTTTTGTACCTTGATCATTGATTTGAATATTTTGTACATTTCCATATATACTTTTATTCACACATGTTTGTTTTATTTCTTTTGATTTTTTCCCTGGTGATCAAAGCACATAATTTCAGATGTCTTAAATTTATGATTCAAGACCTTTGGAAATTTGAGCTTAGCTGAATTCAAAAGAAATCCTAGGTTTTATCTAGAGCTTCACATAAAATTTTACACTTACATCTATTTGACTTTAATTGCTCTTATTTTAACATGGTCCTTATTGTACACACTTAAACTATTATTTCATGTGCCATACATAGGAGACAAAAGCTTCCTAATATTTGGGATTTTACATGTCCCAGAATTTCTAGTTGACATGTAACTAGTTATTTCTTTTTTGGTTCAAGTTGGGGGACAATTTCGTTAATCCTATTGTGAGAAGAGTTGTAGGAAATTTCTTGTACATGCTTATCCATCAAATAAATTGAAAGTTACTAGTAGAACACCTAATACTTAGTTTTTTTTGTCATTACTACAATGCTGCCATGTTCTAAGAGTTGTTTAAATTTCACAGGCTTTGATAGTCCCAATGTCGAAAGAGTCTTTCAGTTCTCGTCGAGTTTAAGGCAAGTGCATGATGACTTGTTTCTAATAACTGTGATTCACTATTGATTAACTTCTCAAGTGTTGATTCGTTATTTGAGGTTTCCGGATTCAATTGCTTTATGATTCTGTTTTATTCATGTTTAAGATTCAAGATATTCATTTAATTATCATTCAAGTACTGGTTAAGTCCGGAGTTGTTCTTATATTCAAGTTCCTATGAGTAAGTGCTGATCACACTTGCTCGGCTTTACTGGTAAATGCTAAGGAGAATTTAAGTGTCGCCCGTTTCAGACAGAAACTACTATTTCATTGTTCTTAGATTCAAGTTCAGGTATTGCTACGTTTCATTCCATTTGATTCCATTGTTTTTCAAACTCTAAGTGTACTTGCTGAGTGTTTTTACTCACTCTTGTGTTTATTTGGTTTTTAGGTACCCGTTGATCAAACATGCTTTGGGAAGAGGGTAGCATTCGCACTTGAGCACGCAAACCATTTAATAATATTAGTTTATGAATATTCTTAAGTAATTGCATAATTTTGTGTCGTCGAGACTGCGGTGTGGTTGTTTGAGTCTTTAGTTCACTTGTGGAGTTGAATGTGATTTTTATATTGTTGCTATATAATATTATGCTTACTATTGTGTTTTGTTGCCGTGGTTGACAGAGTTTTTAAAGGAGAATCTGCAAAAATTTTTAATAATTTTTTATACTTTATACTTAGTAGGAAAGGTTTAGATGTTAGTAGTAGCGTCTAGGGGAGTTTAAACGTGGGGCGTTACAGCGACAACCAAGGTTTTTAGTGCCACCATAGGGCAAAGTATGGGTGCGGCTTAGCCAATTAATTAGGTGTGTTGCCAGCATTGTTCGAATTATTTGGAGGAGCGGGGAATGGGAGTCGGCCGGGTTTGCAATAGTGGCGGGACTGCCCGGGGCTCTGAATGGCACAAGAGGGGGCCTTTGGTTGGATGTGCTCAGTTTGAGGCATCACAACCAGTGAAACCTTAGGGGCTCTAAATATTTTGGTAGTGCTTTTGTAAAGGATATTTTGTGATCTCTTGGCCACACACCGATAGAAGTGTGTAATGTGACCGATGGGTCATGGGCATAATGGAGGTTCCTTAGTCACCGGAAGGGGACGAAATCTGCAGTGTTAAAACTATCATGATAGTCGTGCTCTCGGTAATGAGCGACCTACACCCTCACGTGATTAGATTGGAACTGGTATTTGGGATGGTAATCATTTTGGTTATGGTTTATTGATTGGATGGTGATAAATGAACATGGTAAATGATGATGGTAAGAATATGGCATATGGATGAATAATGAATGATGGATATTAATTATTATGTTTATTTGGGAGATAATGTGATTAATTTCATATAGACATTGTAGGATGCTTTTCATATGTTTTAAATGTACTTTTCAGCAAATAGCCATTATTTATTGTCAATTTCTTGTTTAAGCTACATGTCATTATTTTCCCACACTTGCTGAGTACGACATATGCTCACTCTTGCAGTTCCACCACTAATAGTTTTAGGTGATGTTTGGGAGTATCCTGAGGATAATGCAGAGTACTAGGTTGTGTGTTGTTGTCAGCTTGCCTGTGGATTGCTTGGAGCCGAACTATCCCTTTTGCTTAGTTTGCTTAGCTTAATGTTTAGGTTTTTTTCGCTGCAATAGTTTCAGATTTATGAATAATGATCATTAGAGTTGTAATTTGAGGATTATTTGAATATTGTAATAAAAGTACTTGTTTAATAAATTTGTGTTGCGGTAATTTTCCGCATATCGTTTGTGGTGCACTCGTGTATGTGTGTTGAACGTTCTGGGCACACATATGCGTTCACTTGGTTCATTTTCGAAACCGGGTGTCACAAACCTTCACGAAGCAAGAAAACACCAACTGAGAACAATTTCTGAGTTGGAAGAGTGGAGAGATAAGGTGTACCATAGTGCCACAATTTACAAGGAAAGAACCAAAAGATGGCACGATAAGAGGATTACACCTAAAGAGTTCAAACCTGGAGATAAAGTTCTACTCTTCAACTCTAGAGTTAAACTTTGTGGAGATGGGAAGCTTAGAAGTAAATGGGAAGGACCCTTCACTGTAGTAGAAACCTCATCCCATAGAGCAATCATACTCCAAGGTGATGATGATCAGCTATTTAAAGTAAATGGGCACCGACTCAAATTATTTCCTGAATCCCAAGAGGATGATATAGAAAAAGAAATAGACGTGATAAATCTTAATTATTTTCACGTTGTTTCCTTAAATTCTGTCTAAATTTTCCAGCTATTGGAAGGGTATAAACAAACTTAATATTTTGCGAGGGATTTCTCACATTCATCACAGACAGTGCATAAATATGAATATCACAAAAAATAAAATTATTGTGGCAGCATGGCCTTTTTTTGTCCAACGTAAATCAGCACACGAAAACATCCGCAACATAGGCGTCTACTCGATAGACGTCATTGCTCGTTCATCTAGTGGTAGTCATGCCATCTCATGCTCGCCTTATGTCGATGAATTACATCATTTATTCGGCTATTACACACAAATAGGAATTAAAATAAATAAAATTACATCACATGGGCACTCCACAGACCAACGCGCAGGCCGAATACAATATGCGAACAGCCTCAACCCAACAGTATTTAACTTGTGTCACGCAAGACACATAAATAATTACACAGATCATCTCACATGATTTTAAGGCCATACTGTCACATTATTCTCTTCAAAAACAAGTTAGACGTTTCTACAGAGTGCACGTGACACGTATTTTTGAAAAACACGTGTTTAGCCCCGTAAGCTGGTGACGGATAGAACAGATTGTTCGCATGCTGCTACACAGTAACAGACGTGGAATTTCAAATGATATAGCAGTTCACGTCGTGCATCAAACTAATATGCTCAACGCACTCACAACCTCGTGGTCAGTCATGTAACGCTTACGCACCATCATGAAAACAGGCATTTAGCCAGTCACTTAATGAGGAGGCAAGAACATAATAAAATAGTCTAATTTATGCATAATGCTATAAATCAAAACAATTTGTTATACAACCAAACACAAAAATTTAATCTAGATCAAAAAGTCGCAAGCACGGCTCTGATGCCACTATTAGGAAATACACGAGATGCGACTCTCTAGAACACAATAAAATTAACCGCGTAAAATAGGAACACTTGGTTTTGGATGATCATAGATACACCTTCGCGTTGAGGGTCGCAGCGACAGACTCGTAGTCGATGGGAAGGTAGTCGTTCGGCCTGACAAAGCGCGCAATGCAGCAACACCTCTATGAACGTCCACACGTATGGAGAGACGAACCCGCACCAGAACGAGCTAGCATTCCGTTTTGCATGGTTAGGTGCACCAGTTTTGCACAGGAGACCAGCCCCATGAAAGGCAAAGAGAGATGATCAGTGCTTGGATGAAATAATGGCCAAGATTAGGCAATGTGGGTTTGTCTCAAGTATGAGCATTTCTTCACAATATGTGACAGTATTTGTAGGATGCTAATTTTGCATTTGTATGTGCCTATCCACTACATACATGAACTCCACTATCTTCCATTTGGAATTTTCCTCTGTTTTCTCCATACAACAGAGATAGGCCCTTCCTAGCTAAGTTATTCCTTCTCGAGTCATAAACCATTTCACTTGTTAATTTGCTAAACTGAGATATTCACATGTTCATTTTCATGTCAATAGATATCACAACAAAAGTATTCGACGCGTGGAGATGGACGTGGAGCACTGCTCAGAGGAGGAGGCATAAGGATGGACTTTCTTGCGAACAAGATTTGCTCAAGCAGTAGTAAAGAGAAAGACTGGTGGAAAGCAATGAGAAGCTACATTAAGAACACCAAGCGCTTACTTATTGACATTTATCTAGTCGTAATCTAAGGCAAACTCTGATTTGCATGTAAGAGCTTTACAAAGTTTTGCTTTATACACTTCGTTGAATAGACTTGATATGTGCATTAGGTCTATTTTGATTGAATGTTCCACATGCATCACCAAATAGTCCCGCAAGTGGATGGGTAGTATAGGACTCCCTTAAATTATATCACTATGCTTAATGTTTAGTTAGAAGATCGATAGAAGTCGAGTATGTTGGATGCTACTTGTGAGACTGGTCACATTTTATCGACCACAAGTCAAGTAGTTGAATTCCACTTGCGAGAGAAGTCGTGTGAGGGAAACCTACTCGCAACATGTTAGCATAATGTTAAATCTTTAGTATGAGACGTGGATGGGGAATTGTGTAGGCTGGTTTACATAAGGGTGCTCTCGGCCTGAAGGGTGAGGCATCGCTTGTAACCACATCGTTCCCGGGTCAGTAATGGCAAGTCAGATGTTTGATGGTGGATTGGTAGCCCTGTCTACATCGGTTAAGGCCCGTCTCTTGCCTGGCCCTGTTGAACAAGTTTGAACTGTACCAGAAGGCATATTGGCTATATGGGAACCGGAAAATAGATGTACCTTTAGAATCCTCTATTGGAACTTTTTCAATCGACTAAGTTTTCGGCTGTTAGTACAGTGGGAGTCAACTAGCTTGTGAACATCTAACAGCGGAGGTGAACCCTGATGGAGCATGCTGTACGGGTCGATCGAACCGTTTTTGATATGGGTGAATCTTGGGAAAGGTGGTTCTGTGCGACGTAGAGTGAAAAGCACCGATTTGCCTACCTTGCAAGCATATGCGTCGTGCAGTCCGAGTGTTATTGATTTGAATCACCGTCGCTCATGATTAAGGATTGATCATACTTGGTCACTGAGTCTTGACGTAGTAATGAAGAGTAGGGGAAGATTATGAATATGTTGCTATGGATAATATGTTGTGTTGTAACCTTGGCTGAATTAGAAATAGAACAATTAAACTTATCAGTTCCAAACATTTAACTTGAATGAATCCTATAGAACTTTGGGCAAGTATCATCATGGATGAAGCCTTTATTATTTGATTGTGATGTTCTGATGCATGCCCATGGAATCCTATATGCTACTCTAAAACTGACAACTAAGGATTTACTTTCGGCGAGTTCATTTCAGCTTTCCAGTCTTTAAAGTTTCCAACATCTAGAGTTCGATGCCTTAGGTGAGACGGTTAAGTCTTGCTGACTTTCGAGCTCATAGTTGCTTTATTGTGAATTTTGCAGGTTCGATTATTGCTTATGTTGTTGTTCAGTGAGACATCGAGCATGTGGAGATGTATCTCTGACAGGATAACATTGCCGCTGCAGTGTCATCTTCGTGTTGCTATTGAGAAGTGTCCACGGGCATAGACGACTTCTCTTCTGCATAGCTAGTTGAGAGTATGAGTATGTATATTCCGCCGCGTTGTACTTTATGTTGTAAAAGAGAATTATATTGTGAAATAAATATTTGTGTTGGTTATTTTGATATGCTTTCATGTGTGCTGTTGGGTGTCGCATCGCACATCACCACCCAATGTGATTTCTGGAACTGCGGGACCCCAGTCCTCATAGTCTGGTATCAGAGCTACATCGGGAATAGCATGCTTTAAAAACGCCTATTTTTGAAAACTTCGAAGTAGTCGAGTGAGGATTAGGGATTATGCCCACATAAGGTCTAAAATAGCATAGTTATTAAGGTGGCAATGCTAACATACTTATTATTATATCCTGTAACGATGCTCTGACGTCAGGTAAGCGGTAAGTTATGCCATCCCAAGCGTATCAATTGCGGTAAGCTCACTATACGGGAAGTGGTATGCAATTGTTCCCCGTAGCTTGGCACGGGAGTTAACATGAGTATTTGAACCTTCTCATCGTTATGGGAACATATGAACTGCTGCTACCCAGCTGGTTCAGGAAAAAGTGAGGATACCCCATCGTGTGGTCAAAAACACGATAGTATGCATCTTATAAAGAATTCATGTTCAATGAGCCATACAAAACACTCGCCATCGGCGTGCCTCAGCTCTTATGGGGCAGTAGGTGGTATCTAGCGGGTTGATAAAATTCTCATCCTTGACTACTCGTTCGAGTTCTACTTGAGTCCCCCATCGTGTGGTGTTGAAACGCGATCATGTTTCTCAAGACATGTATTCCTCGAGGACAGCCTGTATGGAAACATACAGGGCATTAGTTTTGGTGACTGATATATTATTGTGACTGCCTGTCGTGCTGCCTATGAGGCCTTGCCCGTTGTGGTGCTACTTGAGTGAATTGTGAATGTGTATCTTTTGCAGGTACACTACCACATTATACGTAGTTCGAGCAGAAAACGTTTTTGAGTGAACGGCATTAGTGTCCCCGTTGAGACGTATGCCTGAATACTGGTTACAATTTTCTTTGGTGAGGACGTAGTACCGTTATTGCATTCAAGTTACATCGGACACGTCAAAGATGATATCCTTGCAGGAGATGTGAGTCATAAAACTAGTAAACTGGGCCAAAGATGATGTAAGGATGCAAGTATCAGTTATCGAGCTCTGATTGTGAACTAAGTTTCAAATTGGAGTGATTTTCAACTAAAACTTTTCAAAACCAGTGATTTCTGTTTTCTGGCAAAATTTGACCTGACTTTAAAAAGCCATAAGTCACAGCAGAATAATCCAATGTAGGCCTATTCTATATGGTTGGAAAATTTAAGAAGTCCTCCAAAACATTTATGTTCACCTTGAGGATAGAACCCCTCTCTATCATATTCAAAATTTCAAATATCCAAACTCTGCCAAACTGGACAGAAAACTGGAACAGTTCTGTACTCTTCACCAATTTAACCATAACTCTCTGTAGAAAAATCAAATGAAGGCATGTGATATATTTATGAAATACTAATGATATATGTAACAATGTTGTAATTTACCTTTTTTGTTAAATATTAATATGATCTGGATGAAATTTTGTGCACAAATCAGCCATATTCAAAGGAGGTGCTGTCAAAATTTCACAGAAAAGTTTCAGGTTTGAAAAGCTATATCTCATCATCCAGAACTGATGTGATGGCAAACTAATACATTTTGGAAATGTATTCAAGTGTACTTCAACTTTGTTATTAACCTCATGATATTATTTTGCCACTAACTTGGCCAAAATCAAAGTTGAGTCCAGACTGGTCATTTTTCAACAGAAACTTGATCGGTTTGAGACATTTTTGTTTGGTTATGCATTTGATTCTTGATTCAACTTGAGAAGTTTTGCAACATCTCAGGTGTTGTGATTCAACCTGGTGCCAGTGGAATTGATTGTTTGAGCCAATCAAACCTCATTTTTTATGGCCATGTTCGTGGCATATTGAAGAATAATGTGCCTGTATGCATGATAATGTGTGTGGCGTCTAACCAATTATAGCAAAAATGAACTTCCATCCATAGAGTTCATTATTTGGGAACTCGATATTGTGAAGTTGGTCTAGACATAAGTTTGATATTGTGAAGTTGGTCTAGACATGATTTCCACATCATCTTCCAATGAGGATTATTTGAAGTAAGTTTCTCGAATCCTAGTTCGAAACTTTAAGGGGGAAGCATTGCGCTCAAGGAACTTAAGTGATCAAGTGGAATTACATCTTCAAGAGCATACAACTTCAAGCAAAGGTTGACTCATTGTAGACTGAGTGTAACTTCAACTCCATTAGCGCAATCAAGGAAGAGATCAATCACTACTTCATGATCGAAGAGAAGATTAAGTGAAGTACCATTAAGGACATCTCTCATAGATTCAACCCGATGCCTATTGAGGTAACTTAGTTAGTTGAAGTATTATGTGTAAATGATTCCTTAATTTAGCAGGTGTAGCAAGGACATAGGTGACGAATTAGATAGGTCGATTAGAAGTGTACAAGTTTACAAATGTCAAGCTTGTGTACTATTTTGCTCACTATTCTTTGCTTCGATGGTTAAACTTCAACCCTTCCACCTTGGTCAAGATATGAGAAGGGTATTCCTTATAGAGCACTTCTCATGACCAAGTGATTCAAGCATTGTGAAATTGAGATAATGCTTATCATATTTGAATGTTATACTTATTTTTTGCTCAAATCATAAAAATGAATGCACCATACCTTATGCATAATTCCTCGGGGGATTACGTTGTGTTGTATAACATCATCCGATTTGTGATGCATCATGAAACCTGAGTAATAATTAATTTTGTGCAAGAATGTGTATCTCCATCCAAATACTTGAGTATTGTCCAACAATCTTGATTGCCTTTCCAACTCTTGTGATCAGCTGCCTACTCAATTTAGTTCATTGAGTAATATCTGGAAAAACATTACTCAATCACCCTTGAAATCCAACTAAGATTTGAACATTCATCCTTGACTTGTATAGGTTCAAATATCTTGGTTGTGAAAAAATACCACTCTTGATTTAGGAGGTTCATCCCTAATCAATGAACTTCAATAAAAACCTTGGTTCTCTATATTCGCAAAATTATTATTCTAGCTTCAAAGCTTGCGAAACTCCTTGACTTATAGTGTATGGTGACATTGACATGTCCAAAAACCTTGTAGCTGCCTTAGATTTAGTGGACTTTGTTGTTTTGACCACATAAGAGAGATGAAATATGTACTCCTCTTATGTCCCGACATAGTGATCCGATTGTTGTCTATATGATTGATAAAGTCGATCTGGACGAGGTTCATGATTCATCCTGTAATCTCATAAACTACCTTGATTCAGGATCCTAAAATACTACACTAAGTTATTAAGGACTCAGTTAAACAAAGCCAGAGTTGAAAGCAAATGCTACGTCATTGAAGATAATCAAGATGCTCAAGAGAGTTGGAGAACAAGAGTTGAATTGCCAAGTAAAAGACTAGAGCAGTAAAGTCTGCATGACAGGAATGTCAAGTATTAAAAAAGCCAAATGTTAGAGAACCCTATGTGCCCTTATGCTAAAAAAGGTTACATCATTTCAACGTCAAAAAGAAAATCTCAAGACAGCAACATAACACTACCAGGATTCCGGTTTATTCCGACAAAAAAAATTGTTACAATAGGTCGAAATTTGTCGCGATAGGTTGTTGTCACAACGAAATAGAACGTCGCGATAGTTTTTCCGACTCGTGGCAATAACAGCCGTGGCAATAGGTTATTGAGACGACTTGACATCCGTGGCAAATAGTATGGTATTGCGACGACTCCACGTTCGTTGCAAATAGTATGGTATTGCAATGGTTTAACGTAATGCGACGATTTAACGTACTGTGATGAAAATATCGGTGTTGCAACGATGTCACATTCGTGGCAAAAAGTATGGTATTGCAACGACTCAAACCAATAATTCGTGGCAACAGATCCTAATGCAACGATTGTGTTCCGTGGCAATAAAGCTGTAACGCCACTAACCAGTAATTCGTGGCAACAGATCCTAATGCAAAGATTGTGGTCCATGGCGATAGATCCTGTAACGCCACGAACCAGTAATTCGTGGCAACAGATCCTAATGCAATGATTGTGGTCCATGACGATAGATCCTGTAACGCCACAAACCAGTAATTCGTGGCAACAGATCCTAATGCAACAACTGTGTTCCGTGGCATTAGCATCCTGACGCCACGAACTAGTGATTCGTGGCAACAGATCCTAATGCAACGATTGTGTTTCGTTGCATTAGCATACTGACGCCACGAAAAAGTGAATCGTGGCCACACATCCTAATTGCTACGATTAGGGTCCGTGGCCATTGATACTACCGCCACGAACCAGAGTATCGTGGCAACACATCCTAATGCAACGATTCTGTTTCGTTGCATTACGGTCCAAATGCAACTGTTTGCTGATTCGTGGCAATAGATCCTAATGCAACAACTGTGTTCCGTGGCAATAAAGCTGTAGCGCCACGAACCAGTAATTTGTGGCAACAGATCCTAATGCAACGATTGTGTTCCGTGGCAATAAAGCTGTAACACCATGAACCAGTAATTCGTGGCAACAGATCCTAATGCAATGATTGTTGTTCGTGGCGATAGATCCTGTAACGCCACGAACCAGTAATTAATGGCAACAGATCCTAATGCAACAATTGTGGTCCGTTGCATTAGCATCCTGACGCCACAAACTAGTGATTCGTGGCAACAGATCCTAATGCAACGATTGTGTTCCGTGGCGATAGATCCTAGTGCCACGAACTAGTGAATCGTGGCAAAAAGTCAAGCTTACTGCAACAATTTAGTATTCGTTGCAGTACAATCGTTGCAATAGGTCGGAATCCTTGTAGTGTAAGTTCACATCATAAAGACTTAATCTTTACGATGTGATCTCATTCATGCCGAGCATCCGAATCAGATGTGCAATAAGAAGCCATAAGTCACAAAAGATGGACGATGTGGTTTACATGCTAATATGGACTTAACACACATTCACGGAAACCACATGAGAAGATGAGAAGATTGCCGATCTATTTTCTTAGGGATGTTAGTGTCATATCACCGCTAACCTACTTTACCCTTTCTCTTTTCCAACGGAATCTCAGGATGAGATTCTTTTAAGGGGAAATGGATGTAAAAGTTCTAAAAGCAATTGTGTTCACTTTAGCTAAGAAAACTAAAATGTGGAAGAAAAACAAATGGAATATAGTGCAAACATGAAAAATAATTAATCAAACTGTAAAGGAGAGGTTCAAAATATTAAAATCACGTGTCATAGTCAATTTGGTCAAATGTCCAATGTGAGTTCACTAAAATATTTCATATTAAAGCCCAAATACACAGGTTTAAAACAATTACAGAAAAACAATTGATAAAGAAAGAAAATGGATTTAGTATTTGTGGTGGTAAAAATAATTTAAATTCATGGACTTGAAAAATTGAAAACACATTAAACTTTAAGTTAATTCAGCAAAATATTTAATAAAAGACCCAAAAATTGGATTTTCTATAATTACAATAGTGTCCATATAATTTTTGGAAAATATGAAGAAAGTATAAAACAAAAGCCTAAATTGTGAATTCAAATTCAAATTTGAATTTTCAAATTCAACATTGTCAAAATCCAAATTTGTAGTGCACTAGTTTTTTTTCTCACATGCAAATTAGTACCCTGTCATATATTTTGGCTGGAGATATTTGTGTGACAAGAAGGGATAAGGGGAGAGGATTGAAGTGGATCCCACCAGTCAGTTCCAAGCACCTGGGCCTCCTCTGTTTTTCTCGGTCTGCACAAGCTCTGAGTGCAGCACGCAGCTGCTTGCTATCGTGCCTCTCCAGCTCAACCCTCTTCTCTAAGTATTCTATCTATTGGTGATGTGCCCAAAAGCAATCATAACATTTCGGGTTAAGCCCTATTAGATATTTGATCCATAAGTAATTACGGTACTAATGGGCCTGCCACCTAAAGTCCATTAGTACACATATAAATATGAGGGGTAGGGTTAGGGGCTAATCACCCCACCACGTGACAGCCCTAGCCGTCATCCCTCGAAGGCCTCACGCCGAGACCCTTCCTGCACGCGCAGTGCTAGCACACCGGCGCACGGCGTTCCTCTCTGTACGTGTGGACTCTGTGGAGGCGCTGCTGCTACTGCTGCGCTGATCGACTACGACGAACGTGTTCGTCTAGTGCTGCTGAGAAGAGGGCAAGGAGGAGATGAACGGGATCGTCTACTTCCCCTACACCGACGCGCGTCTACGTTCCGCTGCGCTGCGCGACTAGTGGTAACGATCTATGGCCTCTGTACTCGCATGTTTCCTGGGTGATACGGTAGAGTTGCTAGAGTAGCGTACTGCCGATTTACCAATAGCGGCATCAGAGCCGACTTGCGTAGTTTTATGTTCGGATCTTGTTAGTAGATGGGATCTACTACAGACATATTCATATGATGAATTTTATCGCACGGTTTTTGGGGCTTGGAATTGGTTAGAGTAGATTGTGATCGTATATGACTAAAGGGTCAGTTCGTGCTCCTTCTCTGCTGTGTGCGCAACCTGTCCCTACTGGCTGGAATCACCATCAGGACTAATCACGTACATAGCTAACAGATTAAGCTAATAGACCACAGTCATGAGTCGCCATCTACTCATGAATAACCAGTCACATTGAAAATTGAGTCATTCTGAATGGTTCGGATTCGGGTTGATTTGATCAATTCGATGAGATTTTCATAGTGATTTCATAGATGCGATATATGTAATTCCGTTTGGTGTTCAGGGCGCTGCCCTGAAACCCACGGGGGGCGGCTCCCCCCTCGACCCCCCGCTCGCTAACCGGTTAGCGGAATCGCCGTTTTGCTGTCTGCTATAGCGATTACATAATATAGTTTCGCGCTAGAAATCGTTCTACGCTTAACTCGTGTTTGCAGGGAATGATGTGAATGGTATGGCCTTAATGTGATGTGATGATCTGTGTGTAAATTCGTGCGGCCTGCGTGTTGCAAATTTAACACAACCGGGTTGAGGTTGTCACATAATTGTATAACGACCTGCGTGTCGACCTGTGATGTTTGATCTTTTATGTAATTTATTTGGTAGCTATTAGTTGTATTAGCTTATTTATTATCATGGAGATGTCTTCAAACATGATGGAGATGGAGATCATCACAAGAAGGGAGGCATGGTAGCAATGATCTTGATAGAACCATGGCGATGGAGACCATTATGATTCTAAAGGCTATACTATTAACAATGTGATATGATCATATGCCTGTGATGCTTATTACTATTCTTTTCATGCTTTTCATATGGTGGATGTTTTGTCATGATATAATAGCTTCTCTCGCAAAAGTTGAGTATTTGATGTCATTTACCAATAGCTGCACCTATGATATTTTTATTGTTGTGTGGTAGGTTTGCCAAAGCAAAGTACCATCATCTATCATAATTAATAGGGTGAATGTTGGACATTCAGATACATAGTGTTGGTTTACTCAACAAAGCTATCAAAACGGTTTTGGGCTTTACGGCATAGAGTTAGGAGCTGGGGCATTGGATGTCACCCAATAAACAAGAGTCATATAAGGATATGATTAACAATGGTTGTATACATATGTCACTAATTACCTAGCAGTGAAGCCAAAGCTCACTAGGAATTAGTGAATATGGATCTTGAGCCACTATATGTCGTTAGAGGGAAGACAATGATCGTATAGTAGTGATATCTTTTATTAAACTACTAATAGAAGATTGGTACATAACATAGTGCTAAACCTTGCATATTTATTTTCTATTGTAGATAATGTCTGCTAGTAACAATTCCGGTTTCAATTTGTGATCTGTGCTTGAAAAGGAAAAGCTCAATGGAGCTAACTTTATCGATTGATACCGCAACCTAAGAATCGTTCTTAGGCAAGAGAAAACTGAGTATGTTCTTCTGCAGCCTTACCCTGATGACCTCCCAGCTGATGCAACTAATGCAGCACATAGAGATTATACACATCACTGCGATGATGCGCTTAATATAAGCTGCCTCATGCTCGCCACTATGTCCCCTGATCTGCAAAAATAGTATGAGCATACAGATGCTTATTCTATGATTGAGGGACTGCGTGGAATATTTGAGAATCAAGCAAGGGCTGAGAGATACAACATCTCAAAGTACCTGTTCTCATGCAAGCTGACGGATGGTAGCCCGGTCAGCCCTCTTGTAATCAAGATGATTGGTTACATTGAAACTTTGGGCAAACTTGGTTCTGAACTCAAGGATGATCTGGCTATTGATGTTGTTCTCCAATCGCTCCCACCGAGCTACGAGTCATTCATATTGAATTTTCAAATGAATGGCATGGAGAAACCTTTGGCTGAATTGCATAGGATGCTTAAAACAGCCGAAGAAAGCATTAGAAAAATGCCACTCATGTGATGATGGTGCAAAAGGAGAATAAAAAGAGGAAGCGTGTGACAAATCCTAAAGTTAAAGGAAAGGGAAAGCTCAAAGTCTAAACCAAAGGGCAAATATGGCCCTTCTCCTGATGACGAATGCTTTCACTGTCATGGTAAGGGGCACTGGTCTAGGAACTGCAAGAAATACTTAGAGGATAAGAAGAAGGGAAGTGAGACTTTCGCTTCAGGTATAAATGTTATAGAAATTAATATTGCATTATCTTCTAGTGAATCATGAGTATTTGATATCGGATCGATAATTCACACTTGCAAATCGTTGCTGGGTCTAAGTGAGACTAGAAGATTTGCAAAAGGCGAGTTGGATGTTCGTGTCGGCAATGGAGAAAAGGTTATGGTCATAGCTGTCTGAACTTAACACTTATCATTACCCTCAGGATTAGTTTTGGAATTGAATAATTGTTATTACATTCCTACTTTGAGCAAGAACATTATCTCTTCATCGTGTTTAGAAGAAGTTGATGGTTATGAGATTGTAATAAAGAACAAATGTTGTTCTATTTATTATAATAATATTTTCTATGCTCAATGTCCATTGGTGAATGGATTATATGTTCTTGATCTTGAGGATAAAATTTTCTGTAACATTAATACCAAAGGGCTCGATGTAATGATCTAAATCCCACTTTTATTTGGCATTGTCGCTTAGATCATATAAATGAGAAACATATTGAAAAACTCCATAAATATGGTTTACTAAGCTCATTTGATTTTGAATCACTTGACACATGCGAATCTTGTTTGCTTGGGAAGATGACCAAAGCACCCTTCACTGGTCAAAGTGAGAGGGCGACTCACTTGTTGGGACTTATACATATAGATGTATGTGGACCAATGAATTCAATTGCCAGAGGTGGTTTTCAGTACTTCATCACATTTACTGATGACTTTAGTAGATATGGTTATGTCTACCTAATGAGGCACAAGTCTGAATCCTTTGAAAAGTTCAAAGGATTTCAGAATGAAGTACAAAATCAATTAGGCAATACAATTAAACTACTATGATCTGACCGTGGGGGTGAATATTTGAGCCATGAATTTGATGACCATTTAAAACAATGTGGAATTGTTCCACACCTGACTCCACCTGGAACGCCTCAATGGAATGGGGTGTCCGAGCAGAGAAACCGAACCTTGTTGGACATGGTTAGGTTGATGATGAGCCAAGCAGATCTTCCACTATCCTTTTGGGGTTATGCTCTTGAAACTGTTGCGATTAGACTAAACAGAGTCTCAACTAAGTCTGTTGAGAAGACACCATATGAGATGTGGACCGGGAAACGTACCGGATTGTCATTCCTCAAAGTTTAAGGATGTGATGTTTATGTCAAACGTTTGACGTTAGACAAACTCACTCCAAAATCAAACAAATGCTTCTTTATGAGATATCCTAGGGAAACCAAAGGATATTATTTTTATAATAAAACAGAGGATAAAGTGTTTACCGCTCGCAATGGTGTCTTCTTGGAGAAAGAGTTTCTCTCAAAAGGAGTTAGTGGGAGCAAGGTGCATCTTGAAGAAATTCAAGAAATACCTGAAAATGTTTCAGCATCCACTGATCCTATACAGGATGTACAAGATGTTGTGCAACCAGTTGATGAAACACCAGCCCCACGAAGGTCTACGAGGGTACGTCGTGCGACTGAAAAGTTAACGCTTCTAACCACGGAGCAGCATGACATGGTATTGTTGGACAATAATGAGCCCACGACCTATACCAAAGCAATGATGGGACCCGACTCTAAGAAGTGTCTTGGAACCATGGAACCCGTAATTGAATCCATGCATGAAAATCAAGTTTGGAACTTGGTTGATCCAATCGAAGGTGTGAGACCTATCGATTGTAAATGAATTTTTAAGAAAATGACTGATATGGATGGAAATGTTCACATCTATATAGTGCGATTGGTGGCGAAAGGTTTCAGACAAATTCAAGGTGTTGATTATGATGAAACTTTCTCACCCATTATAATGCTTAAGTCTATTCAGATTCTTCTAGCAATTGCTGCATATTTTGATTATGAAATATGGCAGATGGATGTCAAAATAGCCTTTCTTAATGGAAGTCTGACTAAGGATTTATACATGACACAACCTGAGGGTTTTGTAGATCCTAAAAATGCTAATAAAATATGCAAGCTTCAAAAGTCCATTTATAGACTGAAGCAAGCATCTCGGAGTTGGAATCTACGTTTTGATGAAGTAATCTAAGGGTTTGGTTTCATCAAGAACGTAGAAGAACCTTGTATTTATAAGAAGTTTAGTGGGAGCGCACATGTATTTCTGGTCCTGTATGTAAATAACATATTATTGATCGGAAATGACATTCCAATGCTTGATGATGTTAAATCCTCATTAAGAAAAAGTTTCTCAATGAAGAATTTAGGAGCGGCAGCGTATATTTTGGGCATAAAGATCTATAGACATAGATCTAAAAGGATAATTGGATTAAGCCAAGATACATATATTGACAATATATCGAATCGGTTCAATATGCAAGATTCCAAGAAAGGTTTCTTGCCAATGTCACATGGCATTACTATAAGCAAGAGTCAGTGTCCTTCGACATCTGATGAGCAAAAGAGGATGAGAGCGATTTGTTATGCTTCGGCTATTGGATCCATCATGTATGCCATGCTATGTACATGCCCAGATGTATCTTATGCTCTAAGTATCACGAGCAGATATCAATCAGATTATGGTGAGGCTCATTGGACCATTGTCAAAAACATCCTTAAATACTTGAGAAGAACTAAGGATTTGTTCTTAGTGTTTGGAGGTGAAGAAGAGCTCGTTGTAAAAGGTTACACCGATGCCAGCTTCCAATCTGATAAGGATGATTCTAGACCGGAATCCGGATTTGTGTTCTGCCTCAATGGAGGGGCAGTGAGCTGGAAAAGTTCCAAGCAAGATACAATAGAAGATTCAACCACAGAGGCGGAGTATATTGCAGCTTCTGAAGCTGCAAACGAAGCTGTTTGGATCAGAAAATTTGTTTCTGAGTTTGGTGTTGTTCCTAGCGCGTCCAGTCCTGTGGATCTCTACTGTGACAATAGTGGAGCCATCCCACAGGCAAAGGAGCCTAAATCACACAAACGATCCAAACACATACTACGACGCTATCACCTCATTCGAGAGATCATCGACCGGGGTGATGTGAAGATATGCAAGGTGCACACAAATTTGAATGTTGCAGATCCGTTGACAAAGCCTCTTCCACAATCAAAGCATGAGACGCACACGAGATCTATGGGTATTAGATACTTACATCAGTGATCATAGTGTGTAGTGGGAGACTTGTGTCACAACTATGTTTATGTACTATGTGTATGTGACTTGTTCGTGAAACTCTTTGTTAATAGTAATGTTACTCTAGATGATCCCTAGTCTATATCATTATATGAGATAATGATTGCATACAGACTAGCACATGTATTAATTGATGATCACGTTTCACGGATCATAGATATGGAGATATTGAATTAATAATGTGAACACATGTTAGTGAACATGGTGTTGGATTGACCCACTCCGAGACACTACTGGGATTGTTATTTCCATATCTGCCATCAGTTGGTCTTGAGTGATACACCTGCTAGATCCTTAGACCTGAGATCGCCATTGTTTCTCACTATGCGTAATTGTGTACTTTGAGACTGTCAAACGCTACTCCGTAACTGGGTAGTCATAAAAGTAGTCTTCGGGTATATAATGAAACATAGAATGGGATGTGCGCGGATCAAGATGGGATTTGCCCCTCCTTAATAACAGGAGAGATATCTCTGGGACCCTCGAGATAGTTGGATTTGAAAGTGCATGGCCATGCCAATGTGATTAAAGGTTAATCATAGTAACTAAAAGTTAGTCACGGAATGAATCCACTATTTCATCGAGTGAATGGTCGAGCTATCACAAGGATGGCACGTATCTCGCCTTGAGCTTGACTGGTATCGTGAGGCAAAGGGATTAGCATGTTGAATGTATCTAGGTTCGGCCGATATGATCTTTATGTACATTCGGGAGTCAGTATGTCCTGCTATATACCTTTACTGACTTGTGGTTGGAAACAATTTTTATTCACAACCGACTGCACATGAACCTAACGGGTCACACACTTAAGGAGTTGGAATATCAAAAATCTTGGCTAGATGATTGTCTCTAGTGGAAGTGGGAAATTGTTAGTGATGTGCCCCAGAGGCAATCATAACAATTCGAGTTAAGACCAATTGAATATTTGATCCATAAACAATTAGGGTACTAATGGGCCTGCGACCTAAAAGCCTATTAGTACGCCTATAAATATGAGGGGTAAGGTTAGGGGCTAATCACCCCACCATGTGACAGCCCTAGCCGACACCCCTCGAAGGCCTCACGCTGAGACCCTTGCCGCGCGTGTGGTGCTAGCACACCGGCGCACGGCGTTCCTCTGCGTACGTGTGGACTATGTGGAGGTGCTGCTGCTACTGCTGCGCTGATCGACTACGACAAACGTGTTTGTCTACTACTGCTGAGAAGAGGACGAGGAGGAGACGAACGAGATCGTCTACTTCCCCTACACCGATGCGCGTCTACGTTCCGCTGCGCTGCGCGTCTAGTGGTAACGATCCATGACCTCTGTACTCGCATGTTTCCTGAGTGATGCAGTAAAGTTGCTAGAGTAGCGTACCGCCGATTTACCAACACTATCAAAGCACAAGACAAGGTTTCCTCGATCTACGTTTCACTCTTTGCTCTTTGTCCTGTGCACTCGCGCCCGGCTCGACGAGTTGCTCGCCGCCCTTGCTGTTCTCCGTTGACCAGCATGTCTTCTCTATTTTCCGATCAGTTGATCCTGTGAGAAGGTGCATTAACTTTTCCTCTGATTCTCCGATAAGTGAAAACTTCGTTCCCAGTTTCCCGTAGCTTGAATCCCAGTTCTGTTCTTTGAACAAGGCCGCCGGACCACTTTCTGCGCGCCAGCAAACTTAACCACACGGTGAGCTTCGGGCCTGCTTGGCTCTCTTCCTAACTCCTAACATTCTTTACGCAGCTCAACTCTCCCTCTACTCTGCAGGGCAGCAAACCCTGCATCACTATACTCTCCCAGTTTTCCTGCAGGGACAGAGCTATGGACGTTGCATGCCCAATGTTGGAGTCAACAAGTTTGGGCTGGTCATGATTTCTATTGTGTATATATAACCTCGATGCGGGTGCTTAGCTGACTAAAAAAGAGATTTCTGTGGGTGCAGTGGCTCAGATGTTATCCTTTGCAGTGCGACAATTTCAGCTTATGGATTCCATAGGCATGGACAAAAAAACAGTTGAGTTGTTCAAACAGATAATCAGTGGAGGGTGTGAGAATAGAAGGTTCGGATAGAGATAGAGTCCATGTTAGCTGATTTAACATGGCATACGAGTTGTGTTTATATTAGGAATAGTAGAGACCATGGAGATATTATCAGATTGTAACAGAGTCGGATCTGTACACGTTGTGACCCTTATAAATAAACAATCATGGGCTCCTACGGGAGTTATCACGCTTCCTCATTTTCACATGGTATCCAGAGCCAGCCTCTTCTAAGTCATCTAGCAAAAGTTGAGATCATGATGTCGAGTTCTTCAAGTTCATCGACGATCCTACCGGCTCTTGGTCCGCCTGTTGCAGAGAAACTAACGAGAGAGAATTTCCTACTATGGAAAGCTCAGTTTTTACCGGTTCTCAGAGGTGCACAATTGATGCGCTTTCTTGATGCAGAAGAGAAACCGCCGAGACAGAAGATCTCCATCACCAATGATGAAAAAGAAGACAGTGGTGATTGATAATCCTGAGTATGCGACATGGATCACACAGGATCAGCAAGTTCTTGCTTATCTCTTGAACTCTCTCTCTAAAGAGGTTCTAGCACATATTGCAACAAAAGAGACATCGGCTGAAGCCTGAAAGGATCTTCAAGAGTCGTTTGCCTCGCAATCTCGCGCCAAGGTGACTAATCTGAGATTCGCCTTGACCAATAAAAAAAGGAACTATGACCATGGCACAATATTTTGCCAAGATGAAAAGACTCGCAGATGAGTTAGCCTCCACAGGTAAAATTCTTGATGACGAAGAAGTTTTGTCCTATATTCTCAATGGACTTGACTCGGATTATACTCCATTAGTATCTTCAGTCATGGCACGTTCAGATCCGATCTCCACCAATGAATTGTATGCTCGGGCTTTGGGATATGAGCACCGTCAAAACATGGTTCTAGGAGAAGAACAATACTCGTTGGCATCTGCAAACGCAGCTTAGAGGCCGTGGGAGAAGCAATGACAGAGGTGGAAGAAATAGTTATGGGCATGGACAGAACCAAATCAAGTGAATACAAGATCCTCTTCAAATAATAGTGGAAAAGTATTTTGCCAGATTTGTGGCAAACCAAATCATCAGGCCATTGAATGTTGGCATCGGTTTGACCAAGATTATGTAAGAGAAGGAAAATTTGCAGGAGCTGTTGTGCCTTCATATGGTGTTAATTCAAACTGGTATACTGATACTGGAGCTACTGATCATATCACTGGTGAATTGGACCATCTCACAACACGAGAAAAATATCAGGGTTGATCATGTTCATGCTGCCAATGGAAAAGGTATGTACATTAGTCCTATTGGCACATCTTCAATTTATTCCCCTAAAAAATCCTTTATCCTTGATCATGTCCTTCATGTTCCTAGTTCTCAAATTAATCTTTGTTCCGTTCACAAACTTGCCAAAGATAATAACGTGTTGTTTGAATATCACCCTTGGTGTTTTTATTACGGATCGAATAAAAAAGAACACAATACTTAAGGGCAAGTGTGAAGGAGGGTTGTACCCAATAAGATCTCCTATCAAGCCACTCATCAAGCATGGTCTAGCTTCCATCAAGCCTTCAATAGATTCTTGGCACAGTCGACTAGGTCATCCATCCTTTGTAATAGTTGATTATGTTCTAAAGAATAATGGTCTTTCCTTTGTTGAAAATTCTAATAGTGGACTCGTACGTGATTCCTGCCAAGAAGCAAAAAGTCATCAACTTCCTTATCAAAGATCCACTAGTGCTTCATCTCGCCCTCTTGAGCTTGTCTATTCAGATGTGTGGGGTCCGGCCCCTAGATCCGTCAATAGGTTCAATACTATATTAGCTTCATCGACGATTATAGTAAATATACGTGGATATATTTATTTACACATAAGCATGATTTTTTTTGAAGTATTTCGTAATTTTCAGAACGTAGTCGAGCGTCAGCTAAACCAAAAAATACTCACTGTCCAATCGGATTGGGGTGGTGAGTATGAGAAGCTAGACTCCTTTCAAAAAATAGGAATCTCACGTCATGTCTCTTGTCCACACGCTCATCAGCAAAATGGTTCAGCAGAGAGAAAACATAGACACATTTTGGAGGTAGGACTTGCTCTTCTAGCCAATGCTTCCATGCCACTTAAATACTGGGATGAAGCTTTTCTAACCGCAGTCTACTTCATCAACATTCTTCAATCACGAGTCATTCACATGAAAACCCCCACTGAGATCATCTTTAACCACAAACCCACTTACTCCAATCTTAGAATTTTCGGTTGTGCCTGCTGGCAAAATTTAAGACCATACAACACTCGAAAACTTGCCTTTAGATTCTCTCAATGCGTTTTCCTCGGGTACAGTCCCACGCATAAAGGCTTCAAGTGCCTTGAACCAAAATCAGGACGTGTCTACATATCTAGAGACGTTGTCTTTGATGAAATTTTTTTCCCTTCTCAAACTTGCATGAAAATGCAGGTGCTATGCTCAGGAAAGAAATGTTGCTTCTACCATAGAATCTATATCCTCACACCAATATCTTGGGGAATGAATCAAATATTGCTAATATGACTGATTCTACTAACTCTGTTCATGAGGTTGCTGAACTGCAGGAAAAAGAACAAGAAGAAGAAGATTTTATTCATATGCCTGAGATGTCTACTATCAATAGAGCAAATACCGAGGAGGCATCCGTAATTGTTCAGACAAGAAACACTGAAAACTGAGAAGATTCGGCACATGATCCAAAGTTGACACAGCGTACAGGCGCGCATGCACGGGTGACAGGCACGCAGGAATTAAATTCTGTCTCCCCGCCGCGCAGATCCCCCGCGCGACCGCTTGACGCGACACGTGATGACGCAAGTGCGCAAGGCGCAGAAGCGCAACATGTGTCAAGCGAGGAGGGGGCAGGTGCTGAAACCAATGAAGATCTCGTGCATCCAGTGCCAACAGAAGTTGCTGGATCAAATGTGGATGCAGACTCTGCTGCTCAACCAGTTCAGCGCATGCAAACTAGACTAAGGTCTGGTATTTCAGTGCCAAAGATTTATACTGATGGAACTGTATGCTATACATACTTTACCTCAACTGGTGAACCGCAATGTCTGACAGAAGCACTTGGTAACAAAAAGTGGAAGCATGCCATGGATGTTGAGTATGAGGCATTGAAAGGTAATCAGACTTGGCACTTAGTTCCTTACAAAGATGGAAAAAATATAATCGATTGCAAGTGGGTTTACAAAATAAAGCGAGGAGCTGTTAGTTCAATTGATCGATATAAAGCACGCCTAGTTACAAAAGGTTTTAAACAAAGATACGGGGTAGACTATGAGGACACATTCAGTACGGTTGTTAAGGTGGCTACTATTCAACAGTTTTTGTCTATTGCAGTATAAAACAATTGGTGTTTGAGGCAGCTAGATGTACATAATGCATTTCTTCATGGTATTCTAGAAGAGGAAGTCTATATGAGACAACCTCCTGGGTATGAGGATAAAAATAGACCTCATCATGTGTGCAAACTGGATAAAGCAATATATGGGTTAAAACAGGCACCTTGAGCATGGTATTTTAGGCTGAGTACAAAGCTACAACAATTGGGATTTATTTCTTCGAAGGTAGATCATTCTCTATTCATCTATTAAAAGAAAGGTATCATGATCTTTATGCTAATATACGTTGATGATATTATAGTAGCTAGCTCGGTCGAATCAGCAGTGAATGATCTCCTTTTTGAATTGAAAAATAGTTTTGCCATAAAAGATCTTGGAGATATACACTATTTTCTTGGAATAGAAGTCAAGAAAGCTCATCAGGCTCTGATCTTGTCTCAAGAAAAATATGCTTGTGGTATTCTCAAGCGTGCGAACATGGACAGATGTAAGTCAGCCCCTACACCTATGTCCACGTCTGAAACTTTGTCTATTAATACAGAAAACCTCTGAGTTCTGAGTACAGCAAGAATTACAGAAGTGCCGTTGGAGCTCTACAATATTTAACGATTAATAGACCGGATATTACATATGTTGTGAATAAAGTTTCACAGTTTCTCCATAAGCCTACATCTGAACATTGGACACTACTACAAAAGTCTTCATCGCAGGCGGCTCTAAATATATTATCACATACGGTTTTAAAAACCGCCTGTAACGAAGAGTCTGTGAAAATGATCGATTAGCACAGGCGGGGGCAAAATCCGTCTGTACAAATGCATTTTCACAGGCGGTTATTATTGCTGACCGTCTGTGAAAATGCATTTTCACAGATGGTTTTATATTACGGGCCGCCTGTGAAAATGCATTTTCACAGACAGTTTTTAATTGCGGACCGTCTGTGAAAATGCAAAGCAGCCGCTCTTCCAGCACACCTTGTACGCCGCGACGCGGGCGCGGGGCGCCATGCCACGGGCGACACCGCGGGCGTACCCAAACAGGTTGGCGTCTTGCACGGGCGCGCCAGCGGCGGTGGCTGCGGTGTGCATGCCGTGGCCGTCCTGGTCACGCGGGGTCTTTAACTCGCTCGTCTCGTTGATGGGCCCCGACAAGGCCTCGTAGCCGCTGTAGAAGATGCGCGCCCCGATGATCTTGCGGTTGCAGTTCGCCGTAGTGAAGCAGCGCCCGGTCTGGCACAGGCCTTTCCACCTGGCCGGCACGGGGCCGAGGCCCTTGTCGCTGAAGCTGGGGCTCTCGGGCCATATGCCCGTGTCGAGCACGCCGACGACGACGTCGTGGTCGGCGAGGCCGGCGGACCATATGCTGTTGCTGATCTTCGGGCTGATGCCAAGGAAGTCGGGGCTCCTGGTGGTGTGCAGCTGCATGACCGTCTCCGGGAGCACGGCCACCACGCCGTCCGCTTCGGCCATCCGCTCGGCCTCGTCATCGTGGAGCCGAGCCGCGAAGCCATGGAACGCCGTCTCGTAGTTTTAGACGATCCTCGCGGACGGGTCATCCGGTTCAGCTTCCTGCAGCTTGGAGGAACTCACAGACTTCAAAGTGGAGGCGTACCATTCGTGGTGGAAATCGAACGAGCTCGGCATCTCAGACGCGGCCATCTGAACGATGTAAGTCTTGGGAGTCTGCGCGCAAGCAGGATGGCATGCTTGGACGAGCAGGATAACCAAGCACAGTGACAGAGCTTTCCATCTTGCGCTGCTAAAATCCATGAGGAGTCGAAGCTGGTGAGGGGGAGAGATTGGGGATAAGGACGTGAGGTGTCGGTGCTGCTGCTGTTATAGACACATGGATTAGAGATGACTCCCTGTGAGTCGTTGGATCGATAAGTAGCGGAAGGCAGAGATATGAAGTCCAAGAGCGATCCGTGGGATGAAGCAGCGGATCAATCATGAGCCATCATTATCACAGGCGGTTTTTTTGTTACGGACCGTCTGTGAAAATCATTATGTTTTCATAGGCAGTTGTTTGTTACGGACCGCCTGTGATAATGACTATTATCACAGACAGTTTTTTTTTTTACGGACCGCCTGTGAAAATCAATACATTTTCACAGGCGAGTGTTTGTTACGGACCGCCTGTCATATTCTATTATCACAGGCGGTTATTAACTCATATGACATCACAGGCGTAACTTTTAACAAACCGTCTGTAAAAAAAATAAGCAGGCGCCTGTGAAAATACATTTTGTAGTAGTGGGAAGGCTGTTAAGAGGATATTTTGGTTTATACAGAGAACTGTCAAACTAGGACTGTTGTTCACGAAGTCAATATCTAACAAGTTCAGTGTGTTCACGGATGCGGACTGGGCAGGTAACATTGATGATCGCAGATCAACAGGTGATTTTGCAATATTCTTTGGTAACAATCTAGTCTCATGGAGTGCTAAGAAGCAGCCTACTGTCTCGCGATCTTCAACTAAAGCCGAATACAAGGCAATAGCCAATGCGACAGCAGAGGTACTTTGGCTACAATACGTTAAAAAGAGCTCGAGGTAAAAGAAAGTGGTGTACCCTGTCTTCAGTGTGATAATTTAGGCGCCACATTTTTAACTGCTAATCCAATCATTCATGGAAGAGTCATACATGTGGAGATTGATTACAACTTTGTGAGAGAAAAGGTTGCTATCAAGCAAATTGAGGTGCGGCATATATCTACTAAAGATCAGGTGGCAGATGGATTCACAAAACCTCTATCATCTCATCTACATCAAAAATTTCAGAACAATCTTAACTTGATCAAGTTATGATTGAGGGGAACTGTGAGAATAGAAGGTTCGGATAGAGATAGAGTCCATGTTAGCTGATTTGACATGCCATACGAGTTGTGTTTAGATTAGGAATAGTAGAGATCATGGAGATATTATCAGATTGTAATAGAGTCGGATCTGTACACATTGTGACCCTTATAAATAAACAATCACGGGCTCCTACGGGAGTTATCACGCTTCCTCATATTTTCACAGAGGGACCATGCTTAATGAGGTTACTTTCTTTACCTTGGTACATGATTGTAGCCATAGTGGTCTGAATGATAAAGGTGTGGATTGTTTTGAGCTCATGACTAAGACATATGGACTGCAGCCAAGTGTCAAACACTACACAGTATGGCAGATTTTCCTGGATGTTCAGGTTTTCCTAAACCAAGCAGAGACCCTCATATTGTAAATGCCTGCGTGTCCTGATGGGGTCATATGGAAGCCCCATAAGAATTTTAATATGGCCAAGAGGATAGCAAGTCAGGTCATTAAACTTCAGCCTCATGATTTTGCCTCTTACGTTCTCCTGTCAAATATTTGAGCTACCAGCAGCAGATGGAAAGATCTTACTGAGGTAAGAAAAATCATAAGCAGCGTGTGAAGAAAAAGCCCGGGGCTGGCTGGGTCGAATATATGGGTTAGGTGCACCAGTTTTGCACTGGAGACCAGCCCCATCCAAGGCAAAGAGATATGATCAATGCTTGGATGAAATAATGGCCAAGATTAGGCAATGCGGGTATGTCTCAAGTATGAGCATTTCTTCACAGTATGTGACAGTCATTTGTAGGATGCTAATTTTGCATTTGTATGTGCCTATTCACTACATACATGAATTCCGCTATCTTCCATTTGGAATTTTCCTCTGTTTTCTCCATGCAACAGAGGCAGGCCCTTCCTAGCTATTGTATTCCTTCTCGAGTCATAAACTATTTCACTTGTTAATTTGCTAAGCTGAGATCTTCACATGTGCATTTTCATGTCAATAGCGATCATGACGAAGGTATTCGACGTGTGGAGATGGACGAGGAGCACTGCTTAGAGGAGGAGGCATGAGGACGGACTTTGCTGTGAACAAGATTTATTCAAGCAGTAGTAAAGACAAAGACTGGAGGAAAGCGACGATAAGCTGCATCCAAAACACCGAGCGCTGACTTATTGACATTTATCTAATCGCAACCTAAGGCAAGCCCCGATTCTAATTTAAGAGTTTTTCCAAAGTTCTGCTTTATACACTTTGTTGAATAGACTTGATATGTTCATTAGGTCTATGTTGATTGAATGCTCTACATGCATGACCAAATAATCCTTGGAGTGGATGGGTAGTATAAGACTCCCTCAGATTATATTGCTATGATTAATTATTAGTTATAAGAACAGTAGAAGTCGAGTATGTTGGATACTACTCACGAAACTGGTCATATTTTATCAACCACAAGTCAAGTTGTTGAATCCTACTTGCGAGAGAAGTCGAGTGAGGGAAACCTACTCACGACATGTTATCATAACGTTCACTCTTTAATATGAGACGTGGATTGTGATTTGTGTAAGTTAGTTTGCATAAGGGTGCTCTTGACCCGAAGGGTGAGGTATCGCTTGTGACCACATCGTGCATAGGTCAATAATGGCGAGGCCGATGTTGGAGGGTAGATTGGTAGCCCTGTCTGTGTCGGTTAAGGCCCATCTTGTGCTCGGTCGTGTTGAACAAGTTTGAACTGTACCGTAAGGCATAATAGCTATATGGGATCTAGGAAACCGATGTACCTTGAGAATCCTCTATTGGAACTTTTTCAATCGGCTTAAGCTGTTTGCTGTTAGTACAATGGAGTCAACTCACTCATGAACATCTCATAGCAGAGGTGCACCTTGAGGGAGTTTGCTGTTCGGGTTGATTGAACCATTTTCAATATGAGTGAATCTAGGGAAATGTGGCTGCGTGCGACGTAGAGTGAAGAGCACCGACATGTCTTCCTTGCGGGCATATGTGTCGTGCAGTTCATGTGCTAATGATTCAAATCACCGTCACTCGCGGTTAAGGATTGAGTATACTTGGTTACTGAGTCTTGACATAGTAATAAAGAGTAGTGGGAATATTTTGAATATGTTGCTATGGATAATATTTTGTATTGTAACCTTGGCTGAATTAGAAATAGCACAATTAAAGTTATCAGTTCCAAACATTTAACTTGAATGAAGCCTATGGAACTTTGAGCAAGTATCATCGTGGATAAAACATTTCTTGATTGATTGTGGAGTTCATTATGATGCATGCCCGCAGAATCTCATACGCTAATCTAAAATCGACAACTAGATTTACTTTTGTCAAGTTCATTTCTGCAAATTTCAACTTTCGAGTCTTTAAAGTTTCCAACATGTAGAGTTCCATCTTTAGGTGAGCCGGTTAAGTCTTGCTGAGTTTCGAGCTCACGGCTGCTTTATTGTGATTTTTGCAATTTTGATTATTGCTTATGTTTTTGTTCCGTGAGACCTCAAGCTTGTTGAGATTTATCTCTTACGAGATAACTTTGCCACTGCAGTGTCATCTTCGTGTTGCTAGTGAGAAGCGTTCGCTGGCATGCACGACTTCTCTTGTACATAGCTAGATGAGAGTATGAGTATGTATATTCTGCTGTGTTGTACTTTATGTTGGAAAAGAGAATTATCCTGTGAAATAAAGATTGGTGTTGGCTATTTGATATTCTTTCATGTGTGTTGTTGGGTGTCGCATCCATTGGCACCATCCAATGTGATTTCTGGAATGACGGAACCCGGTCCTCAAAGTAGATTTCACCAATGAAGGTGTACCATACATGGTTGGAAATATAAGAGACTGCTCTAAAATTCTTCTGTTTAACTCCAAAGCAGAATCCCCATACAACCTATTGAAAATTTCATGTTTCTAAAAGCTGCGAAATCTGGACAGAAACTAGAACCATTTCTGGACCTGTTACTATGTTTGTCATATCTCATAGTAGAAAAATCGAATGGATTGATTAATACATTCTGGAATCCTGAGCATGTATGTAATTATGTTGTAATTTATAATTTTTGCAAATATTGATGTTTGTAGATGACAAAAATAAGCCACTTACAAAGGGGGTGCTGCTGAAATTTTCTAGAAAAACGGTCATCTTTGAAAGCTATGTACTCAAACAAAAATTCTATGGGGGCAAATAAATACATTATGGAAAGGTATTAAAGTGTACTACAACTTTGTAATTCAACTCAAGTCATGATTTTGCTTCTACTTTTCTAAAATTTTAAATTTCTCTAGACTGTTCAGCTGGACCAGAAACAAGGAAGTGAAACCACTTTTGAATTTTCAAACTCAATCGACTTTGGTTTCAATATCTTGTGCCATATCTCATGCCCAGAAGCTGTTATTCGATATGGTGTGCTGGAATCGAGTATTTGACACAATCAAAATATCATTTCGAGTGATGGCCATGTTTGTGTCTTATTATACTAGTGAGATTGCATGTATGCTAATGACTGGACGTCCCGTTGTGACCAACGATAGTCGAACTGAAGTTCCATCCATAGAGTTCATTATTTTCGAACTCGCTATGGTGAAGTGGTCCATGGATGTTATATGTTGTATAAAGTTTGTACTTTATCAATATATGTGAATGTTATGCAAGTGTCACTATGTCATTACTCGCACTACTATTGTAAGGAATGGAGGAAGTTGACACACATGTTGCTGATTTTCGGATCACGTGGATGAAGTATGGTGCATATTTGCACAATGCACAAGGTGGGAGGCTCTAGTTAGGGTTGTGGGGATGACTCTCCACTGCCAGAGCAAACCACAATGCAGCAGCAACCAACCTCTCTGCCGCCACCACCGGAACTTCCGAGGATTCTCGAGGAGGTTCTCGCCATAGTACTCGGCTCATGCGACGAACAAACTGAGTTGCTACAGATTCTTGTGCGATATTTGTCCCGTCAAGGGGGATGACAAGACAATGGGCCACACCGGCCCCATCACAGTTCGTACTCGGACTTCTTGGTGACACATCCACCGGTCTTCACGGAGGCCGATGAGCCTTTCGAGGTGGACAACTTTCTCCACACCATCGAGGCGAAGTTTAGGCTGCTCGAAGGCACTGAACCTTGGAAGGCATTGTTCCCAGCGCAGCAGTTGCACGGTGCCGCTAGTGCATGGTGGGCGAAGCACATCGCCTCACTACCTGCTGGGCACGCTGTGACATGGGCCTAATTCCGGGAGGCATTCCGCAACTACCATATGCCTCCCTGTATAATGAAGAGAAAGCTTCAGGAGTTCCCGAAGCTGAAACAAGGCGAGAGGAGTGCTCATGAGTACTCTCGAGAGTTCAATCATCTTGCATAGTACGCATCGAATTATATCATAATGGAATACAAGAAGCGAGATACATTCTTCATGGTCTAAACCCAAAGATGAAAGCCCAACTTGCACAATTCAACACGGCACCTTCAATGACATTGTCAATACCTCGATTGTGCAGGAGGATGCTTAGTGCGAGCTCATTTCTGATAAGAGGAAACGTAGCGGTCCATCGAGCAGCAGTGGTGGTGCTCCACAAAAGTACCATTTGGTGTATCACACACCATCAGGTCAGAGGTGGCAGCCACCGATGCAACCGTCGCAGTTCCTCGATCGTCAATTCAAAGCGCCAAGCTTCTGACCACCATTTCCACAGCACCAGCAGCAGCAACAACAGATGGTTCTGCATGCATATCCACCTCCACCACGTGCACCGGATTCCGTCCACAGATTGGAAGGAACCTGACACAATACACATGCTAAATGTGTGGCCATGTCGGGCATTTTGCAAGAGATTGCCTAGAACAGTGACAGGACAGCGGACAAGCACCATATCAGGATGCAAATCAACCCCGCAACCAGCCCAAGAAACCAGCACCAAAACCCGGCAATGTCCACCACATAGCTATCGAAGATGTGCCGGAAGGCGAACCCGTCCTAGCGAGTATGTTTTCTCTAATCGATCATCTCGTAGTCATACTCTGTGACTCTGATACCACCCAAAATTTCATTAGTCAACCATATGTCATTAAATATTAATTACCTATCATTCCCACAAAAAGGCCACATTTGATTTGCCCTCCGGGTTGGAAAATGCCAGCTGATATTATGGTTCATAAAGCACAACTTAGCATCGGTGGGTATATCTACCGACTTCTCTCAATGTACTAGAGAGTCAAAAGCTTGATGTCATATTAGGAATGTCATGGCTACATCACGATGGCTCTGTTCTTGACATCACTTCATGATTGGTTCATTTAAACTCTCCATTACATGAGCCACACACTCTTATTCTCGACCGCCTAATCCAAGAAATTCCAGCCACATACAAAATGGAAGCCACAAAGCTTGAGGACGGAACCACGCCTATTACACGAAGACCGTACAAGATGGCACCGAATGAATTGGCAGAATTGAAGGAGCATTTGAAAGATCTGTTGGAAGAAGTTCTAATACGCCCAAGCTCTTCACCTTGGAGCTGCTCGATATTATTTGTGAATAAGAAAACAAGATGTTACGTCTATGTGTGGATTATTGTCCGCTCAACACAATTAAGATCAAGAACAAGTATCCACTACCACACATTGATATTTTATTTGATCAACTAGTGGGTGCCAAAGTATTCTCAAAGATGGATCTTCGGACCGGATATCATCAAATTAAGATCCGACCAGAAGATATACCAAAGATGGTATTCTCGACGAGATGCGGGCTCTATGAATATATTGTCATGTCGTTTGGACTTACTGATGCGCTGGCTCATTGCATGTATCTCATTAATTCGATGTTCATGTCGGAGTTGGAAAAAATTTTTGCGGTCTTCATTGATGACATTCTTGTTTATTCTAAATCGGAGTAAGAACCTGCCAAACACTTGCATATCGTGCTCCAACAATTGTGAAATCACAAGCTCTATGCAAAATTCAGCAAATGTGAGTTTTGGATCAGCCAAGTGCCATTTCCTGGTCACATTATTTCAGCGGAAGGCATCACTGTTGATCCAAACAAAATCGTGCAAGTGTTGAAATGGAAGTCTCCAAAGTCCGTTCATGAAGTTCGCAGTTTCCTTGGATTAGCGGGATATTATCAGAGGTTCATTCCGTGCTTCCCAAAAATTGCTAAGCCAATGACATAGCTGCTAAAAAAGGGACTAAATATACTGGAGAAAATCATGTGAGGATGTTTTTCATATGTTGGTGAAACATCTCACAACATCCCTAGTGCTAGCTCTGTGGAATACTAACAAATATTTTGATGTTCATTGTGATGCGTTTGACATTGGTCTTAGCTGAATGTTAATTCAAGAAGGACAAGTGATCACATATGGACCACATCAGCTTTGAAATAAGGAGCAAAACTATCCAACTCATGACTTTGAGCTCGCTGCCGTGGTGCTTGCATTGAAGATAAGACATTATTTGCTAGGAACTCTAGTACACCTCTACACCGATCACAAAAGTCATAAATGTACCTTCACTCAGAAGGAGTTGAATATGCGGCAACAAAGACGGTTGGAATTAATCAAATATTTTGAGATTGAAATTCACTATCATCGTGGGGAGGCGAATGTGATTCCCATCGCTCTAAGCTGCAAATCCCATGTCAATAATCTGTCCATTACTCCGATTGAAGAGGGCAAGACGATCTTATACTTGGTTCCATATGGAGCGTTATGTAATCTAATCTCATTCGTACGATACGAGAGGATATTATGGAAGCTCAAAGGAAAGACAAGTGAATGTTGCACATTAACAGAAGAATGAAGAATGGGTAAATGGAATGCTTCCGGAGAGATGAACACGATACTTTATGGTTCAAAGACCATATAGTCATACCCCGTGATATGGCACTCTGGAAGAAAATCTTGAGCGAAGCTCATTTGTCCAAATATTCTATTCATCAGGGAAGCAACAAAATGTATCAAGATCTGAAAAAAGATTCTGACGGACTCAGATGAAAAGAGAAATCGTGAAGTACGTATCCAGGTGTGATACGTGTTGGCGGGTGAAAGCCGGCCATATGAGGAAAGATGGACAGCTGCGACCATTGAACATTCTGGCATGTAAATGGGAGGATATTAGTATGAATTTCATCTTCGGCCTACCTGTCACATTTGACAATCATGATTGATTTGGGTGATAGTCGATCGAGTGACCAAATCAGCTCACTTTATTTCGGTCAACACCAACTATCATGCTAAGGCATTTGCGAATTGGTATATTGCAAGAATCATGTGTTTGCACGTTGTTCCCCGCACAATTATTTTAGATCGTGGTGCACTGTTTGTTGCTCGATTTTGGGAGCAACTTCACCCGTCATTGTGGACAAAACTGATCCAAGGGTCCCCATATCACTAGTATGCAGATGCACAAACTGAGCACGTGAATCAAGTAGTCGAAAACATGCTACGTGCTTGTGCCATTAACCACAGTAAAAAATTGGGACGATCATTTACCGTTGGTAGAGTTCTCATATAATAATGGCTATCAAGCTAGCACCGTATGAAGCTCTCTACGGCCAAAAATGTCACACACCACTCAACTGTTGTGAATCCGGTTAAAGAGTGATATGTGACATTGATCTTGTTAATGAATCCGAAGAACGAGTGCGAGTGATTCAAGCCAATCTCAAGGCTGCTCAATTTTAGCAGAAAAGTTATGCGGATGAAAGACGTATCCCTTTCCACTTCGACATCGGAGACCATGTTTATCTTTGTTTTTCTACGATGAAAGGCAGTCATGGTTTCTGGGCAAAGGGAAAGCTTCCTCAGCAATTCATCAGCCCATTCGCCGTCATTAAAAATCCATACCCATGGCCTATTGACTGGAGTTACCGGCTTCAGTTGCAGGAATTCATAATGTTTTCTACATATCGCAGCTGCAGAATTGTCTTAAATCTCCAGCTAAAATCCGCGAGGAAGACCTCGTAGCTCTTCAATACGGATTATCGATGAATTGACTCGTGACATAAGAAACCAAACATTATGGTTTTACAAATTCTTTTGGAGCAACCATACCGCTGATGAAGCGACATGGAAAAGCAAGGATTATCTCCATTCAAATTATCTACCTCTGTCTCTTTTATTTGTAATCTCGAGACAAAATTCTTTTCAAGGATTAGGGGTGTAAAAGCACTAGTTTCCAAATATGCACTTCAGCTTTGAGATGATAAAATGAGGAGGAAAAGAAATAAAATAGAGAAGGAAAAATGAATTAAGTTAGAAATCCTAAAGGAGGGATTCAAAAATTCAAACTAAGTTCCTGTCAAAACAAAGTACAAATGAAGATTCGAGTTCACAAATAGGTTCTTCATAATTAAATAGCCTCCATGCAAAAGTTCATTATTTTTGAAGCACGTTTGCTATTTAATTCAACGTGTACATTGAAATGCATTTGAATTTTGAATGAAACTTGGTCAAATCAAGAATTTGACTTTAGAATCAAAACCAACATGTTTGATTTAGTTTCCTTACAAATATCTAGAATCTTTCTACACAAATTGGTGGGGGATATCATTGAACAGAGAAGAGAAGAGGGAATATAATTGGTGGGGCCCACTGTCAGTGACCCAAAATCTCTGAACCGCCTCACCTCTCTGTTCTCCCTCAGTTCAACACCCGCATTCTGCTTCCCAACTCACCAAGCACCCAGACACACAACTCGGTGGCAAGGCGAGTTTAAGACATCCTCATCTCCTTAGCGTTCACTACTACAAAAATCATTTTCACAAGTGCCTCAATTTTTCAAACACAGGCGGTCTGTAAAAAAATGCGACTGTGATGATAAATGATACAATAAATGCATGCGAAGACAGATGACATGCGGATTTTTAAAAACAACCGCCTAGGTAAATACATGATTTTCTCAGTCGGCTAATAATTAAGAACTGCCTCTACTATAACAAACTTCACAGGTGGTTTTTACTTAACCACAACCTGTGTAAATACAATATTTTCACGGGCGGTCATTGTTTAAGAATCGTATGTACTGGTTCAAACATCACAAGCGGTTTTTATTAAAGAATCGCATGGGCAAAGTCATTGTTTTCACAGGTTGCTTGTTAATTAAGGACCACCTGTGATGATGATAAGCTCATGTCAAGCTAATCCCTGCACAACAAGCTCTTATAGATGCAAGTAACACCCGTGACTCATCATTTGTATTGTTGAAAGCCTCTATTGAAGCATGACGATCCTTGGAATGATTTTGCCATCCATTTGTAAGATTTCTTTCCCTCTTGTCCATTTGAAAACCTATAAATATGCTCCTTTATCAGTTTTAATGCTTGAATATATTGACTAAAAATCAGTACCTTGTCTCTTAGTGCTTCACACAAATGAGGAAGTGAACAACTTCAATCACAAATCTTGTTTTTACCCATTAGTAGAGATTTGACCTTAATCTTTTAAGCATAGATTTATCAATAAGTGAAGCTTCCTTATCACACATGTTAATGACAGTTATAAGCGAAGGATGTGCTGAAGCTAACGAAATCTAATTTGGACTGAAGATAAAGAGATCCTACATATGAGTGGTAATGTCCAGGTTAGACAACGTGAAGCTATGATGGTGACCTTCAACAACATGAAAAGTGATGCTAAGGTTATGTTTGCATCTACCAAGGCATGTTGTAAGGGCATAACACTTGTTGGGGCAAGCATAACCGTGATGCCCCAACAAGTGTTATGCCCTCACAACATGCCTTGGTTGATGCAAGCATAACCTTGGCCTCACTTTTCATGTTGTTGAAGGCTGCCATCATAGCTTCGTGCTGTCTAACCTGGACATTGCCACTCATAATGCAGCATCTCTTTGTCTTCAGTCCAGTTGAGATTTCGTTAGCTTTGACACACCCTTTGCTTGTAACTGCCATTAACATGTCTTATGAGGAAGCTTCACTTATTGATAAATCTATTCTTGAAAGATTGAGGTCAAATTCCTATGGAAAAGGTAAAACAAGATTTGTGATTGAAGTTGTTCGCTAACTCGCTTTTGTGAAGCACTAAGAGAGATGGAACTGATTTTTAGTCAATATATTCAACCATTAGACTTGATAGAGTAGCATCTTCGTAAGTTTTTGAAATGGATAGAAGATAAATAATTCCTTCAGGGCTTGTTTGGGTGTACTCAATCTAATTGGATTGAAGTTGATTGGAGTGGAAAATAAACTAATTTTCTCCTCAATCCACCTCAATCCACTTATATTGATGTGGATCGACTGCTATCCAAATAAGCCCTCAAATGGATGGAATGTATCGTCAGACTTAAATTGAAGCTTTTAACAATGTAAATGATGAGTCTCGGGTGTTACTTGCATCTAGAAGAGCTTGCTGTGAAGGGATTAGTTTGTCAGGAGCTTCAATAGTTGTGTTTCTAGATGTTGTTTGGAACCAAGCTATTTGAAGGCAAGCCTGATCATCATAGGTCAGAAAAAATATATATACACATACAATTTGATAACTTATGGAACAGGTGAAGGTGATAAATATGATAGTCAGCAAGCCGAAAAGGATCACTTTTCCAAATTAGTCTTCTCTACGGAAGATGAATTTAATAATGTTCGAAACATGCTATCTAAAGTTGAAATGGAGCATTGTTCTAAGTTGATTTCACAGGATACAAATATATACAATATATATCATACATTTTTTCCAGTAATTACATCTTCTCGCATATAGGGTTTCAAATCCATTTTAATGCTTCTCTCTATGCGCTTGATGTTTTCTGGTTTGGTGAAAAGGTACATCTCTTCGTACTGATTATATTCCTCTTCATTATCTCCCACACTCTTAACCCCAACAATATTTTGCTTTCCAAAAATAACTACGTGCATCTTCTCAGTTTCTGGATCTTGTACATAAAAAACTTGTGCAAGACGATCGGCGAGAACCCACGGGTCATCTTTGTAACCCAATTTGTTCATGTCTACCTGTGTCGGTCCGTAGTTGTCAACTTTCACACCATCAGAATGTTTGACCCATTGGCACTTAAATACGGGCATTACCATTCTTTCATCATAATCGAGTTCCCATATTTCCCCTATGAACCCGAAGTATGTGGTCTTCTGCCCTTATGGATCTTAAGCCTCTATACGAACACCACTATTTTGTGCAGCACTCTTACTGTCTTTTTCCTAGTGTAAAATGTGTAACCATTGATGTCATATGCTTGCCATGATGTCACCAAAGTAGATGGGGTAGAAGCTAACTTCTTCATTGTTGCCTCTTCTATAGAGTTTCCGTATGGTATATTTTTGTCCATTGACCATTCCGTGAAACATCTTCTGTGCTCTTTCATGATCCAGTCCTCTGTGTGGTCTTGGTTTTTTTTGCGAATCTCAATTTGGTGTTCCTCGATGTACGTCTCAGCTATTGCGAGCTGCTGTAGTACACCAAAATGTACACAATGTACATTCTTGTAATCTTGAATGATAAAAGTTTTCTTACCCACTTTTCCTCTCCCACGTAGTGTACCCTCATGTACTGGTATAGGTACACCTATCGGTTTTACATCTTTGATGTAATCAGTGCAACCCTCAATCACTTCTTCAGTGGCGTATCCTTCCATAATTGAACCCTCTGGGTGAGCACGGTTCCGCACATAACCTTTTCACTCCTAAACATCTCTCCAACAGAAACATATGATGTAAATATAGTGGCCCCAATGCTTTTATCTAATCAACAAGATGTATGACTAGGTGTACTTGCATATCAAAAAAGGATGGTGGGAAACACATCTTAAGCTTGCACATAGTCTCGACGATGTACATTTTTAAATAGTCTAAATCTTCACGTGATATCACCTTTTGCGATACTGCATTGAAGAAGTAACACAAACGTGTGATTAAAACTTTTACATGCTCAGGTTTGATGACTCTTATTGCAATGGTTAGGAGCACTGTCATCATCATGTGACAGTCCTGAGAATTATAGCCGAATAAAGACAAGTCTTTCATCGAGACTAGTTTGCAGATATTGGATGAGAAACTCGTGGGCACTTTGATCCCACGCAAGCATTCACAAGTTGCTTTTTTCTCTTCTAGTCTCAAGTTGTAGCTGGCTGGGGAAGGTAATGCTCCCCATTCGCCTTTTCTACTGTGTGAAGCTCTGGTCTCATATAAAGATTTACTAGGTCTATACGTGAATTTAATTCGTCCTTTGTTTTCCTCGGCATGTCAAGCAAGGTCCCAATGATGCTGCCAAATACATTCTTTGTAACGTGCATCAAATCAATACTATGGCAAAATTCCAGATTCTTCCAATACGTAATATACTTGAAAAAAATTTATTGTTTCTTGAAAGCCATGTCAGTTGTATCACTAGAAGATGTACTTTTCTTTCTCTTTGTCCCTTTACATTTTTTGCCCTTACCAAAAGCAATATGAATGTTCTTGACAATTTCGAACACGAGTTTTCCACTGTAAGGTTTTGGTGCAATATCTTTTTCAGTTTTGTTATCAAATTGTTCTTTCATCTTCCTATACTTGTGTGTATCTGTCAAGAACTGCCGGTGTCTCATGTACACCATCTTTCTAGATGATGTGAGGTATATAAATCAAGTTCTATCCACACACCTTACACAACCTTTCTTCCCTTTCATTTGTCTCAATAAAGTAAACAGTCCGGGAAAATCATGCATGGTAACGAATATCATTGGTCTTAGTGTGAAATACTCCCGATTGTACTCATCCCATGTACGTACTCCTTTATTCCACAATTTTGCCATATCTTCCATTAAAGGTTCCAAGAACAAATCAATTTCGATGCTGGGTTTTTCGAACCTTGGACAAGAACAAATAACAAGATATATTTCTTATTGTGACAGAACCACGTCGGTAGGTTGTACATCGTTAAGACCACGGGCCATGTGTTGTGTATGCTCCTTTTTTTACCAAATGAATTCATTCCGTCTATATCCAAGGTAAACCTTACATTTCCAATTCCCTTTACAAATTATCGATACAGAATATCAATATTTTTCTACTGTGTTACATCATCAGGGTGTCGAATATGTTTTTCATTCTTCTTGCGCTGCTCAGAATGCTAACGCATAAGCTCAATCTCCCTATGGATTGAGAACAAACGCTTCAAGCGATCAATTACTGGAAGGTACCACATCACCAAGGCAGGAATTTTTTTCTTATGCATCCCGTCTGCATCATCAGTAGTATCGTCATCATCACCTTCAGGGTCAATAATAAACTTCTTATTCTTCTGAGACTTTTTCATGCTCGTTATATACTGGTGATTGCAGTCCTTCTTGTATCTACTGATAGCACAGATGGGGCATCTAGTTGCAAGCTCATGCTCTTTGCAATACAGAATACAATGGTTCACACAAGCGTGTATTTTTACCACACCTAGTGTCATTGGGCAAAGAAATTTCTTCACTTTATAAGTGCTTCTGGGCAGTTTATTTGGATTTGGAAGAATTTCTGCCAAAAGATTCAAAAGATCAGAGAAACTACAATCGGATCATACGTGTGTTGCTTTCATCTTTAGCAGTTCTAGGACTGCACACAATGTAGTAAACTCTTTATCACAATCATTTGATTCATCATATAAAAGCTCCATTGCCGCATTATGCAATGTCTCCATTTTACTTAAACCTTTACTTGCTCCCATAGAAGTCAATATATGTGGTTCAATGTGACGCAACATCTCCTCACAATCAAACTCATCATCATCATCACCATCTTGATTGTCACTACCATCATCGATATGAACATTATCGTCATCTGAACCTCATCGATATGAACATTATCGACATCACCATTCGATATCGTTATCCTATTCCTTGCTTAGATGACATGCTTGATGAATTGAGTGGTGCTATCATCTTCAAAAAAATTGACTTGCGTAGTGGTTACCACCAAATTAGAATGGCACTAGGAGATGAATGGAAAACTGCATTTAAAACCAAGTTTGGACTTTTTGAGTGGTTAGTCATGCCTTTTGGTTTAACTAATTCACCCAGCACCTTTATGCGATTAATAAACGAGGTTTTACGTGCTTCCATTGGACAACTTGTGGTGGTTTACTTCGATGATATCCTCATTTACAGCAAGTCATATGATGAACATCTTGATCATTTACGTGTTATTTTTACTGTTTCGAGAGATGCATGTTTGTTTGGTAACATTGAAAAGTGCGTCTTTTGCACCAATCAAGTCTCGTTTCTTGGCTATGTCGTTTCCATGCAGGGAATTGAGATGGATGAGGCAAAAATTGAAGCGATCACTAGCTGGCCAGCCCCAACAACGATCACGCAGGTTCGTAGTTTTCTTGGTCTTGCTGTTTTTTATCACCGTTTTGTGCGGGATTTCAGCACCATTGTAGCACCTCTACATGAGCTAACAAAGAAGGGAGTGCATTTCGATGGGGCGAACAACAGCAACAAGCTTTTGATGCTCACAAATAGAAGCTTACACAAGCACCTTTGCTACAACTTCCTGATTTTGACAAGACCTTTGAGCTAGAATGCGATGCAAGTGGCATTGGTATTGGAGGCGTTCTCATACAAGGAGGTAAACCTGTTGCTTTCTTTAGTGAAAAAATTCATGGTCCTTCTCTAAATTATTCTACTTATGATAAGGAATTGTATGCCTTAGTGCAAGTATTACAAACTTGGCAACATTATCTTTGGTCTAAGGAGTTTGTCATACATTCTGATCTTAAATCGTTGAAGTATCTTAAGTGTCAAACCAATCTGAATAAACGACATGCTAAGTGGATTGAATTCATAGAGTCATATACATCATTAAGCATAAGAAAGGGAAGTAAAATGTCATTGCTGATGCATTATCTAGACGTTATATCATGCTGTCCCAACTTGATCATAAAATCTTTGGTTTGGAAACAATAAAAGATTTATATCCTACTGATTTGGACTTCAAAGATGCTTTTGAAAATTGTAGAGAAGGAAGAACTTGGAATAAGTATGTGCTGCGAGAGGGTCTCCTCTATCGTGCTAACAAGCTAAGCGTTCTAGCTAGCTCCGTTCGTCTACTACCTTTGTAGGAAGCACATGGAGGAGGTTTGATGGGACATTTTGGATTGAAGAAAACTGAAGACGCTGTCCACACACTTCTTTTGGCCAAAGATGAGGCGTGATGTCGAGTGCTACATGTCACGATGCACTATTGCAGTAAAGCTAAGTCTCGCCTTAACTCACATGGTCTTTATATGCCTCTTCCTGTTCCTAGTGTGCCTTGGGAGGATATTTCTATGGACTTTGTTTTGGGATTGCCTAGGACTAAGAGGGGGAGGGATAGTATTTTTGTAGTTGTTGATCGTTTCTCAAAAATGGCACAATTTATACCTTGTCATAAGAATGATAATGCCTCACACATTGCTGATTTATTTATGACGGAAATTGTTCGTTTACACGGTGTGCCAAATACCATTGTTTCTGATCGTGATGCAAAATTTTTAAGTCATTTTTGGAGAACTTTGTGGTATAAATTGGGAACCAAGTTGCTGTTTTTAGCTACATGTCACACAGAAACGGATGGACAACCCAAGGTAGTTAATTGTACTTTATCCACTATGTTGTGGGCTGTCTTAAAAACAAATTTGAAAATGTGGGAGGAGTGTTTACCACATATAGAATTTTCTTACAACAGATCCGTTCACTCCACAACGAAGGTAAGTCCATTCCTGGTAGTGTATGGTTTTAATCCCTGTGCTACTATTGATTTACTACCTTTGCCTCCTTCTGAAACTATAAATTTGGATGCTACACAATGATCTGAATTCATTCTTAAGATGCATGAAACTACAAAGAAAAATATTGAAAAGATGAATGAGAAGTATAGGATTGCAGGTAGTAAAGGTAGAAAAGAAATAAAACTTGAACTGGGTGATTTGGTGTGGTTACATTTGAGAAAGGAGCGATTCCCTGACTTGAGAAAATCTAAACTTATGCCATAGCTGCTGGTCCTTTTAAGATTGTTGAAAAGAATGCATATAAGCTTGAGTTGCCTCCCGATTTTGGGGTTAGTCCCACATTTAACATTTCAGATTTGGGACCGTACTTGGGAGAAGAAGGTGAACTTGAGTCGAGGACGACTCCAATTCAAGAGGGGGAGGAGGATGAGGACATCACAACAGCGGTGACACACATTGATCTGCAAGGACCAATCACAAGAGCACGAGCACGGTTAATAAATCAGCAAGTGAATTCGCTCCTAACTTCTTTTGCATGTGAGTTTGAGAATAGATTGCTATGTGATGATTTAATTGTTACTAGGAATAATGGAGAAGATCAACAAGTGAAGGAAAGAGGCCTTGGGAGCATGGAGAACCAGCTGGGACGTCCACAAGTTGATGGAAACAGATTACAACTCGGACTCGAGTTCAACTCAGAGTTCAGGAGCAGTCCACCTTAAAACGGATGCCCAGGAGGCATACAGACTCCGTTTTCGACGTTCTATATATGCAAGGAAAGAGGAGAAGATAAAATTTCCAATGGTTCTGGTCCCACCTCAAAATTCCATTGTACTCATTTGGAATCGTCGAAACAATTCGAGTCCAGATTTCTGTCCGGTGCTGCCCCACCGAATTGGGCCTTTGGGCCTTGTATCCCGTATGAGTCCATTAGGGACGCATCTAAGCGTGTTTTAGTCGAACTCTAGCCTTTAAATACTGCATCTACTGGTCATATTCTCTGGGTTTCGCTTAGATAAATAATATCACCGTTCTACGGTTTGTGAGACCCCAACTTCACGATTCCAGATTGTGTCTTCGACGTTCTTGCTTGTGTTCTCGGTTGCACTTGCAGGGATTAGCCTTCTTGGCGAGGTCAAGCGTGTGCAACACAGTTGATAACCAATGGAGCAGTAGTGTAGTGATTGAAAGGGTACTCGAACTGCTCGAGTGCCGCGAATCATCAACGTTGAGGTCTCTACCTCAATCAACTTACCTTTCGGAAGATCGGGCCTAAACTACTCATCAGAAGAACTTTATGCTCATTGAGATGGCAATAACAATGCTTGATGAGTACAAGACTTCAGACCTGTTTGGGGCAGAAGCGGTCGACACCGCTTGCTGCACCTTGAACCACCCCTACCTCCATCGACTTTTGAAAGAAAACCTTGTATGAGCTTCTTACCGGTAACAAACCTAATATCTCATACTTTCGAGTTTTTTGGTAGCAAGTGCTATATTGTCAACATGAAGCATAGGACTTTGAAGTTCTCTTTGAAATTTGATGAAGATTTCTTATTTGTCTATGACTCAAACACCTAAGCCTATCGTGTTTTCAACAAAATCTCTCGTTGTGTTGAAATCGCACGTGACGTGGTGTTTGATGAGACTATTGGCTCCCAAGTAGAGAAAGTTGATCAATATGTGCTAGATGAAGAAGATGCACCATTCTTAGCACTAAGGAGGATGGCACTAGGCGAAGTTCATCCTGAAGAACACCAAGGTCCACATGATCCATCCTCATCACAATAGGCGCCTCCTACATAAGATCAAGCTTCAGTCACCAAAGATCAAGATCACCAAGCTCAAGATGTTGAAGATCAAAATGGTGGAAATGATCAACGGGGCGATGAAGATGGACAAGAAGAAGTTGACTCAAGACCTCAAGTGCCACACATAAGATTTCATCAAGGTGTTCAACGGGATCACCCCATTGACAACATTCTTAGAGATATCTCCAAGGGGGTAATAGCTCACTCTCGTATGGTCAATTTTTCTGCACATTACTCTTTTGTGTCCTCTTTGGAACCTTTCAAGGTGGAAGAAGCACTATGAGATCTAGATTGGGTGATGGCTACGCAAGAGGATTTGAACAAACTCAATAGGAACCCGTGAGGACCAGAATCCCGACATCCAAGGATATCATTGGGTGGTGTCGTGCGATGCGACATCCAACAGTATACAAGAAAAGAACGAGAAAAAAATACAATACCAAGTCTTTATTTCGAAACACAGCGGAAGTTTTACAAGCGAAAAGGAAAGAGAACTATACATCATAGCTACGCTCTCGACACTAGCTATGCAAAAGCAAAGTCATCCATGTCCAGGATGCTTCGCACTAGCAACACCCAACTTACAGTGACGTGCAGCGTTCCCACTCGGTTGTAAACCCTGGAGGGGGTGTAGCCTCGTCATCGAACCCATCATCAGTCGTATAATCTGCAAAAACTTGTTAATTGCAAACGTGATCTTAAGGCTCAGCAAGACTAACCCGTCTCACTAGACATATGCAGTGGTGAATACTAAGCATAGGTAAGAATTGCATAAAGGACTCGCCTACAAGTGGATCCTTATAGTCATGTTTTAAGTAGCACATGACATTCTTCAGGCACGGCACATCATAGACCCCACAATCAAACAAGAAATGCTTTGCTGATGATATGACATGCCCAAAGCACATAATGCTATTACAGGTAAAGTATGGGGAAACTGTAAACTTTTAATTGTACTATCTCTAAGCCATACAAGGTTGCCAAACAATTATAATTCAATACATCATATTCTTCTGGCTTCTTAAGTATTTACTACGTCACAGCGAAGTGAACAAGTGGTACTCTATTACCGCGAGGGATGGTGATTGCAATCAGGACACACCCGGACAACACGACACATACGCACTTTCGGAAGTGCCAGCGAGTACATACAGCAGTACATACATAACACTTCAATACTAGTCGTATATGGCCACCTTTCACTCAACACTCGAATGCCGAACCGGTCGATCCGTCATGAGCAAGAGGTCACTGCGTGGGGCGTACTCTGACATGCCCACCAGCTGATTTACACCTTGCTGCCCTCAATCCATGCCTATAAAACGGAACGGAATGCCTTGACAAACCAATATCAAGCTACGTCAGTTTACTGGAGCCCATTTCTTCAGTACGTTGCCAGTACAATTCAAGCTTGTTCAGCAGGGCCGCACATGGCACGGGCATTAATCGACCCAGTCAGAGCTATGCAACCAATACCACGTCTTGTCACTTCCTACTCATCTCTGACCGGTCTCAATTTCATATTTATAAATCATTTCTTGATCCAATTCATCCCGTGTGATAAAATCGTATCTCGCGAGTAGATTCCAACTACTCGACTTCTACCGGATCCCTATGAATATAAGCATGTCAGTTACTACACGAGTCTGTGAGCTATTCTAACCACTCCCTGGGTTATTTGGTCATGCAAGTTGATGTCAAACACCTTAAACGTAATGCACAAACATTTGAAGACGTAAGGTGAATGAAATCTGCAAAGACACTGTAAGGAACTTAAATGCAAACCGGGGCTTGCCTAAATGCGAGTCCAAGTCTATGTTAGTCTCTGGCACCTGGACTTCCAAAGCTTCCGGCTGCTCCTCGACTTCATTTACTACACGTTATGCATATACTATATATGAATGACTTTGAAAATAAATAATATGTTTAAGGTCACAAGTTAATATCTTGTGAATAAAATAAGATTCCCTTAATTGGCTTTGGAACTTTTATGGTAGATACTATGGACTATAATGGAGACTCTTGCAAGGAACATGAGATGATCAAGGAAGTTTGTTGTCCCTAAAATTCCTACAATTATAAACATTCTCTAAATTTTGGTTGTAATTATGAAGGTCTATCATGGTTACCAGCGGCTGTACCATGTAGAGAGGGTCTCACTGGTCCTAGGAAAATTGGTTTCACAATTTTCTAAGCTTCCTACAGGGAGAAACTGATTTTACAAGTTTGGGGAAAAAGCTGAAATTGATTCTGTATTTTTCTCAATTTTTAACTACATAGAGATTTGGAACACCGATCAACCCAGTAATTGAAGTCCAATGAACTTGAACTTTTTACTGGAGATCAAGTGTATTAATAAAAGGGTTCTGACGAAAATTGGAAAATTTCCAATTAATAGAACAGGAGTAATTAATTTCCCAAGCAGTTAGCTCAAAGGAATTAATTATATAAATTATGGGAGTTTCATGTCCAATAAATTGCATCACTGAAAAGTAGAAATTGATATGAGTCTACCAGAATTTATTTGGAAAATTTTGAGCAATTCTACTAGGAGTAATGATTTTTAGAAGTTTGATTGAATCCTGTAATTATTTTCCAATGGGAAAATTTGAATAAAGCAGCCGGGCCCACTGGTTTACAATCGACCAATCGCAGCTGGGCCGCACCGAGGGCCACGGGGTTAACCCGCGTAGCCGCACCGGATCCAGAACCGCAGGTGATCCCGCGCGAGGGAATAACTCACTAACATGTGGGACCCGCGAGGCTTTCATCTACCGCCCGACGCGCGATGTAGCCGCGGCGGCGCAGCGCCGGAGTATTATCCAAGTGACTCCAACTACTTACAACACCGATGCCATTAAACTGGAGGACATTCTGGTGGTACGTGAGTATCCAGACGTATTTCCTGAAGATCTTCCTGGTATGCTACCAGAAAGAGATGTCGAGTTTAAGATTGAACTTGTAGTGGGAATAGTGCTGATCTCAAGGAAGCCATATAAGATGGCACCTAAGGAACATCCAGAACTAAAGGAGCAGCTGAAGGAACTTATAGACAAGGGTTTCATTCATCCAAGTTCATCACCTTGGGCTGTTCTGCATTGTTCGTGGAGAAGAAGGATAAGACATTAAGACTATGTGTGGACTATCGTCCACTCAATGCTGTCACGATCAAGAAAAAGTATCCACTACCACACATCGATATTCTGTTCGATCAATTGGTGGGTTCTAATGTATTCTCGAAGATGGATCTTCGTTCTGGATATCATTAGATCAGGATTTGACCAGAGGATATACCTAAGACGGCATTCTCGATGAGGTATGGATTGTATGAGTACCTTGTCATGTCCTTTGGATTGACCAATGCACCGGCTCATTTCATGTATCTCATGAATTTGGTGTTCATGCCGTAATTGGACAAGTTTGTCATGGTCTTCATCGGCGACATCCTTGTGTATTTGAAATCTGAAGAAGAACATATTCAACATTTACGCATCGTGCTTCAATGATTGCACGACCACGAGTTGTATGCTATGTTCAGCAAATGTGAGTTCTGGATCAGCCAAGTGCCATTTCTAGGGCACATCATCTCTACTGAAGGGATTGCAGTTGATCCAAGCAAGATTAAGAAAGTGCTCAAATGGAAGTCTCCAAAGTCTGTACATGAGGTTCGAAGATTCCTGGGTTTAGCAGGATATTATCGGAGGTTCATTCCATGTTTCACCAAGATAGACCAATGACAGAACTTCTTATGAAAGGGAAAAAGTATGTATGGATGAAGGAATGTGAGGAAGGTTTTCAAGCATTAGTGAAACACCTCACAACAGCACCGGTATTAGCCCAACCAGACACAACCAAGTCATTTGATGTTTATTGTGATGCATATGGGATTGGTTTGGGTTGTGTATTGATGCAAGACGGAAGGGTGATCACTTATGGATCATGGTAGCTTCGGAACCATGAGCAGCATTATCCGACTCATGATCTTGAGCTCGATGCTGTGGTACTTGCATTAAAGATGTGGAGACATTATTTATTGGGCAACCTAGTGCATCTCTACACCGATCAAAAAAGCTAGAAGTACATCTTCACCCAAAAGGACTTGAATATGCGACAGCGAAGATGGTTAGAATTGATCAATGACTATGAGATTGAGATCCACTACCATCTTGGCAAAGCAAATGTAGTTGCACATGCGCTGAGTCGCAAGTCCCATGTCAATAATCTTTCCATCACCTCGATAGAAGAAGATGAACCGAGTCTGTACTTGGTTCCATATGGAGCGCTCTACAATCTAGCTCTCGTCCCTACCATAAGGGAAGATATTGTAGAGGCTCAGAGGGAAGACAAGGGCATGTCGCACATTCATCGAAGAATGAACAAGGGGGAGATGAAGTGTTTCCGATGTGATGATGACGCTACCATCTGGTTCAAAGGCCGCATCGTGGTTCCCCGCAATGTAGAATTTCGAAAAAAAATATTGGATGAAGCTCATTTGTCCAAGTATTCTATTCATCTGGGAAGTAACAAAATGTACCAAGACTTAAAGAAGAAATTTTGGTGGACTCGGATGATGAGGGAAATAGCGAAGTATGTATTCGAGTGTGATACGTGTCGGTGGGTGAAAGCCAACCATTTGAAGACAACCTATCAGCTTCAACCTTTGAGCATACCGGCCTGGAAATGGCAGGACATTAGCATGGATTTCATTGTTGGATTACCTCTCACCTTTCACAAGCATGACACGATTTGGGTGATAGTCGACCGACTCACCAAGTCGGCTCACTTTATTCCAGTCAATGTCAAATATGTGGCACGACAATATGCAGAATTATATATTGCTAGGATACTGTGCCTACACGGAGTACCCCGCACTATCATATCAGATCGTGGAACCTTATTTGTTGCTCGATTTTGGAAGCAGCTCCACGCATCTCTGGGTACCAAGTTGATTCGAATCTCACCTTACCATCCTCAGACTGATGGTCAAACGGAGTGAGTAAACCAAGTGCTAGAGGATATGCTCCACGCCTGTGCCATCTACCATGGTAAGAATTGGGATGATCATCTACCATTGGCGGAGTTTTCTTACAACAATGGTTATCAGGCTAGCATCCAGATGGCACCATATGAAGCTCTTTATGGCCGGAAGTGCCGCACACCTTTGAACTGGTGTGAATCTGGTGAACGAGTGATATATGGTACCGACTTGGTAAATGAAGCCGAAGAACGAGTACGAGTTATTCAAGCCAACCTCAAGGCTGCTCAATCTCGTCACAAAAGCTATGAGGAAAAATGACGTCGACCCCTTTACTTCATTGTCGGGGATCACTTTTATCTTCGTGTATCCCCAATGAAAGGGATTCATTGCTTCAGAGTGAAAGGGAAGCTAGCTCCACGCTTCATTGGGCCATTCACAATAATTGAACAATGCGAACATGTGGTCTATCAGCTAGAACTTCCAGCGTTGCTTTCAAGGGTCCACGATGTGTTTCACATTTCGCAGTCGCGGAAATGTCTCAAGGCGCCAGCTGATGTCCGTATGGAGTATTTGGAAGCTCTCCAACCAGATCTTACCTACTCTGAGTATCCAACCTAAATAATCGTTGAGAAGAATTGCACCACAAGAAGCCACACCTTGCATTTCTACAAGGTCTTGTGGGGCAACCACACCGCTGAAGAAGCAACATGGGAAAGCGAGGAATATCTTAGAACAAACTATCTGGACTTGTTAGCGGCATATGTTCATTAGATCTTTTTCTTTTATCCTTCCTATTGTAATCTCGGGACGAGATTCTTTTAAGGGGGGAGGAATGTAAAATCCCAATTTTTTTTCCTTAATATGAAGTTCAATTACAAGTTTGTTTTCAACGATAGTAAATATCATTTATGGTTGTACACATGAACTTGATATCATCAAGAATATTTCTTTCCCTCATACTAAAAATTTTATTAACATAAGGGATGGACTTCACTAATGATCCTAGGATAATTCAAGTGACCTTCCTACAATTTTGGATTTATTTGAATGGGAATTGCCAGGGCAAAAATCATATGCAGTACTAAATATATTCAAATTAATTTGAATATAGCACTGTACATTTAGGCCCTGTGAAAATATTCAAATCTGGGGCTATACATTTTTCCATGGCCTCATAATATTCCAAATAGCCTTCCTGCAAAGTTTCAAGAATTTTGAATTCCATTTGCTATTTTATTTGAGAGGTTTAGCAAATTCAAGCCAAATTCAAATTTGAATTTGAAATTTAACTAAAACTTATTCAAATTCGAAATCCAATTTCAGAATCTGAACCTACACCATTGATTTGCCTCTCCACAAAAATCTAAGATTTTTGGATCAAGTTTGGTAAGAGAATTTAAGTTGCAGATAAGGGATGAGGATAAGAACTGTGGGACCCACTAGTCAGGGAGACGTTTACCGTGAGTGCTCTGTTCTGACTCCGCGCCGTTCGACGCCCGGTGCGGCAAACAGCTCACCGTCGGCAAGCATCTGCGTGGCACCCCAGTTGTGTGTTCCCCCTCCACTCTCCTCCTCCTTATCTTCACATCTCTGGCCGAAGGGAAAAGCACCAGCTCTTTCGTCGCTCCCGAGCACAAACCACCGCTGCCTCCCTGCGCACCCGACGAGCTCGAAGTCTTGCCGAATCTCATCGTCCTCCCAACAGAAAAGTGGTACCTAAGCCTTCCCTCTACATTCTCAATCTTTTAGTTCCTTGTTTCGTCAGCTACAAGGCGGCATTTTTGCAGTTTTACCGGCTCCGCTGTCCAGTCGCCATGAGGAGGCCACTGCCTCCCCATCGCGCCGACACCACAGCCCCTCTCTCGAGCTGCTCTCCTAAGCAACTAGGATCGCCAAGACATGACCTTTCTCATAGTACAAACCATTCTTCGTTTTATTCCGTATCGTGCAAATAATACGAATTTTGCTTTCGGCCATAGCTCATGAATTAGCTCACTTCTTGGTTTGATTCCGTTTCTACGTGTAATGATCCTTCAATCAAATTAAGGATTTTACTCCGTACCACCTAGCGCACCCCTCAGCCAAGAATCAGTGGATGCCAGCGAGTAGAGTCTGCTAAGTTTTCCCCACCGCCAATGGAAATCCGCCGGTCCGCAATCGAAGTCGACTTTGTTGGCGATGTCACCCCTTTCTAAGCTCCAAATCATCATCCTCGTGCTTCCATGAACATTTCTAGCCTTTTCTCGAGCCTTTTATGCCATCCCCGAGCGATTTCGGCCATCGCCAAAACCCTAGCTCCACTACCGCTATCGCGCCGCCATCTTCGGCCGTCGCCGCCGCGATTGGACCTCACCATGGTGTTGTGTGGCCGATTTTATGGCTAGGAGGTCAGCGCCGAGTCAAGTGGAGGTCGACGCAGCCATCCCAAAGATCTTGGGGAGGGTGGAGTGGAGAATTCAGATATATCCTGTGAGGAACGATGTCAAGAATAGCACAGTTGTATTGTAACCATGCCATCCCTAAGATGACATCTAACTTCTGATGCTCTAGTATAATGAGAGATATAGGGTATATGTTCCCACCCAGATTAAGAGGTACCCTATGGACCATCTCATCTGCTACTACTTTCCCACCCGTAGAACAAATCATATATGGGGTTTTTGTGGGAATGATACGCAACTGATATTGAATGACATAAGACTTGCTAATAAAGTTGTGGGAAGCACCGGAGTCAAAGAGGATGACTACGGGATGACCAAGGAGAGAGAACGTACCCGTGAGTACGGGTGCGCCTTCCGAAACGTCCTCGATGGCGAGGTGGTGGACGTTGCCGTTTCAAGTGGCTGGCATCTTGGGCTGGTTGCGGGGCTAGTTTGCCCCCTGGTACGATGACTGTCCTCCGCTTTGCGGGTAGTCCTTTGCGAAGTGCCCCGTACGACCACACGTGAAACACGTGTACGGGGTCTGACCGGCACGGAAGGGAGGACGGAATCCCGGTGCACGCGGTGAAGGTGGAGGTGCACGTGGAATCAACCCCTGCTGCTGCTGCGGACGAAAGCTGGCGTTGTTGAACTGGCAACCATGAAACATCAGTGGTCTTGATGGCGGCTGCCAGCTCTAGTCGGATGGTGATCAATACACCATTCGATACTTCTATAGAGCACCACCTTCGGTGCTCTGTGAAGCACTCCTTTTCTTCTTGTCAGAGAACAGCACCTTAGTAGCGTCCTCCTGTACGATCGTGGCATTGACAATGTTGTTGAAGCTGCCACTGTTGAACAAGGCAAGCTTGTCCTTCATTTTGGGTTCAAACCCCGATAGAAGCACTCGCGCTTCCTATCTTCAGTACTCACTTGGTCCTGAGCATACAGGGCCAAGTGATTGAAGATATTGGAGTACTCGTAAGCACTCCTTCCTCCTTGCTTCAGCTCCAAGAACTCTTGAAGCTTCCTCCTCATGATCCCGGTAGGTATATGATAGGAGCAGAACGCCTCCCGGAATTCCTCCCAGCTCACGACATAGTCTGCTGGTCGTGCGGCGAGGTAATTTGCCCACCACGCTCTAGCAGATCCCTGCAATTGTTGTGCCGCAAACAGGGTCTTCTGCTGTTCAGTCATTCGCAGCAAACCAAACTTTCCTTCAATGGAGCGGAGCCAGTTGTCCGCCTCCAAAAGTTATCGGCCTCCATGAAGACCTGCAGGTGCGTTGACATGAAGTCCAAGTATGAACACGGAGAGGGCTGTCGTGGACCTGCATCTGGTCGCCCGCCTTGACGGGACAAATGTTGAACCAAGGTCCGCAGCAACTCGGTTTGCTCATCGCGCTAGATGAGCACTGCGGCAAGAACCTCCGCTAGACTCCTCGGAAATTTAGGAGGTGGAGGTGGTGGTGGTGGTGGAACCTGTTGCTGTTGTGTCGCAGCTTGCTCCTGGGTCGGAGATTCGTCCTCACAACCACGACTTGAACCTCCCATCTCAAGCCTCGAATGCGTACGCACCATTCTGCATCCATATGATTTAAAATCAGAAACATGTTTGCTTTTCCTTCATCCATTTCATATTACAATAGTGCAAATATTGGCAAGAATAAGTGCATAACATTCACATATATTAATAAAGTACAAACTTTATACAAGATATATTATCTCATGACCAAGTTTACAGTAGTGAAATCCAAAATGACGAACTCCCACTATGTAAGTGCATCCCTACTATACTTGGTCTCCATGAGACATCATACACACCTTGTTATCTTATACACACTCACTACTATTTATAATATGACACAAACATGGCCACAAAATAAACACGAGCAACTACTAAACTATATGTTGCCCCGTGATGGCAGGAGTGCTGCCCCATCCTACTCCGATACGTCCAATTCGACGTACTCGAGTATCTCAGGATCTTCTTCGTTGTTGTCCTAAAAAATTGGTGCCACAGGTGCGGGTGCTAGAGCAGGAGTTGCTGCCTCACCCGCCACCGATGATGTCGCGGCAACTAATGATTGCACATCGGCCTGTAGAAGAAACATCTTATAGTCTTCCAGTTCCTTTTGTGCATGCTCGCAACTGGCTTTCCAATCCTGAGTCTCCTCTCAGGATTGATCCTGTTCTTGAGTCATCGTACTCAACAGATCATCCAGCAGCTGCACCTCAAGTTGACTCGCCTCCAACGCGCTTTCTGCGCAGTGCGTTTTCTGGCGAGCTTCCGATAGATCATGAACAGCTCGGTTCCACTGATTATCCCTAACATTTAGACGTTGATTAAGAGGAGTAATAATTGCTCTAAGTGAGTCATTGGCCCACTCAAAATGATCTCCTCACACCAAAGCTTGTTTCAGATCACCCAACAACCCTTCAATGCTTACATGTTGTGTAACGCTCACTTGACACGATGATGCTGCATATGATGCCAAGATTATCTTGGGTACCTCTCCGTGAATGCCATAATCTGCACTCATTTGACTTGCCCACTCATCAATATCTCTACCATCGACTGGAAAGAGCGCGAACGGGGTGCCAACCAAATGACGAAAATGAAGCTTGCAAAACCTCGCAATAGCAACACTCACGGCAAAACACCACGTGTCTTCCAACTGAGCCCCTTTCACCTGGATGGAGAAAGGAGCCCATCCAATATATGACGGACCAACGGGCACATCAACATAGATGGTGCATCTTGTCAAACCTCCATCATCGAATTCCCGGCCCCAATAGCTCGGTATGTCGCGATACCCGAGCCGTTGAAGCAGCGCTATCGACAACTCCGGAAAACCTTTTAGATGAGCACGCCTCGCGAACACCCATCCGTTCGGTAAGTGTACCATCAAATCCTCCATCTGTGGAAAGGATACATGAACAACGAAAAGGTTTCCAACTTCCAATAGTTCAAGGAAAATTTAAAGCAGGATTAGTAATCACAGTCTGTTCCAGCTGGCCTTCCTGTATAAATTCAAACTTTTCATACAAGAAACGTAAGAACCAGATGTTGAGTTGAATACAAAAGTTGTATTACACATTACAAACTTTCCATATTGTACTCATACAGCTCCAGGAGAGCTAGGAAGTATAATCTATACAGGTTTAAAGTTGACCCAAGTTTTCTGGAAATTTTGACAGAACCTCCCCTCTATATGTGGTGATTTCCACAATTTATACAGGTATATCATAACAATATATTGAGGTAATGAAAAAATAAACATTGTATAACATTATGTTAAAAATCCCGAAGTAAAAGAGTTCAGCCTTGAAAAATTTGTTATACAGGTACAGCGCGCAAATTCGAAACCATGTGCAAACTGTTTCCAGTTCTGGTCTGCAAGAACAAAGTATGCGACAATAGAAATTAAACACAGTTACACAAAGATTCAGGCCATGAGTGCAATATAAAGTTTATAGAGGACTTCCTAAGATTTCTAGAAATGTATATATGTGACCATGTCACTATTCTGGATTGAGAGCTATTGCTATCCAAACTTAACATATGAACTGACTGGTTTTCACCAGTAGTCCTGCAGTTCACTGTTTTGAACTCAAAATTTGATTTGACTCAAGTTTGAATAAAGAAAAACTTTGCATAGAAAATCTGTAGATAGCCTTCTACCCTTTCCAGATGTGTATCACAATGAGGCAGAAGTTTTTTTGACAGTGAGTTATGGTAAAAATACAGAGACTGGTACAATGGTATGGTGGTCTGGAGCTGTTTTAATATACTCCATATTTGAACAGATTATCAAGCTTTTCTGCCTTGATGGTCCACAGAAATGTTGTAGAGGTCTTCAAGAGCTTTCCATCTGTATAGCATACCCCTATGTTTATTCATAACTAACCAAGATCATAGTCCAGCGAAGTTGAGGAAACTTCAGCCTGAAATCAAGAATCTTGGTTCTAACCCTTTGTCGAGTCGAAACTCATTTTGCGGAGTCCAAACCTACCAGCATCAGATAGTCGGACTTTCCAAAATTTAATGCAACCATTCTGCCGTTGGGGATGGTCAAGTATCAAAGTTGACGGTACTACGTGCCTCACCAAAGAAAATTCTAACCGGTATATCCGGATACGTTTATAGGTGGCCCTAGTATCGTTCACTCGCAAACGTGTTCTACACGGGTCGCTACCGTAGTTAGTGCTGCAGAAGACAAACAATCTCCTTTCACACCTTCACACCTCAAGGGCGGCACGGGGAAACATAACAGGCAGTCACAATAATAATATATATGAAAGTAAATGCATACGACTCTGGTGTGAGTCGCCCTCGAGTGATGTCATGTCTCGAGGTACATGGTTGTACTATGCCTGTACAGCAAAGACTCCCACACGAACCGGCTTATACATGCTCGGGCATACGTGTTTCGCATTCTCCCTTAGAACATGATTAGTTTTGGAGATGCATACTATCGGGTTATCCACCACCCGACGGGGGCTCCCACCAACTTTGAAGCACACTGGAGTACAGCGTGTCATATGTTCTCAGAAACATGAAAAGTTTTAGAGACTCATATTAACTTTCCGTGAAGAGCCACAGAATTATCACATACCACTACTTGTCTGCTGAGCTTACCGAGATTGATCCGCTCTCGTGGCGTACCTTACCTCTTACCTAACATCGGAGCGTCGTTACAGAATATAATAACACATAGTTAGTTTACCACCTTTACATCATATACTAATAATACCCCTCATATGGGCATATAGTTAATTCCTCACTCATAAAATCATAAGTTTTTGAAAATATGCTCTTTTCAAGCACACTGTTCCCAATGATGCTCTAATACCATGCTGTGGGGACCGGAACCCCGACATCCAAGGATCTCATTGGGTGGTGTCGTGCGATGCGACATCCAACGTTATACAAGAAAAGAACGAGAATAAAATACAATAGCAAGTCTTTATTTATAAACATAGCGAAAGTTTTACAATACTAAGCGAAAAGGAAAGAGAACTATACATCATAGCTATGCTCTCGGCACTAGCTATACAAAAGCAAAGTCATCCATGCCCTGGATGCTTCGCACTAGCAACACCCAACTTACAGCGGCGTGTAGGGTTCCCACTCGGCTGTAAACCCTGGAGGGGGTGCAGCCTCGTCATCGAACCCGTCATCAGTCATATAATCTACAAAAACATGTTAACTACAAATGTGATCTTAATGCTCAGCAAGACTAACCCGTCTCACTAGACATATGCATGGGTGAATAATAAGCAAAGGTAAGGAATAACATAAAGGACTCGCCTACAAGTGGATCCTTATAGTCATGTTTTAAGTATCACATGACATTCTTCAGGCACGGCACATCATAGACCCCACAATCAAACAAGAAACGCTTTGCCAATGATATGACATGCCCAAAGCACATAATGCTATTACAGGTAAAGTATGGGGAAACTGTAAACTTTTAATTGTGCTAGCTGTAAGCCATACAAGGTTGCCAAACAATTATAATTCAATACATCATATTCTTCTGGCTTCTTTAGTATTTACTACGTCACAGCGTAGTGAACAAGTGGTACTCTAATACCGCGAGGGACGATGATTGCAATCAAGACACACCCAGACAACACGACACATACGCACTTTGGAAGCGCCAGTGAGTACATACAGCAGTACATACATAACACTTTAGTACTAGTCGTATATGGCCACCTTTCACACAACACTCGAATGCCGAACTGGTTGATCCGTCACGAGCAGGAAGTCAATACGTGGGGTGTACTCTAACATGCCCACCGACTGATTTACACCTTGCTGCCTTCAACCCACGCCTATAAAACAAAACAGAATGCCTCAACAAACCAGTATCAAGCTACGTTAGTTTACTGGAGCCCATTCCTCCAGTATGTCATCGGTACAATTTATGCTTGTCCAGTAGGGCCGCACATAGCACAGGCCCGACAAGTGGCCCTAGTTGTAATAAATTACCCTATACACGATCTACAATGTTATGGGTGGTTAATAGTGTGATAACGTGCCTTAGTAGCCGCATTACCTGTCCTTATAGTCCTTTGATCGTGCATCATTAATATAGCATTAATGACACATTAACTAGGTCTTGTAATGGTCAATTGATGGCCCTTGAATGTTCGCGGCGTTGGAGATCCCGATGTCTTCCTGTTGCAGACTTTGGTCCGGGTGTTGACACGTGGAAGCTCCGAAGCTCCCCTCTATTGGGGGATAGGTCCGGTGCTATTGGACACGTCGCAGTGCCGGAGCTTGCCTGAAGAGGGAGGCAAGGTCCGACTCTGCAAGACACGTGGCGACACTGGAGCTACCCAACTAAGGGTGGCAGGTCCGGCTCTACTGGACATGTGGTAGTATTGGAGCTACCCTATGAAGGGAGGTATATCCGATACTACCGGACATGTATTCCCTCCGAACGTCTGCCATCTGGACATAGGAACTCCATGGCTTTGTTTACCGTACCAAGGGATTCCCGGTACATAGGGTACCGATAGTTGCCCCGGGCCCACCTCAGGGAGAGGTTATGCTACCGGAGGTGGGGCCATAATGGACTCCCGCATTGCTTCACAAAAGTCTTTTCTTGGGTGGTTGAAATGATGACACGTAGTTATGCAATCGCCATATGGCCCTTCTCAATATGGTGAGTGCGATCCTGGCGTGCGAATCTCACGCAATTGAAGGTTGCTGATTCCCAATACGAAATTTGTATCGGTTCCCAGCGTAATTTTTATAGCCATGTTAGACTGCCGCCCTCGGGCTTCCAACTTCCCATCATGACAACGGTTCACCTGCTGCGACTTTTTAACAAAGCAGACCCTAGCCCCCTTGTCATTGAGGTCATTTTTGATTCGAGTCCGGAGGTAGTTTTCATCCAAGCGTTGCGGAGGCTTACTAAAGGGAGAAAGTTTGCACGGGAAGAGAACTCCTTACGCTTTCATTTGATCTTGCGCTTAGAGCTCTCCGCCTTTGCAACACTTTTTCCACTTGTGCTCCCCTTTGCAGCGATGGAGTTAGGTCTTCCTCGCAGTCAGATCAAAAGCGACGATGAGTTGTCCAGGGTCCGCACCTACATGAGGTGGTCGAGCGATTCCTTCAACTACTCGATTTGCCTCGACAAGCTCCCCTCCAAGAACGAAAGGGCCTGATGAGATTGTGTACTTCTTAGTGTTCGCCATGGTGGGGCTCATCCCACCATTCTCCAGCTTCTTGCTGATGCTGTTGGACTTCTACGGACTGTAGCTCCACCATCTCGACCCCCACTCCTTCGTGAAGCGCAAGAACTCACCCTTCAAGTACTTGAAGACGTTCCCTTCCGGGAAGTGGAATGGCTGGAAGAAGGATTGTGTAATCATCAGGGTGGATTGCCACAACATGCTGGAGCTGCTTGACAGCCTCCCCTCTGTTGACATCGACACCTAGGAGGTGGTCCTAAAGCTGTCGGGGGAGTATAACCCGATCTTGTCAAGGATCCGGTAGTGCGTGGAAGGAGGAGTGACTCCCCTGATGGTGATCACAAATTTTCCAACCAACTGTTGGGCTCCACTCAAGGCGAGGGAATGGTCAACATGAGAATTAGTGGAGAAATGGATCCATACAGGATTGTTGTTGGCATCGTGTCAAATTTGGATGAAAAGGCTTTGAAGCTTCATCTCCAAAAGATGCACCACAGAGCCATCAATTCTGACGATCTAACACCTCTGGTCGAGGTTTTGCCCCTAAATATGGTTTCAGAGTTCAGGAGAGAGCTATGGAGGATGATGCCTTTGCTTGACGACTTAAGACTTGTTGAGAGGCATAGGTGCACCCCTCCAGCAGGGATCATGATCTCCAGAGCTCCTTGTCCCCATGGAATCTCCAACCCTACGCCAGTCAACGGTAAAGGCAAGGGTCCCACAACTCCATCTTCCAAGGAGTCGACCTCAAGCCAAGGCAAGGGGAAAGATTTTGTCGTCACCCAAAGTCGCAAGCAGAAGCTGGCTAGAAGTGACGGTAGCTACGTGAGGGACGCTCCGAGAGAAGCAACCCTGCAGCCTCAATTGAGATTTGTGCTGGTTGTTCCTCCAGCTCCGGCTGATCCTTCGACCCCAGTGTCCTCAGAGGGCGTTGGGTCCGTCAAGACGTCTCCGGCCCCAGTGCCGGCATAAGGCTCTAGATCCGGAGTGAATCCTCTGACGATGAAGGTACGAGCTTAGGCAGCGCTGGTGGCTGCCTCAACACCTAGCACGAAGCCTAGAGCTTCTGCCACACTGACGAAGGCTGGCTCTAGTTCCAAGCATCCAAAGAAGAAAATTTGCACTGACTGGAGCGGCAACATCCCTAGGTAAGGGTCGGATCTTTAGCTTATGTCTTGATTTTGTTTCTTGCTTTGTCTTGAATTCTCTATTCTCTGTTTCTAGAGTGTCAAGAATAGGAACGGCAGCTCCGATGCCTACTGCAGCCCCCAAGATTGTGCCAGCTGAAGCTCCTGCTACAGCTCCAGACCCTCCTCCTGTGGTTGTTGCGGATGACACGACAGCTCTGGCGCCGGCTGTCGTGGAGATGACTTCTGCACCGACAACCGAAGAACCTGTGGTAGCACCAGACCACGAGGACGAAATGTCTGAGCAAGCTCCGGTTGTCTTGGAGTCAGTTGCGGAGGTTGTGACATCGATGCCAGAAACCAATGAAGCTCCGACGGAAGTCCCAGTGCCATCTCCATTGGTAGCAACATCGTAGGTGTCCATGCCTGATCCTGCACAAGGGGATCCGGCTGCGGGACCTTCAACTTCTGCACCGATGGATGAAGTTCCGACTACAGGACCCTCCTCATCAACTCCGAAGGTAGAAGATCTGGCTATGGGACTTTCCTCACCCGCACCGAAGATGGATGAACTACCGGAGACTGGCCCCACCAATGTCGAGCTGCTGGAGTCCATGCTCGTGCCATGGGCTCCAACGACTGTCCGAGAAGACTCGGAGGAACCAGAGGACGGCTCCCAAGCAGTCCCGAAGCATATCCCCCCGGAGCTATCAATTGACAATGCCTGCTCAAGGCTCCGACAAGTACAACTTTACATCAACTATGAGCGAAGATCTCTTGAAGAAGAGTGCGCTATGCTAGGGCATTGGTGTGAAAAGCTCTTCTTCGAGACGAAGCTAGCACAGTCCCATCTCGTCGACCAAAAGGAGTGGGTGGCGTCAGAGAAGGCCCGTCAATCGCGCCTGAACAAGGCGTTGGATGAACGAGAGGCCGCTATTAAGTCCGTCCACAAGAAGACCCAAGAAATCTATGAGCATGCGCAGAGGTCCCGTGAAATGGCCAACATCCCCTCAGAGAGGCTCGAAGAGTTGAGGGAAAATATCCTCAAGCGCCAGGACGAGCTCGATAATAAGGAGGTTAAGCTCCAAGAAAAAGAAGATAAGATCCAGGAGAGGGAGGATGAGCTCTCCCAGAAGCTGGCACGCGGTGAGCAAGACTTGGCTAACAGTGTGAAGGAATTTGAGTCCTGGTGCGAATAATAGAAGCACCTGTTGTGGTGGGCAGGTCAAGATGTCAGCAAAAGAGAAAGTGTTGTCTCTGCCCAGGAGGACAAGATGAAGGCAATAGAGAAGGACCTTGCAGACAAACGAGGCCGAATTTACCTCCGAGAGAAGAACATTGCCGACCAAGAAAAGTTGTTGGCTAAGCAAATTCAGCATCATGCTAAGTAGGTCGAGCATTTCTCAAAGGAAGGTTCTGCAGAGCTATCTTCTGCAAGGAAGTCACTTGAGGAGGATTGAAGTGCGAGAGCAATCGAGTCCCAGCAGATCTGGGACTTCCTCGAACAGGCTAATGAAGCTCTGGTACCTTTTGGATTTAGCCCGGTTCGACTGGCTGATCCGGAGCCAGAGATGGACAAGGGTCTAGTGGCAGTCAACTCCGACGGCGCGAAGCTTGAAGCTATCGGAGATGTGGTCATCAACGAGATCGAGACTGAAGGGAAATATTTGTCTTGGAACATCGCATAGTATGTGCTGACATGCTTTCAAAGCCGAGACTCCTCAATGTCTCTAGCTCTGGTGTTCGAAGGACCCATCACCGAGGATGAGGGAGCTGCCAAGGCTACCATCCAAGAAGCCATCGAGAAGGTTGCTTCGTTCTTCGTGAGGAACTCCAGTAGCTAGGACCTTTTTCTTTGTACCTTCACCTTGTAACTCTCCAATTTTGAACGAATGAAATTCTTTTGAATTCCATTTTTGTCTTCAATACATTGTCTTTTATCTTGTTTGCCCCTTGTTAGATGTGTTCAATGGACTGAGGACATCTACTCTGAGGATTTAGACAATGTCTTGGAAACTTGATAGCTCCAAACTTGTAGCCAATATGATATCTCCAAGATCCGAGTCTTGCTTTTGAAATCTCCAAGGACCCTTTGTTGCGTCAATGGCAGGCCCCTTGGGAGTTCTCAGAGCTTGTTTACTTCGGTGGCGCCCATTATCAACGCGTAAAATGTCGCCGACGGCCCCCTGGGGGTTGTTGGAGCTTGATGCTTTAACGGGCCCCATCGTCATTGCATAGAACATCGACAGCGGGCCCTCTGGAGGTTGTCAGAGCTTGATGCTTCGACGACAGCCACTGTCAACGCATAGAACATCGACGGCAAGCCCCTGGGGGTGGTCGAAGCTTGATGCTTCGATGCGTCCTATGTCAACGCGTGAAACATTGACGGTGGGCCCCCTGGGGGTTGTCGGAGCTTGATACTTTGATGACGCAAACTGTCAATGCGTAGAACATCGACGACGGGCCCCTGGGGGTTATCGGAGCTTGAGGCTTTGATGGCACCCACTGTCAACGCATAGAACGTCGACGGCGGGCCCCCTGGGGGTTGTCAAAGCTTGATGCTTCAACTGCGGCCACTATCAACACGTAGAATGTCGACGGCACTGCGGCCACTATCAACACGTAGAATGTCGACGGCGGGCCCCCTGGGGGTTGTTGGAGCTTCATGCTTCTACGGCGCCCACTGTCAACGAATGAAACATTGACGATTGGCCCCCTGGGGGTTGTCGGAGCTTGATACTTCGACGGCGCCCACTGTCAACACATAGAACGTTGATGGTGGTCCCCCTGGGGGTCGTCGGAGCTTGATGCTTTAACGGCGTCCACTGTCAACGTGTGAAACATCAACAGTGGGCCCCCTGGGGTTGTTAGAGCTTAATGCTCCAGTAGCATCCACCATCGCCCATGTAGGTTGGTCGTCAATCGTTCATTTTTTCTGTGCATAAGAGACAAGAAAAGCAGCAAATTCATCCTCTTGCATATAGCTCATTTGCGACTTATTATCCTTCTTTGAATTTTAGATCGTAACAAACCCACTATGATAGCATAAGTATACTGATTAAACTTCCTTAGATCCGATAGCTTTTCGGACCTGCCTTACTGAGACCCACCAGAATATGTAGAGTGACATACTTAGGGTGCTTGACCAGGCTAAGTCGATAGTGCACTCTGGACCTGTCATTGGCTTTGGTTTTCAGGCGAGTAGGCCATCTAGAAATGCTAAGATCCGAGAGAAGATTATGTATAAAACTTATATATCACATGAATCTGTTGGCCTAAATTTCAAATGGATTGCATAACATTGCTATTTACAAGAAGGTAAAGAATGTTGAAATTGATGAGCTTGTGCAAAATAAATGCACGTAGAGTCTGCTTGCACAAATTTCTTTCATTATAGGTTCAAATAACAGGGGAGACAAGGACACACTTAAAGTACAGGACCAAGTTAGTTGCACTTTTGATCTAAGACTCTCCTGACTCTGTTCATAGACTCTATAATATACATTTGGTGCAAATACAGACTCACCTCTGAATCTAAGTGTAGAACGTATGGAGGTACTTGATGTTCCATGGTTTGGGAAGTGGTATCCCATCCTCTGTTTCCATGTGGAAGCATTCAGGCCAGGAAATTTGATGACTCGAAAGGGAACTTCCCAACTGGGGAAAGTTTGTTCATCCCTTCTCGAGTAAGTATTCTTTGCACCACCAGATCACCTTCCTCAAACAGTCGGTTGCGCATGAACCTTTGGTTATAACGGCGGAGCGCCTGATGGTAGCGTGCATTTCAGACAGCTGCATGGAACCTTGCCTCATTGACATGGTCCATGTCTTCATGCCGGAGCTGGTCCTGCGTGGCTTCATCGAAGGTCCGAAACTGGAGAGAACCCATGGTGATCTCTGGAGAAAGGACTGCTTCAGCTCCATACACCAAGAAGATTGGTGTCTCTCCTAAAGCCTGGATTGGTGTAGTCCGACTCGCCCACAATATAGATAGAAGATCCTCTATCCAGTTGGCGCCATGTTTCTTCAATCGCTCATAAGTGCGCGTCTTGAGTCCCTTGAGTATTCATAAGTGCGTGTCTTGAGTCCCTTGAGTATTTCCACATTCTACAGACAATGGACTTCAAGATTTTGATGGTTGATTGCTTGTTGATAGTCACAACTAAAGTTGCTTCCGACCACTTAGTGAACTTATTGATGGCGACATATAAAAACCGATAACCTCCGACAGCTTTTGGGAACGGTCTGAAAATGTCCATCCACCAAAAAGCGAATGGCCACACGGGAGGAATCATCTGCTGAGACTAAGACGGTGTATGAATCTGCTTTGCATGGAACTGGCACGCTTTGCACTTCTTTACCAGCTCAAATATATCCTGGAGTGTTGTAGGCCAATAAAAACGATGCCGAAAGGCCTTACTGACCAACGTGCGGGATGATACGTGGTTCGCACAGTCGCCTCCATGGATTTCTGCGAGGAGCTCACAACCTTCTTCCCGCGAAATGCACCGCATTAGAATGTCATTAGCACCACATCAATAGAGATCCCCTTCTACAATGGTGTATCATTTAGCCAACCTAACAACTCTCTTAGCAGATACACCATCTTCTAGAAGGATCTTTGAAGTAGTCCCGGACATCCGGGATCCATGCATCAAGACTAACTTGAGCTTTCGGATCTTGTGCCCTTGGTTGCTCGGAGCTTCCTGTAGCGCCTACGATCCTTGGTGGGCGCCATGGTAATAGGGCCACTGGGACCGCCAGCTTCGGGGTGCTAGTCTTGCCCCCATCACTCAGTTCGATAGGCTGAGTTGCTGGTGCTGGTAATCTCCTGACAAAAATCCCGTCGGGAGTTTGAGCCCCGATTGAAGCCTTTGTCGAGAGGTCGTCAGCTTTAGTGTTGTTGAGATGCTGGACATGGCAGAGATCTAGGATTTGGAAGTCCTTCTTCAGCTTCTGCACTTCAAGTAAATATACAACAAGTTGAGGGTTCTTGCATTTCCATTCACCTTTGACTTGCTTGATAATGAGTTGCGAGTCACCCTTCACCAGGAGCTGTCGGACGCCATATGATAGCGCTACCTTAAGTCCAAAGATAAGATCTTCATATTCTGCCATGTTGTTGGTTGCCTTGAAGTTGAGGCGTACCATGTACTTCACCTTTCCCGGTTGGAGTGAGGAGAAGGATTCCAGCTCTAGCCCCCTACTTGTGCACGGAGCCGTCGAAGTAGAGAGTCCAGTGGGGCTCAGTGAATACATGGACCTTAGGTTTTGGCTTCTGCTCGTTGAGGCCCCCTGGAGTTGATGAAGAAGGTGTCCACTCCGCCACGAAATCAGCCAGCGCCTGATCTTGATCGCATGTCGAGGCAGGAATTCGAGATCGAACTCTGCCAACTCTACTGCCCACTTGGCGATATTTTCAGTAGAATTGGGGTTATGTAAAATTGATCACAGTGGATAAGAAGTTACCACTGAAATCTTGTGGGCTTGGAAGTAGTGATGAACCTTCCTTGAGGCAATAAGCAATGCATACAACAACTTATGCACCTTAATATACCGAGTCTTGGTGTCATGAAGTAATTCGCTGATGAAGTACAGTGGCCTCTAGACAATTCAAACCCTTCCATAGTGGTACAGAGCTTCTTTTTCATCAACCCAAACCCCCCCGGAGGGGTCCGGAGCTTCTTCTTCTTGAGTTGGTACTCCCTTGGATGAGGGAGGTTGATCCACAAACATCTTTCCTTTAAGATCCGTGCCTAAGGGCTGGGACCCAGACTCGCCTTCAGGTAGCTCTGGACCCTCCCTGGAGGGGTCTGAGCTCTTGAGTTGAAGATGTTTCTGGTCTCTCCGCAACCAGAATCATGCTGACAACCTCTATAGTTGCAGCAATGTAATGCAGAAGAGGCTCAACAGGCTCCGAAGCTACCATAATTGGTAGTTTGGTGAGTAGTTCCTTGAGCTCTTGGAATGGCTTCTTTTCTTCTTCATACCAATGGAATGGTCCGGACTTCCTCAATAGCTTGAATAAGGGTAGTGCCCGCTCCGCTAGCCTTGATATGAACCGGCTGAGTGAAGCTAGACACCCAGTTTGCTTTTGGACGTCTTTGATACGGGTTGGAGGCTGCATCTATTCAATGGCTTTAATCTTGGCCGTATTTGCAATAGGATTGAAGAGAACATGAAAAGCTACCATAGGGGGGTGAATGGTAGATTTAAAACTTTTTCAGCAGAAGCAACAAAAACCCCTCGGTAGAAAATAAATCTGTTAAAAAATTGTGTGTGCGACTAATATAGATGTGATCAATTGTGACAAAATAGGTACAGATCATGGAGAATCAGGTCACGAAGACGTCACAACAAGAATCACGAAAATCCGTCGAGAAAAACATAAGTTATGATTGAAAGGTTGAACGAAGGTCAATCTATTCTACACTAGAAAAACCAGATCTGCAACATTACAGATAAACTCGTTTAGATCCAAACCACAAATCCATGACCGTGAAATTTTCAAGATGATAGATAGTTGTGAAGACAATCCAAAAAGAATTACATCAATTGGATCTGCAAAACTTGAGTTATGATAAAACGACTAAAGCAAGGTAGTGTCGTGCAGAAACTCAATGAGAAAAATTTGTCTGAAACAAGTCGGGTGAACAAGGCACAAAAGTTCCTTTAAACTACGAATTTTATTGATCAAACCACAAGAGGAACAGACCCAAAGTTGTGAACCATGAGCTCTGGCCTCCCTTGATTATATAACCAGCCCTAAGGCCAACTGAACCCTAACTAGGACTCGTATCCTACTCAGTTTCAACCAAAACTTTCCATAACTGCTTAAGGCTCTTCTATACGCAGATAGAAGCAATCTTAAGACTTCCAAACACCTTAGGAATATAGACCACATTCCTAAAACAACTCATCTTCGTGACCCACACAAAATACTATCATAACCAACTCAGATCTTTCCATATTTAAGTCAAACCCGAACCACCCGCAGCCTGAGTCCATAACCTAGTCAGTTGGACCTTTCCGACCCATTTTTTACGTCCACATCTCTTCATTACACCTCGGAACCATATATACATGTCCATGCACTCCTTGCACACGTGCAAACATCTTCCAGTGACATCCACGATACCTTCATATGCATTGTTCTTGATTCAAACATGTTGCGCGACCTCCTGATCATCTCGACCACAATTCCTCCCGAACTTGGTTGTTGAACCTCATGTTCTCACTAAGACAAGTTCAATGGATCCCGTCACCAGCCATGCCTTGAACTCAAGCAACACCTGCACGTGAATAAACAACCAATACTTCTTAGCACAAGTCCTCGACTTGACTCTCATTAGTTCCGAAACCACAACACCCTACGTGAGCATCTCACATAAGCATGTTGCAAACCTTAGCAAAAAGATATCAACCATAACCACCACAATACACCAAAAACTTACTAAAAGAATACTAAGAAAACTTTCCATAGATATAAAGCATGTTCAAATCAATTCAAAATAAAAGCAGAACCATTGCAATCTAGCTTTGGACCTTGCCAAAACTAACCGGACCTTGAGCTGGAGCTTACCGAAGCTAGCAAGACCTAGCACTGGAGCTTACCAAAGCTATTCGGACCTAGCGCTGGAGCTTACTAAAGCTTAGTCGGACCTTGCCATAGCAAGTCGGACCTAGACAAAGAAGTCAGACCTAGCCAAAGTAAGTCGAACCTAGACAAAGCAAGTCGGACCTTACGTTGGACCTTGCCAGAGCTACCCAAAACCAATCTGACCTATTATTGGACCTTGCTGGAGCACGGACCTAGATTCGAACCATATTGAAAAGGTGTTTTAGTGATATTCAAGACTTTTAGCGCCATAGCCAATGTATTCAGCACACATAGGTCTCACAATCTCCCCTTTGATGAATGCACTGGCAACACCGCTTAGAATCCGAACATTGGCTTATTCACGTGAAAAGTTTTGAAAACAAAATGCTCCCCCTATACATATTTCTCCCCCTTTGTGAATCATAAATAAAATGAGAAGAAAAATAAAAATACAAAAATTCTCCCCATAAGAATAATCGTGCCAGAAACACTTGTGAATATGTGCAATGTGTGATCAATTTCTCCCCCTTTGACAATGTATTCAGCAAGGTTCGAAAGAGAAATTTCATTTGTTATGAGCATATTATAATATGTACATATAAAACAAAGCTCATCCAAGTCATACTATCATGTAACTTATACTATCACATCAATGAGATACATAAAGCAGTGTAAGTCATGCTAGAGATCAAGTGTAATTTTCAATTTAAGCAAGTCATGATCTCACAAACATAACTATTTAAAAACATGGAAGCATGACACTTGTTGTATTTTTCATTTTTCAATATCATTTAAAGCTCAAAATTTGATCATCTAACATTTGAAGACATTATATGCCGCATCTGCCTTATTCTCCAACCAAGCCAAGCCTATGTCATTTGACAATCAGAAGCTTAAGGACATGGTTTAGTCATACACAACTTCTTCCAAGTTCATATCTAAGTGTAATGATAAGGCATCTCAAAAGAAGAAGTGCGATGCATGCATATTCTCTTGATCTTTTCTCATTCATTTTTTTATTTGATCATGAAAACTCAACATGTGAGTTGATTATTTGATTAATTATTCATTATTAAAAGCACTTGTGAGCATGCAACAAGTTCAAAACAGCAAGAAAGTTCAATCATGACCATATTTAGTGAAAGTAATTATTCCAATTACTAGTCATGACAAAAACTACAAAATGTATAACACTAGTAATGTAGTAAGAACTTTCAGCATGTAAAAGGAATCACAAAGTCATATATGTATGAAATACTATGCTCATTTATTTTAATTTTAGATTCAAATATAAACTTCCCATGTTTCAAAACTCCCCCTCACTTTAAGCCATGAGGATGCATAACCCCTATTTCACTACGAATGAAACAAAAATGAATGAAATCCAAAGGTTTTATAAAAATGTCAGCCAATTGTTGTTCGATATTTACATGGTGAAGCACAATGTTTCTTTTTTCAACATTATCACGGAGAAAGTGATACCTAATGTAAATATGCTTTGTTATAGGATGTTGCACAGGGGTTTTAGCAATGCAAATAGCACTAGTGTTGTCACAAAACAATGGAACACTATGTAGATCAACCCCATAGTCCTTAGGAGTTTGAACAATCCAAAGAATTTGTGAGCAAACGCTAGCAGCAGCTACATATTCAGATTTGGTCGTGGATTGTGCAACTGAGTTTTGTTTTCTAGAGGACCAAGCAACAAGTGAATTACCAAGAAAATGACAAGCACCCGAAGTACTTTTCCTATCAATTCTACAACCCCAAAAATCAGCATCTAAAAAAGCTTTCAAAGTAACGGTTGAGGAAGAAAGAAGAAAAATGCCAAATTCTTGAGTTCCATGTAAGTACCTGAGAATTCTTTTGATAACTTGACAATGTGAAGCACGTGGGGAAGATTGAAATAGTGCGCAAATACATACGTTGAATTGTATGACCGGTCTTGATGCCGTGAGGTACAAAGTGATTCGATCATGCTTCTATATTCTTTTTGATCTACCGGGTCACCATCTTCATCAAGTTCAAGTATCGTTGCTGTATCCATTGGTGTCCGAAGAGGCTTGCTTTTGTCAATGTTGAAGCACTTAGGAAGGTCCCTTGTATACTTGGTTTGACGCAGAAAGGTACCTTCCTTGGTTTGCTTGATTTGCAGCCCCAAAAAGTATGTGAGTTCTCCCATCGTACTCATCTAAAATTCTGAACTCATCATAGCTGAAAACTTGGACACAAGATCTTTAAAAGCACAACCAAAGATAATACATACGCTTGGATCAATAATGAGTCATTGCCATTCTTAAGCACAAAAAGATTTATATCAACCTTGCCCATGGTAAACACATTTTCAAGTAAGAATGTTTTTAACTTATCATACCATGCTCTAGGGGCTTGTTTGAGATCGTACAAGGCTTTGGACAGTTTGTAAACATGATTAGGAAAATCTGGATTTTTAAAACCCGGTGGTTGCTTGACATAAACCTCCTCATCTATGTAGCCATTAAGAAAAGCACTTTTAGCATCCATTTGGTATAACTTGAAACCTTTAGATGGAGGAAAAGCTAAGAAAATTCTTGTGGCTTCTAATCTAGCAATCGGAGCAAAAGTTTCATAAAAATCTAGACCTTCAATTTGTGTGAAACCTTGAGCAACGAACCTAGACTTATTCCTAACCACAACCGCATCCTCACTTTATTTATTTTTAAACACCCATTTAGTTCCAATTAAATTGTGACCTTGAGGTGGAGGTACAAGTTTTCAAACATTATTTCTTTCAAAATTTTCTAACTCTTCTTGCATGGCAATAATCCAAGATTCATTAGTGAGTGCGTGTGATATATCTTTGGGTCTAGAAGAAGCAACAAAAGCAGAATGAGCGTGAGAGTTTGGATCGCAAAACTTGGACCTTGTGACTCGTTCGTGCAAGCTCCCAATGATTTTTTGTGGAGGATGACTTTTGAGGGCTCGAAGGGGAGTAGACACTTCACAAGATTCTTCTTCTTCTTCATTTTCATCACAAATCGATGAGCTTGTGACTTGAGGATGATCTGGACCAGCAATGGTGGTCATCGGTGCAGGCTGTGAATCAAAATCAGGAGATGGAACAATGTCATTAGCTGCTGAATTTTTGGGCAACAGCACCACTTCTTCCTCATGTGGCGTGAGCAACCTGAAACCACAATCCAAATGTTCTCCTTCCTCAAGCGTGTAACCTACATAGAAGCACAATACGTCGATAACTCAATACTGGGGTTAGTCAAAAGGCATTTAGGAATCCAGAACTGAGTTATATGACGTCCAACAGAAATAACACACGAAAGTTGATACAAAACAACAGGTTTATAAGCCAAAGTTTGAGAATTTTTGTACCTAACTACTGACTTGTGGGACCTATGTGTGCTAAATACATTGGCTATGGCGACAAAAGTTTTGAATAATACCAAAACACCTTAACGATCAAGGTCCGGTTCTATGTTCGACTTGCTTTGGTTAGATCCAGCTCTAGGTCCGGCTAGCTTTGGTAAGTTCCGGTGCTAGGTCCTGCTAGCTTTGGTAAGCTCCGGTTCAAGGTCCGGTTAGCTTTGGCAAGGTTTGGAGCTAGATTGCAATGGTTCTACTTTTACTTTGAATTGATTTGAACTTGCTTTACATCTATGGAAAGTTTTCTTAGTATTCTTTTACTAAGTTTTTGGTGTGTTTTGGTGGTTATGGTTGATATCTTTTTGCTAAGGTTTGCAACATGCTTATGTGGGGTGCGCACGTAAGGTGTTGTGGTTTCAGAACTAACGAGAGTCAAGTCGAGGACTTGTGCTCAGAAGTATTGGTTGTTTTTTCATGTGCAGGTGTTGCTTGAGTTCAAGACATGGCTGGTGACGGGATCCCTTGAACCAGTCTTACGGAGAAGATGAGGTTGAACAACCAAGTTCGGGAGAAATTGTGGTTGAGTTGATCGGGAGGTTGTGCAACATGCTTGAATCAAGAACAATGCATATGAAGGTATCATGGACGTTGTTGGAAGATGTTTGCTCATGTCCAAGGAGTGAATGGACGTGGCTACATGGTTCCGAGGCGTGATGAAGAGATTTGGACGTAAAAAATTGTCGGAAAGGTCCAACATACTAGGTTAAGGACTCAGGCTGCGGTTGAGTCGTGTTTGACTCAAATATGGAAAGTTTTGAGTTGGTTAAGATAAGATTTCATGTGGGTCATGAATTTGAGTTGTTTTAGGAATGTGAGATACATTCCTAAGGTGTTTGGATGTCTTAAGATTGCTTCTATCTGCGTATAGAAGAGTCTTGAGTAGTTATGGAAAGTTTTGATTCGTGAATTGAGTAGGATTAGAGTCCTAGTTAGGTTTGGGATGGCCTAAGGGCTGGTTATATAAGCAAGAGAGGCCAGAGCTCATGGTGCACGACTTTGGGGCTGTTCCTTGTAAGTTTTGATTGAAAAAATTCGTAGTCTAAAGGAGCTTTTTGTGCATTGTTCGTCCGCTTGTTGTCTACAAGTTTTTCTCGTTGAGTTTCTGTACAGCACTACCTTTCTTCGGTGGTTTTATCATAACTCGAGTTTTACAATTCCGATTGTTGTGATTCTTCTTGGGTTGTCTTCACAACTTAATTTTCTATCATCTGTGAAAAAATCATGGTCATTGGATTTGTGGTTCCTGGGCTACACGAGTTTCTTTGTAGTATTCCAGAATTGTTTTTCTCGGGTAGGACAGATTGACCTTTGTTCGATCTTTCGATCGTAACTTGAGTTTCTTTCAATGGATTTTTCATGATTCTTGTTGTGACGTCTTCGTAATTTGATTCTCCACAATATATATTTTTTTAGTTACAATTGATCACCTTTAGATTAGTTGCACATACGATTTTTTTAACACGTGCTCTTCGATCCCACATGACTTATGAGGTGTTACATGTGTAGCATGAAAAACAGTAGGTTTGAGAGCAAACTTTGCATATTTTTGACTCACTATAGCAAGTTGCATGTTCCTAACATTTGGTTCATACTCGCAACAAGTTTTGCTCGGTTGTTATGTTATCTACCAATCATTCTTTCCTTTTTCTGTTGTTTAGCTAGTCTATAACAAAAATCTATGACATGACCATCTCTATCACAGTAGGTACAATGAAATTTAACTTTGTGTTTCTGTCTAGATGAGCAAGCAACATTTTTATTTGAAACCGAATGAGACAACACTCCTGGTGATTTGAAAATCACTTCTTTTTCTTTAGGAGTTGTTTGAATCAAACCACTTCCTAATGACTTTACAATTTTAGGTGGATGTTCCTTAGCATGAGCATGAGAATCAAAACCTGAACCAGATTTATCATTGCAATATTTAGAGGAATTCAGCAGCAAGTTTAGGTTCTTATTTGCATTACAAAATCGATCTAATGTCCTATGCATGTTATAAAGTTTATTTGACAGATCAAGACAATTTTCACATGAAGTTTTTCCTTTTAGTTTGCAATTGGAACAATATTTAACTTCATGAGCACGTAAAGCTTTGTTCAAAATAGAAATTTCATCCATAGCATCATGTAGTTTCTTTTCAAGATCATCACAAGTAGAACAATGCAAATCATTTGTAGAACAGCTAGCATCTTTCAAGTTTTTATCATTAAGTGCAGCAAGCTCTCTGTTCTTTTGAATTTCTAACTCAATTATATCAAGTGTGGAGGTGTGTGCACTTCTTAGAGAGGACAATTGTTCATATATTAAATCACATGAGGAACCCGAATCATCACTAGGAATAAAAGATTTAAACGATTAATTTTATGTTCTAGTGACTCAATTTTAACAGCATTGTCCCTAAGCTTTTTGTTTTTTTTCTTAACTATAACAGTGGAACGAGAAACAACATCGCACATTTCTTCGCAAGTAGGACATGCCTCTCCATTGTCGCTGTTGTGTTCTGCCTCCTCCATACTTGATGTTTACTTGACCGCCATGAAGCATAAGTTTGCCAAATAATCTTCATCTTCGTCACCTCCGATGTCCACATCGCTCGAGCCAAGTTCTTGGAGTGCGAAGATAAAACTATTAACGAATTGGCGTCCTGTAAAACCCTTCTTTTTCTTGTTGTTGTTTCCAGGAGTGCTTCGTCCTTGTTTGCTTTTTGTCACAGGAAGTAGTACCTGAAAGGTTAGGGCAATCCGTGCGAAAATGTTCTGTTTTACCATATTCAAAGCATTGTCGAGGTCTGACACTTCCTCTCCTAATTCTCAAGTTTTGCAATGCTTTTGAGAACCGAGTAGAGATGAGTGCAAGTTCTTCCTCTGGAAACTATTCAATCTGTTCAAGAGTTAGAGAGGACAAAAAAGCAAGTGTTCCACAAGATGAAGATTGGCCAGAGCTAGGCATGTCACGTTGAGAAACAAATGCAAGAGACTTGTTGGGGTTCTTACGTGAGATTATGTCAATTCCATGAGTTTTCAATTTATAATATAGAACATCTAAAGTAAGTGTACTCATGACAGTAGATTCACGAATAGGTGTGACTTTCATCTCCAAAATTGACATGTCTAATGCACTTAGTAATTGCCTAGCATTCTCAGCATCTGAAAAATTAACATTGACGCTATGCAGGTTGCTGAAAATTTTATTAGAGTGAGCAAAGAAGTCATCGATGGACTCACCTGGTTGCATCTCAAAGCGCATGTACTCCTTTTTGAACATGTCTTGCCTTACCTCCTTGATCGTGTTGTATCCTTCGTGGTAATCACATAGAGCTTTCCAAACATCAAACGCAGATCGGAGTTGAGCAACACGGTCGAAGTGGCTTTGAGTTAATCCTTGTATGATTAAGTTCCGTGCCTTGTTGTTGTTATCGACATCTCTCATATTTGTAGCTGTAACTTGATCGTTTGGCAGCACTTCGTAAGGCTTGCACACCTTTTCCAATATTGCAAAGCTTTGCGCCTGGATGAAAGCCTCCATGTGTGCCTTCCAAACCTGAAAATCAATATTACTAAACGCAAAAGGTTTCACAGAGTATTTCTCCATGATGATTACTCAAAACATGTGCAAATCTCAAATATTAGAGCACCGTGGCTCTGATACCAATTGTAGGATCGAAGAGCACATGAAAAGCTACCAGAGGAGGGTGAATGGTAGATTTAAAAATTTTTTAGCGGAAGCAACAAAAACCCCTCGGTAGAAAATCAATCTGTTAAGAAATTGTGTGTGCATCTAATCTAGACATCATAAATTGTAACAAAACCAGTATAGGTTGTAGAGAATCAAGTCACGAAGACGTCACAATAAGAATCACGAAAATTCGTCGAGAAAAACTTAAGTTATGATTGAAAGGTTGAAAGAAGGTCAATCTGTTCTACCCGGGAAGAACCAGATCTGCAACACTGCAAAGAAACTCGTGTGGATCGAAAACCACAAATCCAATGAATATGAAATTTTCACATATGATAGATAATCAAGTTGTGAAGACAACCCAAAAATAATTACATAAATTGGATCTGTGAAACTCGAGTTATGATAAAACCACCAAAGCAAGTTAGTGTTGTGTAGAAACTCGACGAGAAAAACTTGTCTGAAACAAGTCGGACGAACAAGGCAAAAAAGTTCCTTTAAACTACGAATTTTACAGATTAAACAACAAGAGGAACAGCTGCAAAGTCGTTCACCACGAGCTCTGGCCTCCCTTGCTTATATAGCCCGCCCTAAGGCCAACTCAATCCTAACTAGGACTTGTATCCTACTCAGTTTCAATCGAAACTTTCCATAACTACTCAAGACTCTTCTATACGCAGATAGAAGCAATCTTAAGACTTCCAATGTGACACCTGGTTCCAAAAAATAAACCAAGTGCAGTGTATGTGTGCCCAGGATGTTTTTTCACACATACACATCAACATCACAAATAGTAAACAGAAATAACCATGTCACGAATAGTAAATATAACTTGATTCTATGGCAGCAGAAAATTATCTAGCGTAGGTGACTCCAACTCCACAGGCAATCGATGGTAGCACGCACGCCTAGCGCTGCACATTGTATTCCAAAAAATCTCTTGTAGCTGAATTAATTGTAGGAATGGCAAGGCTGAGTACATGTCATACTTAGCAAGTGTGGAAAAGTATGATATGTAGCTTAAGCAAGACATGATAATAAACAATGACTCATTGATGAAAAGTGCATTTAAAACATGTAAAAAGCATCATACTATGTCTATGTGAAGTAATCCCGTCATATCCCACATAATTAACATAATACAAAACCATAATCAATTATCCATCCATATACCAGATTATTATCATCATCATCATCCATGTTCATTTACCATAATTCAATGCACAACCACCATAACCATCCCAACTCCAAAGTTTCCTCTAATCATGTAGGTCACCCAGGTGCTCGTGACTGGGAGCACGACTATCATGATAGTTTTTAACACTCTGCAAAGGTTGTACCACTTTACCCACAAGTTCGTGATTTCATCACCTGTCGACGACTAAAGGAAACCTCCAGTATGCCCATTTAGACTTCCTTAGGTGTATGGCCAAAAGATCAGAAAATAGCCTTCACAAAAGGATTACCAACATATTCAGACACATTAAGGTTTCACCAGTGGTGATGCCTCGAACTGAGCACATCCAACCAAGGGCCCCCTCTTATGCAGTTCGGATACCAGGGCAGTCCCGCCACTATTGCAAATCCAACCGACTCCCATTCCCTACACCTCCAAATGATCTGAATCAATGCTGGTAATACTCCAAATTAATTGGCTAAGCTGCACCCATACTTGCCCTTATGGTGGCACTGTAATCCTGGCCTATTCTCGCATGAACTGGTCCTTAGATCCAAGGCAAGGAAACCACCATATCATCCAAACCAATCCACAAACCATGCTTTTTTAGATCTTCCAAGTCCCATGTTATCATTTATCCATATTCATCACTTTACATCATCCATATGTTCATTAAATCATGATTAAGCATCTTGGTTGTTTTTTATCCCAATTAATTAGAGCGAAGTAAAAAAGTAAAAAGCCCTTATCGACACTCTACAACATATCCCAAGCGACAAGGATGATCAAATAAGTCTAGTAAACACCTTTAAATAGGTTTCCAATCAAGTTAACACAAGCATGTAATTTTGCAAACAAAACATTTAAAACACATGATCAATATGGTCAAGGACACTTTCCTTTATATCCCGAAATTTGATGGTCAAGCAACTCAAAGTCTTGCACATGAAGATCCTCGCATATTCACTTCTCGATCTTAACTTCCTGATCGTACCCGTCTACTCGCAATCAAGCAAATACACATACAAACACACACAATAAATGCATTGCAAATACCAATCAATATGCAAAATATGGATGCATGCATAAAATATGTAATTCTAGATTAATTTATATGGCTTTTTAATAATTTTCGATAATGATTTCCTATTTATTTGAGCAAGTTTGGAATAAATTACAATTAATTCAGAGACAAAATATTAATTACAGAACGTTAAATAGGATTAAAATATTATTGGTAAGTTTCTATAATTTATTCTAAATTGCCTAGAATTTTTCTGGATTTAATTTGATACTTTATGAATTAACTTGGCTTAATCTTATTTATTAAATCTGAAAAACAGATTAAATAATACTGAAAATATAAAATTTGGTCAAATCTAGAATAACATATTGATCTTGTATGATTTGATCTAACTTGCAAGTTTCAGATCTATTTATGACGATTTGGCGATGATTGATGACCGTTGAAAATAAAATGTCAAACATAATGTAATGCAGTTCAAGTATTAGAATTAAAATAGTTGTCTAGGTCTATTTTGTAATACCTATCGTCTCGACGGCTGTGACGCGGCGACGTAGCATATGTCTTCGGAATCTATAATTTTGTTGACAAAAAGGACGACAACGAGGGGTTGACGAAGAAAACGGCGGCGACGTTGCACCCTCGCGCGAAAACAGCGATGATGCGACGATAAACGGCGAAAACGATGAGTCCTTGATTTTCATCCTCCTCTTCCCTTCTTATTCTTCTCTCCTTTTTTCCTTTTTGGCGCTGGTCTTTTTCCTCCCGGCGAGTTGGTTGGCGGCTAGGTTTTTCTCTCTGGTTCACGGTGCATGAGGCCATTTTTTTTTACACGGGAGACTCGGTGGGGTTTTATAGGGGCGTGCTGTGGGCTCGGCAGAGTCTCGAAGGGACTCGGTGGCTGTGAGGGTGCAGCCACGGGCGCGTACAATGCGCGTCTCCCGTGAAGCCAAGTGTTGTTGGTTGACTTTTTTTGTTTCTTTTTTGTTTCTTTTTTACCATCCTTTTTTATTATTCCTTTGCCCAGCGGTGGTTTTTTTTCATTCCTTCCAGCTTGTGCTGCCAGCAGTGTACGATCACAGGTCCAGCCATGGTTGACCTTTATTTTTCCCTTTTCATTTTGTTTTGTTTTCTTTTCATATTATTTGTTTATTATTTTTTCTTAATTAAATGTTATTTTTTATTTCTTTCTTTGTTTATTTTCTTTCGGGTGCGGCAAAACTTTTTGTGTGGTCCGTGATTAGACTAGCAGTTGACTTATGCTTATTATTTATACGTCCGGTTTGTGAAGTGTTAAAATACACCAAACTGTACAGTACCGGACTAGTCCGATTAATACCGGACAAGTCCGTTCCGGTACAAAGAGGTATATCGGACAAGTCCAGTATTATGCCGGACAAGTCCGGGGTTCGTACATAGGACTTCGGACTAGTCTGTTGTTGTAACGGACAAATCCGTGATGGGGGAAATTTTATTAAGTTCGTACATATTGGACTAGTTCGGGATTAGTCCGGATAAGTCCGTTGTTGTCCAATAAAGGCATTCGGACTGGTCTGTTATTATCCGGACTAGTCCGGTGCCTGACTCAATTTTTACTTGCTTGTTTATTTTTAATTTTTTATGTTTGTTTCTTTTTAACCTACTTAATTCTTTTTGCGCGAATTCATCATATTACTAAAATATTATATATATATATATATCTTTAATTACATTTATTTCTTTTATCTCATACTCGTTATGGCAAATAAATTACTTTTAGAGTATTTATTCTGGTAATTTAATTCAATACTTGAGGATGAATGCAAAATGAAATATGTGATGCATATATTTTTCTTTATAACAACAATTTCTTCCTATTATTAAACCTAAATTCCCATTTAAATTTTTAGTTTGCCAAAACGCGAAAATTAGGGTGTTACATCCAAACACCTGAGGAACATATCCCACATTACTAAAATAACTCATCTTCGTGACCCACACAAAATTTTATCATAACCAACTCAAATTTGTCTATATTTGAGTCAAACTCGAAGCAGGCGCAGCCTAAGTCCGTAACCTAGTCGGTTGGACCTTTCCGATCAATTTTTTACATTCACATCTCTTCATCACGCCTCGGAACTATGTAGCCACGTCCATGCACTCCTTGCACACGTGCAAACATCTTCCAATGGCGTCCACGATACCTTCATATGCATTGTTCTTGATTCAAACATGTTGTGCGACCTTCCGACAACCTCAACCATAATTCCTCCCAAACTTGATTGTTGAACCTCATCTTCTCCCTAAGACTAGTTCAATGGATCCTGTCAACAGCCATGTCTTGAACTCAAGCAACACCTGCACATGAATAAACAATCCAATACTTCCGAGCACAAGTCCTTGACTTGACTCTCGTTAGTGCTGAAATCACAACACCTTACGTGAGCATCTCACATAAGAATGTTGCAAACCTTAGCAAAAAGATATCAACCATAACCACTAAAACACACCAAAAACTTAATAAAAGAATACTAAGCAAACTTTCCATAGATAAAAAGCAAGTTTGAATCAATTCAAAGTAAAAGCAGAACCATTGCAATCTAGCTCCAAACCTTACCAAAACTAACAGGACCTTGAGCATAAGCTTACCAATGCTAGCAGGACCTAGCACCGGAGTTTACCAAAGCTAGTCAGACCTAGCGCCCGAGCTTACTAAAGCTTAGTCAGACCTTGCCAAAGCAAGTCCGACCTAGACAAAAAAAGTCTGACCTAGCCAAAGTAAGTTGGACCTAGACAAAGCAAGTCGGACCTTACGTTAAACCTTGCCAGAGCTTCTCAAAATAAGTCGGACCTATTGTCGGGTCTTGCTAGAGCTCTAACCTAGAGTCGGACCATGTTGAAAAAGGTGTTTTAGTGATATTCAAAACTTTTATCGCCATAGCCAATGTATTCAACAAACATAGGTCTCACATTTGCCTCAATTCCTCAATAGGTCACCAAGAAACCAAGAGCTTTCTGTAGCTAACCCTGAAGACACACTTGTCCGGGTTGAGCTTCGTGCGCGTCAGGCACAGCTTGTCGAAGACAGCTTGAAGATTGTCTAGGAGTGCATCCTGGTTCTTCACTTTGATGATGATGTCATCAATGTAGACTTCCACCATGTCCTTAATCAGATCCCCAAAGGTTTGGTGCATGGCTCGAACAAAAGTTGAGGCAGCATTTTTAAGACCTAAAGGCATAGCTATGTAACAATACAACCCATCTACTGTGATGAAGGCAGTATGCTCTTCATCTCCCTTAGGCAATGGAATTTGATGATATCCAGAATAAGCATCTAAGCAACATAGTAGTTCACACCCAGAGGTAGAATCCACTCTCTGATCTATTTTAGGTAGTGGAAAAGGGTCTTTTGGACATGCATTATTCAGTGTAGTGTAGTCGATGCACATCTGAAGCTTCCCATCAGCTTTTGGTACAGAAACTGGGTTTACTAACCACCGTGGATGGTGAACCTCTCGGATGAATCCAGCATTGAGTAGCTTCTTGACTTCTTGTCTGATGATATTCTGCCGCTCAACAGATTGCTTTTGGGGCTTCTGTTGTATAGGTCGTGCATCAGGGTAGATCTTTAGACGGTGCTCGATCACATACCTAGGGATCCAAGGCATTTGTGGCGATTGCCATGCAAACAAGTTGACATTTGCCCAGAGAAAAGTGACGATTACGAGTTCCTATTTGTCAGTCAGACCTCCCGATATACGGGTGGTCTGAGCGGCATCAGAACTGATTTGGATGACATTGACGGGAATGTCGGTGTCGCCGCTTGGTTGCACACAGGGTGCAGAAGATGAGCCGCGCTAACGCGAGCTCGGGGGTTGTTGAGCAGCTTGCTCCTTGCCGGACCCTTATTCTTGCGTTGTAGCAAGAGCATGAAGTTCTTCCAACGCAGTGACTCCACCGATGCGGTCCCCTCGAATCCGTAGGCTACCTGATGGAGTTGACATCTTCAACACGAGATAGCCGTAATGGACCACGGCTATGAACCTATACAGGGATGGCCTGCCTAGAATCGCGTTGAAGGTTAGGTTGATGTGAGCGACATCAAACACCAGCTTCTCGGACTGGTAGTTGTTCCGTGCCCCGAAGGTCAAGGTAAAGTAACTGATCCAAGAGGTGTGATAGCTCCCGGACCTACGCTAGAGAAGGGGTGTGAGGGCCTGAGGTTCGAGAGGTAGATTTGGAGCTTCACGAAAGCAGCAAAGCTGAGGAGGTTGAGCATCGTGCCTCCATCCACCATGAAAAAGGTAGAGCTGTATATTGTTGATAGTCAGAGAGACCATCAGGGGCAATTGTACAGCTCCCACTATGTTCTTCTGAGAATCCAAAGCATCAAAGTTGATGGAAGTATCCATCCACTTCCGATGTGGCTCCGCCTTGGCGGTAGGAGCAGCAGTAGCCATCTCTCGATGCATAGTCTTCAAGATGCACCGAGAGGTGATATCCGAGGACACTCCATACATCATATGAAGAGTCTTCAAACGCTCATTGCCGGAGATGTCAGAGTCATCATCGACGGTGTTGTAGATCGCCTTTAACCCCTTCTTGGCATCTTAGAAGCCTAGCCCTGTTCAGACGGAGCTTTGTCGACTTTCTGCTTCCCTTCCCCCTGGTGGAAAGGGGTCTCGTCTTGACACTTGCTGTTGTGTTCAACAAGCCTCTTGACCTCGCGACAGTCTTCAGGATTATGGGTTGTCAACTTGTGGATTGGACACCACAGCTTGTCACTGTCACCATCTCCAGATGATGGTCGAGGTCGTTTGTCGGGGCGTGGCCCCTTGCCGCCCTGAGCTGCAGCAGCGGCAGCAGTAGGTGTGTCGCCAAGTGACTTCTTCTTATCACTTGACTTCTTCTTTTCCTTTTTTCCACTGCCAGAGGCAGTAGCTTCAGCTTTGGAAGATTGGTTGGTGTTGACGGTTGTTATATACCAATTTCACCCGTCAATATAACTCAATTATGTGAAGGAATTATTATTTCTTGCAAACATCACCTTTCTATTTAACCTGTTTCTAGTTGTACTTGGAGAAATTGGTGCATGCAGGCATTTTACACAGAATTGAAGTGAAACAAGGGGATGGATCCTATAAAATATCATCCCAGCCAATCAAGCATCGACACATGGCACCACATGGATCAAATGGCCCACAAATAGAAGTATCCGAGGCCATCCAACGGTGTAGCACCCATATCATGGAATGGGACCCACCTGTCAGTCACCTGGAGGAAGAATTGGCCATTTGAAACCAGGACCAGGAGGTCGACCCCCCTAGTCTGCCAACTAGGTCCTGGTGTCAAACGTGGTCAACCGCCACTTGTTGGCTCCTCCCGGCTTGAAGAGGTCATGGGTGAATGATTCGCGCACTTCTGGTGGCGGGAACCAACCCTTATCCAAGCTATAAATAGGACCCCTCACCCCTCACTCCAAAACACACCACTTGAGCATCATTCTATTGTATACACTATTTCTCTTAGTCCTTAGTGGAGTTAGGCTATAGAGAGGAGAGCCTCTAGTCCCATGTCCATGTTGGGAAAGGTATGGCTCATGTATCTTTTCTTATATTTGTGACTTTATGCATAATAAAGATATTATCTTTAGTCTTCTCTTATTCATATACTTAGATGAAGCGTTTATTTTTTGATTGTGGATTCCATGTATGTGGTAGGAATAGTCTTTATGATTATGCCTTAATGTCGTTATACTATCATCATATACACAATAAACCCCCACTATAGTCTACTTAGCTATGATATGATCATGTTAGTGTGAATAACTTATGTTATGTCTCAACATTGGTTCAACAATGATTTAGTTCATTGCCTTAGGATGGCTTGTGCCGCAACTCTTAAGGTATTTACTTAATATGCTAGCATGGTGATAGGATAGTTAGGTAGCGTTGGATGTCTTGTAGACCCACAGATTGAAGAGGTAGGCAGTAGGTGGTGACAACCCAATTTGTCCTTTGTAATCCTCCATGTTCGACTATGTCACAGGCTCTTGGCGAGAGTCATCCTAGTATTGCGAGGGGTAAACCCGTGCCCGATGTGTTGAACAACTTAGCATAAGTATTCACCGTTGACATGCTCATTAGTATCTAACTTAGGCTATGTATATGTATATTAAAATCATTGTAGAAGCAACTCCCCAATCCTTAGTCTAACCTCCGCTAGGACTCATCTACCCTTTAGAATAGATTGCTTAGTTGTGTGTCACACTACCCATATTATCAACATACCCCTATCTTCATAATCGATTAGTATCTCATAGCTTGATCATAAGAGTAGTGTTTACTTTACTCTATTGCCTTCCTTTGGGATAAATACAATACCTGCGGGAATACTCTTGGGTGAAATGCTACATGACAGTTTCCATGGGCTTCCGGACCTCATCTCTTACTAGAGTTGATCCATGACGTTAGTAGCCGTCAACAAGCATTTTTGCCACCGTTGCTGGGAAGGCAAAGGAAGACAAGGATAGCTATCACTTGTGATTAACATAGGTACTAATAGTTATTAGACACGATTACCCTTGTTTGTTTTCTCCTTTTGTGGTGAAAATAGGGTAGTGTTAGCTAACCCATTTAATGGGATGGCCAACGAGGACGCAAGTGCTCAACTAGATGATTCAAGGCGTACCTCAACAAATGTTCGCTGGGCAACACCATTGCCGTTCACTGAAGAATTTCAGCTTTCAGCAGGAACCAAAGTCATCCATCCCTAAGCTTGGGGGAGGCTCCAAGAATTCTTCTTGGTTTGTCTCCACCATAGGGTGGATATTTGGCTCCTCATCCAACATTCATGTCATGGGTTGGTCCACCAATCCATGACCACCTTTGTGCTGGAGCTGAAGGAGTCATATTCTCATTCATCATGGATGAGAATGTGGTCTCTACTCAAGGGGTGTATTGAAGAGTGCTCTAGTTCCTTTAGCATGGCATGCACACCACTTAACAAGGTGGACATGCTAGCCAAGGAACTACACCTCCCATTGAAGTATCATGAAGATTAAGCCAATGGAGAAGTGTTTGGATGATTCAAGCCATGGAGATTCACATAATTTGTGAAAATCCATGTCAACATGGACCACTTGGGGAATCATTTCCCTAAGACCCATGAGGATTTTTCCGTTCAAACAAAACTCCAAAGGCTATCACCTACAAGAAGGTCAAGGGTGAATCAACATCACCTTTGTAATCAAGGAGACTATGGGGATTTCAAGGGATTTAAGTTCAACTAGCCTACCTTGAAGTATCTTGTCCATGGCCAAGCAAGAAATCAAGACAACATTTACATGAAGCTCTTGGCCAAGGACAAGAAACTTAAAGAGCATTCAATATCCAAGATATTCCACAATCACATGTTGGGATTCCTACCCTTCGACCAAGACCATGCAACCTAGGGCAAGGGACATTTTGGATGAAGCGTTTCTTGTTTGATTGTGGAGTCCACATGTCACCATGCCCAAGGAAGCTTTTGCTCCACGATCAAAGTACGGGTTAACCTTAAGGGATATCAGGATGGTCGAAGTGACACCCCTAAAAAAGGACAAGCCTCACCATGCTCATAAGATAATATCTTCAAGAAGGAGAAACTGTCACTACATCAACAAGTCATCATAAAGATGACGGAGAGGTAGGGTCACCATGTGGTCCACATGTCCAACTAACATGCCAAAGGAGATTTTGCATGTCAATCAGGATAGGTTGTTCACATCTTCAACTCCGGGATTGGACAACAAATCATCACACCAAACATGATGAAGGTAAGTCCCACTCATCAGACTTTAAAAATTTGGTGAGTCCTTGCCAATAGGTAAATTGGTAGTTATCCCATATTCGTTTTCCCCAATTGTATATTTGAATTTTGCATTTGCTTTTAGCATGTTTGAATTTCCACACTTTCATGTTGGAAAGTAAAATTTCCAACCCACATAAAACTAAAATTTTGAATTAGGAAATAAATTTATTTGGATATGAACGTTGGGCGTAACCACTTAAATTCATGTTCCTAGTTCAAACCAAAAATACCTCCTAATATTCATTGCATTTGCAAGTTGTTTTAAGGTTGGCAAAACAATTTGACAAAGGGTACAACAAGCTTTTGAGCTAACGTAACCTGATTTTGAGTTGTTTTGTTCGTTCTTGATTTTAGTGCAGCTAGGATAAACTTTGTAAAGAGGTTGGAAGGCCTCATCAAGTGCATATCCCTCCATCAATCTCATTTTGAGTTCATGGTGGAGGAATTCTCAAGATGGTGGCCCAATGGAGGAGCAAGGTGAAGCCCATTCATCTCCAACCTCCACTTGGTAGAAGGCATTGAACATGAAGGCTAAACGAAAATTCATGGTTGTTTCTCACATAACAGCCTTCAACCGGACTGCTCTTCAATTGAGGTACAAGTTTAAAAAATTTCCGTCTTTTGAATTGTATTAGGATTGAATGATTTTTTCTTACATTGGTAAGTAAATTTTACACCTTGTCATCATTCAATTCTTATGCATCCTCACGAAAGTAAGTGTGGGCATTGCTCTTTTTGGTTCTTCAAAAAGTAATGTCACCTCGCTTGGAAATGAATTTAAACAAGTACCTAGAATTTCATAAGCATTGCTAAAATTGACTTAGACTTTTTCTGCCTAGGTAATGCTTATGGAATTACTTAATGGTTGAATTGGTATGTAGCTACCTAGGAATAGTGATGCCCATAATTATGAATTTAAACTCATTCATGCATGGATCACTAAATTTCAAATTCCTAGGCACGAAATTAAAATTTTTTAGGAGGATAAAATTGAGAATCTTGTTTGCCATGACCCAAAATAATAAATATTTGCTCTTGTAAAAAACTATGATGGTTAGAAAATTTACAAGGTGAAGGGATCCATATAGTATATTTATATCACTTGCATTGTTAGGAGTAGGAGCTTAGAAAATGTGCAAATTGATTTATCCATAAAGCCCCACTCCTAGCAATGATTCATACATTGTTCATTGATACACTGGAAATTGGACCCAATACATATTTGATTTTTATCTTCCCCGTACGTACAAATGAAAATCCGGTTACCTAACCCGAAAATTCATTTGTACAAGTATCAAGAGCTAACATCCCTCTCTACCATAGAGGGAGAATATGCAATAGTAATATTGTTATGCAGGCATTCAAAAATACGATTGTTGGAAACCCTAAGAGGATTCCCTATAGATATCTCTTGGCCAAGGAGTAAATTAGGAATGTTGCTACCTATCAAAAATTAAGCCCGAAGGTCAACCATAACTATACGAGGCCTGAAATTTGACATGGAGACCCTCCGTGAGCAACCAATAGGCTGCTACGAATATGTGAGAGCATTATGCTCTCAACTCTAAGAACTCATTCAAGCTCAAGAGAATTGCCACCATCATTGGGTGTAAGTTATTCCTTTGTGGCTAAAAGGTATGATGTACCTTAATCAAGGAATGACAAGATCACATCCAATGTATATCGGGTGCAGTTGTTCCTATGTGGCTAGAAGGTATTTTATACCTTAGCCAAGGAACAATGGATCACACTCAACCCATGTTGAGTGCACGTCATCCATTTGTGGTTATAGGTATGTTATACCTTATCCAAAGAATAACGGATCAAACTCAACATATGTTGGGTACATGTCACTCCTTCGTGGCTAAAGTTTATCTTACCTTAGCCAAGGAATGTCGGATAACACCCAATGCATGAGGGGTACAAGTTATTACTTTATGGCAAGAAGGTATGATAAACCTTAGCCAAAGAATGACGGAACACACTCAATGCATGTTGAGTGCACGTCATTCTTTTGTAGCCAAGGGTTATCATTACCTTAGCCAAGGAATAACAAGGTACATCCGACGTATGGGAACCTTGAGGTGTGGATGAGCAAAATCGAGAACACCCTCCTTAACCATACTCATGGAACTCATGGAAGGCAACCCAACATCGACACTCAACCCTCCATTGTCAAAGGCATGTTGTAGCAAGGTTAGGCCAACCTCATGGCCTACATCCGTCGTTAGGGTTTCAGCCCCTAGCGCGTACCTTAAACAAGAACAAGCTTGGGGGAGGACCCCCACTCGAGGTAAATTGTATCACACCCTTGCATATTTATTTTCCATTCACCCATCATCCACCTTGCATATAAAAAAACTAAAAAAATAGAAGTAGATTTGCTTTCAAATAAAATAGAAGATGTGCGGTAAGAATAGATTGGAATTCATATAGATGAAATGATAAATAGTTGCTCTGTTTTAATTTTCCTAAGTCCCTAGTTTACAACTTACTACTCTCCAAAATATTGCTTTTATTGGCTACAATTACTTTTGCCTTGATTTAGAAATTGTGGCTAGCAAAAGTTTAATCCAATTTTAAGTTGTTGTGACATATGATATAGTGATAGGGCTGCTATTCCTAGTTTGAAAGTGAAATTTAGATATCTGGAGAAATTCAAAAAATATTTAATTTACTCTCATTTGATTGGAAATACCTACCAAAGTCATATGATACATTACATTGCTAGACCTTATTCATATGCTATTTGTCTTCACATTTAGCTTTGTCAAACTAGTATAGACCTATGTGAGATTTCATTCATTACTTTTTGAATTCAAGACTTCACTTGCACATGTTGTACTTCTACACTAGAAGTAAGCAAATTCCCACCATACCACCATTCCACAATGAAAAGGGAAACTCCATATCATTCATGCTTAGTACTCTTTCCAAAATTATTGCATAAAAAGGGAGTAGAAGACACGGCTACAAGAAAAGAAAAAAAATGCATGCTTATATCAAAAACATGAGAAAAAAAAAAGAAAAAAAAAGAGAGAAAAGTAGCCATGTTTCATCCTTGCAAAATAAGAGAGTCCACTAAAAAAAGAGTCATCTCAAATATCGACATCCACCTCCATTCCATCACACATGCACAAGTCTTGAATCAAATATTTTTGAATTGATTTCTCCTAAGGCTTGCTTTTTTTTTTGACTTAGCAATATTATGTGTTGCAAATATGCCTACTATATTACCTACCAAGCTCCACATACAAGCCTTATGTAGAGTTAGGATGAATTTAGGCAAAATGTCTAGGCGAGGACATATTTCCACAACACAAGAAGGAGATATTTGAGAGAATCAAATTGAGATACTTAAAATCTAAATCAAACTCTCTGGAATTTGAGTGGAACTTGATTTCTAGGGTATGTGTGCACCATTTGTTGTTCTATCTTTCAACCACCCATGAATAGGAGATGGTATAAGCCCCATAATGACTTAGGATGGGTGAAGTACCATGCCAATTTTGGCAATACTAGGTAGAGTATTTTGTTCTGCACATGGTACTTGTGAAAAGTAGAACATTGTAGCAACTCCTGATCATCAACCTAAAGTCTTGACTTTGCTCGGGACGAGCAAAGGATAAGCTTGGGGGAGTTCGTTGACGGCTATTATATACCAATTTCACCCGTCAATATAACTCAATTATGTGAAGGAAATATCATTTCTTGCACACATCACCTTTCTATTTAACCTATTTCCACTTGTACTTGGAGAAATTGTTGTATGCAGGCATTTTACACAGAATTGAAGTGAAACAAGGGGATGGATCCTATAAAATATCATCCCAGCAAATCAAGCATCGACATGTGGCACCACATGGATCAAATGGCCCACAAACAGAAGTATTTGGGGCCATCCAACGGTGTAGCACCCATGTCTTGGAATTGGACCCACCTGTCAGTCACCTGGAGGAAAAACTTGTCGTTTGGAGCCAGGACTAGGTCGGCAGACCCCCCCCCCTAGTTTGTTGACTAGGTCCTGGCGCCAAACGTGGTCAAACGCCATGTGTTGGCTTCTCCCGGCTTGAAGAGGTCATGGGTGACTGATTCGCGCGCTTTTGGTGGTGGGAACGGACTCTTATCCGAGCTATAAATAGGAACCCTCACCCCTCACTTCAACACAAAACACTTGAGCATCATTCTGTTCTATACACTAATTCTCTTCGTCCTTAGTGGAGTTAGGCTATAGAGAGGAGAGCCTCTAATCTCAAGTCTATGTTGGGAAAGGTATGGCTCATGTATCTTTTCTTATATTTGTGACTTTATGCATAATAAAGATATTATCTTTAGTCTTCTGTTATTCATATACTTGGATGAAGTGTTTCTTGTTTGATTGTGGATTCCAGGTATGTGGTAGGAATAGTATTTATGATTATGCCTTAATGTCATTATACTATCATCATAAACACTTTAAATCCCCACTATAGTATAGTTAGCTATGATATGATCATGTTAGTATGAATAACTTATGCTATGTCTCAACATTGGTTCAACGATGATTTAGTTCATTGCGTTAGGATGGCTTGTGTCGTGGCTATTAAGGTATTTACTAAATATGCTAGCATGGTGCTAGGATAGTTAGGTAGCGTTTGATGTCTCATAGACCCACGGATTGAAGAGGTAGGTAGTAGGTGGTGACAGCCCAATCTGTCCTTTGTAATCGTCCATGTTCGGCTATACCATAGGCTCTTGGCAGGAGTCATCCTAGTATTGCTCGGGGTAAACCCATGCCCGATGTGTTGAACAACTTAGCATAAGTATTCACCACTGAATGCTCATTAGTATCGAACTTAGTCTATGTATATGTATATTAGAAGCATTGTAGGAGAAACTCCTCAATCCTTAGTCTAACCCCCATTAGGACTCATCTACCCTTTAGAATAGATTGATTAGGTGTGTGTCACACTACCCATATTATCAACTTACCCCTATCTTGATAATCTATTAGTATCCCATAACTTGATCATAAGAGTAGTGTTTACTTTACTCCGTTGCCTTCCTTTTGGATAAATACGATACCCTTAGGAATACTCTTGGGTAAAATGCTTCACGACAGTTTCCGTGCTCCTGCAGATCTCATCTCTTACTAGAGATGATCTGTGACGTTAGTAGTCGTCATCACTTGGCCTCCCCAACTGGTTTGAGTGCATCTCACGACCCTCTGCAGCTCTGGCACATTTGTTTGCCAGGCTGAAGAGCTTTGTGACGCTGCAGACATTCTTGGTTGTCAGCTTCTCCAACATCTTCTTATCTCGGACCCCCTATTGAAATGTGGCTACGAAAGAAGTGTTGGAGATAGAAGAGATGATATTCTGTACCTAAGAGAATCGCTGGATGAAGAATCGCGATGACTCCCCTAACTTCTGTTGTACGGTGAACAGGTTCAGCTTGGTGCTAGGACGGGTGTAGGAGCTCCCAAGTTGGCGGTGAACTGGCGACAGAGTTCTGTCCAACTATAGACGGAATCGAGTGGTAAGCTCATGAACTAGAACCTTGCAATCCTAGTCAGAGCCATGGGGAAGTAGTTGGCCATCACAACCTCATTGCCTTCAGCCACGAGGACGGCGGTGGAGTATATTTGAAGAAACTCGACGGGGTTAACTGTCATGTCTTATTTCTCTGTCAAATGAGGCTGGAACATGGGTGGACACTCGACCATGTTGAGGTTCATGGCAAGGGCCGAACAGCCGCCTCCAACTCCAAGAGGATAAGGGTTTTCTCGAGCAATGCGCCTCTAGCAAGCACGCTTGATGTTGACATGGCCGTCTTGCCGCATGTAACGGCGGTCTAGCTCCAACCGAAGATCCTGATTTGGGAGCATAGTCACCGTGTGAGTACGGAAAGCCTCGGAGGGCAGTGACGTCACTTGCTGGGAGGGCACATGTCTCCTGAGCTACAACGCATGAGGACCAAGTCTACTAAACAAGGTCCTATTCTGAGAAGGTTCCTTTGCTGCATGGGGCAAACCTTTGTTGCTGATCGCATTGGCTGCGGCTGCAACCAAATGCTCTTCTTCACCGTGCCACTGTTCTAGCGTAGCGGGAGGAGCTCTCGGCACTGGTGGACGTTGGAGAAGTGTTCGCTCTGCGTTCAGTGTGTTCTCCGGGTTGTTAGTTGATGCAATGACACTACAAGAATCCCGACGATTTGCGATGGCTAGGGCCGTCGCAAATAAGGGAGAAACCATCACAAATAACCTTATTATTTTACGATTCTCAGGGTTGTTCGACGATTCTCAGGGTTTCTGGCCGTCGCAAGTGTCTCGTCGCAAATAAGGCTATTTGTGTTGGCTCTTGGTCGCCGTCGCAAATTATTGCCCGAACACCAATGGGCCCCACACGAAAATTTGCGATGGCTCAGCCATCGCAAATGATACCAGCCGATGGGACCAACATGATAATTTGTGTCCGCAATGACTTAGCGACTTAGCCAATTGGTTACAGATTCTAGACTGATCGATCATAGGTCCTTAATTTCGACGGTCTGACCGTCGCAAATAACAGAGGTTAGTTTGCGACGGCCAGGAGCCTTATTTGCGACGGTACTGTATAAACAGCCGTCACAAATAAGGTCTTTTATTTTTTTTAAAAACATAAAATACTATGTGGCTCGATGGCCAGAAACAAAGAACAGTAAATAATCACAATAGTCATAAAATACATCACAATAGTCACAAAAGACGCTATACACATCGTCAATACATCTCATCACCATCAATAAACCGAACAAGGGCTCACTCGCCCGTCTGACCTCCGAAGCAACCCCCGAAGCCGTCAATGTCATCGTCGCGCCTCACTCCACGTGGCGATAACGATGGCTACGGAGTTTGAGCAGCCATCACCGGTCCCTGCAATTAATGAAACTTAGTGTTGGAATAGAAATGCATCAACATCTCTGTCCCTCCCTTCCTCTCCCTCTATCTCCATCTACATCTCCCTCTCTCTCTCTCTCTCTCTTCATTCCCCTCTCCTATCTCAATCTATCTCACTCTCCCACTCTATCTCTCTATTGCTATCCTTTTCCCTCTATCTTCCTCCCTCTATCTCCATCTACATATCCCTTGATCTCCATCTACATCTCCCTCTCCTGTTCATTCCTCTCCCACTATATCTCAATCCTTTTCCCTCTATCTTCCTCCCTCTTCCTCTCACTCTATCTAACTATCTCTCACTCTCACTCTCTTTCCTCGCTTTATTTCAAGCAAAGTTAAGGTAAAACTAGAATTGTTGACATAGGAAATTACCTGACCCGCAGAAGAAGGGTCGCTTGGAAGGACCGACAGTGGCGGTAGCTGGATCCCCAGACCTTGCGCCCGAGCTATGGATTGTCATTGCAAACATTAGATGTTACCTAACAGTAAGTCATTTACATTGAGTTAATGATAACTTCAATTTTCATTTTGTTACCTCCATTGTGTCCCACATCTGCGCCATCAAGGCTGCCTAAGAAGAGATCGTGGCCTCCATCGTGATCCTTTGTCGTTCCGCCTCCTCCTGTCGCTTGAGGTTCTCTTCTATGGTTTGTCGGAGAGACTGCATCTCGATGTCTCTTTGCGAGACACGACGACCTGACGTGCCCACTGATGAAGCCTGCGTGGAGCTTCCTCTAGCAGGTCTCGCCACCCTCAAGTCGACAACTCTGTTGAATATGGCGAGCCTATAAAAAAAGAATCAGTAATATGAAATTGAAATATCTTGAATACTATGAATTCAAAACAATAAAATGACTTATGAACTCACCTTCTGTGGGCTTTTCCACCTTCGCTTAAATACGCGGCTTGAGGATCGATTGGTTCATGTTTCCAATCAAAATCTTCGTCGTGTATATTCTTAGCCTCCTCCCCGTACTTAGCCTGGACAAAAGGAAAACCATGTAAGTTCCACAATCCATATAGTTATATTTAATATGAATGGTTTCTAAACTTACCAATCGCTCGACTGTGGTCTGACTGCACCCCTGAGGCTAAGAAGGGTCCCTGTGACCTCTCTTCCAGATCTCAGCAGGGGTCGGCGGCACCCCCGTCTCGCGCTCCTATTAATATGTGTTAGTACGAACAGTATATTATGAATATATAAACATAAGTTACATACACTTACCATGCGTTTAGCTAAATGCAAGTGGTTATCTTGGTCGTGCCTGCTCTTCCCCTCGACCCCTCTGCACTCTCGAGCCTTCTGGGACTTAGCCTTAAACTCATCGCTAGCCCTGTACCGACAAAGGGCCCGGAATACATCGGACCGACCCTACAACTAGCTCACGTGTCCCTACACATAGTTGTAGGTCGTTAAAAATACCATTGAGGAAATTATAAGAAAAAAATATTTACTACACCCCCGTACCTGCGTGTACTCCTCCTCTGTCAGGTGCCTCTTGCTCTCTTGCCAGAAGTGTAGCACGTGGTGCTGGTTTGCCTTCAAGTGCTCATTGATAATATGAATACGAGCGTTTGACAAAGCTTGTCGAAGCCCCTTCGCAGCATTGAAGTGAAACACTCTCCTCGCATCCTCAAACATGCAAGGGTCGTTCGGGTCCTCTAAAATATACCTTGGCTGTGATAAAGAATATATTGAAGAGATGTTCAGTTTATGAGTTAAAACTTAGAAACTTTGTTTAACATACTTACCATAAATCGGCCCATATGGCCTCCTGAACGTTGTGGTGCTCCTGGTGATGGACTCGTGCGTAGTACTCCTACGAAAGAGCAGACACCCCGTCGATGACCCCACGGTAGTGCAAATGCATTAAGGACCTGAGGACACCGTTCACCGGTTTGTGGTGTCTCTCACCGGTGAAAGACGCGTCGTACCAAGTGCTGCAAGATATTTATTGATTCATTACTTAAGTAACCAAAAGAAACCAGAATTGAACACTACGATTTTGTTACTTGTCTCCGATCGGACGAATCACAATCTTTGTGAAGGGACCGCAGGAGGACTGACAAAGTGAGTCCTCCTCATCCTCCGCGTTTGCTCGGGCGCCACGTCAGGTGACCCAGAAGGCTCGTCACCAGCCTTGCCAAAGGGCTCAGGAATAGAAGGCTCGCCAGCCGAGGGCTGGCTCACCGAAGGGTAGCCAAGCTCAACTGGCCTCGTAGCCTCTGAGTCAGTCGGTGAGGACTACAACAATCAAATGATTCATAAGTAAGTTTAATTGGAAATTGAATTTGAAGAATTTTTCAAAGACGAGTGAAATTTACCTGTGACAAAGCCCTAGAGCTACTCAGAACGTGCCCCAGCAGCTGAGAGCGTCCGCTCCTGGTCGATGAGGCACCAGCGAAAGCATCCTCAGGTCTAGAGGGGTAGAACCCCCTCGTCGGTGGCACCTTCTTACCCTTCTTTTACGCCATCCTGTTTTAATAGATAATCAGTAAATATGCAAATAAAATATAAAAATTCATGTTACTATCTTCAAGAAATTGTTACTTGTAATCACTTTCAAAATTCATCAACATCATTATCATGTGCCCTACTCCTTAAACCAGCCCAACGATCTTCCATCGTGGCCTGTTCTAATTTCTGTTTTCTCATATCATTTGCCTCTACATCTTCAACATCTCCAACTAATTGATCGAGTCCTGCACCAAGCTCGACGATAAAAGTGTATGGTAACTCTTCTTCTTGGTACACTTCTTCAATGTCTTCACTATTATGGTAACCATCATACCAGGAGTATATAACCACTCACGAGGGTTCACCTTATATACCACCCACCAAGCACTGAGATTTGTGCATGGATAAGGTAGATAATACACTTTCTCCACTTGATGTGCAAGAACAAATGTATCGTAAGCTTGTAGTCGGTCCTTATGATTCACTTCCACCATTCCAAATTGGTTTTCTTGAGTTCCTTGAGTGCTATCAAACCAGTCATAGTAAAAGAAGATAACTCAAAGTGTCTTATTTTCGGTAAAAGTAAATTCAAAGATTTTGTTAATGATCCCATAATAATTGGTTACATTCCCTTGAATGTCAATTGCTCTCATCACAACACCATAATTTTATGTTGCGGTGAGAGGACGAAGAGCTTCAAAATGAGCTGTACGGAATCAAAAGCCATTTACGTCATATCGACCATAGCTTCTAACATTCACCAATCCATAAGATAGCTGCCGCAAATCTTCATGGACATTGTGAGTCCAACACTATAAAAAATGATCGTAAGTTAAAATAATATTTCTTTTCCAGGATAGGAAACCCCACCCTCCATTTATTCCTTCTTTTCGCATTCTTCTACTTGTTTGGCCGTAGGTTGATGTCTATGTGGTCAACATATTCTATGGAACTCGCTGAATGTGAAAAACCATCTTTTAGAATACATGTGTAACAAAATATGTCGATTAGAATAAATGTAGGACAAACACTTACTAGAAGTATTCCTACATGCCATATATATTTGCTTGCATGTAGAGTAAAGCAATAGTCCTATCGCGTTCGGGTAGCACGTAGGTCGTGTAGCTACCAACGGTAGTGCCTCTCGTTTTAAAAATGGAGAGGTCGCTTAAAGGGGGTGCTTCATCAACATTGTACCGCATCGCCAAAGTATTGACATTGTTTTCTTCTGCAAAGTAGACACTTGAAAATTATCCTACTTCCTTAAGAGCATATGCTTCAGCGATGCACCCTTCCACCCTTGCCCTGTTGCCAACCATTGGTTTCAGATATCGTAGCACTCTTTCAATGTGATACATCCACCTGTATTGTACATGACCGCCAACTTTAGCTTCGAATTGAAGATGGATAAGCAGATGTTGCATTGGATTGAAGAAACCTGATGGAAAAAAATTTCCATCTTACATAAAATTATGGGTATCTCCTTATCTAACTTATCCATCATTCTTATCTTGATTTCTTTAGCACAAAGCTGTCTATAGAAATAGCCGAGCTCGGCTAAAACCTTCCACTCCACATCATCCACATAGCCCCGAAACATAATAGGTAAGAGTCTTTCCATTATAATGTGATAATCATGACTCTTCAACCAAATGAGGTTTCCTGTGTTCACATTCACGACTCGTTTCAGGCTAGCTACGTAACCATCTGGGAATTTCAAAGTTTTCAACCATTTCATAACTTGTTTCTTTTCTTTAGATCGAAGACAGAAAGAAGCATGTGGCTTAACACCACTTTTAGAGATTTCAAGTGTTGGACAGTGACAAATGTCTGCCAAATCTAGTCTAGCTTTTATATTGTCTTTCGTTTTGCTAGACATATCCATGCAAGTGCTTATGATACTTTTGCTCATGTTACGCTCCTGATGCATGGCATCAATGTTGTTCATTAGAATCAACGACTTCACATATGGTAGCTCCCAAAGTTCACATATGTGAGTCCAATTATGTTCCTCTCCATAAACTACAAAATATCCAGGACGACCTTCATTTGGCACCATTTTGTCCAACATATCAAAAATTTCTGACATGTTGAGACGTTTCTGTGACAATCGAAGTACGATATTATGCCTCCATGAGTTAGTGGAAAGCAATCCGTGTCTGAAGCACATATCGGACACGTCAGATGATCGTGAGTGCTCCATCTGGAAAACATGTCGTATGCCGGCAAATCATGGACGGACCACAAATAAGCAGCTCAGAGGTTGAATTTTTGCTTCTTATAACTGTCGTACGCTTCGACTCTTGTCTACAACACCTTTGATTCTTCGATCAGCAGTTTCAACATCACGTTGAGACGTGACCCGGGATGATCAGGTCCAGGTACAATGAGGTTGAGAAACATGAACTCGTTCTTCGTACAGAGAAGCGGTGGTAGGTTGTACAGAATGACAAAGATGGGTCAAAAGGAGTATGGCGTGGCGTTTGTACTGAACAGTGAGAATTCATCTGTCCCTAACCCGATGCAAACATTTCTCGCATCACAAGAAAAATATGGATCGAAATGGTCTAGCACCTTCCATGCATCACTGTCGGACGTATGCGTCAAGAATTTTTGGTTCTTACGTTTACCTTCTTTGTGTCATCTCATGTGTCTTGCAGTTCTTTTTGAAAGAAACAACCGCTTCAACCATGGTGTCACTGGCAAGTAACGAAGCTGCTTATGTGCGACCTCTGTCATCACATTATCGCCATCATCATTAACAACTTCGACATACCTCAGTTTACCACATTTCAAGCACATGTTCTCGTTGGTGTGCTCTTTCCAGAATAACATGTAGTTGCCTGGGCACACATCGATTTTCTCATAGTTCATACTGAGACCAGATATCTTGATCTTTGACTGATACATATCTTTAGGTACTTTGTTAGGTTGTGGAATGATATCGCAGATCAATTTCATGAGATCATTGTAGCAGTTGATGGAAAAAGTACTTAGACTTAATTGCCATTAATCTGGTCACGAAAGCAAGGACAGTCACAGTTGTTTGTTCATGCAACGGTTGTTGTGATTTCTTGAGCTCCTCGAAGAACTCCTCTGCCTCATTTGTACGAGGATCCTCCGCTTCCAGAGCTTGTAGCATCTCATTCATCCTATCAACCTCTGTTATATCATCATCCTCATCCACTCCTACTATGACTCGAGATTTAGTCTCGCCGTGGAAGGTCCACACCTCATAATGTGGTGTGAAACCATTTCGACATAAGTGAAACGAAAGGTCAAATCTGCTCAAAGACATGGTGTTCCAGCATCTCATACATGGGCACCGCACCTTATCATCCGTTGACAACTGCGATCTTCACCCATGTTTGACTCTGCAGTTTAAAGCAGAAGAAATTATCATTAATGTATGCATGATAGGTCCTAAAATTTTGACAGCATAACACCGCCTAATTAACACTACATGCCCCTATTCGGTGCAGTTCTTCAAGTAAAAAGGGGGACGACTATACAGTTATAGCCATCATACGTATGTCAGCCACTCGCCGGGAGCTGGAGCTCATCAAGACGAGAGAGGAGGAAAGAACGAGAGAGAAACAGGGAAGTGGGTCCATCGAGGTCCGCCATCCTCACGCGCGGGTGCTTGCCATCTGCGCTGTCGTCGTTCGTCTCCGTGTTCGTTTAGACGCATACTTTAACTTCTAACTAAATGGGCATTGTGGGGCCTAAATGGGTTGTGTCGGGTCAAGACGACCCGAATCCCATTTTTGTATATATAGTAAAACTCAAGCAATAAAATTAAAAATCATAACCATAATCTAAAAAACAAAGCAATTCAATTAAACGTAAACATAACAATTATTAAATTGTAACTTATCAATTAATAAACATAAACCTAAACATAAACAATTTTATCATAAACATAGACATAAGCATTGACCTAAACCTAGCTTAGCAAACTTAATCTCAATTAACAAAAAATTGAACCTAAGCATAAGTAAACCCAAACATAATTAAACCTAAACCTAGCTAAGCATGATTAACATAGACATAAGTATTATCAATTTAATACAACAATTCTTCCACTAATCAATAATTTAATCTACGAATTACACAATCCAATCAACTAATCACAAATTTTACCAACTAAAAGTGCATCTAGGCAATCCCTTGTGGGTTTTGGATGCTTGATGACAAACAAATGAGATCATAATGAACATGTTGAGATGACTGCAAGTTAAGCTAAATGAGATAGTTTGGTGCACTCAAAAAGTGAAAAATGAAGTGGTGTACAAAAGAGAAAAGCCAAATTGACAACTGAAGTGCAAAATAGATTTAAATGTATAGGATGTGTGTCAGAGATACATCCCAAGAGCTCAAGTCTTTGCGTACGGGTAAGGGCATAAAATCACCTAAATGTTCACTGAGCACCGGACTAGTCCGTTCATGGATCGAACTAGTCCGTTCAACTCTCTATTGTCCAAATACACTATGCACCGAACTAGTCCGACCATGGATCGGATTAGTCCGATAAACTTTTTGGAACCACATAACACAGTGCACCGGAATAGTCCGATATTAGATAGGACTAGTCCGTCTCAGTGGACAGACTTGTCCATAGTGTAGTGTAATGGGTTTATAGAGACTTGAACGGACTAGTCCATTGAGCTCTCTGACGCTCTGTAACACGTAGCACCGGACAAGTCCGTTCATGGATCAGACTAGTCTGTTCAACTCTCTGGAGTTCAATTTCGCAGGGCACCGGACAAGTTCGGACACCTACCAGACTAGTACGGCATACCTCGCACAATTAGGGTTTCTAGTGTGTTGCACATTTCACGCCGACTTTTACACAGCATATCGGACAAGTCCGGTCCCCTGTACGGACTAGTCCGGTCCTCAGGATCCCTAACAGTAACGATTTTGGAAACACTACAAATAAGAGATCCATGACCCAACAAATACAACTTCCGATTCCTATTGTCAAACTAAGAAACTCTAGCGCCACCACTTGTCCCGAGAGCACAAAACTACATCTCCCCACGCATCTAAAGTCCAAAAAGGTGAAAATCAATAGAGTATTCGGATTTGGGGTTGGGAGTTCTTTGTCTACATGTCATTGAGCTATTGGGGTTTGATCTCTTCACACTCGTGCTTTTCATTGTAATCTTTTCGAGTGTATTTGATCCTCTTTTTGTTGTAATTCTTGTGGGATCCCTCAACGTGTGAGGTTGCCCCATAAACTCAGTGATTACCCTTGATAGTGAAATCAATTCGGCCTTGTGTGGTGACTTGACGAGGAAAAGGGTTTGAGGAGACCCGGCCCTGTGTGTGCTCCCTCAACGAGGAGGTAGATCTCTATGGTGGGATTAAACCTCGGTAAAAATTCGTGTCCCGCATGCTTCTTTGTTTTTGCATCTTCATTGATTAGGGCACATAGTTGATCAATATTATAACTTGAATTGCAAATTGCTTCTCACGTGTAACTTACCAGTTGTTCAAATTTTTGCTGCTATAAAGTTTAATTTTTGAATCAACACTTAGTCAAATTGACACACATTTAGCACACCATACTAGTCCGCACATCAAACAGGACAAGTTCGGTCTATCAAGCATTTGACCATTTGATTAAGTGTGCAGGAAATTTTCAAAGCGTATTCACCCCCCTTTAGGTCACATTCAATTGGTATCAGAGCAAGTTCTCCATCGATGAGACTTACCGCTTGGAGAGATCAATGGCCTCTGAGAAGAACAACGAGATCCCGAAGGTGCCCAACACCAAAGAAGAGCAAGATACAAAACCTTCGATGTACTCAGGGAAAATCAACACGACGATGAAGAAGTGCGTCACCTCAAGGAACTTCTGAGGAAGAAACTTATGAGCCAAAAGGGAAAAGAGGATGAGAAGACGACGGGGAGTGGTCGTGACGACTACTCCCGATATCCTTACAGCTACAATCGTCTCAATACAAATAATCATTATCTCTCTATTCCTATGGGAAAGCCTCCTCAATTCGACGGAAACGACTACACCATGTGGAAATACAGTATGAAAATGCATCTAATCTCCTTAAATCCCAGTCTTTGGTATATTGTGTGTACAGGTGTAGATATCCTGGATACAGACGAAGAACTAACTTTGGAACAAGAACAACAAATTCACCGCAATGCACAAGCCGTTGCAGTGATCACCTCATCACTTAGCCGACAGGAGTTCACCAAGATTGATGGATTAGAAAGCACAAAATAAATTTAGGATACACTTAAAACAACTCATGAAGGAAATAGGTCAGTTCGAGGAGCCAAAATTGAGATGCTTGAAGGAGAATTGGGGAGATTTGCCACTGAAGATGACGAATCACCTCAACACATGTACGACCGGATGAAGGCCTTATCAACAAGATCCGTGCCAATGGAAGCAAGAAGTGGACTGACCATGAGGTGGTCAAAGGTATGATTAGAGCCTTCATGCCAAGAAATGTCACCTTATGCTCAATGATCCGAGAAAGCCCGGGGTTTCACAAAATGACTCCGGATGAACTATTGGGAAAAATCATAAACCATGACACAATGGAGAAAGAAGCCCAATACATCAAAGACCTAGCTGAGCTCACCTCCTCCAAAAGAAGGAAGTTGCTCTTAAAGCAACCTGCAAGCCTAAAGGAAAGGAAACCCATGAAGCTCAAGACGAAGGAGACACAAGTGATGTGAGCACTGACCCAAATGATGAAGACATGGTACTCTTCATCAAGAAATACAAGCGAATAATGAAAACAAGAAACGGAAGCAACTCGAATGAAGGGAAGAGCAAAGAAAAGGGAAAATCCAAGGCTCGATGTACCTGGTATAACTGTGGTGAGTACGGTCACTTCATGGTTGATTGCACTTATGAAGATAATAAGCGGAAGAAGGAAATGAAGCCTCAAGAAAAGAAAATCTTCAGAAAAAGAAGACAAGCTCATCAAGCACATATTGGCAATGAGTGGGTCTGAAATGACGAGTCCTCCTCCGGTGAAGAGGAGGAGATGGCCACCATTACCATCAAGAAGCCTACCAAGAGGTCTACGCTCTTCCGAACATGGGAGGACAAGAGACACACAATCACACTTGCCTTATGGCCAAAGAAGGCAAGAAAAAGATTCGAATTTACTACCTCCTCGCTAAATTCCTCTATTGATGATTTTGACAACTCTAGTGAAAATGAGGAAATGTTTAGGGGACTAAGTAAAACTGCATTGAAGAAAATGAAAATGTTGTCAGATGAAATCTTTGAGAAAGAGGAGCTTGTGAACCGACAAGAAGATATGCTCATCCGTGAAAGGAAGAAGTATCAAGAGGTTGAGAAACTCCTTGAGCTTGAAAAGTAGAAGATCAAGTCACTAGAGCACGAGCTAGCTTTGAGTAAGGAAACTTACTCAAAGCTAGAAGACTCACACGTTGCAATCAAGGATGAACTTGCAAACTTGTCAAAAGTAACAAGATTCATGAAGTGCAAGTTGAGTCACTCAGGCAAAGTGACTCCTTCTCCTCTAAAAGCTCACCTTACAAAGGTGTAAGTCTGATAGCAATTACAACCTGCACTTGTTCTATTAAGAAAAATTTTGTGAAACCTGATTCTTCAATTTCTCATGCTAAGCATTCTTCCCAAAGTGGCATCTTTGACAAGGAGAAGATCAAATATGGACGTAGTGCATATATGGTCACTAGACCTCCTAACATCAAAGATGGTCTTGGGTTTAACAAGAACAAAGACATGTCCACCACTGTTCATGCTAAGAAAATCACTTTTGTTAAGGAAACATCACGTGAATCTGACTTGCAAATACTATTTTGCACTTTTGATGCTTACTTTGTACTTATGAAAGACAAGTTTGGATATGTATTTGTTAAATATGTAGGCCACGTCACAAGAACTCAAAAACTTGTGTGTGGGTGCTGTCGGTACCCTCCGTACCGGATACACCTTGGGATTGCAAAGATCACAAGGAAACTCCATCTACCAGATTTGAAGACCTCCGAAGGCCCCACATGTCAGGCGTAACCGGACCTGCTTCCCCGACATGGTTAGTCCCAGGGCCGCCACGTGTATCATAAGACCGGAGCTATCACCCACACATGGGAAGCTCCGGTCGGAATACCACTATGGCACCCCCGGACCTAACCCCAGACAGAGGGAAGCTCCAGTACTGACACGTGTCCAGTAGCACCGGACCTACTCGTCTACGATAGTAAGCTCCGGTGCTGCCACGTGGCGACCGCCAGACCTTCAACTTCAACAATCAGACTGGTGGACCCCCCCAATAGCTACGGACCTTCAAGGAGCAATCAAAGACTTCAAGACCCGATTAAGTGTCATTAATACCATATTAATGACAAACGATCGGATGGCCCTTAGTACTGGTAATGGCACTGTTAAGGCCCGTTACCAGACTATTAAGGGTAATTAACCTCATTTATTGTGTATCAAGCATGTGTAACCGTCGGGACCACATGTCGGGCCAGGCTAACGATGTAATGACCAGTCCTTGTACTATAAAAGGACTGGTCGACGATACACAAGGGACGGTTCCAGACCACGACTGAACTACCTGAGCTAGACGAGCTTCTTCTTGTGGAGCTTCTTCTAGACTCACACTCTTAATACAACACCAACACACCCCGTGGAGTAGGGTATTACGCTCAGGCGGCACCAACCACATAAATCTCTGTGTACACTTGTCTTCACCTTCTTGAGTCTCTGCGTGCCCATTACCGAACTACAACTCCTTGATCTACCAAAGGTAGTGTGGGGAGATCTGCCGGATCCAAACACCGACAGTTGGCGCGCCAGGTAGGGGTGCCCGAGATTTCGAGTATGGTGAACTCAGCTGCTGGATCATCCAACGGCAACCCTGCTGTTCAACCCGCTGGAGGCAATCCCTCCAACATGCAGCAACCAGCAGGTGTCGTGGCTCCAGCAATAGTCATGCCTCCACCGCCACCGCCTGCACCGGTACGTCAAGATGGGCAGCGTGACAGGGCATCGACGACAGTCGCCGCATCGGCGAATAACAACAACCCCGAACACGTGCTTCATGCAGCGCGTGCTCTCCTCCAACGTCCACCACCTCCAGGTGCATCCCAGGGTGCAATGGAGTAGTGGAGGTTTGATGTAACATCTGGTTGCAGCATCAACCGACCGCATCAGCAACCAAGGTCCTCCTCCTTCGGGGCGGGCCCCATCGCAGTGTCGGACCGTGTCTGGCAGACTTGGTTCGCATGATTTCCAAAATAGGAGGCGTGCTACATCACAGCAAGTTACGTCGCTACCTTCTAGGGTGCGACGTACTCATACGGTAACAAGGCTTTCAACTCATGACCTCCGGGCGGAGCTTGATCGCCGTTACCGTCAACAGGACGGCCGTGTCCATATCGAGCGTGCTCGCGAAAGGCGAGAGGCTCGAGATAGTCCTTCTACTGAGGGAGTAGGAGGAGGCTGTTCTACACTGGCCATGCACCTACGCTTGGTCAGATGGCCACAAAAGTTCCGGCCTCACCTGCCAGAGAAATTTGACGGGGCAGTTAATCCCGCTGAGTTTCTCCAAATTTACACCACCGCAATCCTTCCAGCCGGAGGTAACGAGGCCGTAATGGCCAACTACTTCCCAGTGGCCTTGACTGGGACTGCCAAGTCCTGGTTCATGATCCTTCCTCACAACTCCATCAATAGTTGGGAGGAATTGTGCCAACAGTTCACCGCCAATTTTGGGAGTTCATACACCCGACCAGGCACCAAACTGGACCTTTTTGCAGTCGTGCAGAAGGGGGGAGAATCCCTGCACTCATTCATCCAGAGGTTCTCCCAGGTACGAAACACCCTTCCTTCTATCTCTAGTGCCTCTGTTATCATGGCATTTAGACAGGGCGTACGAGATAAGAAGATGTTGGAGAAGCTGGCGGTCAAGGAGATCACCAGTGTCACGGAGCTCTTCAGCTTGGCAGACAAGTGTGCCAAAGCTGCGGAGGGCCATGAAATGCACTCCAAACCACCTCCGGAGGATGGCAAAAAATCCTCCAAAGGCGAAGCCACTACCTCCGGGAGTGGCAAAAAGAAGAAAAAGTCCAACGGCAAGAAGAAGCCGTCGGCCGGCACATCTACCGCTACAGCTGCTGCAGCTCCGGGTGGCCGGGGGCCACGCCCCGAGAAACGACCTCGACCGTCCTCTGCAGATGGTAGCAACTCCAAAATGTGGTGTCCTATCCACAAGTCGAACGGCCACAACTTGGAGGGCTGTCGGGAGGTCCAAAACCTTGTCGAGTGCTACAACAAGCGATGGGAAGAAGTTCCTTTCCATCAGAGGGAAGGAAAACAGAAGGTCGATGAAGCTCCAGGTGAAGAGGAGTTAGGCTTACAGGACCCTAAAAAGGTCCTGAAGGCTGTTTACACCTCCGTCGACGACGACTCCGATGTCTCCGACAATAAGCGTCGGAAGACCATGAACACCATCTTTGGTGGTTCGTGGGACATCAACTCACGCCGTATCCTCAAGACCATGCTGCGGGACATGGCCTCAGTAGCTCCTACAGCTAGGACGGAGCCTCATTGAAAGTGGATGGACACCACCATGACTTTTGATGCTTTGGACTGCCCTCAGAACATGATCGGAGCTGGTCAGCTACCTTTGATGGTATCACCTACCATCAATAACATTCAACTCCACCATGTAATGGTGGATGGAGGTTTGGGGCTGAATCTCATAAGCTTTGAAGCTTTCGTCAAGCTGCAGCTCTGACCTTCGGACCTTCGCCCCTCCCGACCTTTCTCGGGAGTAGGTCCGGGGGCCATAACCCCACTGGGTGCAATTACTCTCCACGTGACCTTCAGGACTCGGGAGAATTATCGCACCGAGAAGTTGATCTTTGACGTCGCTCAGATCAACTTACCTTTCAACGCCATTCTGGGCAGGCCTGCCTTGTACAAGTTCATGGCTGCTGCTCATTATGGCTACCTGGTGTTGAAGATGCCAACACCAGCTGGTGTTCTCCAAATCTGCGGAGACCGTACTGTCGGAGTGACTGCTCTAGAAGAACTTCATGCGCTTGCTTCAGTGCAGGAGGAAGAATCCAGGCAGGAACAAGCTCCGAAACCCCCAAGCATTCATCAACGAGGCTCAACCTCCGCACCTCGCGTGCAACCAAGCGGCGACAACGACATCCCCGTCAAGGATGTCCAAATCGGTTCTGATGCCGCTCAGACCACCCGCATATCGGGAGGTCTGAATGACAAATATGAACTCGCGCTCATCACTTTCCTCTAGGCTAATGTCGACATGTTTGCCTGGCAACCGTCACAAATGCCTGGCATCCCTAGGGAAGTGATCGAGCATAATCTGAAGATCTATCCAGACGCTCGACCCATACATCAGAAGCCTCAGAAGCAATCCGTAGAGCGACAGAACTTCATACGACAAGAAGTGAAGAAGTCGCTCGAAGCTGGGTTCATCCGAGAAGTCTTCCACCCAAAATTGCTGGCAAACCCAGTTGTTGTACCCAAGGCCGGCGGGAAGCTTCGGATGTGTATCGACTACACAACACTGAAAAAGGCATGCCCAAAAGATCCATTCCCACTACCTAGAATAGATCAGATTGTGGATTCCACCTCCGAGTGTGAATTACTGTGTTTCCTAGACGCATATTCTGGGTAGCATCAAATCAGAATGTCTAGGGAAGATGAAGAACATACTTCTTTTATCACAGTAGATGGATCGTACTGTTATACTGCCATGCCATTTGGTCTCAAGAATGCAGCTTCAACATTTGTACGAGCTATGTACAAAACCTTTGGAGAGCTCATCAGAGACGTAGTGGAAGTGTATGTTGATGACATCGTCGTCAAGATCAAGGACAAGGAGTCACTCATTGACACCTTGCAAGCTGTCTTCGACATGCGGGTCACCCGCACGAAGCTGAACCCAAACAAGTGCATCTTTGGGGTTGGCTCCGGAAAGCTTCTTGGTTTCCTGGTAAACCACCGGGGCATAGAGGCAAATCCGGCGAAGATTAAAGCCATTGAGGAGATGCGGCCACCAGCCCGCATCAAGGACGTCCAAAAACTAACCGGATGTCTAGCCGCCCTCAGCCGGTTCATCTCAAGACTAGCGGAATGGGTGCTACCCTTCTTCAAGCTGTTGAGGAAGTCCGTACCATTTCAATGGTCTGAAGAAGCAGAAAAGGCGTTCCAGGAGCTAAAGCAGCTCCTCACCACTCTACCAACCTTGGTAGCTCCGAACCCTGGTGAGCCCTTACTGCTTTACATTTCAGCAACCGACGAGGTTGTCAGCATGGTCCTGGTTGCGGAGAGACCAGAACCATCCCAAGCTCAGGAATCCAGACCCCTCTGGGAGGGTCCGGAGGTTGCTGAAGGTGAGTCTGGGTCACATCCCCCAGACTTGGATCTACAAGGAGTTATTCCAGAAGATCTGGACCCCTCCGGGAAGGTCCGGGTCACTCCAATAGAAGCTCTGGGTTCCTCCAGCAAGGACTCGGAGGTCCCCGAAGCAGGACCGGACCCCTCCGGAAGGGTCCGGGTCGATGTGAAGGAAGCTCCGGGTCCCTTCAGGAGGGTCCGGACAGTCCAACGCCCAGTGTACTTCATCAGCGAAGTATTACATGATGCTAAGACTCGATACCTAGAGGTGCACAAGCTACTCTAAGCAGTTCTCATTGCCTCCAAGAAGCTTCGCCATTACTTCCAAGCTCACAAGATCTCAGTGGTGACCTCTTACCCACTGCGTGCGATCTTGCATAATTCCAACTCTACTGGGAACATTGCAAAGTGGGCAGCAGAATTGGACGAATTTGATCATGAATTCGTCCCAAGACAAGCGATCAATAGTCAATCATTGACAGACTTCATGGCGGAATGGACCCCCTCTCCATAAAACCTTTGGGGCCCTAGTGAGTAGAAGCCGGAACTCAAGGCTTCGGTCTTCACCGAACCTCACTGGACCCTCTACTTCAACGGCTCCATGCAAAAGTAGGGGGCCGGAGCAGGAGTCCTTCTCCTCGCTCCAACCGGGGAGAAGGTAAAATACATGGTCCACCTTGACTTCAAGGCAACCAACAACATGGCGGAGTATGAAGCACTCATTTATGGACTAAAGGTGGCACTATCATATGCTGTCAAGCAGCTGTTGGTCAAGGGAGATTCGCAGCTCATCATTAAACAGGTGAAGGGTGAATGCTCCTGTAACAATCCCCAACTAGCTTCTTATCTCCTTGAAGTCCAGAGGCTTCAGAAGGACTTTGAAGTCCTGGATCTCCACCATGTACAGCGTGTCCATAACGCTGAAGCTGACAAACTCTTGACGAAAGCGTCAACCGGAGCTCCGGCTCCTGACGGAACCTTCGTCCGAAGGTTGTCAAAACCCACAGCTCAGCCTGCCGAACTGAGCGAAGGGGGCGAGATCAGCATCCCGAAGCTGGCGGTACCGATGGCCCTATTACCATGGCAGCCATCAAGGGTCGTAGGTGCTGCTGGAAGCTCCGAGCAACCCAGCACGCAAGACTCAAATGCTCAAGCAAGATCTGATGCATGGATCTCGGAGATCCAGATTTACTTGAAAGACAATATCCTTAATGACGATGATGTATCCGCTGACCGGATAGTCAGATTGGCTAAAAGATACACGCTAGTAGAAGGGGATCTCTACCGGCGCGGTGCCAACGGCGTCCTAATGCGGTGCATCACAAGGGAAGAAGGTTGCAAGCTCCTCGCAAAAATCCATGGAGGCGAGTGTGGGAACCACGCGTCTTCCCACACGCTTATCGGTAAAGCCTTTCGGCATGGCTTTTACTGGCCTACAGCGCTCTAGGATGCAACTGAGTTGGTGAAGAAATGCAAAGCATGCCAGTTCCATGCAAAGCAAATTCACACATCGGCTCAGCCTCTACAAATGATACCTCCTACATGGCCTTTCGCTGTGTGGGGGATCGACATCTTGGGACCTTTACCAAGAGCCGTCGGAGGTTACAAGTTCCTGTATGTTTCCATTGACAAGTTCACCAAATGGCCAGAAGCAACTCCAGTTGTGACAATAAACAAGCAATCAGCTATCAACTTCTTGCAGTCCATTGTATGCAAATTTGGAGTCTCGAACAAAATCATAATAGATAATGGGAGCCAATTCACAAGCTCTGCTTTCCAAGGATACTGCGAAGACCTCAGCATCCAAGTCAGCTACGCCTCCGTAGCTCACCCGACAAGCAATGGCCAAGCCGAGAGGGCAAATGCAGAAATCCTGAAAGGTCTCAAGACGTGCACATATGAGCGCCTGAAAAAACATGGAGCCAACTGGATCGAAGAGCTTCCGCCCACTCTATGGGCCAACAGGACAACTCCAAACCGGTCAACTGGAGAGACACCCTTCTTCCTGGTGTACAGAGCTGAAGCAGTCCTTCCTCCGGAAATCACATTGGGGTCGCTCCGGGTCTGGACCTCCGACGAAGCCACGCAGGACCAGCTCCGGCGTGAAGACCTTGACCTCCTTGAAGAGAGAAGGTGCCGAGCAGCTGTTCGGAATGCCCGATACCGCCAAGCTCTTCGGCGCTATCACCAACGACATGTTCACAGCCGACAGCTCGAGGAAGGCGATCTGGTGCTACGGAGAATACAATCCAGAGAAGGGTTAAACAAACTCTCCCCCAGCTGCGAGTGACCCTTCCGAGTGATCAAAGTATCCCATTCCGGATGCGTTCGCTTGGCAACCGAGGATGGGACACCTCTCCCAAATCCTTGGAACATTGAGCACCTCCCTAAGTTCTACGCTTAATATCACGGAGGTGAGTCTGTAATTACATGTGGTGTATGTTATAGAGTCATTGTACAGAGTCGGGTAGCTCCTCCGAGAGAGCAGCCGGACCTACCCCATTAGGTCCGCAACGTCCATGCAACACTTGTCACAGTCTCAGAACTAAAAGTGTAGCTAGATACCTTGGGACAAACGAGAAACAAAACACACGTAGCCTGGTTCCGTACCCTAAGAGTGTACTTGTTTCCCCTGTACCCCGAACCTATAATGAAAGACATCATTATGTGAAAATAGACTCCACATGCATTTACTTTGTACAGGCTCAATATTTTTTATTTTTCTCTTTCTTGTCTATAACAAAGTTGTGCAGTTCTTAAGAAACATTAGCTCGACCAGTTCATATACAATTCGAGTTGCATTGTCTATCCTAACGGGTTCAAACGTTGTTGATGGCCTACTTGTCTGAATACCGCCAAGCCAATCTAGGGCCGGAGTGTGCTATCGACTTGGCCTGGTCATGCACCCTAAATACGCCACTCTACCTACACCCCGGCAGGCCGAAGTAAGGCGAGTCCGGAAATGATCGGACCTGAGGGAGGCAAGACAATGCTCTTGGTTGTATTTAGGATTGTGTTCGACCTAAAACTTTCTCGGGAACAGTAAGCTGCAATAAAGTTATAGATAGGAAACGGATTTTACTGTTTTTCTTGACTTTAGTGTGCAGGAAAAATAAATAAGCTCCGACACCCTCTAGGCGTCTTGTGGTCAATGTTCAAACATTGACATCGAGCATCTCTTGAGCTAATCAGTTCTGGCAAAGCTAAGGGGCAAGCCGTCAATGTGAAGATGGTGGAAAGACTCTAAAGTGGAGTCTGAAGTTGACACAACACGTGTTAACGAAGGTCACTGTCGGAGCTACCAGGCTTCGACACCCTAGAAGGCTAACCATCGATGCTTTACCCATTGATGAAGACTACTCCCGGAGCTACTAAGCTCCGGCGATGGCTAATGCCGGAGCCACTAAGCTCCGATAGCCTCAGGGGGCCTACACTATCGAAGACTTTGGACCTACATTCTACAAGTTCGAAGCACGCAAGTCTTCAACAACTGTTACATCCTCTTGGTACATGTTCACAATCAAATTGTGTACATCTACCAGGGGGCCATGTGAGACAAAGGTGTTGAATACAAAAAATGAAATTTGAATTCACAAAAATTTGGATATTATTCATCTGGAGACAAGAGATTACAAAATTGGAGAAGAAGAAGAGAGAATACAAGCGGGAGCTACAAAGAGATGGTCCTAGACCCTATGGAAGAATTGGGTGACCTTCTGGGCCACCTCCGACACGCTGGCTCAGGCGGCTTCACCCTCTCCTTCGATGGGGCCTTCAAGCACCGGGTCCAGAGGGTATTGAGGGTCCCAGCTAGTGTAGCACATCAGCACAAACTCTACGACTTTCTGCGCCAGGGACTAACCCTCTATTTCCAGCTGGTCCGCGATGACATCGCCCATCATGGAGAGCTTGTTGCCTGCTGAACTCAGCGCCTCCAACGCCTGGTCCAGCTCTGGCTCCGGATCATCCGAACGCACGGGACTGAAGCCCGTTGGTGTTAGCGCGTCGTTGGCCTTGCCCAGGAAGTCCCAAACTTGTTGGGACTCCGCAACCCTTGCACCACACATCTCCGCCAAGGATCTTCTGGCCGCCGCAAGCTCTGAGCTCTCCCGAGCAAGACGCTCCACCTCTTTGGCATTCTGCTGAATTTTTTCAGCAACCTACTTTTAGAGTTTGTTGAGCTCTTCCTCCCGGAGGTGGATCTCATTCCGACGGTGGACCAGATCCTTCTCTCGGCCCCGTACTTTCTTCTCCATAGCGGCGATGGCATTCTCCTGCTTGTAGAGATCTTGCCCTTGCTCCCAGGCCTTCTTCTCCTCCTCCTTGCAACGCTCCTCCAATTTCTTGGTGCATTCTTCGAGGCTCTTGTCATCTAGAGCTATCTTTTGGACAAGCTCTTCCTCCCTCTTCACGAGGTCATCCTGCAGCTCCAGGAATTTCTGCTCTTCATCTTCGAGTCGTCTCTCCCGCGCTTCAATAGCCTCCCAGCGCTTGACGAGAATATCGTGGATGGCGGCGAGCCTTTCCTGGCGATCATCCGCAGCGCTATTTGCAGACTTGGCCTGCTCATAGATGGTCGGGGACTGGTTTTTGAGGGTCCGCGTCATGCTTTCCCTCTCATCCAACAACTTACCCCAGTACTCCAGGCGGACCTTCTCCCTTTGCACCCACTCCTTGTCGTCAGCCAACCTCGACTGCGCCAGCTTGGTCTCGAAATGGAGTCGGTTGCGCCACCTCCTAAGGGTTTGGCGTTTGTCGGTGGTTTTGATCCGGCAGATCTCCCGACACTACTAAAGTGTTAGAGGGGTTTGAGGTTCGGTGTGGGCGCGCGAAGATTCAAGAAGGTGAATTGTAAATGACACAGTGGACACGGGGATTTACGTGGTTCGGGCCGCCTGAGCGTAATACCCTACTCCACGGGGTGTGTTGATGTTGTATTGGATGTATGTCTAGAGCGTCTAGAGAGTCTATGGAACGTGTATGTAGACGTGTCCTATGTATTGTCGGCCTGTCCTTTTATAGTACAAGGGCAGGCCGTTACAAGTTAGCCTGGCCCGACATGTGGCCCCGGCGGTTACTGATATTGATACACATTCAACACGTTTAATTACCCTTAATGACCGAGTTATGGGCTTTGACAGCACCGTTACTAGTAATTAAGGTCCTCCGATCATGTGTCATTAACATAGTATTAATGACACTTGATCAGGTCTTGAAGTCCTTGATTCCCTTTTGAAGATCCGGAGCCGTTGTAAAGTCTTCCGGAGGTTAGAGGCTGAAGATCCGACGGTTGTACATGTGGCAGCACCGGAGCACACTGTGGGGAACAGATGGCTCCGGTGTTACCTGATACGTGTCAGCACCGGAGCTTCCCTCGGTCTAGGGTTACTCCGGGGGTGACATTTCGGTACATAGCCCGGAGCTTCCCCCTTGCCGGCGGTGGCTCCGGTTTGATAGTACACGTGGCGACCCTGGGCTAACCATGTTGGAGAAGCGGGTCCGGACATGTCTGACATGTGGGCCTCCGAAGGTCTTCAAATCAAGTGGATGACTTTCCTTAAGAACTTTGCAATCCCAAGGAGTATATGGTATCCAGGGTACCGACAGTGGCCCCCTGGGCCCACCACTGGGGAAGACCACTTAGGTGAAGTCATTCCGCCAGAGGTGGGTCCATCCTTTGACTTTTGAACTGAGTCTTCAAAGGTCTTCAGATGTGCCATTGGCGATGGTTCGAAGTTAAACCCTCGTCGCGTGGCGTATCCCGTGTGCGGCAGGTGAGATCTTTGGCGTGCGGATCTCACGCAATTGAAGGTCGCCGGTTCCCGATACGAAAATCGTATCGGTTCCACGCGCCTTGTCAGGCCGCCGCCTTCGGGCTTCCCGCCTCATGATGACAACCGTTCGTCTGGGTAAGAACCTCGACTTGATCCTCGGGGTGGTCCTGGGCCCTCTTGTCATCGGCTGGGTGGAATTTTTGAGTAGTATCTTCGACTTCCTTGCGGTTTCCATCCAAGCGTCGCAAGGGCTTACTTAAGAAGGAAAGCGCGCACCGTTTGGGGTTCTTTACGCCTCTCATCTGATCTTGCGCTCAAACTCCCAACTTGTGCTTGCTCTTCCTCTCATGCCTTGATGTGCTGCGATGGAGTTGGGTCTCCGCGAGAGCTGTTTGAAGACCGACGGTGACCTGAAGAAGGTCCGGGGCCTCATGGGATGGTCCTCGGACTTCTTCAACCGCTCGGTCCGCACCGGGGGAGAGCTCTCGTTTCAAAAGGAGCACGCCGGCGAAATGGTGTACTTCTCCTCGTACGCCATGGTGGGGTTGATCCCACCTTTTTCCTCCTTTTTCTTGATGCTGCTAGACTTCTATGGTCTGTAGCTGTACCACCTTGGCCCCCACTCCATTCTTCTTGTGTCTATCTTCGTCCACTTCTGTGAGATGTGGGTGGGCATCCCCCCTGCATTGAACTCTTTCAGACCTTCTTCACCATCCATACCACCGGTAGGAGCAATGAGTACATTGGCTTCTACTACTTCGTGAAGTGCAAGAAGTGCCCATTCAAGTACCTCTGGTCGTTTCCCTCTGGGAAATGGGATGATTGGAAGAAGGACTGGATAGTCATCCGGGTGGAGGAGCACGAGAGGCTGGAGCTGCCCGAAGGCCTCCCCAACATCGACACGACAATCTGGAGTGAAGCTCCGGTGCTGGAGGAAGCCTTCAACCCTGCTCTGACCAGGATACGCCAATGCGTGGAGGGAGGATTGACTCCTCAGGCGGTGTTTTGCAACTTCCTGGTCAACAAGTGGGCACCACTGAAGAGGAGAGAAAAACTCGCTTGGGCCCTCAACAGCGTGATGGACGATGACCGGGTCGAGACCGGGCTGAAGTCCAACATGGTGGGGACAACCTTGGAGTTTCATCTCAAGAAGTTCCAGCACGGCATCGACGTCGAGGGTGACGACTTGACTCCGCCATCAAATTTTCTTCCTCTGAACGTGGAAGTAGAGTTCAGTAGGGAGCTCCGGCGGAAGATGCCCGTGCTTGACGACCTTGGTGTCGTCGAGAGAAGATCAACCACTAGGGTGGTGATCCCTGGAGCTTCCGAGGGTGGCTCCAACACTACCCCGAAGCCAAGGGTCGAGGTCGTCGGCAAGGGCAAGGAGCCAGCGGAAGAACCCTTGAGCCGGAAGAGGAAGCTGCAGCATGCCGACGGAAGGTCCGTCAGGCCTGCCACCTCTGCATCGGCTCCTTCTCCCCGGAGGGGGAGGTCTTCTACAACTGCGGCGACTGTACCCGCAACGGGGTCCTCCCGGGGCACTTGCTCCAGGCATGCGACTCCAGCACCAGGGCCGGTTGAGGCCTCTAGGTCCGGAGGTTCTTCCCGATCGAGGGTGGCCTCGACTAGGGAAACGCCCGTGGCTGCTATGAGTTCCGGGGGGGCCTTCCGGAGCTTCCACGTCGGTTATGACCAGCCCAGAATGCCCGGGAAAGAGGTTCCGTGCAAGCTGGTGCGGAAGCCTCCCAAGGTAATTTTTAATCTTTACCTTGGACAGTTGTTTTGTTGTAGTAATTGTTTTTTAAGTTTCTTCATCCATCATCTGCAGCGTTCCCATGAAGAGGAGTGAGGCTCCACCCTTAGCCACAGCAGCTGAAGCTGTGAGGGCGGAAGCTTCTGCTCCTGTTCCGGTGCCGCCCCAAGTGGTGGATGAAGCTGCGACAGCTCCGGCGCCAGCTGTCGTGGTCATGGACCTCGACTCATCCCCAGAGACCCCCGTGGTAGCGCCGGACCGCGGGAGAGAAGATGCGCCAGCGGCACCTGCTCCGGAGGTTGAAGCTCCGGGTCCTGGTGCAGAGATGATGGAAGCTCCGGTCGTTGAGCCGGAGGAAGCAGTAATTCCGGCCCCAGAGCCGGAAATTGTCGAAGCCCCGGCGGTTGAGCTGGAGGTAGTTGAAGTCCCGGCGTGCGTGCCGAATGTTGAGGAAGTCCCAGCGGTTGGCCGGCTACCTCTGAAGCACCGACCGCAAAGCCGATTGTTGTTGAAGCTCCGGCCGCAGGGCCGGTTGATGTTGAAGACCTTCTGGCACCCGAGCCGGTTGTTGCAGAAGCGTCGGCGCTCGAGCCTTCAGTAGAGGAGGTGCCCAGGCCGGAGCCAGAAGCAACCCCTGCTCTGGGGATGACAGCGCCGGAGGTTCCCGTGGCTGAGCCGGAGTGCCCAGAAGAGGTTGCTGGCCCCCTACCTGACGGGGCAGATGAAGACTTGGCGGCAGGGCCTTCGAAACCACTTTCGGAGGTCGGAACTTCATCAGCTGGACCCTCCTCGATGGCAACTGAGGCCATCCCGGACGACGGCCCTAGTGCCATGGAGACCTAGGGGACCACTCTTGTGGAGTGGGACCCAATTTTTATATCTGAAAACCCGCTAGAACCAGCGGAGGAGACCCCAGCAGGTCCGGAGCCTATCCTGTTGTCATTGTCTATTGACAACGCCTGTTCCAGTCTGTGTCAAGTTCAACTGGCCTTCTTCCACGACAGCAAGGCTCTTGAAGAGGAGCGCCAAACCCTTAGGCAGTGGCGTAACCAGCTCTACTTCGAGACCAAGCTGGCGCAGTCGAGGCTAGCAGATGACAAAGAGTGGATCAAGCGGGAGAAGGTCCGCCTGGAATACTGGGGCAAATTATTGGATGACAGGGAGAGTATGACTCGTGCCCTCGATGCTCAATCCCGGGAGATTTATGAGCAGACCAAAGCAGCTAACAGTGCGGCTGATGAACGCCAAGAAAGGCTTGAGGCCATTAACACTACTCTCATCAAGCGTCGGGAGGCACTTGAGGAGAGGGAGAAACGGCTCGAAGATGAAGAGCAGAAACTCCTAGAGCTACGGGATGACGTCCTGAGGAGGGAGGAGGAGCTCACCGAAAAGGTGGCTCTGGCAGACAAGGGCCTCGAAGAGCGCACCAAGAAATTGGAAGAGCGCTGCACTGAGGAGGAGGAGAAAGCTTGGGTGCGAGGGCAGGAACTCTACGAGCAAGAGTGTGCCCTTGCGGCCAGGGAGAAGAAAGTAAGGGGCAGGGAGAAGGACCTGGTTGACCGCCGGAACAAGATCCACCTCCGGGAGGAGGAGCTCAGAAAACTCGAGAAGCGAGTTGCTGAGAAGATTCAGCAAAACGCCAAAGAAGTTGAGCACCTCGCTCGTGAGAATTCTGAACTGGTGGCGGCCAGAAGATCCTTGGAAGAATTGAAGGGCTTGAGGACTGCGGACTCCCTAAAGATTTGGGAGTTCCTGGGCAAGGCCAACGACGCGCTGACACCGATGGGCTTCAGTCCCGTGCGCCCGGATGATCTAGAGCCGGAGCCGGACCTGGCGTTGCAGGCATTGAGCTCGGCAGGTAGCAAACTCTCCAAGGTGGGCGACGTCATCGCGGACCAATTGGAGGTTGAGGGGCAATCCTTGGCGAAGAACGTCGCAGAGTATGTGCTGACGTGCTACACCAGCCAGAATCCCCAATTTCCTCTGGACCTGGTGCCTGAAGGTCCCGTTGAAGGAGAAGGTGAAGCTGCCCGAACCAACGTGTCGGAGGTTGCCCAGAAGGTCGCCCAATTCTTCCATAGGGTCTAGGACCATCTCTGTAGTTCCCACTTGTATTCTCTCTTCTTCTTCCTCAATTTTGTAATCCCTTGTCTCCAGATGAATGAAATCCCCAAGTTTTTGTGAATTTCACTTTTTGTCTTCAACACTTTTGTCTTCACTTGGCCCCCTGGTAGATGTACACAACTTGATTTTGAACATGTACCAAGAGGATATTGTGTTTCATTGAAGACTCATTTGCTTCAAACTTGTTGAGTGTAGGTCTGAAGTATTCGATAGTGAAGGCCCCCTGAGGTCAAATTGACTACCCTCGGAGCTTAGTAGCTCCGGCAATAGTCCCTATCAACGCGTAGAGCATCGATGATTAGCCCTCCGGGGTGTCGGAGCTTAGTAGCTCCGGCAGTGACCTTTGCCAACGCGTAGCTTGTCGGCAGCAGACTCCGCTTGTGGGGTCTTCTCACCATCTTTTATTTTACGTCGACGGCTGGCCCCCCTAGCTTTACCGGAGCTTGGTTGCTCCGGTGAAGCTCGTTTTCAATGCTTAACATCGATTACAAGCCATCTAGAGGGGTCGGAGCTTTGTTAGCTCCGGCTTTTCTCCATCAACGTGGATTTTATTTTTCCTGCACACTGAAGCCAAGAAAAATAGTAAAATTCATTTCTTGTCTATAACTTCGCCGCGGCTTATGATTCTCAAGAAAATTTTAGGTCAAACGCGATTCTGAATACAACCGAATGCGTTGTCTTTTCTTCCAGATCCAATTATACTTGGACCCGCCTTACTTCGGCCTGCCGGTTTGTAGGCAGAGTGGCGTACTTAGGGTGCTTGACCAGGCTAAGTCGATAGCACACTCCGGCCCTAGGTTGGCTTGGCGGCATTCAAGCGAGTGGGCCACGAACAATATTTGAATCCAAAATAATCGACAATACAACTCGAATTGTATATGAACCGGTCGAACTAAAATTTCTTAAGAATTGCACGTCCTTGTTATAGACAAGAAAGAGAAAAATAAAAAAGAATGTTGAGCCTATACAAGATAAATGCACGTGGAGTCTGTTTCACATCAGGATGTCTTTCATTATAGGTCTGGGGTACAGGGGAAACAAGTACACTCTTAGGGTACGGAACCAGGCTAAGCGTGTTTAATTTCTCGTTTGACCCAGGGTAGCTAGCCACACTTTTAGTCCTGAGACTATGACAAGTGTTGCATGAACTTTGCGGACCTTCCTGGAAAGGTCCGGCTGTTCTCCCGGAGGAACTACCGGACTCTATACAATGACTCTATAACATACACCTCAAGTTACTACAGACTCACCTCCGTGATATTAAGTGTAGAACTTACAAAGGTGCTCAATGTTCCAAGGATTTGGGAGAGGTGTCCCATCCTCGGTGGCCAAGCGAACGCTTCCAGGACGGGATACTTTAATCACTCGGAAGGGTCCTTCCCAACTGGGGGAGAGTTTGTTTAACCCTTCTCTGGATTGTATTCTCCGTAGCACCAGATCGCCTTCCTCGAGCTGTCGGTTGTGTACGTGCCGCTGATGATAGCGCCGAAGGGCTTGGCAGTATCAGGCATTCCGAACAGCTGTTTGGCACCTTCCCTCCTCAAGGAGGTCTAGGTCTTCACGCCAGAGCTGGTCCTGCATGGCTTCATCGAAGGTCCAGACCCGGAGTGACCCCAAGGTGATTTCCGGAGGAAGGATTGCTTCAGCTCCATACACCAGGAAGAAGGGTGTCTCTCTAGTTGACCAGTTTGGAGATGTCCTATTGGCCCATAAAGTGGGCGGAAGCTCTTCAATCCAGTTGGCTCCATGTTTTTTCAAGCGCTCATAGGTGCACGTTTTGAGTCCTTTAAGGATTTCAGCATTTGCTCTCTCGGCTTGGTCATTGCTTGCTGGGTGAGCTACGGAGGCATAGCAAACTTGTATGCCGAGGTCTTCGCAATATCCTTGAAATGCAGAGCTTGTGAATTGGGTCCCATTATCAGTGATGATTTTGTTTGGGACTCCAAATCTGCATACAATGGACTGCAAAAAGTTGATAGCAGATTGCTTGTTGATTGTCACAACTTGAATTGCTTCCGGCCAATTGGTGAACTTGTCAATGGCAACGTACAGGAACTTGTAACCTCCGACGGCTCTTGGGAAAGGTCCCCAGATGTCCATCTCCCACACAACGAAGGGCCATGTAGGAGGTATCATTTGTAGGGGCTGAGCCGGTGTGTGAATTTGCTTTGCATGAAATTGACATGCTTCACATTTCTTCACCAGCTCAGTTGCATCCTGGAGTGTTGTAGGCCAGTAGAAGCCATGCCGAAAGGCTTTACCAACCAACGTGCGGAAAGACGCGTGGTTCCCACACTCGCCTCCATGGATTCTGCAAGGAGCTCGTAGCCTTCTTCCCTTGTGATGCACCGCATTAGGATGCCATTGGCACCGCGCCAGTAGAGATCCCCTTCTACCAACGTGTATCTTTTAGCCAATCTGACTACCCGGTCAGCGGATACATCATCGTCAGGAAGGATGTTGTCTTTCAAGTAGCTCCGGATCTCCGAGATCCATGCATCGGAACTAACTTGAGCATTTGAGTCTTGCATGCTGGGTTGCTCGGAGCTTTCGGCAGCACCTACGACCCTTGATGGCTGCCATGGTAATAGGGCCATCGGGACCATCAGCTTCGGGATGCTAATCTCGCCCCCTTCGCTCAGTTCGGCAGGCTGAGCTGTGGGTTTTGACAACCTCCGGACAAAAGTTCCGTCAGGTGCCGGAGCTCCGGTTGATGCTTTCGTCGAGAGTTCGTCAGCTTCAGCGTTGTGGGCACACTGGACATGGTGGAGATCTAGGACTTCGAAGTCCTTCTGAAGCCTCCGGACTTCAAGGAGGTAAGCAGCTAGCTGGAGATTGTTGCAGGAGCATTCACCCTTCACTTGCTTAATGATGAGCTGTGAATCTCCCTTGACCAGCAGTTGCTTGACACCGTATGACAGTGCCACCTTTAGTCCATAAATGAGTGCTTCATATTCCGCCATGTTGTTGGTCGCCTTGAAGTCAAGGTGGACCATGTATTTTACCCTCTCTCCGGTTGGTGCGAGGAGAAGGATTCCAGCTCTGGCCCCCTGCTTTTGCATGGAGCCGTCAATGTAGAGGGTCCAGTGAGGCTCGGTGAAGGCCGGAGCCTTGTGTTCCGGCTTCTGCACACTGGGGCCCCCAGGGTTTGATGTAGAGGGAGTCCATTCCGCCACGAAGTCTGCCAATGCTTGACTCTTGATTGCTTGCCTTGAAATGAATTCGAGATCGAATTCGGCCAATTCTGTGGCCCACTTTGCAATATTCCCAGTTGAGTTGGGATTATGCAGGATTGCTCGAAGTGGGTAAGAGGTTACCACTGAGATTTTGTGAGCTTGGAAGTAATGGCAAAGCTTCCTGGAGGCAATAAGAACTGCATAGAGCAGCTTATGCACCTCTAGGTATCGAGTCTTGGCATCATGTAGTACTTCGCTGATGAAGTACACTGGGCGCTGAATGGTTCGGACCCTCTCGGAGGGGCCCGGAGCTTCCTCTTCACTGACCCGGATCCTCCCGGAAGGATCCGGATTTTCTTCGGGGACCTCTGGGTCCTGGCTGGAGGAACCCGGAGCTTCTTCAGAAGCGACCTGGACCCTCCCGGAGGGGTCTGGGTCTTCCGAAGTGACTTCTTGTGGGTTCAAGTCTGGGAGCTGGGACCCAGACTCGCTTTCAGGATCCTCCGGACCCTCTCGAAGGGGTCTGGATTCCTGAGTATGGGGTAGTTCTGGCCTCTCCGCGACCAGGACCATACTGACGACTTCGTCAGTGGCTGAAATGTAAAGCAGCAAAGGCTCACCAGGGTTCGTAGCTACCAGAATTGGTAGGGTGGTGAGGAACTGTTTTAGCTCTTGGAATGCCTTTTTTGCTTCTTCAGACCATTGGAATGGTCCGGACTTCCTCAGTAACTTGAAGAAGGGGAGTGCCCATTCCGCCAGTCTTGAAATGAGCTGGCTGAGGGCTGCTAGACATCCAGTTAGCTTCTGGACATCTTTGATGCGGGTTGGTGGCCACATGTCTTCAATGGCTTTGATCTTCGCCGGATTAGCTTCTATGCCCCGGTGACTTACCAGGAAACCAAGAAGTTTTCCGAAGCTAACCCCAAAGACACACTTGTCTGGGTTTAGCTTAGTGTGGGTGACCCGCAGCTTATCGAAGACAGACTGCAAGGTGTCAAGGAGTGACTCCTTGTTCTTGACCTTGACCACGATGTCATCGACGTACACTTCCACTATGTCTCTAATGAGTTCTTCAAAGGTTTTGTACATAGCTCGTACAAAGGTTGAAGCTGCGTTCTTGAGACCAAATGGCATGGCTGTATAACAGTACAATCCATCTACTGTGATGAAAGAGGTATGCTCTTCATCTTCCCTAGACATTCTGATTTGATGATACCCAGAATATGCGTCTAGGAAACACAGTAATTCACACCCGGAGGTGGAATCCACTATCTGAACTATTCTAGGTAGTGGGAATGGATCTTTTGGACATGCCTTATTTAGTGTTGTGTAGTCGATACACATCCGAAGCTTCCCGCCGGCCTTGGGCACAACGATTGGGTTTGCCAGCCATTTTGGATGGAAGACTTCCCGGATGAATCCAGCTTCGAGCAACTTCTTTACTTCTTGTCGGATGAAGTTTTGTCGTTCTACGGATTGCTTCCGAGGCTTCTGATGCACAGGCCGGGTGTCGGGGTAGATCTTCAGATTTTGCTCAATCACTTCCCTGGGGATCCCACACATTTTTTACGGTTGCCAGGCAAACACGTCGACATTAGCCCAGAGGAAAGTGATGAGCGCGAGTTCCTATTTGTCGTTCAATCCCCCCGATATACGGGTGGTCTGAGCGGCATCGGAACCAATTTGGACGACTTTGATGGGAATGTCGGTGTCGCCGCTTGGCTGCACACGAGGTGCAGAAGTCGAGCCTCGCGACGAATGCTCGGGGGTTTTGGAGCTTGCTCGTGCCTGGAGTCCTCCTCTTGCGCTGTGGTAAGTGCATGGAGTTCCTCCAGAGCAGTTACTTCGGCAGTACGATCTCCGCGGATCCGGAGAACGCCTACTGGTGTTGGCATCTTTAACACCAGGTAACCATAATGAGCAGCTGCCATGAATTTGTACAAGGCTGGCCTACCCAAGATGGCATTGAAGGGTAAGTTGATCTGAGCAACGTCAAAGACCAACTTCTTGGTGCGATACTTCTCCCGGGTCCCGAAGGTAACGGGGAGGGTAATAGCTCCGAGTGGGGTAATGGCTCCCGGACCTACTCTGGAGTAAGGTCAGGAGGGGTGGAGATCCGAAGGTCAGAGCTGAAGCTTGGTAAAAGCTTCGAAGCTTATGAGATTGAGCCCCGATCCTCCGTCTATCATAACATGGTGGAGCTGGATGTTGTTGATGGTAGGAGATACCATCAAAGGTAGCTGACCTGCTCCAACCATGCTTCGAGGGCAGTCCGAAGCATCAAAAGTGATGGTTGTGTCCATCCACTTCCGATGAGGCTCCACCCTGGCTGTAGGAGCTACAGCAGCCATGTCCCGACGCATAGTCTTGATGACGCGGCGGGAGGTAATGTCCCATGATCCACCAAAAATGGTGTTCATGGTCTTCCGACGTTCATTGTCAGAGACGTCGGAATCATTGTCGACGGAGGTGTAGACGACCTTCAGGACCTTTTTGGGATCCTGAAAACCTAACTCCTCTTCAGCCGGAGCTTCGTCAACTTTTTGTTTTCCTTCCCTCTGTTGGAAAGGAGCTTCTTCCCGGCGCTTGTTGTAGTGCTCGGCAAGGTTTTGGACCTCCCGGCAGTCTTCCAAACTGTGGCTGTCCGTTTTGTGAATTGGACACCACACCTTGGTTTTGCCACCGTCTTCAGAAGACGGTCGAGGTCGCTTCTCGGGGCGTGGCCCCCGGCCACCCGGAGCTGCAGCAGCTGCAGCATTGGATGCACCGGCCGATGACTTCTTTTTGCTATTGGTCTTTTACTTCTTCTTGCCGTTCCCAGAGGTGGCGGCTTCTTCTTTGGAGGATTTCTTGTGATCCTCCATAGTTGGTTTGGAGTGCATTTCACGGCCCTTCGCAGCTCTGGCACATTTGTCAGCCAAGCTGAAGAGTTCCGTGACACTGGTAATCTCCTTGATTGCCAGTTTCTCCACCATCTTCTTATCCCGCACTCCCTGTCTAAATGCCACGATGACAGAGGCGCTAGAGATAGAAGGGATAGTGTTTCGTAGCTGAGAGATTCTCTGGATGAATGATCGTAGGGATTCTCCTCCTTTTTGCACAACTGCAAAAAGGTCCAGTTCGGTGCCTGGTCGGGTGTAAGAACTCCCGAAGTTGGCGGTGAACTGCCGGCACAACTCCTCCCAACTGCTGATGGAGTTGGGTGGAAGGCTCATAAACCAGGACCTGGCGGTCCCAGTTAAAGCCACTGGGAAATAATTGGCCATTACGGCCTCATTTCCTCCAGCTGCCAAGATAGCAGTGGAGTAAATCTGAAGAAATTCGACAGGATTAACAGTCCCGTCGAACTTCTCCGGCAGGTGAGGCCGGAACTTCTGTGGCCACCTAACCATACGCAGATGCATGGCCAGGGCTGAACAGCCTCCTCCTACTCCTTCAGGAGCAGGAATGTCTTGAGCTTCTCGTCTTTCACGAGCACGCTCAATATGGACTCGGCCGTCTTGTTGGCGATATCGGCGATCAAGCTCCGCCCGGAGGTCATGAGTTGAAAGCGTTGATACCGTGTGAGTGCGTCGTGCCTCGGAGGGCAACGACATCACCTGCTGTGATGCAGCACGTCTCTTGTTGTTGGAAACGTGTGGACCAAGTCTGCCAGACAAGGTCCGCCGCTGCGATGGGGCCCGTCCTGAAGGAGGAGGACCCTGGTTGCTGATGTGGTCAGCTGCTGCTGCAACCAAGTGTTCCACATTGGCCCTCCACTGCTCCATTGCATCCCGGGATGCGTCCGGAGGTGGTGGGCGCTGAAGAAGAGCACGTGCTGCATGAAGCGCGTGTTCCGGGTTGTTGAGATTTGCCGACGCAGTGATTGACGCTGGTGCACCATCGCGTTGTCTAGCTTGATTTGCAGGTGGAGGCGGTGGTGGTGGGAGTGTGACCCCTGCTGGAGCCGTGGTTCCTGCTGGTGGCTGCATATTGGAGGGGTTACCCCCAACAGCTTGAACAGCGGGTTGACCATTGGATGATCCAGCGGCTGAGTTCACTATTCTTGAAGTCTCAGGCGCCCCTTCCTGGCGCGCCAACTGTCAGTGGTTTTGATCCGGCAGATCTCCCGACACTACTAAAGTGTTAGAGGAGTTTGAGGTTCGGTGTGGGCGCGCGGAGATTCAAGAAGGTGAATTGTAAATGACACAGTGGAGATGGGGATTTACGTGGTTCGGGCCGCCTGAGCGTAATACCCTACTCCACGGGGTGTGTTGATGTTGTATTGGATGTATGTCTAGAGCGTCGTGAGAGTCTGTAGAACGTGTGTGTAGACGTGTCCTATGTATCGTCGGCCTGTCCTTTTATAGTACAAGGGCAGGCCGTTACAAGTTAGCCTGGCCCGACATGTGGCCCCTGCGGTTACTGATATTGATACACATTCAACACGTTTAATTACCCTTAATGACCGAGTTATGGGCTTTGACAGCACCGTTACTGGTAATTAAGGTCGTCCGATCGTGTGTCATTAACATAGTATTAATGACACTTGATCAGGTCTTGAAGTCCTTGATTCCCTTTTGAAGATCCAGAGCCGTTGTGGAGTCTTCCGGAGGTTAGAGGCTGAAGATCCGACGGTTGGACACGTGGCAGCACCGGAGCACACTGTGGGGAACAGATGGCTCTGGTGTTACCCGATACGTGTCAGCACCGGAGCTTCCCTCGGTCTGGGTTAGGTCCGGGGGTGCCATTTCGGTACATAGCCCGGAGCTTCCACCTTGCGGTCGGTGGCTCCGGTTTGATAGTACACGTGGCGACTCTGGGACTAACCATGTTGGAGAAGCGGGTCCGGACATGTCTGACATGTGGGCCTCCGAAGGTCTTCAAATCAAGTGGATGACTTTCCCTTAAGATCTTTGCAATCCCAAGGAGTATATGGTATCCAGGGTACCGACAGCGTTCCTCCTCGAGGGCCTTGTTGTCGTTGTAGAAGGCCAGCTGGACCTGGCAAAGACTGGAGCAGGCGTTGTCGATAGACAACGATAGGGGGATCGGGTCCGAACCTGCTGGGGTCCTCTCCGCTGGCTCCAGCAGATCTTAAACAACAAAAATTGGGTCCCACTCTACAAGAGCGGTCCCCTAAGATTCCACGACGCTAGGGTCGTCCTCCGGGATAGCCTCGGCCGCCACCAAGGAAGTACTTGCAGCAGAAGTTCTGACCTCCGGAATTGACTCTGAAGGCCCAGCCGCCAGGTCATCAACAACTGGCCCCTCAGGCGGGGGGCCAGCAACTTCATCTTGGCACCCTAGCTCAGCAGCGGGCACCTCCAGGATCCTCGCTTTCGGAGTGGGTGTTGAAGGTTTGGTCGGAGCAAAAGCTACTTCTGGCTCCGGCGCAGGCACCTCATCCGCTGCTGGCTCAGGTGTTGAGGCTTCGACCACCATGGGCTCTGACACTCGCATTTCGACCGCCATAGGCTCAGGCGCCGACGCCTCCGCAGCACCTGGCTCGGACGCTAGAACCTCTTCAATGGCCGGCTCGACAGCCAGAACTTCTGCAGCAACCGGCTCTACCGCCGGAGCTTCCTCGACAACTAGCTCAAGTGTCGGAGACTCGAGACTCATCAACCACTGCCTCGACTGCCGGGGCTTCAACAACATCCGGCTCTAGGGTTGGAATCGCAGCTACCTCCGGCTCTACGGCCGGAGCGTCCAACATCTTAGCATCCAAGCCCGGAGCTTCAACCTCCGGGGCTGGTGCCGCTGGTACATCTTCATTCCCATGGTCTGGCGCTACCACGGGAGCTTTTGGGGATGAGTCGAGGTCCAAAACCACAACAGCCAGCACCGGGGCTGCCGCAGTCTCGGCCACCTCTTGGGGCGGCGTCGGAATTGGAGCTGGAACTTCAGCCTGCACAGCCTCAACCGCTGCTGCACGGACCGGAGCTTCACACCTTTTATTGGGAACGCTGAGGATGAAGGACGAAGAAACTCAAAATACAGTTAATAATGAAACAACTAACTGAGATAAAAATAAAAAATTACCCCAGAAGGCTTCTGCACCAGTTACCACGGAACCTCTTCTCTGGACGCTCTGGACTGGCCCTAGCCGCCACTGGCGTGGTAGTCACGGAGGGTCCCCCGGAGCTCATTGTTGCTATCGGTGTTGCTCTGGTCGAGGCCCCCCTCGACCGAGAAGGACCTCCGGACCCAGAGCCCTCAGCTGGCCCTGGAACCGGAGTCACCTGGTCGGAGATAGCACCCTGGGAAGAAGCCGCTACTGGATTAGATGCCGCTGTCGTAGACCTCCCCCTCCGGGGAGAAGGAGACACCGCAGAAGAAGTATGCCTGGCGGACCTTCTGTCGACATGCTTCCTCTTACGGCTCGAGGGCTCGGCCAATTCCTTGCCCTTGCTGACGACTTTGGTTCTTGGCATAGGGGCGGGAACGGAGCCGCCTTCAGGAGCCTCGGAGATCGCCAACCTGGTGGTCGAATGCCTCTCAACGACACCAAGGTCGTCAAGCAACGGCATCGTCCGCCGGAGCTCCCTGCTGAATTCTGCCTCCATGTTTAGAGGGAGGAAAGCTACCGGCGGAGCCAAGTTGTCGCCCTCGATGTCGATGCCGTGCTGGAACTTCTTGAGGTGGAACTCCAAAGTTGCACCCTCCATGTTGGACTTCAAACCGGTCTCGATCCGGCCGTCATCCAGCATACTGTTGAGGGCCCAAGCAAGCTTCTCCCTCCTCTTCAGCGGAGTCCACCTATTGGTTAGGAAGTTGCAAAACACCGCCTGAGCAGTCACCCCTCCTTCCACGCACAGGCGGATCTTGGTCAAAGCAGGGTTGAAGGCGTCCGATAACACCGGAGCTTCACTCCAAACTGCAGTGTCGATGTTGGGGAGGCCTTCCGGCAACTCCAGCTTCTCGTGCTCCTCCACCCTGATGACAATCCAATCCTTCTTCCAGTCGTCCCACTTCTCGGAAGGGAACGACTGCAAGTACTTGTACGGGCACTTCTTGCGCTTCACAAAATAGTATAAGCCAAGGTACTCGTCACTCCTGCCCGTAGTTTGGACAGTGAAGAAGGTGCGGAAGAGCTCAATGCAGGGGGCAATGCCCACCCACATCTCACAGAAGTGGACAAAGATTGACACCAGCAGAATGGAGTGGGGGCCAAGGTGGAACAGCTGCATACCATAGAAGTCTAGCAGCATCAAGAAGAAAGAGGAGAAAGGTGGGATCAGTCCCACCATGGCGTACGCGGAGAAGTACACCATGTCACCGGCATGTTCCTTCTTGAACGGAAGCTTGCCGGCGCGGACCAAGTGATTGAAGAAGTCAGGGGACCATCCCATGAGGGCCCGGACCTTCTTTAAATCATCATCGGTCTTCAGTCGGCTCTATCGGAGACCCAACTCCATCGCGGCACAGCGAGGTAGGAGAGGAAAGGCAAGCGAAAGTTTGGATGGTTTGAGCGCAAGATCAAATGAAAGGCGTAAAGAACCCCAAACGGTGTGTGCTTTCCTTCTTAAGTAAGCCCCCGCAACGCCTGGATGGAAACTGCAGAGGAGCCGACAATACCAGTCAAAAATTTCACCCCGCCAATGACAAGAGGGCCCGGGGCCACCCCGGCGATCAAGTCGAGGTTCTTACCCCAGGCGAACGGTTGTCATTATGAAAGGCGGGAAACCGAAGACGGCGGCCTGACAGGGCGCCAGAACCGATACGATTTTCATATTGGAAATTGGCGACCTTCAATTGCGTGAGATCCGCACACTGAGATCTCACCTGCCGCCTCCTAAATACGCCACGTGGCAGAAGTTTAACTGCAAACTATCGCCAACGGCACGACCAAAGACCCTTGAAGACACGGCTCAGAAACCGAAGAATGGACCCACCTCCAGCGAAATGACTTCATCCAAAACGTCTCTCCCGGAGGTGAGCCCATAGGGCCACTGTCGGTACCCTCCGTACCGGATACACCTTGGGATTGCAAAGATCACAAGGAAACTCCATCTACCAGATTTGAAGACCTCCGAAGGCCCCACATGTCAGTCGTAACCGGACCTGCTTCCCTGACATGGTTAGTCCCAGGGCCGCCACGTGTATGATAAGACCGGAGCTATCACCCACACCTGGGAAGCTCCGGTCGGAATACCAGTATGGCACCCCCGGACCTAACCCCAGACAAAGGGAAGCTCCGATACTGACACGTGTCCAGTAGCATCGGACCTACTCGTCCATGACGGTAAGCTCCGGTGCTGCCACGTGGCGACCGTCGGACCTTCAACTTCAACAATCAGACTGGTGAACCCCCCCCCCCCAACAGCTCCGGACCTTCAAGGAGCAATCAAAGACTTCAAGACCCGATTAAGTGTCATTAATACCATATTAATGACACACGATCGGATGGCCCTTAATACTGGTAACGGCACTATTAAGGCCCGTTACCAGGCTATTAAGGGTAATTAACCTCATTTATTATGTATCAAGCATGTGTAACCACCGGGGCCACATGTCGGGTTAGGCTAACGATGTAACGACCAGTCCTTATACTATTAAAGGACTGGTCGACGATACACAAGGGACGGTTCCAGACCACGACTAAACTCCCTGAGGTAGACGAGCTTCTTCTTCTAGAGCTTCTTCTAGACTCACACGCTTAATACAACATCAACACACCCCGTGGAGTAGGGTATTACGCTCAGGCGGCCCGAACCACGTAAATCTCTGTGTACACTTGTCTTTCTCTTTCTTGAGTCTCTGCACGTCCATTACCGAACTACAACTCCTTGATCTACCAAAGGTAGTGTTGGGAGATCTGCCGGATCCAAACACCGACAGGTGTCCAAGGCTCTTGTGACTAACATGAGAGGACCCAAGCAAGGTTGGGTACCTAAAACCAAGGAATAATTCTGTTTTGCAGGCCTACTCCTCTGGTTGGTCAAAATGGGTGCTACACAGCGGATGCACCAATCGCATGACCGGAGAGAGAAATATGTTCGTGGAGTATGAACGCAACGCAGATCCATGTGAAGGGATATACTTTGGAGACAACAGCGAAGGAATGGTCCTTGGTAGTAGTAAAATTGAAATCTCTTCTCAACATACTCTCTCGAATGTTTTACATATAGATTCTTCATATTATAACCTTTTGTCCATATCTCAGCTATGCGACAAAGGTTTTAACTGTTTATTCACTAATGAGGGTGTGACTGTTTTTAGAAGAAACGATGGCTCGATTACATTCATGGGAATGTTGAAGGGAAAGCTTTATCTTGTTGACTTCAAAGAACTCAACACTTGCTTGGTTGCTAAAAGTAACATGGGATGACTGTGGCATAGACGGCTGGCCAAGGTTGGGATGAGAAATCTGTAGAAACTTATAAAAGGTGGTCACATCCAAGGTTTAAAGGATGTTGTTTTTGAGAAAGACAGTCCATGCAACACTTGCCAGGCGGGTAACAATTTGGAGCACCGCACCCCGCCAAGAACGTGATCTACCACAAGACCGCTAGAACTTTATCACATGGATCTTTTCGGTCCAATTGCTTATATAAGCATTAGTAGTAACAAATATGGTTTAGTTATTGTTGATGATTTTTCAGGATTCACCTGGGTATTTTTCTTGTATGATAAATCAGAAACTCAGGGAATCCTCAAGACATTCTTGAAAAGAGCTCAAAATGAATTCTCCTCAACTGTGAAGAACATTACAAGTTACAATGGGACAAAATTCAAGAATACACAAGTTGAGGAGTACCTAGATGAAGAAGGAATAAAGCATGAATTTTCGGCACCATGCTCCCCTCACAAAACGGGGTGGCCGAAAGAAAAAACAGAACACTAATTGAGATGGCGAGGACAATGCTGGATGAATACAAGACATCGGGCCGGTTTAGGGCTGAAGCGGTGAACCTTGCTTGTCATGCCACAAACCGTTGTATCTTAACTGACTCTGGAAGAAAACGCCATATGAGCTTCTCATCAGTAACATACCAAATGTTTCATATTTTAAAGTATTTGGTTGTAAATGTTTTATCCTGAACAAGAAACTGAGGACTTCGAAGTTTGATTCAAAATCTCATAAAGGATTCTTGCTCGATTATGACTCAAATGCCTACGCCTATCATGTATTCAACAAAGTCTCTGGCCTTGTTGAAGTAACACGTAACGTAGTGTTCGATGAAACTAACGGCTCGCAAGTGGAGCAAGTTGATAACTGTGTGCTAGATCAAGAGAAAGCCCAATGTCAAGCGTTGAGGAGGATGGCACTTGGTGATATTCGAACTCAAGAGCAACCACAATACTCAAGTGCACAAGGTGAACCTCAACAGGAAAGCAATGATCAAGGGGGATCTCATGCACAAGATAAAAATAAGGAAGATCAAGAAGATCAATACAACCACGGAAGAAATGATCTAGGGGGAGACAATGAATATGAAGACAATGAAGAGCAAGCAACTTCACAAAACCCTCACCCAAGAGTACATCATCCGTCAACAACATCATTGGAGATATTTCTAATGGTGTAACTACTAGATCTCGCATAGCAAATTTTTGTGAATATTACTCTTTTGTATCTTTTTTGGAACCATACAGAATAGAAGAAGCACTCAAGGATCTTGATTGGCTGATTGCAATGCAATAGGAGCTAAACAACTTCAAGAAAAATGAAGTATGGGAACTGGTGGAAAGACCAAAGGTGAACATCATTGGAACCAAATGGGTCTTTCGGAACAAACAATATGAACATGGAGTGGTAACAAGAAATAAAGCGCTACTTGTGGCTAAAGGTTATTCACAAGTCGAAGGTTTGGACTTCGACGAAACTTTCACTCCCATAGCTAGACTTAAGTCCATTCATATTTTATTGGCATATGCAACTCACCATAATTTCAAGTTGTATCAAATGGACGTCAAAAGTGCCTTCCTCAATGGTTCGATTAAGGAGGAAGTGTACGTAGAGCAGCAACCAGGTTTTGAAGACCAAGAGCACCCCAACCATGCTTATAAACTACATAGGGCTCTCTATGGCCTCAAACAAGCTCCATGTGCTTGGTATGAGTGCCTTAGATATTTTATGACTCAAAATGGTTTTAAAATTGGAAAAGCTGATTATACTCTGTTCACAAATTACTTTGATGATCATCTATTTGTGTGTCAAATCTATGTTGGTGATATCATCTTTGGTTCTACTAAAAAGTAATTCTGTGAAGAGTTTAGCAAGATTATGATAGATAGGTTCGAGATGTCGATGATGGGCGAATTGAAGTTCTTCTTAGAATTCCAAGTGAAGCAATTAAGAGAGGGCACGTTCATAATCCAAACCAAGTACACGAAGGACATCCTCAAGAAGTTCAATATGGACAAGGCCAAGCCCATCAAGACACCCATGGCTACTAATAAACATCTTGATCTCAACAAAGATGGTCCAAATGTGGATCAAAGGGTATATCGGTCTATTATTGGCTCATTGCTCTATTTATGTGCATCTAGGCCAGATATTATGCTTAGTGTGTGTATGTGTGCAAGGTTTCAAGCCGCACCTAAAGTGTGACGTTTAATAGCTGTAAAAAGAATTTTAAGATACCTTGTGCACACACCCAACTTGGGCCTTTCGTATCCCAAAGGATCCAAGTTTAACTTGATAGGTTATTCCGATGCTGACTATGCAAGATGCAAAGTCAATAGAAAGACTATGTCGGGGACTTGTCAATTCCTTGGAAGATCCCTAGTTTCATGGTCATCTAAAATCAAAACTCCATTGCTCTTTCCACAACCGAAGCGGAGTATGTTGCAGCCGATAGTTGTTGAGCACGACTGCTTTGCATGCGACAAACTCTAAGGGACTATGGTTACAATCTGAACCATATTCCACTCCTATGTGATAATGTGAGTGCTATAAAAATTACACACAACGCAGTAGAGCACTCAAGAACTAAGCACATAGATATTTGTCACCATTTTCTAAGAGATCATTCATTAAAAGGTGACATAGTAATCACACATGTTAGGACCGAAAAACAACTTGCAGACATTTTCACCAAGCCACTAGATGAAAAGAAGTTTTGCGAGCTAAGAAATGAGCTAAATATACTTGACTCTAGAAATGTGGCTTCAAACATTGCATACCTGATTGTGATTTCAAAGTTTACTCATTTTTGCAAAAATTTGGCCTCTTATCACGATTTTCTCTTGAAAACTATTTAAATAAGTAAATCTTGGTGAATTATGGCCATTGTATGATTGTTGATTGCTTACTGGTCATGTTCATCAATATTATTTGTGAAATGATGTCCTTTAGATCACTATTAGATCAAACAACCAAAATCTAGTTGATTCAATTCAGTTCTCTCCTGCTGACACCGGACTTGTTCGGCGTCAGCACTGGACTAGTCCGTTGACACAGACTAGTTCGGCCCTAGTCCGATGCACCAGACTTGTCCGGTGTCGACCGGACTAGTCCGGATTTGTTGGGGTTAACCCTAATCCGACGCCAGGAGCTCGTCTTCCATCTTCGACAACCACCTTTGCACTCTCTCTCCTCCTCCGTGAGATCCAGAGGCGATTTCCACTTCTAGCCATCAAAAACGTGGATTTCACCAAGGAAAATCTCCTCCTCGGCGTGGAGCTTGTCCACCCGGACTAATTCGGCCCCCACTCCGCTCCTTCAACGTGAATCTTCAACTTTTCGATAAAATCTCTCTTAAACCCTAGCTCTCAACTTTACTTGATTCTTGCTTAGTTTACTTGTCTCCTAGGACATGAATTACTCTTCTATATGAATTCCTACTGTTTTCTAGTCTTTGTGAATTGATTCGAGCTAGATTTGTTGAAAATAGGAAGTTAGGGTTCTTATGCCAGACTGGACTAGTCCGGTGTTCAAGTGCGGACAAGTCCAGTACACCAGACAAGTACGCACTCCGAAAACAAACAAGTCTGGTACCTGACATTTTGAACTTCTAAATTCCTACTTGCACATAGTCTCAAATCAATTCTTATCTAATCCTTGAACCTCCTTAACAGGCATGATGTCTCCAGGTTTAGAGTAGAGTTCTTTTCACTAAATATCCAAGGAGAGGGTGATGAAGAAAAGACATGATATCAATCCTCACTTCTATCCTCCTGATGATTTACTCCCCAAGAAGAGGAAAGCGGTGATTAAGAAACCCATGAGAAAAGATGTTGTTGGGAGCTCATCGGGGCCAAAGAGAACTCTCAACAAGGGAAAAGGGTTTGCTAGTGGTCCTATTGGCCCTCAGAAGATTAAGGCTCCTACTCACTGCAACATACATCCATCTAGTGCTTATTTCACTGGCAAAGGGGGTGAGATGGCTGATAAATTTAGAAAGGCAGAGGTTTATGATCAACCTAAACAGTCAGCTGATCCCAAATTCTGGAGCAATTTCCATGTTGAATACTATGAGAATGTGTATCTGAAGATGAGGATCCCAGTTATCGAGAGTCAATGGGTCGACATCACTTACCTCTAGCCCAAGAAGTGCCAAGCCTATCAAGATGTTTTGGAAGCTTTGGAGTTTCATGGACTGAAGGATCTAGTCTTCTTCTAGTGGGACTGGAACAATGAGGTGATCACTCAATTCTACTCAACTCTCTACTTTGCTTGTGATCATGGTGACAGGATGGTCTGGATGACACATGGAGCAAAGTACAGTGTCACATATGAAGAGTTTGCTAGAATTCTTCACCTAGAAGATTCTTTGGAGAATCACATCATTATCCACAACCTAAAGCCTCTGGAGAAAGATCAACTTGACTTTCTCTATGATACTAAGATGCCATTCAAGTCTCCAACCACAAAGTACCTGAAGCCCTTCTTTGTTGTTTCAAACAGAATCCTGAGGAAGACCATAGATCCCAAGGAGGGAGATGCAGGGACCATCCAGGGGACCCTCAGGACATTGATGAAGGTCATCAGCACGAAATGTACTTTCAATGTCTTTGAGTACATGTACAACGACATTGTGAACATCTCTATCACTCCTAACAGGTTCTGTGGCTATGAACCCTACATTAAGTATATGATTTAGAAGGTGACAAGACTTGAATTTATCAAGTATGTGCCTCATACTAGACTCAGGACTCTGATGCCTACTATCTACACTGTTCCCTCTGCTCCTACCTCACCTGCAGAGGAATGAAGATCTAATAGGAATCAAGAAGGCAAAGGTATGAGGTTGTTGCTCCTGCTCCTCCACCTTCTAGAGGATCCTCCAGTGGAGTGCTGAAGATGCTCTCATCCATCTTTGCATCATGTCGCAAAGTGGAAATCAAGGAGCACAAGGAGAGTCTGGCCATAAAGAAGCATCAGCTATATGTGAAAGCTCATATCAAAGCCATCAGGGAGAAGCTGGAAATGGTCACCTCAGATCTCAAAAGACTCTGAAGATGACATCACAGAGATGACTCCTCTAACTGAGCAAGAGTTGGCTTCATTCGGACTAGCTAGCACCTCTTCTCCTTCTCCTCCTTAAGCACCTGAAGATGAAGAAGAAGATGAACAGGGGACTGAGAGTGATGAGGCAGTGACGATGAGTGATTCCACTCAATTTTTCCCTCTTTGGTGCCTTGATGCCAAAGGGGGAGAGATTGAGACTAGTAGTTTATTTTGTAGTCTTAAGCCATTAAGGTGTAGGATCGAAGAGCACGTCAAAATCTACCACGGGGGGGGGGGGGGTGAATGGTAGATTTAAAAATCTTACACAATGGAAACAATTTAAATCCCAACCCCTTCGGCAGAAAAACGATATGTTATAGAAATCGTCTGTGAAACTAATCTAAACGTGTTTCACCATGACAAAAGTGATATATATCAGAGAGAATCAAGTCACGAAGAAAACACAAGAAGAATCACTCAAATCTGTCAAGAGAAACTCAAGTTATGATCGAAAGATCGAACAAAGGTCAATCTGTCCTTCCTGAGAAAAACAGTTCTGGAACGCTGAAAGAAACTCGTGTAGATCAGAACCACAAATCCAATGACCATCAAATTTTGAAAGATGATAGATAATCAAGTTGTTAAGAAAACCCAAAAAGAATCATGTCAATTGGATCTGTAAAACTAGAGTATGATAAAACCACCGACGAAAGGTAGTGCTGTCCAGAAACTCAACGAGTAAAACTTGTCTGAAACAAGTCGGACGAACAAGACACAAAAGTTCCTTCAAACTACGAATTTTATTCAATAGAACACAAGAGGAACAGCCAAAATTCGTGCACCACGAGCTCTGGCCTCCCTTGCTTATATAACCAGCTCGAAAGCCAACTCAACTCAAACCAGGACCCTAATCCTACTCCGTTCACGAATTGAAACTATCCATAACTGCTTAGGACTCTTCTATACGCAGATAGAAGCGATCTTAAGACCTCCAAACACCTTAGGAACGTATCCCACATTCCTAAAACAACTCAAATTCTTGACCCACACAAAATCCTATCATAACCCACTCGATACTTTCCAGACCGAGCCATAACCGACTCCGCCGCAGCCAAAGTCATCAACCGATGCGATCAAATCCTTCCAACCAGATCTTTCCATCCATAACCCATCTTCAGAACCATGTTGCCACGTCATACACCACATGCATACGTGCGAACACCTTCCTTCGACGTCCAGTAACCTTCATATGCACTGCCCTTGATTCAATCATCCTACACGACCTCTTGACCCGCTCAACCACAATTCCTCCTGAATTTGGTTGTTGGAACATCATCTCCTCCCTGAGACTAGTCTAAAGGATCCCGTCACTAGCCATGTCTTGAACTCAAGCAACACATGCACATGAATAAACAACCAATCCGTATGAGCCCAAGTCCACGACTTGACTCAAGTTAGTTGTGAAACTACAACACCTTACGTGAGCACCTCACATAAGCATGTTGCAAAGCACAACAAAATGATATAAGCCTTAACCACCAAAACACACCAAAAACTTAATAAAAGAATAATAAGCAACCTTTCCATAAGTGTAAAGCAAGTTCGAAACATTTCACATGAAAATTTGGAACATTACGATCAAGCTATGAACCTTGCCAAAGCTAACCGGAACTTGAGCCGGAGCTTACCAAAGCTAGTACAACCTAGCGCCGGAGCTTACCAAAGCTAGTAAAATCTAGCGCCGGAGCTTACCAAAGCTAGTCGTACCTAGCGCCGGAGCTAACCAAAGCTAGTAGGAACTAGTCAACTCAAAAGCCGGAGCAAGAAAAATATGTCGGAGCTTAACAAAGACATGCCAGAGCTAACCAACATAAGTCGGACCTAGCAAACCAAGTAGGACCTTACGTCGGACCTTGCCGGAGCTACCCAAAACAAGCCGGACCTATCGTCGGACCTTGAAAATGTGGGGACCGGAATCCCGACCGCCAAGGATCTCATTGGGTGGTGTCGTGCGATGCGACACCCAACAGTATACAAGAATAGAACGAGAACGAATTTACAATACCAAGTCTTTATTGACAAGCACAGCGGAAGTTTTAAAAGTACTAGCGGAAGGAAAGAGAACTATACATCATAGCTACGCTCTCAGCACTAGCTATGCAAAAGCAAAGTCATCCATGCCCTGGATACTTTGCACTAGCAACACGCAATTCATGGTGGCGTGCAGGGTTCCCACTCGGCTGTAAACCCTGGAGGGGGTGCAGCCTCGTCATTAAACCCGTCATCAGTCGTGTAATCTGCAAACACTCTTTAACTGCAAATGTGAGCATAAGGCTCAGCAAGACTAACCCGTCTCACTAGACATATGCAAGGATAAGTACTAAACATAGGTAAGTAAAGCATAAGGACTCGCCTACCAGTGGATCCTTATAGTCATGTTTTATTTAGCACATGACATTCCTCAGGCACGGCACATCATAGACTCCACAATCAAACAAGAAACACTTTCCGATGATATGACGTGCACAAGGCACATAATGCTATTACAGCTAAAGTATGGGGAAACTGTAAACTTTTAATTGTACTATCTCTAAGCCAAACAAGGTTGTTCAAGCAATTTGTAACCAATACATCATATTCGTCTGACTTCTTTAGTATTTACTACGTCACGGCACAGTGAACAACTGGTATTCTATTACCGCGAGGGACGGTGATTGCAATCAGGACATACCCGGGACAACACGACACATACGCACTTTCAGGAATGCCAGCGAGTACTTTCAGTAGTACCTACATAACAGTTCAGTACTAGTCGTATATGGCCACCACTCACTAAACACTCGAATGTTGAACCGGTTGATCCGTCACGAGCACGAGGTCACTGCGTAGGGCGTACTTTGACGTGCCCACCAGCTGATTTACACCTTGCTACCCTCAACCCGCGCCTATAAAACAGAACGGAATGCCTCGACAAACCAGTATCAAGCTACGTCAGTTTACTGGAGCCCATTCCTCCAGTATGTCGCTGGTACAATTCAAGCTTGTCCAGCAGGACCGCAGACAAAACGGTCCTCAATCAACACAAGTAGGGCTACGCACGTGAGACCACGTCTCACTGCATCCTATCCACTGCTCGGTCTCAATTTCCTATTCATAAACCATTTTCTTATTCTAGAATCTCCCGTGTGATAAAATTCCTATCTCGCGAGTAGATTCCAATTACTCAACTTCTACCAAATTCCTATGAGTATAAGCATAGCAGTGTCTACTCAACGGGCAGTGGACCTACCCAAGACTCCATAGGATTTGTGGGCCATGCAAGTGGATGTCAAACACCTTAAACGTAATGCACAATCATCTGAAGACGTAAGGTGAATGAAAACTGCAAAATATGATAAGGAACTTAAATGCAAACCGGGGCTTGCCTGAAAGCGAGTTTGAGTATATGTTAGTTTCTGGCAGTTGGACCTCCAAGGCTTCCGGCTGCTCCTCGACTTCAGCTACTACACGATATGCATATACTAGGTATAAATGATTTTGTGAATAACTAATATGCTTAAGGTGGGGTGTGTATATTAAGATACAATAAGACAATTATCTTATTTGAATTTGGGATTTTTATGGTGTATACTAGATATTATGGGGAAGACTCTTGCAAAGAACAGGAGATGATAAAGGATGTTTGTTATTCTTAACAATTATGGTAAGCAGTAAGTTTCCTTAAATTTTGGTTGAAATTTTTGGAGATGTAGGCTACAAAGGGTAGTATCATGTATATGGGGTCTCACTGGTTCTAGGAAAATTTGTTTCACAATTTTCTGAGTTTTCTACAGGAAGAAACTGATTTTTAAAGTTTGGGTAAATTTCTGGAAATTGATTTTTTTCCATTTTTCTCAATTTATAGCTACATAGAGGTTTGGGACATAGATCAACCCAGTATTTTAAGTCCAAAGAACTTGAAATTTTTGCTGGAGATCACATGTATCAACTATAGGGTTCTGACCAAAATTTGGAATTTTCCAATTAACAGAACTGTAGGAATGAATTCTTTAAGCATTTTTTTATCTGAATTTTGGAGACATTTCTATGGCTTTTCATACAAATCAAAGTGCACCACTGGACATTATTCTTCATGCTGGTTCTAACAAAATTTATTTGGGAATTTTTGGATAATTCTACTGGAAGTTATGGATTTTCTAACTTGGGATTGAATCTGGATTTATTTTCCTATTGGAAATTTCAAATAAAAGGGGCGGGTCCCACTTCATTTGAATTTGACCAATCGGATTGGAGCCACACCGGGGGTCACAGGGTTTAATCGCGCAGACACACCAGATCCTATCCGCAACTGATCCCACGCGAGAGGGTTACGCTGACCAGTAGGGCCCGCGTCTTCGTCTACCTCCCGACGCGGTGGCGCTCCTCGCCGGAAACTGCGGCGGTGCCTCGCTGGAACTGGTGTGTCGACCTCCTCTTGGCCTCGCCATGACCGCTCCACCCTAAAATCGACTGCTCAAGCTGATGGTGGGGTCCAATCATGCAGGCGATGGCTGGAGATGGCGGTGCGACGGCGACGGCGGAGCTAGGGAGTCGGTCTTCGTCGTAAATGCCTGGGAATGGCTCAATCGACTCGGGAAAAGCCCGGGAAGGTTCCTGGGAACACCAGGATAATGATTTGGGGGTCATATTGGGGTGAAATCACCGGCAAAGTTGAACTCGACGGCGAGGTACGGGTTTTCAATCGGCGGCCATGAAAACTCAAAATCCGACCTCGTTTCTCGATGGCTTTCTCTCAATTTTTGAGAGGTGATGTGCATGGAGGTCTAGGAGATAATACCTTACTGGATTGACAATTAATCATATGTAGAAATGGAATTTAAATGGTAATCTATCGACATCGGTATGAACTGTTTTGGGGAAAACTGGAGATAAAGGAGCTAGGAAGCATGACCGTGTCTGACACTTCACAAGAAGCATCTAGGTACCTTTGCGCACCTTATTGCTTCAAAGAGGAAGATGGAATCGGCTTGGAGTGGTCTGTCCTCGTGGAACAGGAAGCTTCCCTTCGCGACCTCACCCGCGAGCGTCGAGGAACTTCGAAATACCACACATATAAGTAGTGAATCAAACAAGCGATTGGACAGGAAGGAAGAACAACTAGTTGAGCAACCTTTTGCTGTTGGAAGCACTGCGATTCTTTGCCTCATTTGGCCGGCGCGTCGAGAATGGCGGCGGCGGTGCGGTGCAGTGGCGGAAGAATGAAAACAGAGGCGAGTGCTCGGGGTGGTGTCCACTGCGACCGGGGGAGAGTATTTATAGGCCGGGGAGGAGTAGGGGGGACACCATGAAGCAGGCAGGCGAGAAGCTCCGTGGGGATTTGCATGCGGCATAGTGTCGAGCGGAAGAACACCGGAAAAACGGCGTGCAGAGCCGCTTCGAGTGAGTCCCACTGACTGGTGGGTCCCACGACCCTTATCCCTGTCCCTCCTCTGCAGACTTCAATTCTCCTGGCAAATGGTGTCCAAAAATTCTCGATTTTTGTCGGGAGGCCCAAATAAATATCTAGAATTTGATTCTGCAATTGGATTTTGAATTGGAGCAAGTTTCAATTGGATTTCAAATTCAAATTTGAATTTGGATGGAATTCAATGGTGCCACTGTTTTAAATAGCAATTGAGTTCCAAAAATTGTGAAACTATGGGAATAAGTCAAGCAACATATGCTGAACATGACTGTGTGTTCAAATCTTGATGTTCAATTTAGTTGAATAGAATCCGTAATTTGAATACAAAACATGGTTTGAATTTGCTAAGCGTCTCAATTAAAATAGCAAATGAAGTTCAAAATTTATGAAACTTTTCAGGAAGTCTATTTGGAATATTAGAAAACCATAGAAAAATTTATCGCCTCTGAATTGAATAATTTTGACAGGGCTAAATATACAGTAGTATATATTCAATTTTATATTAATTTGAATATTTATTTGGTACTGCATATTAAATCGGCCTAGAAATCTTTCTTCAAATAATTCCAAACTTTGAAGAGAGGTCAAAAGAATTAATCTAAGTTCATTGGTGAAGTTTATTCCTCATGTTAATAAATTTAAATATGAGTAGAAGAAAAGATTTGATGAGATCAAGTTCATAAACATGGCTATAATTGGTCTCCATTAGGGTTAACAACCAATTTACAACTGAACCTCATATGAAGGAAAATGTGGGATTTTACAGCGCGACACCCAACAATGAGATCCTTGGCGGTCGAGATTCCGATCCCCACAGCAAAAGGTCGGAGCTAGCGTCGAACCTTGCTAAAAAGATGTTATGGCAACATTCAAAACTTTTATTGTCAAAGCCAATGTATTCAGCACACATGGGTCTCACAATCTTCCCCTTGATGAATGCATTGGCAACACCATTTAAAATCCGAACATTGGCATGAAAAGTTCTGAGAGAGAACAATTTTCCCCCTTTTTGAGAATCAAATGAGATAGAAATAAATTTATCCCCCTATACATATTTCTCCCCTTGCATAATTCACCATATTATCTCTCCCCCTTTGACAATGTATTCAGCAAGGTTTAAAAGAGAAATTTTAATTGTTATGAGCATATTATAACATATACATATAAAACAAAGCTCATCCAAGTCATACTATCAAGTAACTTACACTATCACAACAATGAGGTACATAAAGTAGTGTAAGCCATGCTAGAGATCAAATGTAATTTTCAATTTAAGCAAGTCATGATCTCACAAACTTAACTAATTGAAAACCTGAAAGCATGACACTAGTTGCTGCATTTTATTTTTTTTCAAATCATAAATTTAGATCATATGATATTTGCAAGAGATTATATGCGCATCGGCCTTATTCTAACCAACCAAGCCAAGCCTATGTCATTTCACAATCAGAAGCTTAAGGACATGGTTTTAGTCATACACAACTTCTTCCAAGTTCATATCTAAGTGCAATGATATGCCATCTCAAAAGAAGAAATGTGATGCATGCATATTCTCTTGATCTTTTCTCAACTTATGTTTATTCATAAAAACTCAACATGTGAGTTGATTACTTGATTAATTCTTTATGATTCAAAACACTTGTGAGCATGCAACAAGTTCAAAACAGCAAGAAAGTTCGACCATGACCAGTTTTAGTGTAAGTAATTATTCCAATTATTAGACATGGCAAAAACTACAAAATGTATAACACGAGTAATGTAGTAAGAAATTTTGGCATGTAAAAGGAATCACAAAGTCATATATGTATGAAATACTATGCTCATATTATTTTAATTTCAGATTCACACATAAACTTCTCAAGTTTGAAAACTCCCCCTCAATGTAAGCCATGAGGATGCATAACCACTATTTCACTACGTATGAAACAAAAATGAGGGAAATCCAAAGGTTTTGTAAAAATGACAGCCAATTGTTGTTCGGTATCTACGTGGTGAAGCACAATGTTTCCTTTTTTAACATTATCACGGAGAAAGTGATACCTAATATCAATGTGCTTAGTTCTAGAATGTTGCACGGGGTTTCTAGCAATGCAAATGGCACTAGTATTATCAAAAAGCAGTGGAACACTATCTAGATCAACCCCATAGTCCTTAAGTGTTTGTAGAATCCAAAGAATTTGTGAGCAAGCACTAGCAGCATCTACATATTTAGATTCGGCTGTGGATTGTGCAACTGAATTTTGTTTTCTAGAGGACCAAGCAACAAGTGGATTACCAAGAAAATGACAAGCACCAGAAGTACTTTTCCTATCAATCCTACAACCTCCAAAATCAGCATCGGAAAAAGCTTTCAAAGTAACGGCTGAGGAAGAAGGAAGAAAAATGCCAAATTCTAGAGTTCCATGTAACTACCTGAGAATCCTTTTGACGGCTTCACAATGTGAAGTTCGTGGTGTAAAAGCCCGCTTTTCGGAAGAACAAAAACGCAAAAATGCTAACTTAAAAATTTTGAAAATGGACTTGGAAATCCAAACTCACATGAACCATATGAGTTAACCAATATTCACTAAAAATAGGGACTTGTTAAAATTTCACATATAGAACATGTTTGCTAATGTATTGGAACTTAAGGTGTAAAATCTTTAATTTCCAAGTATTCACATTTTCAATGAAAAATTAAAGGAGAAAAGAAAACAAAATAGAGAGAAATAAAAATGAATTATTCCAACCCCAAAATGGGACATTCAAACATATTCAAATCTAAGCCTGTAAATTTTTCCATGACCTTTTAATATTCCAAATTGACTCTCGGTAAAGATTCAAAAATTTTTGAAGCACGTTTTCCATTTATTGGACACGTACTGAGAGTTTAATTAGAGTCGACATCAAATTTAAACTTTGTAGTTAACCTTGTCCAAATCAACTCCAAATTTTTCCTGAGGTCCCTTATGGTTCAAAAAGGGTAACTATAAAGTTTCAGGATTTTTGAACCTAATCTACTATTTATTTCATTGAATCAAGTATCACCACTTGAATTCAAATTCAAACTTGAGTAAAAATTCAACTTGCTCAGTTCTAAAATCTGATTGCACTATAAAATTCTTCACATTTTATTTAGTCATTGGGCCAAAGTTGAATATTTTTGAAGCATGATTGCTAGCCCTATTTGAAATTGGAAAAGAGAAGGGAGGAGAGAGTGGGTCCCACATGTCATGTTTATCCTCATGGCCACAAAACCGACTTCGCTTCTTCCTCTCCCGGTCTTAGCTACAGCGCCCGACTCCATCCTATCCACAGCACCGCTCGCCTTCCTCCTCCCGGCCGCTTGCAGCGCCGCCCCACGACGGCCGCCGGCCCGCACGCGTGGCCCCAACTCCTCCATGTCGCGTCAGCGCCACGCCACCGCTCGCCGCCACATCGCGCCTCTACTCGCTCGCGCCCAGCCACGGTGACGGCCGCACGCCTTCTCCACGTCGGGCCGCCTCCCAGCTCTGGCGCACGACACCTGCTCACCGCTCGCCCCCGGCTGCGTCCCTCCCGGCCGCCGGCCGCCTCTGCTCTAGCCCCTGCACCACGGCGCCGCACCTGCTCGCCGCGCTGCTGCGCCCGGCGCACTCACCGCCGCCCAGCGCACGTGCGCCGCTCGCCCACCTCCTCTGCGCCGCGCGCACTCCACTGACCCCACTGCGCCGGTGCGCGCCCCCACCTTTGCCGCGTCGGTCACCTCCGCCGCGCGCCACGCTCGTCCCCTATTGCCGACGGCGCCCAGTAGCCATGCTGCTCGCCGGTACGAGTCGACGTCGCTGTCCCGCGCTCCTGCGCCTATCGCCAGCCACCGAACGTCTCCAGGTGAGTTGCCTAGCCGGCGTCGTCCTTCCTCTCTACCTAACTTGTTCCCTGCTCGCCTCTCCTCCTCGCCGCAGCACGTGTTTCCGTGCACCGCGCCGTAGGTCGCACACCTACGCACTTTGCTTATCCACGTAGCTGTTTTCCTCCACAGCGTTGCGTCCTCATGCATTTTTCCACTATTCACTAGCCTGCCGTATCCAGTTGTGCGCCTCGTTGTGCCGTTCCTCGCTGTGCAGACTGCGGTGAGCACTTTCCATGTCGGCACCATGTTCGTCAATGGCCGAGCACACCTTGCCAGCAACAACTGCGTCATTACTCGACCTAAGGGTCCTTCTTCATTTTATCGACCTCAGCTCCATGCATATCCCTTGCTTCCACTGCTCTATGCTCTGTTTCCTGTCACACTCACCACCTGTTCGACAAAATACCAACACACACTATTCACTTGGTTCCTCGCGCTCGCCTCACCTATCAGCCACAGTAACACATCACCGTGTCGTGGGCTCCTCCCGAGTGCAGATCCCGCACCATGGGTGCCTTGCTACTGGTTGCGTGGTAACCCCAACCTTGGTCATTGTGTCATGTGTGCATTCCTACGCAGTCGTGTTCGTGGTGACCACCACCTGCAGCGTATGCCTGCATGCCCTCACGGTGTAGGCAAACCATTTGTTTATCACTACAGTGACATGTCGTATTCAAACTACTACTGCTCTTGTTCCTCTAGTAGCTCCCATAATGCTTGACACCATCGACAACAGTTTCGTCGATGGCTGTTCGCGGTGGGCGTTGTATTGACTTGAGCGACGTCGAGCCCTACGTCCGCGTTCTACCTTGAGGTCTAGCCAAAAGCAACCCCACGTTGACCTTTCTCGCCTTTGTGTTGTGTCGGCATGTCCATACATGCTTGTGTTGCTTCACATTGAGCCGTATCAGTGTCGTTGACCACATGACACCGTCATGACGTTCCAAGCCATCATCTTGTCCTGGCATCGAGATGAAGGATGCCTGTAACGTACATGATGCTGGAACACAACCACGACACAATGGTTGACGGTTGTTTAGCCAAATTAGGGTTTAGTCGAGGCGAGACTCCTCAAGTTCTGGGTGTAGCCGGGGTGCTCGATGAAATGCCTTCTAGGTCAAACCAGGTGTGTCGGTGATCACTAGTGACTTGGGGTAGAGGATGCAAGAACGTTGCGACCAACAAGGAGAACTAGACCAAGGGGAACCTTGGATAAGAGTTCATTTGTTGTGTCGAGGATGTTCCCTAACCAATCACAGGATTGGTTAACTTGGTGTACCACTTCATCGACGGCAGGTTCGTCGAGTCGCTTATCAACAACCGAGTTGACATCACTAGACTTAAGACTCACAAGGTGGTGTTCGGGATTCCGCTCACCCCATTGACGAGTTCGGGTTGATGTGGACGTCGCTAAGACGATCTTCTCGAGATGGCAAAGCATGCCTTCACGGCAAGGTCTCGCATCATGTTTAAGTCCCGAGAGCTTACCGAGCTCACCTGGACAAGCTTGCGGGAGACACTACATTAGTGTCGTCGTGTAAGCACCTGAACGATGCTTGCGATGTTAGTCGTAGCAACTGGTTTACCTAAAAGTGGTTTGAACGTTGTCTTGGTACTCATGCTAGGTTAACAGTGCTTGTAATGACTTCTTAAGTCCAAGACATGTTGATCTCAATTCAGTCCCAAGTGTCGTTAGGTTCCATCATGGTTCATCCTAAGTCAGGACCCTACGACAGCACTGCTCACTTAACTAGGTTTACTCCTTTATGATTTAAGTCAAGTTCATTGGTCGACTGCTAAATCGCGACCTTCGTCTTGTACACTCCACTCATGCTCAAGCTTTCGATGTCCCACCTTGATTTTTGGGTCGTCCTTACACTTCTTCGCCCAACACTTCTTCACCATTCAGAATTGTCAATCTCACGTGGCATAGCTTGAAGTGTGGTATGCTAAGTTGCAATGTAGATTTATATTGTACCTTTCAGTTCATACCGACACTACTATGTCCACCTTGACTCATCCACTGGTTACCCACACAACAGAGGCATATCTGTCCTTCCTAGTCAAACTCCTCGTTCTTAAAGTTTACACAACCCTGTAGAGTCTATTATAAAATTACTTAATTACTTAATTACTTATATGCATATCATGTCGATAGGAATGTGCTGATAGGTGATCGACAAGAAACTTCGCTTGGAGGAGAAGTCCAAGGTGTTTCCACTTGAAGTTCCGTGGCAAACTCTTTGGAGGAAAGCACAAGACTTAACGACTGACATTGACTTAGCGCAAACTAAGGCAAGCCCCGGTTTGCATTTAAGTCATTTATAAAGTTTTGCTTTATCACTATGTTGATTAGCATATGAATTGTGCATTACGTTCAGGATGCTTGAAATAATCTAGATGCATGATGATGAGTAGGTTTAGGCCTGATCTTCCGAAAGGTATGTCGATTGGGCTGGAGAACTCGACGTTGATGATATGCGGCACTCGAGCGGTTCGAGTACCCCTGCAATCAATACACCACGGCTCCGTTAGTTATCAACCATGCTGCACACGCTTGACCTCGCCAAGAAGGATAATCCCTGCAAGTGCAACTGAGAACACGAGCAAGAACGTCGAAGACACGATCGAAAATCACGAAGTTGGGGTCTCACAAACCGTAGAATGGCGATATTATTGATCTAAACAAAACCCACCTAATATGACCAGCGGCTGCAGTATTTATAGGATAGGCTTCGACCAAAACACGAGTAGACGCGTCCCTAATGGACTCTTACAGGATACAAGGCCCAAAGGCCCGATTCGGTGGCGCGGCACCGGATAGAAATCTGGACTCGATTTGTTTCATTGATTCCCAATGACTCCGGAGGAATTTTGAGGTGGGACCAGAATCATTGGAAAGTTTATCTTCTTCTCTTTCCGTACATATGTAGAACGTTGAAAACAGAGTCCGTATGCCTCCTGGGCGTTTGTTTTAAGGTGGACTGCTCCTGGACTCCGAGTTGAACTCGAGTTCGAGTTGTAAACTGTTTCCATCAACTTGTAGACGTCCCAGCTGGTTCTCCATGCTCCCAAGGCCTCTTTCCTTCACTTGTTGATCTTCTCCATTATTCCTAATAACAATTAAATCATCACATAGCAATCTATTCTCAAACTCACATGCAAAAGAAGTTAGGACTGAATTCACCTGCTGATTTAATAACCGTGCTCGTGCTCTTGTGATTGGTCCTTGCAGTTCAATGTGCGTTTCCGCTGTTGTAATGTACTCATCATCCTCCGCCTCTTGAATTGGAGTCATCCTCGACTCAAGTTCATCTTCTTCGCAAATCTGAAATGTTAAATGTAGGACTAACCCCAAAATCGGGACGCAATTCAAGCTTATATGCATTATCATTAATCTTTTCAACAATCTTAAAAGGACCAGCAGCTCGTGGCATAAGTTTAGATTTTCTCAAGTCGGGAAATCACTCTTTTCTCAAATGTAACCACACCAAATCACTCGGTTCAAGTTTTACTTCTTTTCTACCTTTACTACCTGCAATCCTATATTTCTCATTCATCATTTCAATATTTTTCTTTGTAGTTTCATGCATCTTAAGAATGAATTCAGATCGTTGTGTAGCATCCAAATTTATAGTTTCAGAAGGAGGCAAAGGTAGTAAATCAATAGGAGCACGGAGATTGAAACCATACACTACCTGGAATAGACTTACCTTTGTCGTGGAGTGAACGGATCTGTTGTAAGCAAATTCTATATGTGGTAAACACTCCTCCCACAACTTCAAATTTGTTTTCAAGACAGCCCGCAACATAGTGGATAAAGTACGATTAACTACCTCGGTCTGTCCATCCGTTTGTGGGTGACATGTTGTTGAAAACAGCAACTTGGTTCCCAATTTATACCACAAAGTTCTCCAAAAATTACTTCAAAATTTTGCATCGCGATCAGAAACAATGGTATTTGGCACACCATGTAAACGAACAATTTCCATCATAAATAAATCAGCAATGTGTGGGGCATTATCATTCTTATGACAAGGTATAAAGTGTGCCATTTTGGAAAAACGATCAACAACTACAAAAATACTATCCCTCCCCCTCTTAGTCCTAGGCAATCCCAAAACAAAGTCCATAGAAATATCCTTCCAAGGTACACTAGGAACAGGAAGAGGCATATAAAGACCATGTGGGTTAAGGCGAGACTTAGCTTTGTTGCAAGTAGTGCATCGGGACACGTAGCGCTCGACCTCAAGCCTCATCTTTGGCCAAAAGAAGTGTGTGGACAGCACGTCTTCAGTTTTCTTCACTCCAAATGTCCCATCAAACCTCCTCCATGTGCTTCCTGCAAAAGTAATAGACGAACGGAGCTAGCTGGAACGCATAGCTTGTTAGCATGATAGAGGAGACCCTCTCGCAGCACATATTTATTCCAAATTCTTCCTTCTCTATAATTTTCAAAAGCATCTTCGAAGTCCAAATCAGTAGGTTATAATGATTTAATTGTTTCCAAACCAAAGATTTTATGATCAAGTTGGGACAGCATGGTATAACGCCTAAATAATGCATCGGCAATGATATTTTCCTTCCCTTTCTTATGCTTAATGATGTATGGAAACGACTCCATGAACTCAATCCATTTAGCATGTCGTTTATTCAGATTGGTTTGACACTTAAGATACTTCAATGATTCATGATCGGAATGTATGACAAACTCCTTAGACCAAAGATAATGTTGCCAAGTTTGTAATACACACACTAAGGCATACAATTCCTTATCATAAGTAGAATAATTCAGAGAAGGACTATGAAGTTTTTCACTAAAGAAAGCAACGGGTTTACCTCCTTGTATGAGAACGCCTCCAATACCAATGCCGCTTGCATTGCATTCTAGCTCAAAGGTCTTGTCAAAATCAGGAAGTTGTAGCAGCGGTGCTTGTGTAAGCTTCGATTTGAGAGCATCAAAAGCTTGCTGCTGCTGTTTGCCCCATCGAAATGGAACTCCCTTCTTCGTTAGCTCATGTAGAGGTGCTGCAATGGTTCTGAAATCCCGCACAAAGCGCCGATAAAAACCTGCAAGACCAAGAAAACTACGAACCTGTGTGACGGTTGTTGGGGCTGGCCAGCTGGTGATTGCTTCAATTTTGGCCTCATCCATCTCAATTCCCTACGAGGAAATGACATAGCCAAGAAACGAGACTCGATTGGTGCAAAAGATGCACTTTTCGAGGTTACCAAACAAACGTGCATCTCTCAAAACAGTAAAAACAGCACGTAAATGATCAAGATGTTCATCATATGACTTGCTGTAAATGAGGATATCATTGAAGTAAACCACCACAAATTGTCCAATGAAAGCACGTAAAACCTCGTTCATTAATCGCATAAAGGTGTTGGGTGCATTAGTTAAACCAAAAGGCATGACTAACCACTCATAAAGTCCAAACTTGGTTTTAAATGCAGTTTTCCATTCATCTCCTAGTGCCATTCTAATTTTGTGGTAACCACTACGCAAGTCAATTTTTGTGAAGATGATAGCACCACTCAATTCATCAAGCATGTCATCTAATCGAGGAATAGGATAATGATATCGAATGGTGATGTTATTAATCGCTCGACAATCAACACACATGCGCCAACTACCATCTTTCTTAGGAACCAAAAGAACAGGAACGGAACAAGGGCTAAGGCTTTCACGAATGTACCCGCAGTCCAAAAGATCTTGGAATGTCGCTGAATTTCCTTAGTTTCTTGTGGATTCGCCCTGTATGCTGCACGATTTGGCAAACTTGCTCTTGGAATCAAATCGATCTTGTGTTCAATGCCTCTCACTGGTGGTAAACCAGGGGATATCTCGGAGGGAAACACATCCTCAAACTCCTGCAAAAGGTTAGCAACAGCAGGGGGCAATGCAATAGACAATTCATGAAGTGAAAACATGGCTTCTTTGCAAACTAAAGCATAGCACATCCCCTTAGCATCGAATAAATCAGCAAGTTCAGATTTAGTTGCGAGCAACGATGGTGATTTTAACTAATAACTTGCTGTTTTTCAGATTCTAATTTTGTTGCTTTGCCATCACGAATTTTACTCTTCTCAAAATGCACAATTTCAGCAGGAGTCATGGGGAGCAAAGTGATTTTCTTTCCCTTATGCATGAGAGTATATTTATTGGTTCTACCATGATGAATAGCATCTGTATCAAATTCCCAAGGACGACCCAATAAAAGAGAACAAGCATCCATAGGAACAACATCAAAATCAGCAAAATCATGGTATGAACCAATTGAAAAATGTATTCTCGCTGTTTGTGTTACCCGAACCTTACCGCTGTTGTTGAACCATTGAATGTGGTACGAATGAGGGTGTGCTCTTGTTGTCAAACCGAGTTTCTTGACGACGTCCGTGTTCACCAAGTTATTGCAGCTACCTCCATCAATTATAGTGTGTACACGGCAGTCCTTGACGACGAGAAACATGTGGAAGAGGTTGTGTCGTTGTAGCTTGTCGTCGGTCTCCACTTTGGAGCTCAAGGCACGCTGCACAATGATGCTCCTATAGTTCTCTGTCACCGTTGTACCAAGTACCTCTTCTTTGGTGTGTTCGTCATTTGGATCTGTAAAGTCAGTAGCAAGAGAATATTCATCTTCAATATCCGAAGTACTATCATACCCGCCATCGTCGCGTGCTATGTATGCTCGTTTGCTCGGGCAAATTCTCATCATATGACCAAGTCCCTGGCAGCAGTGACACTTAATGTCTGAAGTACGACCCGTAGAAGGAGTGGACGAAGAAGGCTTGAATGATGTCGCCTTGCTGCCTTCCGGCATGCGAGAAGGTGAAGCAGCAGGTATAGTTCGTTGGCCGCCATTGGGTGGTGTAGTCGCTGCATGGGGGGTCGAAGATGGTGCTGTTTTGGATGGTGTAGTCGCTGCACGCAGCGTGAAGTTGCTCCTCGTGCGATGTTGTTGTTGTTGTCGGTCCTGCAATTCTTTTTCTGCCAACATAGAAAGCTGAAACAAACTATTAACAGTATCATATTCCTTGTAATCAACAATGTCCTGAATTTCACGCCTCAACCCCCCATAAAAACGAGCTATTTTATCATCCATGTCCTCTACTACCCCACAACGCAGCATACCCTTTTGTAACTGTTGATAATACTCCTCTATGGACATGCTACCTTGGTCTAAACGCTGCAATTTTTTGCGAAGGTCCCGCTGAAAAGATGGAGAGACAAATCGAACACGCATAGCTTCCTTTAATCTATCCCATGTTGGAGGGTCAGTTCTAGTTTTAACAAGTTCATTCCACCATATGATAGCAAAGTCCTTAAACTCACTAGTGGCTTGGCGAACTCTATGTTGTTCAGGAACAAGATGGGAATTAAATTTTTGCTCTACTGTCATCTCCCAATCAAGATATGCCTCAGCATCATAAGCACCAGAAAAAGAGGGTAAAGTAAATTTCACTTTAGCAAAAGCATCATCAGGAGGACGATTATAATAATTGTTATGATTATTACCTCCCATACCTCGACGATAAAGTGGCAGTCTTGGATGATTATTGTGATCTTCCAGTTCATCATAAGCATTGTCTTCTTGTCTTCCAGCGAGAGGCAACCGAGCCTCAAAAGTATTCATCCGAAGAGCAAGGTCATCCAGTTGGCGAGTCAAGTTCGCCAATGACTCCTCCGTTGTTGCGTTCTATTTGGCGAACATATCCGTCATGGTATTCATCATATCACGTAACTCAGCATGTTGAACACATTCATCATTATTGTCTTCTCCTGCCATTGTTAGTAGGAAACAAAAGACAACAAAAAAAATATGTTATCCCTATCAACTACAGTGACAATGTGGAAGGTGGAAGAAAACAATCTCTCTTGCTCAAGCGTCTTACCACGCTCTTACAAGTGTTCTTACCTACACAGCAGGTGGTGTGGTGAGATGAACTAATGAAGCGTGGGGTGATTGCAAAGGTACCTGTTATGCTCAAGAGAAAGGTGGAGCTTGGATGGCACAATATGGTGGCTAATAAGCAGAAAAATCGTTAACAGCTAAACAAAGTTGAATAAGTATTCAATGTAGGAAACTATTGCTGGTCAACTAAGTGCCCTAGATCCTAGCACAACACAAGGAAGTATCAAGGCAAAAGAAAGACAGAATGATATAGCCAACAAAACAGCACCAAGTGGTATAGGCCAATTGCTTTAATATGCGTGCTCTTAACTATTTTTTCTTTTTTGTAATATTTTTTTGATATTTTTTCTTTAATCAGAAGCACAAATATAGTAAGCACACAAATTTGAAGCTCAATTGGATGTAATATGCGGCCTATAGAAAATCAAGAAGATTCTTTAAAATTCGTGCTAAAACTTTGGAGGCCGGATAACCTATCTTCCGAGGGGAATTTGGGCAATCTAATTTCGCCGAACGCGGCTACAGGGCAGAAAATCGGATGCGAAATATTACGTAGATGAATTTGAAAACAAAAATCTCCCGATTTCGAGTTCGTATGCGAAAGTTATGGCCGTTTTAAGGTAGGCTGTCCGAGTTACGTTTTTTTTTTATGTTGATTCCAACTCGGTTTGAGAACAGAACTCGCAATCGGATTTGAAAACGATCGGAAATTTGCACAGAAACTAATGGGGTGGTGTGTGATGATTCAAAGATGAATGGCACAAAGGTTTGTCACCTAATCTAGGGCTGGCGATGCGGCGGTTCACGCAAGGCGGCTAGCTAGGGCAAATCGATGAACGTGGTGGATCGGTTTGTTATTTAGGGATTGTGGAATAGGTGTCGAATAGCAAGAAAACAAGGACGAAAAACGATAACTAGGACCCAAAACACAAAGCTAAACCAGCAACAAGACTCGACCACACAAATGCAAACTCAACAATGCAAACTGAAAAACGAAACTGGAGGCACTATAGTCTGGGAAGCAGTAAAAACGATCTAATTTTTTTTGTGGCTTTTCTGTGGACTCTAGGTACAAAACAAAATCGATCTAATGGAAGGAAAACAAAGATATCTCATGGGCAACCTAGAAATCTGATACCAATTGATGAGTAGGTTTAGGCCCGATCTTCTGAAAGGTATGTCGATTGGGGTGGAGAACTCGACGTTGATGATCCACGGCACTCGAGCGGTTCGAGTACCCCTGCAATCACTACACCACGGCTCCGTTGGTTATCAACTGTGCTGTACACGCTTTACCTCGCCAAGAAGGCTAATCCCTGCAAGTGCAACCGAGAACACGAGCAAGAACGTCGAAGACACGATCGGAAATTGCGAAGTTGGGGTCTCACAAACCGTAGAACGGCAATATTATTGATCTAAACAAAACCCACCGAATATGACCGGCGGATGCAGTATTTATAGGCTAGGGTTCGACCAAAACACGATTAGACGCGTCCCTAATGGACTCTTATGGGATACAAGGCCCAAAGGCCCGATTCGGTGGCACAGCACCGGACAGAAATCTGGACTCAACTTGTTTCGACGATTCCCAATGACTCCGGAGGAATTTTGAGGTGGGACCAGAACCATTGGAAAGTTATCTTCTCCTCTTTCCGTACATATGTAGAACATCGAAAAAGGAGTTTGTATGCCTCCTGGGCGTTTGTTTTAAAGTGGACTGCTCCTGGACTCCGAGTTGAACTCGAGTCCGAGTTGTAAACTGTTTCCATCAACTTGTAGACGTCCCAGCTGGTTCTCCATGCTCCCAAGGCCTCTTTCCTTCACTTTTTGATCTTCTCCATTATTCCTAATAACAATTAAATCATCACATAGCAGTCTATTCTCAAACTCACATGCAAAAGAAGTTAGGAACGAATTCACCTGCTGATTTAATAACCGTGCTCGTGCTCTTGTGATTGGTCCATGCAGTTCAATGTGCGTCTCCGCTGTTGTGATGTCCTCATCACATGACCCACAATCCCATTGGTTAATTGGGTAGGTTGATAGCTCGACGTGTAGAACTGCTATGCTAATGTTGTAGGTGAATCGGTAGAAGTCGAGTAGTTGGAATCTACTCGCGAGATAGAAAATTTGACACTTATCTACACTGGGGTAACATTTATAGAAAATAACTGTTTACTCTAAACTTGAGACCGGTCAGAGATGGATAGGAAGCGGCAAGACGTGGTCTTGGTCGCATAGCTCTGACTGGTCAGTTAAGGCCCGTCTGTATGCGGCCCCTTCGAACAAGCTTGACTTGTACCGGCGACATACTGGACATATGGTCTCCAGTAAACTGACGTAACTCGATAACTGGGATGCCGAGGCCCATTAACTCACCATCGATAGGGGTGGGTTGAGGACAGTAAGGTGTAAATCGGTCGGCGTACACAAGAGGTGTTCCGTGCGGAGAACTTCTGTTCGTGGAGGTGAGACGGGTTCGGCGTTCGGGTTTCTTGTGAAAGGTGGCAATATACGACTAGTACTGAATTGTTACGTAGGTACTGATGTACTTGCTGATACTTCTGAATGTGCGTATGTGTCGTGTTGTCCGGGTGTGTCCTGATTGCAATCACCGTCCCTCGCGGTAATAGAGTACCACTTGTTCACTGAGCTGTGATGTAGTAAATACTAAAGAAGTCAGAGGAATATGATATATTGAATTATAATTGCTTTGCAACCTTGTATGGATTAGAGATAGTACAATTAAAAGTTTGCAGTTTCCCCATATTTTATCTGTAATAGCATTATGTGCTTTGGGCATGTCATATCATCGGCAAAGCGTTTCTTGTTTGATTGTGGAGTCTATGATGTGTCGTGCTTGAAGAATGTCATTTGCTACTTAAAACGTGATTATAAGGATCCACTTGTAGGTGAGTCTATTTATGTTATTACTTACCTATGCTTAGTATTTACCCCTGCATATGTCTAGTGAGACGGGTTAGTCTTGCTAAGCCTTATGCTCACATTTGCGCTTTAACAATTTTTGCAGGTATTAGGTTTATTTCTGTTGTTCAGGTTGTACATGAGATCTCGAGGTATCGAGATAAATCTCATGTGAACCACGCCGCTGCTAAATATTCTTCTTGTTGCTAGTGAGAAGCGTCCTAGGGCATGGACGTCTTCTCTCCTGCTTAGTTAGGTAAGATTATTAGTATGTATTTTCCGCTGCGTGTGTACCCCTATTGTACACTCTTTTGTAAACTCTTATTATTATGAAATGAAAACTATGTATGTTTTGGTATCCTTTTTGTGTGTGCTGTTAGGTGCCGCATCGCACGGCACCACCCAAAGAGATCCTCGAATGTGTGGACCCCGGTCCCCACAGACATGGTATCAGAGCTTCATTGGGAATAGCACGCTCGAAAAGAGCCTATTTTTGAAAACTCCGAAGTAGTCGAGTGAGGATTAGCTATATGACCATTAAGGTCTATTACTAGTATAAGTTATAAAGGTGGTGAACTAACTTGTTATATTATTCTGTAACGACGCTCTGTCTTCAAGGTAAGAGGTAGGGTACTCCACCGAGAGCGGATAAATCTCGGTAAACTCTGCATACGAGATATGGTATGTGAAATTTTTGTGGCTTAGCACAGAAAGTCAATATGAGTCTCTGAAACTTTCCATGTTTCTGAGAACATATGACACGCGGTACTCCAGCGTGACACAAAATTAGTGGCAGCCCCCGTCGGGTGGTGTATAACCCGATAGTATGCATCTCTAGAACTATTCATGTTCTATGGGAGCATGTGAAACACGTATGCCCGAGCGTGTATAAGCCGGTTCGTGCGGGAGTCTTTGCTGTACAGACATAGTACAGCCATGTACCTCGAGACATGACTTCGCTCGAGGGCGACTCACACCAGAGTCGTATGCATGTACTTTCATATATATTATTGTGGCTGCCTGTCGTGTTTCCCCGTGCCGCCTTGAGGTGTGAAGGTGTGAAAGGGGATTGTTTGTCTTCTGCAGGTACACTAACTCCGTTAGCGACTCATGTAGAATACATTGCGAGTGATCGATATTAGAACTACCTATAGACGTATCCGGATATACCGGGTTAGACTTTTCTTTTGGTAAGGCACGTAGTACCGTCAGTATCACATTTGATACTTTGACCATCCCCCACGAAAGAATGGCTTCATATTCATATTTAGTCCAAGTATCAGTTGCTTATATCTTATGGACAAGGAAAAATGTTTCTCTTCAAGAGTAGGTGAACCAAGGTCCTTTGTTCCTGGCGAGAGTTTAGCTCGACTTCGCCGGAGTAAGACTTTGGTTAAGCATGAAGATCCATAGTGATATGCAATGGATAAGAAGGTCGTCAAAGATCTCTTTTAAGATTTCATTTAGTTCCAAAGCAAAGTGAATCAAGTTCTAGCTATCGGACTTGAGTTTTGAGCTAAGTTTCAGAATTTGAGTTTGTTCCCAATTCTTGTATTTCGAAGCCGGCGAGTTCTGTTTTCGAACAGAATTGACCTGACTTTGAAATTCCATATCTCTTCAACTTGAAGTGCTATCAATGCAATTGAATACTTTTTGGAAAGCTTTTGAAATCTTCTATAAGTTTTCTATTGCCCCCAAGCCAAAGACCATTGTAAGATGGTGAAAATCCTCTCTAACTAACTCAGCTGCTGTTCTGAAACTGTGTAAGACAGCATCTGAATTTTTGACATAACTCTTTGTAGAAAGCTCTTCTATTCCATTATGATACATTTCTGGAATTGGGAAGAGCTGATCTACCACTTTGTAATTCAATATTGCCCCAAATTCAGATAAGAAGTATTTAAACACTTGAGTTAAAAACTGGAACAAGACTATATGTACTACCTGAACCAACTTGGAAAATTGTCGAACTTTGAACAGCCATAACTTTTAAATTAGAACAGCAACAAAGGCATATATATACATGCCTGGAAATCTTAAGGAATCCTATAACGAGTTTATATTCGACTCCAAGTCTAAAACTCACATTAACAAGGTCTAAATTGAAGTGTCGTTTAAGAGGTTCTGGCAGCCCAGAAGAGGGGACAGAATCTGAACTCCTCACCAATTGAATCATAACTTTTTGCAGACTTCACCTCTGCAGGACTACTTTATGTGGTTGGAAAGTGTAGAGAGTCTTCTACAACTTTTCTATAGAACTCCAGAGCATAGTCCATCTCTAACATACTCAAAATTTCAAATTTCTAAACTTGATCAAATCTGGACAGCGAGTGGACAGTCCTGTATACAGTTACTGTTTCTCGCATAACTCACTGTAGAATTGTCGAATGACTTCATGTGACACATTTCTGGAATCCTGAGGATGTATGTAACAATTTTGTAATACATTGTTTCTGCATATGTCAATTTTTAACTATCTGAAAATTGTGGACAAAATGAACAACAAACAAAGGAAGTTCTGTCGAAATTTTTATTAAAAATCTGGTGACATAACTGAATTTTAAAAATCTATATCTCCTCAACCAGAAGTGATATGAGAGCAAATGAAGACCTTTTGAAAATTTTTGGAAGTACTTTATAAGTTCTCTATGCAGCTCAAGACCAAAATCCTTTTCTAAGTGGGTGAAATTTGGATAATCGCAGAGACTGTCCAGGCACACCCAAACTGGACAGCAATCTGTACACCTCTGAATTTAATCTATACTCGTGGACCCTTGATCCAATGGTGTCGCGCGAGTAACCGTTCGAAAGGTCAGAGAGTCAGCTACAATTTTTGAAATTGGCTCCAGACCTGAATCGGTCATCTACCTATTCCAAATCGAGTTTGAATGCAGAGTGGTCAATCTGAACTGAATTCAAATTCTGAATGCTGAAATTTTACCCGACTTCAAAAATTTATATCTTTTGAAACAGGACTGATGTGAAGACAAGTAAGTACATTCTGGAAATCATACTACATTGGCTACAACTTTGTAAATAAGAATATTTCCAGATTTCCATCAGAACAGCCTGAAAACTTTGGATCAAAACTGCTACTTTTTAAGCAGGTTCTACTGAAAGTGCTGAAAAATCTGCTGACTTTAAAATCGTATAATTTGCAAACCAGGGATGATCTAGAGGCAAAACAATACTATTTGGAAAGGTATTGAAGTGTACTTTAACTTGGTTGTTCATCTCAAGATCTGATATTGCCATTAATAGGCCAAAATAAAGTTGTGTCCAGGCTTTTCATTCTTCACCAGAATTTAATCGGGTAAGGACCATTTGGTGTGGTTATAGATTTGGTTCTCGAGTTCAACTCGAGGAGTTTTATAACATCACAGGTGTTGCGATTGAACAATAATTACCATTAGAGTTGAGTATTAAACTCAATCAAATCTCTTTGGCTCGGTTGCTCATGTTAGTGTTCTAATTAGGCAACCGTGCACCTCACACTTTAAGGGTATATTGAGCATGTATTGCACTTCCATTAGTCGACGACCCTCCCCGTAAGGATCGTTTGGGTTATGTTTCTCGCTTACCTAGCTTGAACCTTAAGGGGGAAGGAGTGCACCTAGTAATCAAAGTGATACGTTTACCTAGGTGTCAAACCAAGGTACATCGACACTGAACCAACGTGCTGGAAGCAATGCTCAAGTAAGTAGGACCGAGTACAACATTGACTCATTGGGTCAATGAGAAGCTTAATTAACAGATCTTTTCAAATCCCGTTTCTTGGGAACTCGATCATCGAGTTAAAGAAGTCAGTTGATTCTTCACGCTAAACCACTCCCTTGCTTCAGTCTCTGAGACGAGAAGCCATATGTGAGTAATATGAGCTGGAGATTCTTTAGCAAGAACGTGGATCACTAACCAAGGTCTTGCCTAGCACAGTACATTGTCAACCACTTAGTGCAACCTACAGAAGTGATGAGAACCTTTCTCTTCAAAGGTTACTCTCTTTGCAACTTCTGAAGGTAACCCTACCGCACCTTCTAAAGGTTAGACATACTACCTTAGGAATCCTACGTGATGAAAAACCTGACCCTTTGTTAAGGAATCACAACTACCTGTAAGCTGTGATTAGCAAGCTTCAGGGAACTTCACATCAACAAGAAGTTCAATCGTTTTGTTCCATTATGTACACTCTGTTGCCTTGAGATGAACCTCAACGTTCCTTGCTAATGTTCTTACCTTGAAATTCTTGAACTTGGTCAAGACGTGAAAGAGACATTCATCGTTCGACACTTTTAATGACCAAGTCACTTAATCCTTCTGTATCTAGAGTACTTCTGTTTGTGTTTGAGTTGTCTTACCTATTTTTGCTCAAAGCATAATATTGAATGCACCATACCTTGCATTGTTATCCGCGGAGTTGCATTGTGTGTCTGCATAACATCATCCGGTTTGTGATGCATCATGAAACGTAATTACTAATGAGTTTTGAGCAAGAATATGTGACCCCTTTCAGATACTTAAGTAGTGCCTAACATTTTTGAGTTGTGATCAATTTTATCGTTCGCAACGCCTTCGACTGGTTTCATTATCTTGAGTAGCACAAGGGACACCTTGTGACTAAAACATAGTTGAGTCCATGTTTTTGACTTGTTGAAACTCAAATCGCCTTGAGTACTGGCAACTGACTATTTCTAGCTGCGAGGAGTTTCTTATTGACTTCTCGACCTCGCTAGAACCTTAAAATCTTTCTATTCGCGAGATTATTATTGATTACCAAACTTTGGAACTCTTTGACTTGTACTGTCGGATGGTGTTGCTTCGGCTACAGACCAAAGCAGAAAAGTCTTCATAACAGAAACATCCAGAGTTAAGGACGCTTAACTATCATAGAACTCTAAGTACCTCCTCAATGAAGAAGGTTACTTCATTTTGGCAAAAAGAAGAAGACCTCAACACCTCAACATAACTTTTTAAGACCCAAGTCTTACGATGTGATATTGTCATGTTGAACCTCCTGTCAAGGTTATCAACCTAAAGACTGGAATCACTTGAAGCAAACTTTAGCATTTCTTAAGATGCCTAAAGATAATCACTATTTCATAGAACCCAAGTCTTTAAGGGCATTGTCATTTTCCTTAGTCAATGGCCCTCTTTTACGGATCATTCCCTCATCGTTTCTGTTATTCTACTTGTTAGAATCTCGGGACAAGATTCCTTTAAGGGGGAAGGATTGTAAAAGCCCGCTTTTCGAAAAAATAAAAACGCAAAAATGCGAACTTAAAAATTTTGAAAATGGACTTGGAAATCCAAACTCACATGAACCATATGAGTTAACCAATGTTCACTAAAAATAGGGACTTGTTAAAATTTCACATATAGAACATGTTTGCTAATGTATTGGAACTTAAGGTGTAAAATCTTTAATTTCCAAGTATTCACATTTTCAATGAAAAATTAAAGGAGAAAAGAAAACAAAATAGAGAGAAAGAAAAATGAATTATTCCAACCCTAAAATGGGACATTCAAAAATATTCAAATCTAAGGCTGGAAATTTTTCCATGACCTTCTAATATTCCAGATAGACTCTCGATAAAGTTTCAAAAATTTCTGAAGCACAGTTTCCATTTATTGGACATGTACTGAGAGATTAATCAGAGTCGACTTCAACAACTGACATTGACTTAGCGCAAACTAAGGCAAGCCCCGGTTTGCATTTAAGTCGTTTATAAAGTTTCGCTTTTATCACTATGTTGATTAGCATATGAATTGTGCATTACGTTCAGGATGCTTGAAATACTCCAGATGCATGACCCACAATCCCATTGGTTAATTGGGTAGGTTGATAGCTCGACGTGTAGAACTGCTATGCTAATGTTGTAGGTGAATCGGTAGAAGTCGAGTAGTTGGAATCTACTCGTGAGATAGAAAATTTGACACTTATCTACACTGGGGTAACATTTATAGAAAATAACTGTTTACTCTAAACTTGAGACCGGTCAGAGATGGATAGGAAGCGGCAAGACGTGGTCTTGGTCACATAGCTCTGACTGGTCAGTTAAGGCTCGTCTGTATGCGGCCCTTTCGAACAAGCTTGACTTGTACCAGCGACATACTGGACATATGGACTCCAGTAAACTGACGTAACTCGATAACTGGGATGTTGAGGCCCATTAACTCACCATCGATAGGGGTGGGTTGAGGACAGTAAGGTGTAAATCGGTTGGCGAACACAAGAGGTGTTCCGTGCGGAGACCTTCTGTTCGCGGAGGTGAGACGGGTTCGGCGTTCGGGTTTCTTGTGAAAGGTGGCCATATACGACTAGTACTGAATTGTTACATAGGTACTGATGTACTCGCTGACACTTCTGAATGTGCGTATGTGTCGTGTTGTCCGGGTGTGTCCTGATTGCAATCACCGTCCCTCGCGGTAATAGAGTACCACTTGTTCACTAAGCAGTGATGTAGTAAATACTAAAGAAGTCAGAAGAATATGATATATTGAATTATAATTGCTTTGCAACCTTGTATGGCTTAGAGATAGTACAATTAAAAGTTTATAGTTTCCCCATACTTTACCTGTAATAGCATTATGTGCTTTCGGCATGTCGTATCATCAGCAAAGCGTTTCTTGTTTGATTGTGGAGTCTATGATGTGACATGCTTGAAGAATGTCATTTGCTACTTAAAACATGATTATAAGGATCCACTTATAGGCGAGTCTATTTATGTTATTCCTTACCTATGCTTAGTATTTACCCCTACATATGTCTAGTGAGACGGGTTAGTCTTGTTGAGCCTTATGCTCACGTTTGCGCTTTAACGATTTTTGTAGGTATTAGGTTTATTTCTGCTGTTCAGGTTGTACATGAGATCTCGAGGTATCGAGAAAAATCTCATGTGAACCACGCCGCTGCTAAATGTTCTTCTTGTTGCTAGTGAGAAGCGTCCTAGGGCATGGACGTCTTCTCTCCTGCTTAGTTAGGTGAGACTATGAGTATGTATTTTCCGCTGCGTGTGTACCCCTGTTGTACACTCTTTTGTAAACTCTTCTTATTATGAAATGAAAACTCTATATGTTTTGGTATCCTTTTTGTGTGTGTTGTTAGGTGCCGCATCGCACGACACCACCCAATGAGATCCTTGGATGTGTGGACTCCGGTCCCCACACGTGGGGAGGCTTGAAACCGTGCACAACGACATACGTTGAATTGTATGTTCGGTCTTGATGCCGTGAGGTACAAAAGTAATCCGATCATGCTTCTATATTCTTTTTGATCCACGGGTTCACCATCTTCATCAAGTTAAAGTGTTGTTGTTGTTCCCATTGGTGTCCGAAGAGGCTTGCTTTTGTCCATGTTGAAGCGCCTTAGGAGGTCTTTTGTATACTTCGTTTGATGTACAAAGGTACCCTCCTTGGTTTGCTTGATTTGCAGCCCCAAAAAGTACGTGAGTTCTCCCATCATACTCATCTCAAATTCTAAACTCATCATAACTGAAAACTTGGACACAAGATCACGAGAAGCACAACCAAAGATAATATCATCCACATACACTTGAACGAATAATGATTCATTGCCATGCTTAAGCACAAAAAGAGTTTTATCAACCTTGCCCATGGTAAACCCCTTTTCAAGTAAGAATGTTTTTAACCTATCATACCATGCTCTAGGGGCTTGTTTGAGACCGTACAAGGCTTTGGACAGTCTGTAAACATGATTAGGAACATCTGAGTTTTCAAAACCCGGTGGTTGTTTGACATAAACCTTCTCATCTATGTAGCCATTGAGAAAAGCACTTTTAACATCCATTTGATATAGCTTAAAACCTTTATATGCAGAAAAAGCTAACAAAATTCTTATGGCTTCTAATCTAGCAACAGGAGCAAAAGTTTCATCAAAATCTAGACCTTCAACTTGAGTGAAACCTTGAGCAACCAACCTAGCCTTATTCCTAACCACAACCCCATCCTCACTTTGTTTATTTTTAAACACCCATTTAGTTCCAATTAAAGTGTGACCTTGAGGAGGAGGTACAAGTTTCCAAACATTATTTCTTTCAAAATTTTCTAACTCTTCTTGCGGCAATAATCCAAGATTCATTAGTGAGTGCGTGTGATATATCTTTGGGTTCAAAAGAAGCAACAAAATCAGAATGAGCATGAGAGTTTGGATCACAAAACATGGACCATGTAACTCGTTCGTGCAAGCTTCCAATAATCTATTGCGGGGGATGATCTTTGTAAAACCGTAGGGGAACAGATGTCTCACAAGCTTCTTCTTCTTATGTTCATCACAAATCGATGAGCTTGTGACTTGAGGACGATTTGAATCAGCATAGATGGTTGTCGGTGCTGGTTGAGAATTAACATCCGGAGTTGAACCAAAGTCTTTAGCTGCTGAATTTTCGGACAGCAACTCCAATTCTTCCTCATCTTCAATGAAAATGCTCTTACCCTGCGGATATAGTTCTGGACCTGCAATGTTTGAGCTAGTACCTGGGCTAGCTTCATCAAAATACACTTCACAAGTCTCCACAATTTTGTTAGTGTCAAGTAAAAACACACGGTAGCCTCTGGTATGAGATGGATAACCGAAAAACATGCCATCAATGGATCTAGGTTCAAATTTATCAAGATTACCATGTTTCTTAACAAAGCATTTGCATCCAAAGACCCAAAAGTGTGTAACACTAGGCCTATGTCCAAACCGAAGCTCATATGGTGTTTTACCTAGCTTAGCACGCAAGAAAACACGATTTGAGACATAACAAGCAGTTGCAATCGCATCAGCCCAAAATTTCTTAGGAGTTTGATATTCATCAAGCATAGTCCTAGCCATCTCAACTAAGGTTCTGTTTTTTCTTTCTACAACACCGTTTTGTTGAGGTACATATGGTGAAGAAAATTGATGATCTATTCCATTTTCAGCACAAAAGTGATCAAAAGATTGATTTTTAAATTCAGTTCTGTTATCACTTCTAATTGCTTTTAAAGATCCTGGGTGATCAATTGATAATCTAAGAAATAAAGTTCTAAAGTGACTAAAAGATTCATTCTTAGATGCCATAAAGTAAACCCAAGAGTATCTAGAATAATCATCAACAATCACAAGAACATACCATTTACCTCCGAAGGATTGAACACGTGAAGGTCCTACGGTGTCAAGGTGCAAAAGTTGACCCCGGTTCAGTTGTCATGATCATTGTGAGAGGAGTATGTGAACCTGCAACCATCTTAGCATGTCTACAAGAAGAGCACACAATTTCTTTGTCCCCTTTAAGCTTAGGCAGCCCACGTATGCGATCAAGAGCACTAACACGCGTGAGATGATCAAAGCCTACGTGTCCAAGTCTACGATGCCAAAAATATAAATCTTTGGAATCATTAGCAACAAGAAACCTATGCTTAGAGGAAGACATATCCAAATCAGCTTTAAAAACTCTTCCAAGTCGTGACATGTTAAAAATAAGCTCACTATTTGAACCTACAACTTTGCGGCAGTTTTTATTGAAAGTAATTTCCAGATTTTCATCTAGCAATTGTGAAACAGAAAGCAAGTTGTATTTCAAATTTTTGACAAGTGCCACATCCTTAAAAGTGTAGTGATCATTTACTCTAACCGAACCCTTAGCAATTATAGGAGTTGAAGAATTATCGGCAAAAATAACATTCTCTACACGTGAGACAAAAGAGAGGGAGGAGAACCATTCTTTGTTACCGGTCATGTGGCGTGAGCAACCTGAAGCCACAATCCAAATGTTCTCCTTCCTCAAGAATGTAACCTACATAGAAGCAAAATACGTCGATGAATCAATACTGGGGTTAGTCAAAAGGCATTTAGGTATCCAGTACTGAGTCACACGACATGCAGCAGAAAAAACATGTGAAAGCTGAGATAAAACAGCAGGTTTATGAGTCAAAGTTTGAGGTTTTTTATTCTTAACTACTGACCTATAAGGTGTTACTTGTGTAGCACAAAAATCAGTAGCTCCTGGAGGCAAAAATATAAGGTCCGGAGGTAAACTTTGAATGTTTTTGACTCATAACAGCAGGTTGCATGTTCCTGGCATTCGGTTTAATATGTGCAGCAAATTTTGCATGAAAGTTATGAGATCTAGCAACCATTCTTTTCCTTTTCTGTTGTTTAGCTAGTCTATAACAAAAATCTATGACATGACCATCTCTACCATAGTAGGTACAATGAAATTTAACTTTGAGTTCATGTCTAGATGAGCAAGTAATATTTTTATTTGAAACCGAATGAGACAACACTCCTGCAGATTTGAAAACCACTTCTTTTTGTTTAGGAACTGTTTGAATCAAACCACTTTCTAATGACTTTACAATTTTAGGTGGATGTGACTTAGCATGAGCATGAGCATCAACACCTAAACCAGTTTTATCATTGCAAGACTTGGAAGAATTCAGCAGCAAGTTTAGGTTCTTATTCCCATTACAAAACCGATCTAATGTCTTATGCAAGTTATCAAGTTTACTGGACAGATTAAGGCAATTTTCACAAGAAGTTTTTCCTTTTAATTTGCAATTGGAACAATATTTAACTTCATGAGAACGGAAAGCATTATTCAATATTGAAATTTCATTCATAGCATCTTTTAGTTTCTTTTCAAGGTCATCACAACTAGAACAATGCAAATCAATTGTAGAACAAGAAGCATCTTTTAAGTTTCCAATGTCAAGTGCAGCAAACTTTTTGTTCTTTTCAATTTCAAGTTCAAGTCTATCTAGAGTAGTGGAAAGTGCAGTTCTTAATGTGGACAATTGTTCATAGATTAAATCACACGTGGGACAAGAATCATCACTAGGAATCAAGGTTTTCAAATGGTTGATTTCAGATTCTAGTGATTCAATTTTAGCAGCATTTTTCTTAAGCTTTTTGTCCTTTTTCTTAACAATAATATTTGCACGAGAAATTGCATCACACATTTCATTACAGGTAGAACATACCTCATCGTCGTCACTGTTGTGTTCTGTATCCTCTTGACTTGATCTTGATCTTGTTTTGCCCACCATGAAGCATAAGTTGGCCAAATCATCTTCATCTTCATCACTTCCAATGTCCGCGTCACTTGAGCCAAGTTCCTGGAGTGCGGAGATAAAACTGTTCACAAGTTGGTGACCTGTAAAGCCTTTCTTCTTCTTCTTATCATTTGTTGAGGAGTGCTTCGTCCTTGATTGTTTTTCTTCTCAGGAAGTAGAACCTAAAAGGTTAGGGCATTCTATATGAAAATGTCCTGTCTTACCACATTCGAAGCATCGTTGAGGTCCGGAGCTTCCTCTCCTTCTGGTTCTCACATTTTGCAATACTTTTGAGAACCTAGTAGAGAGAAGTGCTAGCTCCTCCTCTGAAAATTCCTCGATCTGCTCCAGGGTTAGTGAGGACAACAAAGCAAGAGTATTGCAAGATGATGATTGGCCGGAGCTAGGAATATCACGTTGTGAGACAAATGCAATAGACTTATTTGGGTTCTTACGTGATAAGATGTCAATTTCATGAGTTTTGAGTTTAGAGTAAAGCACATCTAAAGTAAGTGTGTTCATGATAGTAGATTTACGAATAGATGTAACATTCATCTCCCAGATTGACATGTCTGATGCACTAAGAAGTTGCCTAGCATTTTCAGCATTAGAAAAATTAACGTTGACACTACGCAAGTTACCGAGAATTTTGTTAAAGCGAGCAAAGAGATCATCGATGGACTCACCGGGCTGCATCTCGAAGCGCATGTATTCTTTCTTGAACATGTCTTGCCTTACCTCCTTGATCATGTTGGATCCTTCGTGATAGTCATAAAGTGCGCTCCATACAACGTATGCCGATCGAAGATGTGCAATGCAGTCGAAGTCACTCTGAGTGAGTCCTTGGATGAACAAGTTTCGGGCTTTGTTGTTATTGTCGATGTCCCGTAGGTTTGTAACCGCTACTTGATCATTAGGTGGAACTTCGTAAGGCTTGTACAACTTCTCCCATATTGCAAAGCCTTGCGCCTGGATGAAAGCCTCCATGCGTGCCTTCCTAACCTGAAAATCAATACCAGCAAACACACAAGGTTTGGCAGAGTATTTCTCCATGATGATTAGTCAAAAACACGTGCAAATCACAATGATTGGAGCACCGTGGCTCTGATACCAATTGTAGGATCAAAGAGCACGTGAAAAGCTACCAGAGGGGGGGTGAATGGTAGATTTAAAAATCTTATACAGTGGAAACAATTTAAATCCCAACCCCTTCGGCAGAAAAACGATCTGTTAGAGAAATCGTGTGTGAAACTAATCTAAACGTGTTTCACCATGACAAAAGTGATATATATCAGAGAGAGTCAAGTCACGAAGAAATCACAAGAAGGATCACTCAAATCCGTCGAGGGAAACTCAAGTTATGATCGAAAGATTGAACAAAGGTCAATCTGTCCTACCCGAAAACAGTTCTGGAATGCTGCAAAGAAACTCGTGTAGATCAGAAACCACAAATCCAATGACCGTGAAATTTTTATAGATGATAGATAATCAAGTATTTAAGACAAACCAAAAAGAATCATGTCAATTGGATCTGTAAAACTCGATTTATGATAAAACCACCGACAAAAGGTAGTGCTGTCCAGAAACTCGACGAGTAAAGCTTGTCTGAAACAAGTCGGACGAACAAGGTACAAAAGTTCCTTCAAACTATGATTTTATTCAATAGAACACAAGAGGAACAGTCAAAAGTCATGCACCACGAGCTCTGGCCTCCCTTGCTTATATAACCAGCTCGAAAGCCAGCTCAACTCAAACCAGGACCCTAATCCTACTCCGTTCACGAATCGAAACACTCCATAACTGCTTAGGACTCTTCTATACGCAGATAGAAGCAATATTAAGACTTCCAAACACCTTAGGAAAGTATCCCACATTCCTAAAACAACTCAAATTCGTGACCCACACAAAATCCTATCATAACCAACTCGATACTTTCCATACTGAGCCATAACCGACTCCGCCGCAGCCAAAGTCATCAACCGATACGATCCGATCCTTCCAACCAGATCTTTCCATCCATAACCCATCTTCAGAACCATGTTGCCACGTCATACACCACATGCATACGTGTGAACACCTTCCTTCGACATCCAGTAACCGTCATATGCACTGCCCTTGATTCAATCATCCTGTGCGACCTCCTGACCCGCTCAACCACAATTCCTCCTGAATTTGGTTGTTGGAACCTCATCTCCTCCCTGAGACTAGTCCAAAGGATCCCATCACCAGCCATGTCTTGAACTCAAGCAACACCTGCATACGAATAAACAACCAATCCGTACAAGCCCAAGTCCGTGACTTGACTCAAGTTAGTTCCAAAACTACAACACCTTACATGAGCACCTCACATAAGCATGTTGCAAAGCACAGTAAAATGATATAAGCCTTAACCACCAAACACACCAAAAACTTAATAAAAGAATACTAAGAAACCTTTCCATCAGTGTAAAGCAAGTTCAAAAATTTTCACATGAAAATTTGGAACTTTACGATCAAGCTCCGAACCTTGCCAAAGCTAATCGGAGCTTGAGCCGGAGCTTACCAAAGCTAGTACAACCTAGCGCTGGAGCTTACCAAAGCTAGTTGTACCTAGCGCCGGAGCTAACCAAAGCTAGTAGGAACTAGTCAACTCAAAAGCCGAAGCAAGAAAAACATGTCGAAGCTTAACAAAGACATGCCAGAGCTAACCAACATAAGTCGGACCTAGCAAAACAAGTCGGACCTTACGTCGGACCTTGCCGGAGATACCCGAAACAAGTCGGACCTATCATCGGACCTTGCAAAAGCTCGGAGCTACCGTCGGACCTTGCTAAAAATATGTTATGGCAACATTCAAAACTTTTATTGTCAAAGCCAATGTATTTAGCACACATAGGTCTCACATAAGGACTTGTGATCAAGGACATGTACTCAATTTCAAAGTATTGTAATTTATTTTGGATGTGCTTAATTTACTTAATGTGTGATTCTTAGTTAATGGTAATGTGATGATTGTTGCTATTACTGTCAAGTGCTTATGTATTGCTCATCACATCTTTTGATCACACATTTGTCAGGCACCCCACCATAAAGAGTGCATATATGTGAGAAGTTTTTTTGTTACTCATTCATTATTCTCATATATGCACACTTTATGAAAATCAATTTTTACTCTTAATTGAGAAATCTCAATTGGTTGTCATCAATCACGACAAGGGGGGAGATTGAAAGTGCATCTAGGCAATCCCTTGTGGGTTTTGGACGATTGATGACAAACAAATGAGATCCTAATGAACTTGTTGAGATGACTGCAGGTTAAGCTAATGAGATAGTTTGGTGCACTCAAAAAGTGAAAATGAATTGTTGTACAAAATAGAAAAGCCCAACTGACAACTGAAGCGCAAAGTAGATTTAAATGTATAGGATGTGTGTGAGAGACACATCCCAAGAACTCAAGTCTTTGCGTAGGGGTAAGAGCTTAAAAACACCTAAAAATTCATTGAGCACTAGACTAGTCCGTTCATGGACTGGACTAGTCCGTTCAACTCTGTGTTGTCCAAATACACTATGCACCGGACTAGTCCGACCGTGGACCGGACTAGTCCGATAAACTTTTTGGAACCACATAACACAATGCACTGGACTAGTCTGATGTTGGACCAAACTAGTCCGTTCAAGTCTTTGTAAACCCATTACAGTACACTCCGGACAAGTCCGTCCACTCGGCCGAACTAGTCCGTTGAACTCTCTGATGTTTTGTAACACAGCACCAGAAAAGTCTGTTCATGGATCAGACTAATCTGTTCAACTCTCTGGAGTTCAATTTCACAGGGCACCAGAAAAGTTCGGACACCTACCAGACTAGTACGACATACCTCACACAATTAGGGTTTCTAGTGTGTTGCACATTTCATGCTGACTTTTACACAACACATCGGACAAGTCCGGTCCCCTGTATGTACTAGTACGGTCCTCGGGATCCCTAACAGTAACAATTTTGGAAACACTATAAATAGGAGATCCACGACCTGACAAATACAACTTTCAATTCCTACTGTCAAACTAAGAAACCTTAGCACCGCCACTTGTCCCATGAGCACAAAACTACATCTCCCCACGCATCTAAAGTCCAAAAAGGTGAAAATCAATTGAGTATTCAGAATTGGGGTTGGGAGTTTGTTGTCTACATGTCGTTGAGCTCTTTGGGTTTGATCTCTTCACACTCGTGCTTTTCTTTGTAATCTTTTCGAGTGTATTTGATCATCTTTTCATTGTAATTCTTGTGGGAGCCCTCAACGTGTGAGGTTGCCCCATAAACTCGGTGATTACCCTTGATAGTGGAATTAAGTCGGCCTTGTGTGGTGACTTGACGAGGGAAAGGGTTTGAAGAGAACTGGCCCTGTGTGGGCTTCCTCAACGAGGAGGTAGATCTGTGTGGTGGGATCGAACCTCGATAAAAATTTGTGTCTTGCGTGCTTCTTTGTTTTTGCATCTTCATTGATTAGGGCACATAGTTGATCAATATTATAAATTGAATTGCAAATTGCTTCTCATGTGTAACTTCACAATATTGATTGTTAATTCAAGTGATCTTACCAGTTGTTCAAATTTCCGCTGCTATAAAGTTTAATTTCTGAATCAACACTTAGTCAAATCTACACACATTTAGCACACCGGTCTAGTCCGCACATCCAACCGGACAAGTCTGGTCTATCAAGGATTTGACCATTTGATTAAGTGCGCAGGAAATTTTTGAAGCCTATTCATCCCCCCTCTAGGCCACATTCACCAACGAATTACACAATTCAATCCTCTAATCAACTAATCACCAATTAAACTAACTAATTCAACATATTAAGCAAAATTTTGTGCTCAAAATTTAAAATGGTGGGAGAGGAGGGAGCGGCCATGAAGGAGAGGATGGAGGGAGGGGGCGGCCATGGAGGGGGCGAAGGGCCGGCCATGGAAGGGGGAGGGTGCGGCTAGGAGGGAGGGGGCAACATGGAGGAGGGGGGCGGCCATGGAGGAGGAGGGGGCCATGGAGGGGGAGGGGGGCCGGTCATGGAGGAGGGAGGGGTCGGCCATGGAACGGGGAGGGGGCGGCTAGGAGGGAGGGGGGCGGCCATGGAGGAGGGGAGCTGCCATGGAGTGGGAGGCCATGGAGGGGGAGGGGGGAGGCCAAGGAGAGGGAGGGGGACCGGCCATAGAGGGAGGGCGACCATGGAGGTAGGAGGGCGACCATGGAGGAGAGGGGCCGACCATGGAGAGGGTGGGGAGGGGGGAACTCATAGAGGAGGCGGCGTCAGTAGCCTCGGCAGCGATGGCAGCGGTGGCGTGACGGGGGCGGTGGGGGCGGCGACGACGGCAGCGACGCATGTATATTGGGGGAGGTAGCGTGTGAGTGAGTGAGTCAATTGGGGGCCGACGGGGCAGGTTATATCCATTTATTTGCGGCGGTTGCCTTAATTGCGATGTTCTTAGGTTTGGCCGTCGCAATTTACGTTATTTGTGATGGTTCTTTTCCTGGCCATGGAAAATAACCTCCTATTTGCGACGGTAAATTAATTTGCAATGGCCCATGGGTTTGCCATCGCAAATAAGAGATATTTGCAATGGCTTCATCTGCAGCTATCGCAAATAGGTTGTTATTTGACATGGCCACAGGCAGGTCGTCGCAATTTACGTTATTTGTGACGATCGGTCATCGACGTTAGCTGTCGCAGATGATCATGTTTCCTATAGTGGAGCGATGCAAATACACCATCCTGCTGAGATGGTGGTGGTGGTTGAGCAATAACACCCGCCGGAACAACAACGTTTGCCGGCTGCTGCACATTGAAGGGATTTCCTCCAGCAGGCTACACAGCTGGTCCATTGGATAAGCGGTAGCAGAGTTTACCATCTTGAATCTTGAAGGCCCCGCTACCTGGCGCACCAAATGTCAAAGTGTGGACTAGGACACTTCCCCCGGTACTACTAAGAAGTAGTTTGCGATGGTTCGTATACGGTTGGAGCGAGAGTCAAGATCGGACAAGAGGTGAACACCGAGGGTTTTATGTTGTTCGGGCCGCCTGAGCGTAATACCCTACTCCATGGGCTGTGTGTTGATTATATGATCTTGAGTGTGTCTAAGTTGGATTGAGATCAGTTGTCCTTCTACCGTGCAGCGCATCCTTTTTATATGTAATGGACTGGCTGTTACAGTATGTGCCCGACCTGACAAGTGGCCCCAGTTGTAATAAATTACCCTATACACGATATATAGTGTTATGGGTGGTTAATAGTGTGATAACGTGCCTTAATAGCAGCGTTACTAGTCTTGATAGTCCTTTGGTCGTGTGTCATCAATATAGAATTAATGACGCGTTAACCAGGTCTTGTAACGGCCAGTTGATGGCCCTTGAATATCTGCACCATTTGAAATCTCGTTGTTTTCCAGTTGCAGTATTAGGTTCGGGTGTTGACACGTGGAAGATCCGAAGCTCCCCTTTACTAGGGGATAGGTCTGTTGCTATTGGACACATGGCAGTGCTGGAGCTTCTCTGAAGAGGGAGGCAAGGTCCGGCTCTACAAGACACATGGCAGCACTGGAGCTACCCAACTGAGGGAGGCAGGTCTGGCTCTTCTGGACACGTGGTAGTACCGGAGCTACTCTATGAAGGGAGGCAAATCTGATACTGCGGGACGTGTATTCACTCCGGACATCTGCCATCTGGACATAGGAACTTCATGGCTTTGTTTACGGTATCAAGGGATACCCGGTACCCAGGGTACCGACAATGTCGTCACATTTTTTCTTTGATGTCATGCAGCCTTCATTATATTATATTGTGACACTTTATTGCCACAGCTTGCAAAAGACTAAAAGTTAGGGTTTGGAAATGTTGATACCGGACTAGTCTGGGTCTAGGGCGAACAAGTCCATTCCAAGTGGACAAGTCCGATGCCTAACCGGACAAGTCCGACTTTTAACAGTTTCATCCCCTAACTTTGAAACACTGCTTCATTTTAATCACAATATTCCTACCTCTTAATCTCATATCTCTCTATTTCTTGATAGAATCATGTCGGATCGTGAAGACTCCCCTCTTTTGAACCCTGCCACCGAGGCGGCTTGCTAAGCTGTCTATTTGGAGGCGGCGGCTCATGAGGAAGAACAAGCTCGGGAAACGGCCGTTCGCGAAGCTCACACAAAGAAGCGGCAAGACTTTGATGCCCGTGAATAATAGTCGCTTTGCCTCCAAGAAGGAAGAGACTCGTTACTCTTGGGGAGAAGGAAAAAGCCCAAGCGTCAAAAAGGGAAAAGGCAAGGCCGTTAAGCAAGACAAGGGAAAAGGAAAGAAAACGGTAGCAACGAAGGGCAAATGAAAGGTTAAGGCTCCTCCTCCCAAAAGGACAAAGGCCATGACAAATAGGGGTATTGTCATCCATGACAATTCGGATGGTTCTAGTGCGCCCCCTCGTGGCCCATCGGTCCTTTCGAAAAGGGTTGTTCTGGTTCAAGACCCTAATTGCCAGCACAACTTGGTGAGTGCCACTTTCCAAGACAAGGGAGCTGAAAAAGCGAGAAAGTTCAGGGAGCAATGTGTACTGCTATGAGAAGGCCGCAACAAGTATAAAGTCTTTCATGCCGTTATTGAAGTTGTGGAGCACCAAAAAAACAATAATTTCATGGCTTTTGAGTACAGCAGTAATATTGAAGTGATCGTCTAATTCTACACCACGTGCTACTTTCACACCTATGGGGACAAGAAGGTCACTTGGTTGACTCATGGAGTGATGTACTCGATGCTTTATGACAAGTTTGCTAGAATTCATGGATTAGAAGAACATCTAGATCATGAGATCATCATCCACAACTCCAAGACCTTGAAATGAGATGCTTTGGACTAATGCATCCCTCACACCTCACCTATGAAGCTTCTTCCACTCACGACATCAATCCTTTCCATGTATTGTTGAATTGTGCATTGAGGAAAACCATGGCTTTCCAGGATGGAGATGCGGGAGTGATCCAAGGTTACTTTAGGAACCTAATGAAGCTTATTAGTGAAGATTCCAGGTTCAACGTCTATCATCAACATATCTCATACTCCAAACCGCTCCTGTGGACATGCACCTTACATCATGTGCATGATTGAGAAAGTATCTGAACTTGAGTTTTTCAAAGATGTCAAGCACAAGCGACTTCGACCACAGATGCCTAATCCACTTCCTCTACCACATATCTCAGCGAGGGGCCCCTTAATATACCAAGTTCCTCTACAAGACTGGCTCCTCCGCCTCCTCCTCCCATTTATGGAGGCTCCTCCAATAGCCTCTTGAAGTTTGTCAAATCTATTTCCACCTCTTGTCGTCGGGTATAGGTGAGGACTCGGCGGATGGAATGCCAACAATAGAAGTACATGAAGGCTATTGTGACAAACTTGATATTCTAATTGCACCCTCGATGGGAGATGATGATGAAATCACCCCCTTCCGGAAACTCGCATGATTAGGTCAGCCAATATAAATTACATCGGCCGACTGACGTATTTAAGTAAACTTACATCAGCTGGCGGCAGCTGACGTAAGTTAGCTTACGCACGTCAGCCGGCCGATGTATTTAAGTAAACTTACGTCGGCCAGCGGCAGCCGACGTAAGTAAGATGGCTGACAGCATTTAGTCCACTACTTATAACGCCCCGACCCAGGCCAACATAAGTTGTAAGGATGATAGCAATTAATGCACAACTAACGTAGGCCCAAACCTAGGCCGACATAAGAGAGCAGCCGACGTATGTGAGGGACTAACCCAACCATTCGCGGGCCGCGCTCGACCCATTTAACGTGCCCGTGATTCATTCTGAGTGTTGTCGCCATCCACTTTTCCACCCGCCCCCAAGCGCCACCCACCGCCGCCCTCACCCGATCGCCGCCCTCGCCCGGAGAACCGCCTCACCACCGACCGCCCCCGAGTGCCGCTGCCCGAGCGTCGCCGCCAAGCACCCCACCCCGAGCACTGCCCAGAGCGTTGCCGCGTGCCCACAGCCGCCCTCGCCCTAGCGTCGCCGCCGCCGAGCCCCGCGGCCACTGAGGTGAGCACGCCCCTATCACTATTATTTTTTGCTAAGTTCCTGCAATTAAAGTAGTTAGCATTGTCAATTGGTAGTTAGCTAGTGAGCATTTAGCTATTAAGAGTAGATGTTTTATGTGTATGATTACTTCAATTGGTAGTTAGCATTCTCAACTAGTAGTTAGCTAAATCGGTGGAGTAATATCCATTTCAGCTTTAATCGTTGGCAGCTTGTTGTATACTACCACTTGATAAATTATAAATTTATAATGACCTCGCCACTTAATAAGTTTAATTGAATTTCTTTGTTTTTTAATTATGGTTTTAGGATCGAAGAGCACGTGAAAAGCTACCAGAGGGGGAGTGAACGGTAGATTTAAAAATCTTACACAGCGGAAACAATTAAACCCCAACCCCTTCGGCAGAAAAATGATCTGTTAAATAAATCGTGTGTGAGACTAATCTAAACGTGTTTTACCATGAAAAAAGTGATAGATATCAGAGAGAATCAAGTCACAAAGACAACACAACAAGAATCACTCATATCCGTCGAGAAAAACTCAAGTTATGATCGAAAGATCAAACAAAGGTCAATCTGCCTTACCCGAGGAAAAAAACAGTTCTAGAATGCTGCAAAGAAACTCGTGTAGATCATAGACCACAAATACAATGACCGTGAAATTTTGACAGATTATAGATAATCAAGTTGTCAAGACAAACCAAAAATAATCACGTCAATTGGATCTGTAAAACTCGAATTATGATAAAACCACCGACGAAAGGTAGTGCTGTCAAGAAACTCGACGAGTAAAACTTGTCTGGAACAAGTCGGACGAACAAGGCACAAAAGTTCCTTCAAACTACGAATTTTATTCAATAGAACTTAAGAGGAACAGCCTCAAAGTCGTGCACCACGAGCTCTGGGCTCCCTTGCTTATATAACCAGCTCGAAAGCCAACTCAACTCAGATCAGGAACCTAATCTTACTCTGTTCATGAATCGTAACTTTCCATAACTGCTTAGGATTCTTCTAGACGCAAATAGAAGCAATTTTAAGACTTACAAACACTTTAGGAACGTATCTCCCATTCCTAAACAACTCAAATTCGTGACCCACACGAAATCCTATCATAACCAACTCAAATCTTTCTATACTTGAGTCAAACCTGACTCAGCCGCAGCCTGAGTCCATAACCTAGTCGGTTGGACCTTTCCGACCAACTCTTTACATACACATCTCTTCATCACATATCGGAACCAAGTACCATGTCCATGCACTCCTTGCACATGTGCAAACATCTTCCAATGATGTCCATGATACCTTCACATGCATTGTTCTTGATTCAATCATGTTGCGCAACCTCCTGATCAGCTCAACCACAATTCCTCCTGAATTTGGTTGTTGGAACCTCATCTCCTCCATGAGACTAGTCCAATGGATCCCATCACCAGCCATGTCTTGAACTCAAGCAACACCTGCACATGAATAAACAACCAATCCATACGAGCCCAAGTTCTCGACTTGACTCAAGTTAGTTCCGAACAAAACACCTTACGTGAGAACCTCACATAAGCATGTTGCAAAACCACAGTAACACGATATCATCCATGTCAACCAGAAACGCACCAAAGACTTAGCAAATGAATGCTAAGCAATCTTTCCAGAGATGTTAAGAAAGTACAAAACATTGCAAATGAAAAACAGAAGCATTGCGGTCAAGTTCCGTACCTTGCCAGAGCAACCCGGACCTTGAGCCGAGCTAACAAAAGCTAGTAGAACCTAGCGCTGGAGCTTACCAAAACTAGTCGGAACTAGTAAATCCAAAATCTGGAGCTAGAAAAATCAATTTGGAGCTTAGCAAAAACACGCCGGAGCTAAAGGCAAAACTCACCGGAGCTAACCAAAACTAGTCGGACCTTAATAAAAAGGTGTTTTGGTGATATTCAAAACTTTTATCGTCAAAGCAAGTGTATTCACTACAAGCCAATGTATTCAGCACACATAGGTCTTACAATGGTTATAATTTTAATATGATTACTTGAGTGTTACTATGTGTACAAAAATGGGCTTCGGGTCGGCTTGACCCGACACAACCCATTTAGGGCTCGACAAGGCCCATTGAGTTAGAAGTTAAAGTATGCGTCTAAACGGGCACGAAGGCGAACGATGACAGTGCGGACAGCAAGAAGCCGCACGTGTTGATGGAGGACCCCGACAGACTCAGTTCACTATCTCTCTCTCTCGTTCTTGCTTCCTCTCTCTTGTTCTTTCCACTCTTTTGTAAATGACTCAAAAAGGGAAGATTAACGTAACCTATAAAACATGTGTTACCCATTTCGAATCGGCCCGTGTCACATGCGTTACGCATGTGAGGTGTGTCAGTTCGGAATTGTCCCTTTTTTGGACAGCCTGAGAGTGAAAGAGGGGGTGTGGCTTGTGACGAGATGCGGTTCTAGATCTGGACGAGATTTTGACGGCATAACTCTGTTGTTCTCTGCTGCACCATTTTCGAGCGTGCGGTAGAGAATAACAGGGTTATGCTGCCGAAATTTTGTCCGGATCCAGATCATGCGTCTATCATGAGCACACTCCACTCGGTCACTCCTTGTTGGGTTTAGGACCTATCCAGGACAACAAATGTAGGGTCGTGACATTAAGCAAAGTATGAAATGACCATAACTTCTCTGACTTTATACTACAGATCAGTCAAACCTGGTTGAAGACCACAGTTTGATGTATACTGGTTGGAAGAGCAGAACTGGTGGTCACTCCGATGAGTGGTATGCCAAGACAGAAGCTTTTGTAGAATGAGCTTTTTCGTTGTCAAATTACGATGAGGTGTGGTGCCCATGTACAAAATGGCAGAACGGGACGTTTTTGGACAAAGTGGAACTTTTGATGCACTTGTGTCGAAACGGTTACTTGTCACATTATGAGTTGTGGACCTTCCACAGCGAGACAGCTTCTCAAGCTGTACAAAAAGTAGAAGCATACAATGATGATGACACAGGGGTTGATATGACGGATGAGATGTTGGAAGCTATAAGACTATAGCTTACGGAGGATCGTCCTACAGCGAAGGTAAAAAAGTTCTTTGACCTTCTCGAAGCTTCAGAACAGCCGCTGCATGGACACACTGAAATGACACTCCTCACTTATGGCAATTAAGTCTAAGTATTTTTCTAATAATAGCTATAATGACCTCATCAATTTGTCCGTCGATGTCGTTCCACATCCCCACAAAGTGTCTAAAGATATGTAGCAGTCGAAGAAAATTCTTTTTGGTATCGCTACGAACTATGAGAAGATTGATGTGTGTTTGAACAACTGCATACTTTTTTCAAGATGGCATGCCAATGAGAACAAATGTTTAAATGTGGTCAACCAAGGTCTGTCGAAGTTGTTAATAAGATGGTGATACTGTGATGACAGAAGTCGCATGTAAGGAGCTTTGTTACTTACTTGTGACATCTAGGTTGAAGTGGTTGTTCCTTTCAAAAAAAATAGCCAAGCACATGAGATGGCACAAAAAAGTTGAAAGTCAAAAGAATGGAGTAATGACGCACCCGTCCGACGGTGAGGCATGGAATTTGCTGGACCAGTTCGATCGAGATTTCGTTCATGAAGCGAGAAATGTTCGCATCGGGTTGGCGATAGATGGATTCTCGCTGTTCAGCATAAACGCAACACCATACTCCTGTTGGTCTGTCTTTGTCATTCTGTACAACTTACCATCCGCTTTTTGCATGAAGTATGAGTTCATGTTTCTTAGCCTCATTGTACCTAGGTCGGATCATCCTGGGTCACGTCCCAACATGATGTTGAAACCACTGATCAAAGAACTGAAAATATTGTGGACAGAAGTCAAAGCGCACGACTGTTACAAGTAGCAGAAATTCAACCTTCGAGCGGCTTATTTATGGTCTATCCATGATTTTCTGGCATACGGTATGTTTTCTAGATGGAGCACTCACAGTTGTTTGACGTATCCGATATGTGCTACGGACACCTGCTGCTTTTGACTTACTCATGTGTAACACCCTCATTTTCATGCATCATGCCCTGCATTCATCATTATACATGTCTAACATTAATCCACATGAAAAGAAATAAGTTTAAAATGTATTTAGAGCAAAACCGCACTTAAGAATTATTGGAAGTGCAGACTAGTCCGATTTCTCTCTAACCTCGCTCGGACATGTCCGTTTTCGTGCGGACTATTCCGGTTTTTGCCTCTGAAGAGTTTCGGACTTGTCCAGTCCTCTGCAGACTATTTTGGTCATCCCAATTCATTGAAATTTTTCTAAGTCCCTGGACTTGTCCGGTATTCCAGTGGACTTGTTCGTTTTTCCTCTGACTAAAATCGGACTTGTCCGGTGTTGGCCAGACTTGTCTGATTTTCCTCTGACCAAGTTTGGACTTGTCTGATATAGTCTGAACTTGTCTGATATCTCTCTGACCAACTTCAGACTAGTCCAACCTCTTGCGGACTTGTCTGGTAAATCGTGATTCCAAGTTGATCTTTTGTTCCACGACGTGTTTTTGGGTTTTACCTTAAGTGGGCCTAAGGATGTCGTGTCTAACCCTTTTTGAAGCCCATGTGGGACCCGACACCGGCCTCCACCCTTCCCAAACTTGAATCCATTGAAACCCTAGCCTCCACCTCTATATAAACAACCCCACCCCTTGACTTTACATCCTTATGCCTCAATTGAAAGACCACAAACCCTAGTTCGTGGAGAACCACCATACAGGAGGGGGAAGGAGATATCGGGCAAGAAGAAGAAGAGGAGGAAACGAAAAGGGATCAATATCTCCATCAAGCTTTCGTTCTTCATCAATAATTCACCTTCAAGTTCTTCATCAACTCTGGATCATCAATATCCAAGTGTTGCCTCCAAAACCCTTGATCCATTGGAGTTCTAAACACCCTGTATACCTTCTACTCTCTATTTCTCACGTGAATTCAACCTTGTTCCTCCAAATTCACATCTATCTAGAAAACCCTAGTTCGCTATTTCTACGAAGGGCAGACTAGTCCGGCCCTGCGGCGGACTAGTCCGATTTTGCTGACTATTTCCTGTTGAATTAAATCTAAATTGTTTCGAATCAATTCCAAACCTGTTTAAACTTGTTAAAAACTATTATAATTGGTTAGTAAATATCATTAACAACTCATTAACTAGTTTTGCTTCACATTTTCATTAATCATGCATGTCGTGTCATATTGAGTAATATATGTGCACTTATTGATTGTGATTCTTGTCTTGTATGATCGTTGCGCGGATTAGACGGATTTGCACTAGAGAGTGCTGCGGAGGACCTCCAGCACCAGGATTTTGAAGACTTTGACCCGAACCAAGCCCAAGAGCAAGGCAAGTGTCCTTGATCATATTGATCCTATTTATAAAATAACCGTTTTGTTTGAAAAATTGAATGCTTGTGTCAATTTGATGGGAATCCTATAATAGGATGTTTACTAGCTTTGTCTAACCACCTTTGTCACCTGTAATTCAAGGTACAGAGTCGGGAAGGGCTTTTTACCTTTTTGCTTCGCTCAATTAATTGGGATCGGAGAACAACTATACCTATCAATTATGCATTAATGAGATTATGATTAACATGAACTGGTTAATATGATATGGTATTGGGTGATCTAAGCAAGCCTGGTATGTGGATGGGTTGGAAGTCATGGTGGTTGCTTGCTTTAGATCTAAGGACTGGTTCATGCGAGAATATGCGAGGACAAGTGCCACCAAGAGGCCTAGTATGGGTGCGACGTAGCTGATTAATTAGGGTATTGCTAGTATTGAATGGATCATTTGGCGCACTGGGGAAGGGGAGTCAGATTGGGTTTCGATATGGTTGGCGGGACTCCCTGGGATCCGAATGGCACAAGAGGGGGCCCTTGATTGAAGATGTGCTCAGTTGGAGACATCGCCACCGGTGAAACCTAAGTGGGTTCGTACATGCTAGTAGTCCCTTTGTAAAGGCTATTTTGTGATCTCTTGCCCATACACCAATGGAAGTGTAATTGGCATGAGGGAGGCTTCTTTAGTCACCGACGGGTGATGAAATCGCAAACACGTGGGTAAAGCGGTACAAACTCTGCAGAGTATTAAAACTATCATGATAGTCGTGCTCCCGGTTAAGAGCACGTAGATGACCTACATGATTAGAATAGTTTTTAGGATGGTTATGATTTTGGTACTTATTATGGGATGGTATTATGGTTTATGGCGTTGGATATGGTTAATGTTAGTGATGAAATCTGGTATAATGGTGATGGATGATGGTAATGAATTATGGACTTGTATTATGATAACTACATGGTTTATGAAGGGTTTACTTCACATACACATAATATATTGCTTTTCAAATGTTTTAATGTACTTTTCAGCACTTAGCCATTATTATATTCGTCATTTGAATCAGCTACATGTTATACTTTTCACACTTGCTGAGTACAACATGTACTCACTCTTGCAATTCTCCCACCAACAGTTGCAGGTCAGGATTGGGAGTATAACGATGATAATGCAGAGTTCTAGGCCGTGTCTGCCATCAGTTTTTCCTGTGGTGTTGTTTGGAGCTGCGTTATACCCTTATGCTTATCTTGCTTAGCTGCTTAGTTGCTTATTTAGCTTATTTCTGCTGTATTAGTTCAAACTTGTCATTAATATTCATTAGAGCTTGTATTTGAGGATATTCCAAATTGTATAATAAAAGTGCTTAATTAATCATATTTTGTGGTAATTTTCTGTATATCCTTTTGTGAATGCACTCGTGTATGTGTGTTGAACGTCCTGGGCACACATATGCATTCACTTGGTTCATTTTCGGAACCGAGTGTCACAGGAGGCAAGATATCTTACTTAGATTTTCATAGACGTTGGCTGCCTCCGAATCACGTGTTTAGCTAATAGAGGAATGTCTTCAGAAAGGACAACATTGTCACTAAAGGACCACCGAAACATCTTAACAGGTCAGAAATATCTGATATGTTGCACAAATTGGTGCTGGATGAAAGTCGTCCAGGATATTTTGTAGGTTACAGAGACGAACACAATTGGACTCACATATATGGACTTTGGGAGCTACCGTATGTGAAGTCTTAGATTCTAAGGCATAACATTGATGTCATGCATCAAGAGCGTAACATGGGCTAATGTATCATAAGCACATGCATGGACATGACCGGCAAAATGAAAGACAATTTAAAGGCTCGAAAGGATCTCGCCAAGCTTTGTAACCGCCCAACTCTTGAGCTCTCCGAAAGTGGCGGTAAACCACACGCTTCTTTCCTCTTCGACCTAATGAAAACAAAGAAGTTCTCGAATGGTTGCAAAGTTTGAAATTCCTAGATAATTACGCAGCTAGTCTTAGACGAGTCATGAACGTGAAAATGGGAAAGCTCATTGGGTTGAAGAGTCATGATTATCACATATTCATGGAAAGACTTCTGCCTCTTATGTTTTGGGGCTACTTTGATGATGCGGTGTGGAAAGTCTTAACCGAGCTTAGCCACTTCTATAGAAAACTCTATGCTAAAGAAATCACGACAGAGATGATGAGTATGTTGGATAAGGAGATACCGATACTATTGTGTAAGATGGAATTTTTTTTCATCCAGGGTTCTTCAAAATGCAACATCTCCTAATCCATCTTCCATTTGAAGTGAAAGTTGGCGTTCCCGTGCAATATAGGTGAATGTATCACAATGAAAGAACACTACGATATCCTAAACCAATGGTTGGTAACAAGGCAATGGTTGAAGGGTGCATTGTCGAAGCTTTTACTATTAAGGAAGTAGGATAGTTCTCAAGTGTTTACTTTGCAGAGGAACACAATGCCAATACTTTGACAATGCAGTATAATATGGATAAGCAACCTCCTTGTAGCGATCTTTCCATTTTTGCAACAAGAGGCACTACTGTTGGTGGTTACACTGCCTATGATGTTAGCGAAGAATAAAGAAGTGTTGCTTTCCTCTACATGAACGCTAATATAGATGAGATGGATCATTTATGCTAATCAGCATATTTTGCAACACATTTATTCTAAAAGGTTCTCTTTTTGTACAGTGAGTTTGACAAGCAAAATTGGAGACATAGACATCAACCTAAAAGCAAACAAATAGAAGAGTTGCAACCGGAAGAAATAAATGGAGGACCTAATTTTCTTTCCTAGTTTTGAGATCATGTAACATTTTCTCGTTAACGTATCAGTATTAACAATGTTTTCTAATAACTTATAAATATTTATAGAGTTATATAATAACTTCATATCTTTGTCAGTGCAATAAAGATGCCAACGTCCATGAAGACTTGCGGCAACTATCCTATGGAGTGTTTAAAGTTAGAAGCTTTGGTCAATATGATGTCAACGACTTTCAATTCCGTACAACTCAATTTTAATCTCTTTGTCCTCTCGCAGCAACATGTAATACCGGAGTTGTGATAGGACCAGTCGATTATCAAGAACGTGAAACTAATTACTATGGGATTATTAAAAAAATCCTTGAATTTGCTTTTGTCGAAAACAAGGATATTCAAGCAGTATTCTTTGACTGTGATTGGTTTGTTGTCATTCATTGAACTTGACTAAACCAATTTGGCATGGTCAGAATAAAACACAAAGAACAGTTGAAAAGATTCAATTCAGTTGTTCTTGTACACCAAGTGGAGCAAGTGTACTACCTACCTTATCCATGCAATAAACTCAAAGCTTGGTGGGTGGTACATAAGGTGAATCCCCGTGAGCGGTTATACACTTCAGGAGATGATGATTACCATGAGGAAGATGAGGTCTACCAAGAGGAAGAGTTGTCAGACTCGTTCTCAGTCAAGCCTTGTGTAGGACTATTTGACTTTATTAGAGACGCTCAAGATATCATGATGGGCACGGAAACAGAAACTGAAACTAAAGATATAGATAATTTAGTCGAGCCCTGCTACGCGGAAATAGAAACGAAATGTAATTGATACAGTCACGGAAGAAGAAGATCGATGGGCTGTTTTAACGAGTAGGGTGCATGATTCTGACCTTGATGAATTTTGAAATTTATGAAGTAACGTTTTCTTCACTAACTTAACATGACATTTGTATATTATCTTAGCATATTAATCAATTATTCCTTTCAACAGAATGTTGTCAAGGGGGAAGGGTAAGGGGAAGGGGAAGGCTGTGAGAGGGTTTGCGCTGGCACGATACCCTTTCTCACGTACTTCGTCAGGTGTGAGCAGGCGCTCCTAGCTGATAGCGCACCTTCCAGAGTTTGCGGCTCAGGTCCAGTCGGGTGAGATGTGCTTACAGTGTAAAGAGGTAAATTTCAGTTGACAATCAAGTTATTTTAAATTGCACTTATAAATAATTATTTATTATCAATATTTTTATTTTTGTAGTCTGACTCAGAGTCATCTGAGTCAAATTCAGAAGCAAGGGGCTCCCCAGAAGCCGGCTAGCCTCCCTTCGAAGCCACCTAGCGTGGAGGTTTCGGGCGCCACTGGTGACCAGCCTTCCGGGTCACAGGATGTGGTGGCGCCACAGAGGCGACGGACGAGGAGGACCCACTTTGCAGCTCCTCCTCTGGTTCCTACTCAGTGGATCATTATCCGTCCAATCGGAGATAGGTAAAAAAAACCGTATAGTATTAAATATTAGATGTTTTCTTCTAGTACGTAATGAGTTAACATATTTTGCAGATGTTGGTACGATGTTTCATTCACGGGCCAGAAACACCACAGGCAGGTTAATGGTGTCCTGGAGGCTTTAGTTAAGTTGCACTACTCTGGTGTCATCGACGGATTCCCAGCCCTGTCGTGGGATGACTACGCTCATGTCTCTCATGAGGTCCACACACCCTTGAGGTGGCCGTGTGGAATGATTACATGGTAAGTTTATCTGTTTAATTTTTTTTAACTCATTTAAATTGTTAATGCATATCACTTAAATGTTTGATGCTTAAAGCTGAGGTACCAGGTAGAGGAATCGAGCATGGAGGTGCACGCGAGATGCGTGATCCACTTTGTTGCTCGAAACCTCGTGACAGCGACGTTGTAGAACGTCCGGATCCAGACATTGAACACGTACCACAAGATGCACCCCTGACAGCATCAACATGATATTTACAATACCTACGTATGTTAATTGCATTGATAAAATATGAAATATTTGCATGTTAGTATTTTCTGGTTAGAGGGTCCATCCAAGGAGTACCGAACTTGAAAGTGCATCTAGGAATCCCTTGTGGGTTTTGGATGATTTATGACAAGCAAATGAGATCCTAACCTCTTTGTTGAGATGAGCACAGGTTCTAATAGCAAAATAAGCAAAGTGCCAAAAAGAAGAGAGAATGAGGAGCAAAGTGGAAATGAGCTCAAGGAAGAAGAAGAGTAGATCATTGTGTATGGAGTGTGTTAAGGAAACACACCCCAAGAGCTCAATCACAATTAAACACACACATTGCACAAATTTATACAGGACCAGACTAGTCCAACTGACACCAGACTAGTCTGATATCCTCTCTGCACAAAATCGGATAAGTCCGATATCCATCAGACTAGTTTGATATTTCTCTGACTAGAATCGGACTAGTCCTCCCCAGTGCGGACTAGTCCTCAAAACACTTCACAAGTCACACAAAATTGGACAAGTCCGATCACCACCGGACTAGTCTGATATTCATTCTGATCTAGATCGGACAAGTCCGATATAAGCACGGACTAGCCCGAAAAACTCTCTGACCTAAATCGGACAAGTCCTCCAAGTCCGGACTTGTCCTCATAACCACTTAGGGTTTCACTATCCGGACAAGTCTGATGTCTATCGGACTAGTCCGAAGATTTCTAGAACCGAAATCAGACAAGTCCGCTCCTAGCCGGACTAGCCCGATATTTCGGGACACTTAGGGTTTGCTACACACAGCACACCGGACTAGTCCGGTGTCCACCACGGACTAGTCCGATCTTTCTAAACCCTAACAGTCACTTTTAGAAACCCCATATAAATAGAGGTGCACAGCCCAACTTTAAACTCTCTCGAACTCCAGCGCCGTCACACCTCCCAAGAGCTTAAAAAACACATCTCTCCACGAAATTAAGTGCAACAAAGATCAATCCTTTGAGGATACACTCTAAATCATTGGAGAGACACGTTCAACACTCATTGAGCTCTTGGTTTGATTCTCTAACACACTCTATGATTTTCATTGTAATCTTTTGAGTGTGTTCTTGGTGGTTTTTTTTTGTTGTAATCTAGGGGAGCCCTCAACGTGTGAGAAGGCCCCTTGAATTCGTTTATTCACCCCTTTGTGATAAGTGGAAGAGGATTGGCCTTCGTGGTGATCTGACGAGGGTAGGGTTGGAGAAGACCCGGTCCTTTTGTAGACTCCTCGACGTGGATGTAGGTTGCCTCTGTGGGAGCCGAACCATGGGATAAATCACTTGTGTCTTGCTTTGTGTTCATCGTTCTTATTCATCACAACAATCTAGGGTTTCAATCATTATTGCTTACTTTACGTTGAATCATTAAATATAAGATTGAATTACGATATACCCTAGTCCACTCAAATTATAAATATATTTCCGCTGCATACATCGTAGAATCAAATTAATTGATCAAACTTAATCAACCTAGTCAGTACACACCGGACTAGTCCACACTTTACTGGACTAGTCCAATATCTCTAGTTTTGAACTGGTTGTTAAGTGTTGCAGGTTCCGACAAATATCAAAAAGGCCTATTCACCCCCCCCCTCTAGGCCACATTCGATTGGTATCAGAGCCGGTTCTTCAAGAAAGAGTCTAACCGCTCAAAGAGATCATGTCAGACATGAAGGACGTCCACAAGAGCAACAACCAAGAAAAGGTTGATGTTGAAAATAACCAAAAGGTGGAGAAGCTCCTCGAAGCCATTCGAGACTTCGAGGACGACGATGAGGAGACGCTAGAACTAAAGGCGCTCCTAAGAAAGAAGACTAAAGAAGTCAAGCCTCAACCCAAGAAATTCCTCAAGAAGAAGAAACAAGCCGAACAAGCGCACATAGGGAAAGAGTGGGACTCAAATGATGAGTCATCATCATCCGAAGAAGAACAGATGGCTAGCATAGCCATCGAAAAGACATCCAATAAGTCTACTCTCTTCCCTACACTCGGCGCATGGAAGGGAAATGGCACTTGCCTCATGGCAAAGGAAGGTAAACGGAATGTAAACACCAAACCCCCTTCCGTGCATTCCTACTCTAGTGATGATGAAGTCAATAGTGATAATGAGGATATGCTTATTGGACTAGATAGGAAAACTGCCACAAAAATGAAATTTTTACTTGATCAACTTGTTGAGAAGGAGAGGTTGATACATCGTCAAGAGGACATGATTATCTCCCAAAAGGAGGAATATGTCGAACTTGACAAACTTCTAGAATTTGAAAAGGAGCGAGGCAAATCACTAGAGCTTGATTTAGCTTCAAGCAAGGAAGCTTGCTTGGAGTTAACCGACTCAAATGTTGTAATCAAGGACCAACTTGCTAATCTGATCAAGGTTAACAAGATCCTTGAAGTGCAAGTTGAGTCACTCAAGCAAGGTGAACCTTCATCCTCTTCAAGTTCACCTTCTCAACCTATTAAAACTGAAGTAGCTTCTACTTGTGCATGTGGTAAAACTGACAACAGTTTGAAAGACAAGTCACCCTCTATTAAAGACAAGCATCCTGCCCAAAGTGGCATATTTGACAAGGAGAAGATCAAATATGCACGTAGTGCATACTTGGTCACAAGACCTCCGAATGTCAAATATGGCATTGGTTACTCTTATGGTGAAAAACAAAAAGCTAGAACCCATAAGAATAACAGGGACAGCAATGTCTTTGTAAAGGAAGGAGTCTTTCAAACTAGAAAATCAAAAATTAATGAGTACAACACGCATGACCGCTGGACTAGTCTAGTCAGGGTTCGGACAAGTCCGGCCTCCCAGACTAGTCCTGTGTATAAACAACAAAAGTTATTTTTTAGCACTTTTGATGCATCCTATGTCTTAATGAAAACTAATTATGGAAAGGTTTATGCTCATTATGTTGGGCCACGCCATGGGAACACCAAGTCTCATGTGTGGGTGCCCAAAACTCTTGTAACTAACCTCCAAGGACCCAAGCAAGCTTGGGTACCTAAAACCAAAGCATAATTTGTTTTTGCAGGATCATTCCTCCGGTGGATCTAAATGGGTGCTAGACAGTGGCTGCACCAACCATATGATCGGAGAAAGAACAATGTTCGTTGAATATGAAGAAAAAGGATCCAAACGAGGGCATCTATTTTGGAGATAATGGTCAAGGGAAGGTGCTCGGTACTGGTAAAATTGTCATATCATCTAAACACACACTTTCTCACGTATTACATGTAGATTCCTTAGATTATAACCTGTTGTCCATATCTCAATTATGTGATGAAGATTATAATTGCTTGTTCACTAACGAGGGTGTGACCGTCTCTGGGAGGAGTGATGGTTCCATTGCATTCGAGGGTATGTTAAAGGGAAAACTTTATCTTGTTGACTTCAACAAGGATAAAACTGAACCTGACACATGCTTGATTGCAAAGACCAACATGGGTTGGCTGTGGCATAGATGACTAGCGCATGTTGGTATGAGGAACCTTCAAAAACTCCTCAAGGGCGATCACATCCGAGGTTTGAAGGATGTTGTTTTTGAGAAAGACAGGCCTTGTAGCGCGTGCCAAGTCGGGAAGCAAGTTGGAGCACCTCACCCCACCAAGAATGTCATGACTACAACAAGACCGCTCGAGCTACTTCACATGGACTTATTTGGTCCAGTTGCCTACATAAGCATCGGCGGTAACAAATATGGTTTAGTAGTTGTTGATGATTTTTCTCGCTTCACTTGGGTTTTTTTTTTTGCATGACAAGTCAGAAACACAAGGAATACTCAAGAAGTTCTTTACGTGAGCTCAAAATGAATTCTCATTGACAATCAAGAACATTCGAAGTGACAACAGCACGGAGTTAAAGAACACACAAGTGGAGGAGTACCTAGATGAAGAAGGCATAAAGCACGAGTTTTCAGCACCGTACTCCCCTCAACAAAACGGAGTTGCCGAAAGAAAGAACCAAACCCTCATAGAGACGGCGAGAACAATGATCAATGAATACAAGACATCGGATCGATTTTGGGCGGAAGCGGTCAACACTGCTTGTCACGCCATAAATCAACTTTATCTTCATCGACTACTCAAGAAGACATCCTATGAGCTACTTACCAGTAACAAACCCAATATTTCATATTTTCGAGTTTTCGGTTCTCCATACTACATTTTAAACAAGAAGCCTAGGACTTCAAAGTTTGCTTCGAAGTCCGATGAAGATTTCTTACTTGGTTATGATTCGAACGCTTACGCCTACTGTGTGTTCAACAAGACCTCCGGGCTTGTTGAAGTAGCACGTGACGTAGTGTTCGATGAGACTAATGGCTCCCAAAAGGAGCAAGTTGATCCATGTGCACTAGGTAAAGAAGAAGCACCTTGTCAAGCATTGAAAAGAATGGCCTTAGGTGAAGTTCGACCACAAGAGTCACCTCTACACGTGCATGAGGAATATGAACCACAAGAGGAGGTCAACGATCAAGGGGGAGCTTCCACACAAGATCAACCACAAGAATACGAAAATGATCAAAAAATCAACGAGGAAAACCATTTAGGGGGAGAAGAAGATGATCATGAAAATACAACGCCTCAAGTGCCACACCCAAGAGTACACCAATGCATCCAAAGGGATCACCCAATCAAAAATATCATCGGTGACATCCAAAAGGGAGTAACCACTAGATCTCGCATAGCTAACTTTTGTGAGCACTATTCGTTTGTATCCTTTTTGGAACCACACAGGGTTGAGGATGCATTGAAGGATCCTGACTGGGTGGTGGTAATGCAAGAAGAATTGAACAACTTCAAGCGGAACGAGGTGTGGGAACTAGTCAAAAGACCCAAATCCAACGTCGTCGGCACCAAATGGGTCTTCCGCAACAAACAAGACGAACACGGGGTGGTGACAAGAAACAAGGCACGACTTGTGGCCAAAGGGTATTCACAAGTCGAAGGTTTGGATTTCGATGAGACCTTTGCTCCCTTAGCTAGACTTGAATCTATTAGAATATTACTTGCATATGCTACTCACCATGATTTCAAGCTCTATCAAATGGATGTGAAAAGCGTCTTCCTCAACGGACCAATCAAGGAGGAGGTGTATGTGGAGCAACCCCCCGGGTTTGAAGACGAAGAGTTCCCCGACCACCTATTTAAATTGCGTAAGGCTCTCTACGGCCTCAAACAAGCTCCTAGAGCTTGGTATGAGTGTCTTAGAGATTTCTTAATTGAAAATGGCTTTAAGATTGGCAAAGTAGATTATACACTATTTACAAAGAATTTTGACAATGATCTTTTTGTTTGTCAAATCTATGTTGATGATATAATATTTAGCTCAACTAACAAATCCTTTTGTGAAGAGTTTAGTAAAATTATGATAGACAGGTTTGAGATGTCCATGATGGGAGAGCTAAAGTACTTCTTGGGATTCCAAGTGCGACAACAAAAGAAAGGGACGTTCATAAGCCAAACCAAGTACACACAAGACATACTCAAGAAGTTTGGAATGGACAAGGTGAAGCCTATAAAGACTCCCATGGCAACAAATGGTCACTTGGATCTCAAATGTAGATGGACCTAACGTCGACCAAAAGGTATATCGCTCCATGATTGGATCTCTACTCTATTTATGTGCATCTAGGCCAGACATTATGTTGAGTGTATGTTTATGTGCAAGGTTTCAAGCCAATTCTAAGGAGTGTCACTTGACAGCCGTAAAAAGGATCTTGAGATATTTAGTTCATACACCCAACCTTGGTCTGTGGTATCCAAAAGGCTCCAAATTTAACCTCATTGGCTACTCAGATGCAGATTATGCCGGATACAAGGTAGATAGAAAGAGTACCTCCTGTACATGCCAATTCCTAGGTAGATCCCTAGTTTCTTGGTCCTCCAAGAAACGAAACTCCATTGCCTTATCCACAGCCGAAGCAGAGTATGTTGCAGCCGGAAGTTCTTGTACACAACTCCTTTGGATGCGACAAACTCTAAGGGATTACATTTACAATATGAACCGTATTCCACTCCTTTGTGACAATGAGAGTGCCATTAAAATTGTCCATAATCCCGTTGAGCACTCTAGAACCAAACACATAGACATAAGGCATCACTTCTTGAGGGACCACTCCATGAAAGGAGATATAGCCATTTCCCATGTCAACACCCAAAAGCAATTGGCCGACATATTCACCAAGCCACTTGATGAAAAGCGCTTTTGTGAACTCCGAAATGAACTAAATATCCTTGATGCTCGGAGTGTGGCTCGAAAATTTGCATACATATATGAATTCTTCAAAATATGTTGATTGGATTGTGAAAATCATCTCTCTCAATTTTCTCCCGAAAACTATGTCAATTACTAGATCTTGGTGAATTATGATCATTGCTTGATTGTTGTATGCTTACTGATCATATTCATCAAGATTATTTGATTTGATTTGCCTCCCTATTTTCTTGATATGTACCTTCAAATATATATTAATGGGCTAAAATTTCTTCCCTGGTGACCACGGACTAGTCCGTGGTTACCCGGACTAGTCCGCCCATGCATACTAGTCTGTAGAGTGTCGGTTAGGCTGGACTAGTCCGGTAGACCACGGACTAGTCCGATATAGGCTCTGGAAATGTTCGTACTAGTCCGTTCACCTCCGGACATGTCCGATTTTTCGTGTCCATAACCCTAGCCGCTACCAAACCCTAATTCATTCACCTCCACTCTTGCCTCACGCGTTCTCTCTCTTCGCACTCGAGCTCCCAAGGCGATTTTGCATCCCCTCCACCAAAAATCTCCGCATTTGGGTGAAAATCAAGCTTCCTTGCTCGAAGATTGAAGTTCATGGACAAGTCCGGACTTCAACACCTCCTTCTTCGAGAATCAAGAGAATTCTTCGGTAATTTTTGCCCAAACCCTAGAAATCTCAATTTTCTTCATTATTGATCGAATAGCCTAGCATCCCTCACTATATGCATGCCTCCTTGATGTATTAAGTTTATGCTAAGCTATCTCTGCATTAGGAATCCACATTTGTCCAATTTCTTAGGTTTTTGAGGATGAATACCGGACTAGTCCGGTTCATGCATGGACAAGTCCGATCGTCCTGGACTAGTCCGTGCCTGTACACCGGACAAGTCCGATTTTTCTAAACTCATAACCTAGCCTGTCAATTCCTCAATGCAATTCCTTGTTATCCTTTCTCACCCATGCCTTGAATAATCCATTGTTATTCATGTCTTGCACAATTCATTCTCAGGACATGTCGATCTCAAACGATGGGATCCCCGATTTCGAGGCCGAGATGGACCACGAGGTGGCACCTCGGCCCTTGACAAGCCTTGGCAAGAAACGCCAAGAGTGACCTTCCGAGCCAGCTCCATCTCCTTCTCAGGCTCGGAGGAAGGTGCTTGCCAAGAAGCCAGCCTCCAAGGCAACTGCAGCACCAAGTGGCCCTCGCCAAGCTAAGGGCAAGGGCGAGGGAATAGCAATGGGCCTGGTTGGCCCCCTGAGGCCGCATGCTCCAAGGGAAGGGGTCAGGGACCCCACTGAAGACAGATTCAATGGAAAGGGAAGTGACTCGGCGGCGAAGTTTAGAAGCATTGATTGGTATGGCCGTCCGAAGCAAGCTGCCGATGGCAGATTTTGGAGCAATTTCCATGCAGATTTCTACAAATTTGTGTACCTCCCAATGAAGACACCGGTAGTGCGCAGTCAATGGATTGATTGGGCACATTTTGAGAAAAAGGGTTGATCCCCGTTCATTGAAGTGGTGGAAGCAATTGAGAGGCATGGACTGAAGGACCTTTTTGCCTTTAGAAACAATTGGAATGACGAGGTCATAGCGCAATTCTTTGCGACATGCCACTTCTCGAGTGAAGATGAAGAGAGTGTTACTTGGTTGACTCACGGATCCAAGTACAGTATAACTCAAGAAGTCTTTGCAAGCCTGCTTCACCTTGACACCTCCAGAAGTGACAGCCTGATCATCCACAACATAGGTGTCATAGCGAAGGACATGATGAAATTCCTTTATGAGCCAAACTCAAAATTCAACCCTCCCTCTACAAAGAACATGAAGCCTTTCTTTGTGGTCCTGAACAGAGTCTTGAGGAAGGCTATTGCTCCCAAAGATGGAGATGCTGGGAGTGTGCAGGGTTATCTCTGGACCCTAATGAGAGTCATAAGCAAGTACCGCCAGTTTGATGTGGCGGACTATATTTGGAATGATATAGTGAACATTTCTTGCACACCCAACAGGTCTTGTGTGTATGATACATATCTGATGTTTGTGATTGAGAAGGTCACCGGGATCGAATTTTTCAAGGATGTTGAGCACCTCCCTTTGAGGCCTCAAATGCCTCAAAAGCCAAGTGTACAGGCTACTCCCTCGTCGGCCTCCAGTCCTGAGGCTCCGACAAGAAGAAGTGAAGATGCAAGGGCTGCCCCTGCCACTAGGGCAGCCCCTCAAAAAGGATCTGCAAGTGGCATATTCAAATACTTGACTGCTATCTTTGCTTCCTACAAAAAGGCCGAAGTGAGGGCCCACAAGCTGAACAAGAAGAGAAAGGAAGACATGAAATATGTCAAGGCAAATGTGAAGCAGATTTGCCAGAAACTGGAGATTGAGCCCATTGGATCTCAGGTAATCTCCGATGATTTCGATTCAGACTTCATCGAGCTCGAGCCCTTGACCCCCTCCGAGCTTGCCTACTTTGGCATTGGGGGCTCGAGTGGCTCCGCACCTCCTCCTCCTCCTCCTCATCAGCCCGCAGATGACGATGAAGACGATGAGAGGACCGACAGCGAGGAGTGAAGACTTTAGGTCCCTCCTCTCCTTCTTTTTGGTGTCTTGATGCCAAAGGGGGAGAGATTGAGGGGTAGTCTTAGTCTTAGCTGTAGGATGCGAGGAGAGAGCTCTCTTTTATGCTTTTTGCCTATTTTGTGGGTTGCAAAGCTTTTACTATGTTCTTATGATGATTATGGTCCTGTTATGCAATGCTTTGAACCACTTGTGGATTAATCTATGAAATTTGTGATTTTGCTCCTAGAATGACATATATGCTTGTTGTTAGTGTGTTAATGTCAATTATGTCATTCTCCTCATAATCATTGTTTCAATGTTCTTAGTCATGCATCCCACCATAAAGAATGCACATACGGATTATGTTTTCATTGCTTGATGTATTTTAGACTCATATGTGCAAACTTTATAAAAATCTCAATTTTTATCATATTTTGTGAAATCTCAATTGGTTGTCATCAATCACCAAAAAGGGGGGCATTGAAAGTGCATCTAGGAATCCCTTGTGGGTTTTGGATGATTTATGACAAGCAAATGAGATCCTAACCTCTTTGTTGAGATGAGCACAAGTTTTAATAGCAAAATAAGCAAAGTGCCAAAAAGAAGAGAGAATGAGGAGCAAAGTGGAAATGAGCTCAAGGAAGAAGAAGAGTAGATCATTGTGTATGTAGTGTGTTAAGGAAACACACCCCAAGAGCTCAATCACAATTAAACACACATTACACAAATTTATATAGGACCGGACTAGTCCGACTGACACCGGACTAGTCCGATATCCTCTCTGCACAAGATCGGACAAGTCCGATATCCATCGGACTAGTCTGATATTTCTCTGACTAGAACCGGACTAGTCCCCCCCAGTGCGGACTAGTCCTCAAAACACTTCACAAGTCACACAAAATCGGACAAGTCCGATCACCACCAGACTAGTCTGATATTCATTCTGATCTAAATCGGACAAGTCCGATATAAGCACAGACTAGTCCGAAAAACTATCTGACCTAAATCGGACAAGTCCTCCAAGTGCGGACTTGTACTCATAACCACTTAGGGTTTCACTGTCCGGACAAGCCCGATGTCTATCGGACTAGTCTGAAGATTTCCAGAAGCAAAATCGGACAAGTCCGCTCCTAGCAGAACTAGACCGATATTTCAGGACACGTAGGGTTTGCTACACACAGCACACCGGACTAGTCCGATGTCCACCATCGACTAGTCCAATCTTTCTAAACCCTAACGGTCATTTTTAGAAACCACATATAAATAGAGGTGCACGGGCCAACTTTAAACTCTCTCGAACCCTAGCGCCGTCACACCTCCCAAGAGCCTAAAAAACACATCTCTCCACGAAATTAAGTGCAACAAAGATCAATCCTTTGAGGATACACTCTAGATAATTGGAGAGACACGTTCAACACTCATTGAGCTCTTGGTTTGATTCTCTAACACACTCCTGTGATTTTCATTGTAATCTTTTGAGTGTGTTCTTGGTGGTGTTTCTTGTTGTGATCTAGGGGAGCCCTCAACGTGTGAGAAGGCCCCTTGAATTCGGTTATTCACCCCTTTGTGATAAGTGGAAGAGGATTGGCCTTCGTGGCGATCCGACGAGGGTAGGATTGGAGAAGACACTGTCCTTTTGTGGACTCCTCAACGTGGATGTAGGTTGCCTCTGTGGGAGCCGAACCACGGGATAAATCACTTGTGTCTTGCTTTGTGTTCATCGTTCTTATTCATCACAACAATCTAGGGTTTCAATCATTATTGCTTACTTTACGTTGAATCATTAAATATAAGATTGAATTGCGATATACCCTAGTCCACAATCGTGCAACACTCAAATTATAAATATATTTCCACTGCATACATCATAGAATCAAATTAATCTATCAAACTTAATCAACCTAGTCAGTACATACTCGACTAGTCCGCACTTTACCGGACTAATCCGATATCTCTAGTTTTGAACTAGTTGTTAAGTGTTGCAGGTTCCGACAAATATCAAAAAGGCCTATTCACCCCCCCTCTAGGCCACATTCAGAACTCTTTGTCGGCACTGGGCTAGCAATGCTTTCATCACTAGGTCCATAAAGGCAAGATAGTGTCGGGCTAGGTTCGAGGGCAAGCACAACTACAGTGGCGATGGCTACTTGCAATTGGCTAAAGGCATGGTAAGTATATTTTAAGTTCATTTAAGTGTTCATAATATATTTGCCTCACTAATACGACTATACAGGAGCGAGAGACCGGTCAGGAGTCGACCCCAATCCAGGTTTGGAAGAGAGGTCACAGGAAAAGTGACCCTTCCTAGTCTGGGCAGTGCAGTCAGGTCACAACTGATCGACTGGTAAGTTTTCAAAATTCATCAATTTCATTATAACTAATACTATTATTTACACACTTACAAGATTTCTTTGTTTTTAGTAAAAGTACGCGCAGGAGGTCGCGAAGATACACGACGAAGATTACGATTGGAAAACGCGTCGATTGACTCCCAAGCCGTGTACGCGAGTGGGGATGGGAAGGCCCATGGACATTGAGTTCGTCATTTGTTTTATTTGTTTTTCAATCTACCTTATTTTACTTAGTATTTTTCATACTTGTGCATGTTTGCCATTTTTTATGGAGTTGTCGACTCGAGGTCGGCGCGACCTTCGAAAGACGCTTCATCGGCACAGGCCTCGTCCTTGGACTGTCAGGTGGTCGTCTCTCGCAGACTCCTTTGGAGCTCAATGCCTTGAAGGAGACGTTGACGCAAACCAAGGTGGAGCTAGAGAGGTCGAGGACTGAGCAGGAGAGGTCGAGGGCCTTCAAGTAGGCCACGACCATGTACATAGCCTAGATGCAAGCAACAGTGGTAATAAGTAATTTAAACTATCTTAGTTTAATTTAAGATCATTTTAGTAACATATATCTTCTAACATTTTGCAATGGCAGGCTCTTGCTCGACAGACCGGTCAACAGATTGAGATTCTTCCGTTTCCACTGCTGTAGGTGACCCCGACACGGACGCCCGCAGCATAGGTGCCCCCGACGCAGGTAATAAACTCTTTCTTTAATATTATTATATTTATTTTAGTATTTCACATAGGGAGAGAAGGAGGTAGAACATAGGGTGAGAGAGATTGAGATAGAGGTGGAGTACGAGAGACAGACATAGGTTGAGAGAGATACAGGTGGTGTAAAATCCCACTCTGAGGTATTCAAGTTGAGAGCAGAAATTTGGAGGTCCGAGAAAAAAATTCTCTTTTGACTAGCTTTTAAATCGACACATAGAACTTGTTTTCAAATCCAGACTTAGTGATGAATATAGCTTAGGTAAATATATAATTAAAACTACTAAAATTGATCGTGTGAAAGACTTGCAACTTTAGGGTACAAAATAAAGCAAATACACAAACCGAAATTTCAACCAAGAATTTGATGCAAAATTAAATAATTCAGCTGGGTAAAAAAATCAGAGTTTAGATGGTGGTGCAAAAGAAAATAATCGAGTACTGCAATCTAATTTTCGAAGTTGGATCAGTCAAATTGCAGAACGGATCGCACTATTTCCTTCGTCATGTTCAGTTAAAGCCAGCACGCAAATTTTTATGATTTATATACATCGTTTGCTTAATTAAATTGAATACTTCAAACTGCAGTTGAGGAGATTTTTATGACCAGTGGGGCCCACCTGTCAGCCGGCCCCACCAGTCAGTCCTATCCAGACCAAGCTTGCCTCTGTTCTCAGCAACACGGTTCCCTCACGGTCATGCCACCGCTCACTCTTGTAACTATCTTCTTCTCCGCTACTTATCAGTAGGAAACAACACGTCTGCTCATTTCACTGCTCGATGCCGCCCTACTCTTTCCTCCCGCTCGCGCGTCGGCCAAACCTGGCCGCGGCGACGGCCGCCGCATGCTGCCCTGCTGCTCTCCGACGGTCAGCTCCCGCTCGCGCTGTTCCGCTCCTGGTCGAGCCCCTGCCGTGCCCCATCCCCGTATCCAGCGCGCGTTCTCGGCCGCTGCGGCGCCGCCGCTGCAGCGCCTCGCCGACGGCAGTCGCGGTGCCGGCTGCATGCTCCTTTCCGCTCCGGCGCTGTGCCTCGTGCGCCATGGCCGCTCCCGCTCGTGCTGCGCTGCGCCACCGGCCGTGCGCCTGGTACTGCCGCAACCACGCCGTCCACGGCGACGATTGGCTGCCCCTACTCGCGCCGCGCGCGCGCCCTGCTTCTTCACCGGCCACCGTCCACGCTGATTACCGCGCCGTGCTGCCGCGTTTCCAGCTCACTGTCTACACGGCAGCGCCCCAGGCCACTCCCTCCTCTGCACACGGCTCAGCTACTCGCCGTGCAGTCCCTGTTGCTGCGCTCCAGTGTTTTTCCCCACTTCAATCCGCCCGGCCGTCGCCCTCGTCTCCAACTCCAGCTCTGTTCCGCCAATTACAACGTCGCGCTTCGCCATCTCTGCGCAATGGGCATGCTGTGCACGCTCGGTTTGCGTCGCCATGTGCCACGTCAAACTCCGTCGTCTACATCACGTCATTGCGGCGTTCTGCAGCCGCGCCGTGTCCAGGCAGCGCTGGGAGGTGATGCGCGAGATGCTGGAATGCTGTGACATCGCAACCGACAAGGAAAATTGCCAAAGTGGTCTCTGAATGCTGCAGGGTTGCCTGGGTCAAGCACGCAGCCAAGGTATCTGATGAAAAGTTTGCCCAGTGCGAAAACTAACTGTGCTGATTTTTAACACTGTTCTCGGTGGCCAACATCGCGTACAAGCTTCACAACCTGTGGCTGATGTCTCTGCAGATCTGCGTTGTGCTCGCCCTGCTCTACATCTCAGCCCCGCTGTGCTCACCGCGGAGGTCGCCATCGCCGTTGTCACAGTGGTCATGGCTATCGCCAACAAGCGCAACCTCGAGTACTAGTCCCAGTTTCCTGGCAAGGCATTGTTACTGTCCTGCATCATGAGAGAGATGAAGAAGGTTTCTGGCACAATTAGGATGCTGAGAGGTACAAAGAGGTTGTTGACCCAGCTCTCTGTTGAACACAAAGAGGCACACACACAAATTAATTTGAAGCACACAAGAACTGATCACTTAGTTTTTTGGTGGCCTTCTCTTGGCACACAAACACAAACACAAACACTACACCTGAGCACTCACCAGCACACGCAACACTCACTCACGGTACACACACTGCACCCAACACTCTTACGAGCAGCACACCCTGCCAACACTCGTCACTTTCAGCACTAAGCACCGGCACTCTCCAGCACTTAGCACTTAACACTAACTAGCACTTGTCACTCGGCACTAGCTCTTCACTTAATATCGTGCACAAGACAATTTCATGGCCCTTTTGGCACTGCTTCTCACTTGGCACTTTTATACTAGCCTGCACTGCACTCACACACACGATTTAACAACCTTCCACAAACTCGGCAGCATGTTCGCCTGATCCGCATGACCAGGAATGTATGTGACGGGCACGATCTCCACAATTTCAGGCGAGCATCTAGTTGCCGTTGGCTCCGTGCAGCCTCCACTGACCCATTCCTTCATGCAGCAAACTAATCTCTGGAAATAACTACATGCATGCACGAAATCTCCTTAGCGCGCGGCCAAATCACTTGTACCACGACTCGTTGGCCTACCACTCATGCACCAGACTCCTATTATTCTGCACACTGACTAACAGACGCACACATACTAAAAAAACACTTAAACAACAAGATTAGACCCAACAATCACCTCCATAATCTTGTTGGGATTATTCTCCACCTCCATACAATTTCACAGCAACGCCGGATTATCATCCGCGTCCGCGATTGCAAGTTGTGCCACGCCAACAGCGGAAACTCACCACACTTACGACAGTCGATCTTGGACTTATCGAACTTGCGGCGAAATTTTTTTCTCACCATTCTTGTTGCCGCTGCTACCGGAAGCCTCGTCGTTGCGCTTCTCTTTGGCAACTATGGCCTCCCACTCCGCACGAGTGAGTCGTGGCTCTGCATTTGCCACCAGCAGCTTCTCCACATCACCATCACGTTGTCGCACTTTGGAAGACTCCTCAAACGCCTGTAGGCGCCTGACAACTTCAGCCACCGACATCGCTGCCACATCACCCATTGCTCTGTGGTGCTCACAATGGGTAGGAACTTGTCGGGGACGGAACGCGGGATCTTCTCGATGATGGTAGCCTCCTCCACTCTCGTGTCGAGAGCACGTATCTCGTTCACGACGGTGGTCACCTTCAAAGCAAACTCATTAAATTGTTCAGAATCACCCATGTACATACCATCAAGCTCTCTCTTGAGAGTTTGCATGCGGGCCTTCTTGACACGATCTTCACCGACACGCATTTCCTTGAGCGTGTCCCACGCCTCCTTCACGGTCTCCTTCTCCAATATGGCAATCACTAAGCCATCCGACACAACTTGGATAATGGCAGCGAGAGTCATTTGGTCCATCTTCTCATCGGCACCATGCTTGCCCTCCACAACTGCTCACACACCTTGGGCGCGCAGAAAGATCTTCATCTTCACCGCCCACTAGCCGTAGTTCTCCTCCGAAAGCATGGGGTAACGCAGTGTCATCCCTGCCTCCTTCACAACAGACTCATGGTTGTCGTCTCCGCTGTTGCCACCAATGCGACAATTCGGCGGCGTGTAGACTCCGAATTTTCGACGGACATGACTGCAACACTGAACTAAGCCTCTGGTATAAGTTGTGGGCCCAGGTCTCTCTTGAACACAAAGAGGCACACACACAAATTAATTTGAAGCACACAAGAACTGATCACTTAGTTTCTTGGTGGCCTTCTCTTGGCACACAAACACAAACACTACATCTGAGCACTCACGAGCACACACAACACTCACTCACGGACACACACTGCACCCAGCACTCTTACCGGCAGCACACCGTGCCAACACTCGTCACTTTCAGCACTAAGCACCGGCACTCTCCAGCGCTTAGCGCTTAACACTAACTAGCACTTGTCACTCGGCATTAGCTCTTCACTTAATATCGCGCACAAGACACTTTCAAGGACCTTTTGACACTCTGCTTCTCACTTGACACTTTTATACTAGCCTGCACTGCACTCACACACTCACGATCTAACAACCTTCCACAAACTCGGCGGCACGTTTGCCTGATCCGCATGACCAGGGATGTATGCGCCAGGCACGATCTCCACAGTTTCAGGCGAGCATCTAGTTGCCGTTGGCTCGGTGCAGCCTCCACTGACCTATTCCTTCATGCAGCAAACTAATCTCTGGAAATAACTATATGCATGCACGAAATCTCCTTAGCGCGCGGCCAAATCACTTGTACCATGACTCGTTGGCCTGCCACTCATGCACCAGACTCCTATTATTCTGCACACTGACTAACAGACGCACACATACTAAAAAACACTTAAACAACAAGATTAGACCCAACAGAGGTCGTATGGTCTTGCTGGATATGGAAATGATGGAAATTGAAGGTCTGGCTGAAATACGGGAGCGAGGAATTAATCTCAGTAGTGGACAGAAACAGCACATTCAGCTAGCCAGAGCAGTTATCAAAACTATAACATCTATCTGCTTGATGATGTCTTTGGATACACGTATCGGTTCAAAAATCTGTAAGGTGTGTCTGAGGGCACGCTTAATGGAAAGGTCATTATACTGTTAGTACACATCAAGTGGATTTCTTGCATAATGTGGACAATATTTTTCATGAGAAATGGTATGATTGCACAATCAGAAAATTATGTTAGTTACTAGAGGCAGGCTCAGATTTTAAGATTTCTTTTTGCAGCTCATGGTGCAACTATGTTCCTCGGCAGGCTTCTTGTTTCCTAATGATAATGAAGATGCACATGTTAAACATCTTATGCACGTGTTAGCTGTTGCTGTTTTCTAGATTGGACCTCCTGATTTCATTGCAGCATCAAATAGAAATGGTGGGAGTGAAAGTGAGTTCATAGCGGTTGCCATGTGGTGCTTTCAGTGGCATCTTTGACTAACACTTCTCTTGGAAAACTGTTAGAAACATGTAATGTTATTCTGGAGACGTGGATGCCAAAGTCTTATCTCAGCTGATGACAGCACTTATATATATCTTACTGATTGAAGAACTTATCACTAAAAGTGAGCAAATAACTGCTGCAGATGTTGAGTCAGCGGCAACTTGAGTTTCCAGAAAGCAGGTAGGCACACTTTAGGTCGCATGAGCTGATTCATGTATTAGTATTTGTGTAACCTCCTGTACAATTAGGCCAAGTCCAATAGACCTTTCCTGACATCCACTGTTGAGATTATCCATTGCTGTAATATATACGAACTCTAGAGTATCGCCTTTATGTGCATAATCATATCGATAGATGACGTGATGAAGTTCGTCAAGGAGCATGACTCGAAGAAGGACCAGCATGGACCCCGCATCAAAACAAGATTTGCTCAAGCAGCATTCAAGCACAAGAATTTCCCAAGCAAAAATAAAGATAAGGAAGGAGAAGAATGACGAGAAGCTTTAGTTAGAAGATCAAACCTGACTTATTGACATTTATACTAGCCGCAACCTAAGGCAACTCCAGTATGCATTTAAGTTAACAAATTTATCTTTATCAATATGTCTACGTCTATATGGTATTTGCATTACGTCTTGGATTGATTGATACTCTGCCTGCATGACTAGAGAATCCCTGGAGTCTATGATTAATATACTGCTTATATGATGTTTAGTAATGCTATATTGATATATTTATTATGGGTTTACTGGTATAACTCAAGTATGGCCTTTTCCTGCTCGTGCACTGGTAGATGTGGAATCAATAGGGATAATCGATAGTGAATCACTTAACAGTTAATTGAAACTGGGCAGGAAAGTAGGAAATAGAGTGGAGATTTGTGTGCATAGTCCCGCTTGTGTCGATTGAGGTACATCCATGTGCGGCCCTGCTGGACAAGATTGAACTTGTACCAGATGCATACTGGCTCTAATGGATCCAACAAACTGATGTAGCTTGTTAACTTGGATGTTGAGGCATACCCCACCCTCCTAGACAGCACGCACATCATGAGGAGAGCAGAGGCCACTGCGGCATAGGTCGTCATGTGAGTCTTGCTTCCGAGATGGTAGGACCGGCTCAATGTTTAAGTGTCTCATGAAAGGTTATAACTTATGGCGTTATAGGGAAGGACTGTAAGCCTTCTCTAGACGGGTGTATGTGACGTGCAAGCCGGGTGTTTTCATGATTCGAATCACCATCGCTCGCGGAAGGGATCATGCTTGTTCGCATTGCTGTGACGTAGTAACAACTAGAAATGGATGGAACTTGCTGGTTGGATAAACAACTTGGGGAAAGTAGTTGAGGAGCGATCTAAAGTTATGATTCTAATACTTAACTAGATGCTTAAAAATGAATGTAAGGATCCACTGCTATATTAGTGCTATGAACATCTTTATTATTAATAGTAATTCCCAGCATGTAGAGTTTCGTGTTCTTAAGTGAGACGGTTAAGTCTTGCTGAGCCTTGTGCTCACAGTTGCATTTATACGAGTTTTGCATGTATATAGCTATTACGGGTTCCTAAGCTTTGCTCTCGTCGGGGTATATAGCCAATGGAAGCTCTGGACGCCGCTGCTTCTTTCTGTGATGCTAGAGTGGAGTATTCGCGGGCTGGATACGACCACTACTGTTGTACTGTAGGTTCGAGAGAGCAGTATAAAAACTTTTGTTCATGTAAGCTATTTTGTAGAACACCCTGAGATTAATGTAAGATGCTCACTTATGTTATGAGTTCTTAGTTCTTTTTAATGTTGTGCTATTGATTGTCGCATCGCACGACACTACCCAATGTGATTCTTGGTTTTTTTGGACCCTAGTCCTAAAAGCATGGTATCAGAGCTATATTGGGAATAGCATACCTGAAAGGAACATATTTTGAAAAATATAGACTTACGAGTGAGGATTCGTTACTACACCCACATAAGGATTTATATTAGCATAGTTACCTTACGTGGCAAGCTAACATATTTGTTATTATATTCTATAACAACGCTCCGATGTCACGTAAGAGGTAAGGTACGCCACTGCAAGCAGACCAATTGCGGTAAGCTCCCCCGTACGAGAGGTAGTACGGTGATGGTTTCTCGTGGCTTGGCACCCGAGTTAATATGTGTCTCTTAACCTTTTCATAGTTCTGGGAGCATATGCAAACGCTGCTCCCCGATGTGCTTCAGGCAAAAGCGTGAATACCCCATCGTGTGGTCAAAAACGCGATAGTATGCAACTCTTGGACAATTCATGTTCAATGAGCCATACGCAGCGCTCGCCATCGGCGTGCCTCTGTGAGGTAGGGGCAATAGGTGGTATCCGTTGGGTTGCTAAAATTACCAACCGTGACGACCCGTTCGTGCTCTACTTGGGTCCCCCGTCGTGTGGTGTGGAAACACGATCATGTTTCTCGAGACGTGTTCTCCTCGACGACGGCCTGTATGGAATGATACAGGGTGTTAGATTGGAAACTGATATATTATATTGTGACTATCTGTCGTGTTTCCCATGTGGCTCGCCCTTGTGGCGCATTCTGTGAAATGAATATTGTGTGTCTTCTGCAGGTACACTAACTGCGTTAAACGTATTGCGAGTAGAACACGTTTACGAGTGATCGACATTAAGTCCACCTATGAGACGCTTGTGCTGGCAATGATCAGTTTATATTTTCTATTTTGTGAGGAACGTAGTACTGACATGTCATTCGGGTTACATCGGACACAGTGGAGTTTCCATTCCATGTCAAACATGTAACTCTAAACCTACAAGTTTTTGGTAAACTTCCATAGCAGATGGCCACCATTGAATCGTGTTAGGAAATTAAGTCCCAGCCCTATCAACTTAACCTCACTGTTTGGCTCTGACAGTGAGTTTACTGAAGTTTGATTGTGCATATTTCTCCTTGGGCTACAAAGGTGCAAAACAATTTTCAAAAGGTTGAGAAGTCCCTACTCTTTCTCTTTTGACACCGAGGACCAATTCCCATTTCGACAATGGTATTTAGTGCCCTAGGGTAAACAGACCGATATGCAGGTCCTCTTGTATATTGATGGCCGATGTTTTAATGAACTTTGGAAGGTCATAACTCCTAGTAGGTTCAACCATTTGATGCTTATGAGACATGTATAGAAATATTAAGGAGTCTTCTACAATTTATCGTTTGACTTCCAGGACAGAAAACCTGAGTAAGAGGAGTAAAATACCTAAATACCAGAACTGCTGCAGTTCTATAAATTTCTGGACCAGGCTCTGCAGTTATGCCATATCTCCCATTTTACTAATCCAATAGAGGTGTACTACACACTACACATGGTTAGAAATATTAGGAAGTCTTCTACAAGTTTCTTGTTCACCTGCAGAGCAGAATCCATCTCTAACCTATTCAAAATTTCAGATTTCCAAACTCTGTCGAGTCTGGACTGAAACCCTTCACTCTTTCGACCGTAACACATTGTAGAAACATCAAATGGGTTCATGTGATACATTCCCAAAGACCTTGCGACATGTGTAACAATATTGTAATTTAAATTTATGACAAAATTTTAAGTCTATCTACAAATTGTGGACAAAATCAACCTAAACAAAGGAAGTTCTGTCAAAAATCACTTTAGAAATCTGGGAACATTGTGAAACTTTAAAAATATACCTCTTCAACCAGAGTTGATATGGAGGCAAATAAATACTTCTTCGAAAGCTTTGGAAGTCCTCTATAAGTTTTCCATTGACCCAGACCAAAAGACCAATGTAAGAGGATGAAAATGCACCATAACTACAACTGCTGCTGTTCTAAAGCTTAGTGAACCAGCATCAATATGTTTACCATATCTCCTTGTACATAGCTCTTCTAGCCAAGTGTGATACATTTATTGAAAGGGGAGAGGATAGTATACAACTTTGTAATTACAAATATTCCCAAATTAAGCCTAGAAAATTTCAGAATTTTGATTCTAACTGGTACATGTGCATAGGTAATACCAGAATGGGCCAGGAAGTAGCTGAACTTTAAACAATCATATCTCCTAATCTACAAATGTAACATAGCCGCATAGAAACATTTACAGAATGCTTACGAAGTCTTATACCAACTTTATTTTGAACCTCAAAGCTAAGTCTCATTGTAACTGGTCCAAAATTGAGTTATCGTTGAATCTGACCTGACTGTACAGATTTTGAACTCTTTGTATTCAGTTTGGAAGTTTGTCGAACAAGCACATGTATGGGTGCATTTCTAGGAAGATAATGTGCTATACTACAGTTGTAATTGGAAGTTTGTTCATATGTGGAAATTTTGTGATTATTTGAAACTGTGGCCAAAATCCCCAATTTTAGGAGAGGTTCTGTCGAAATTGTCCCAGCAAACTGTCAGCTTTAAACCATCATATCTCTGTAACCCTTTATGCAATAGAGCCATATGGGTAACCGTTGGAAAGGTATGAGAGTTGGCTACAACTTTTCCAATTGGCTCAGACCATGAAATTGTTGTTTACATAGTGAAAATTGAGTGTGCGTATAGAAGGGTCCTGCTGGTCAGAATGCAACAATTATGGAGAACATCGAGAACAAGGTTGCAACTTGGTTTACGTCACTATGCACTTGATCGACATGTTCTTTACTTAAGGTAATGGAAGTTACTAGGCAGACACTTAAGGGGAAAGGAGTGCACCTAGTAATCAAAAAATTACGACGAACAAGGTGTCATACCTAGGTTACATTAACACCGAACCAGCACGTTAGAAGCAATGATCGAGTTAGTAGCTCTGAGTATGATATGGACTCATTGGGTCAATGAGAAGCTTAAGTGACAGATCTCCTCCAACCACCATTTCTTGTGGAACTCATCATCGAGTCAAGGTAGTTAGTTGTTTTCTCACGCTGAACCACTCTAATGCTTCAACCTCTAAGACAAGGAACCCGGTGGGAGTAGTATGACTTGGAATTTTTTTAGTAAGAACATAGGTCGTTACTCAGGGTCGTTGCTTAAGCACAATCAACCGTTAACCACTATTTGCAACCGACTGAAGTGATGTGAGATCCTTATACTTCAACTGTTACTCTCTCTACCTTTTCTGAGGGTAAACTCGCCGCACCTGCTAGAACTTCACATTGATATCAGGTTCAATCACACGATTCCATTGTGTACATTCCAGTACTTTGAGATGAATCTCACTATTCCTTGCTAAAAGCTCTTACCTTGACACCATCGAACTTGGTCGAGACATGAAAGTAGCATTCTTTGTTTAGCACCTTTCATGACCAGGTTACTTGATCCTCGTTATTGAAGGATACTCTTTATCGTGTTTGAATTGTCTTATCTGTTTTTGCTCAAGTCATAAAAGAGAATGCATCATACCTCAAGCATCTTTACCCAGGATTGCATTGCATATGCACAACATCACTTCAACTTGTGATGCATCATGAAACACGATTACTAATGAATCTGGAGCAAGAATATGTAACTCCGTTCAAATACTTAAGTAGTGTCTAACATTCTTGAGTTGTGAGTCACTTCATCGTCCACAATGACAGTTGCTTGCTTGATTATCTTGAGTGGCACAAGGTTACTTGATACCTTTTGATCAGACACAGTTGAGTGTTTATCTTTGACTTGTTGTGACTCAATCATCTTGATTGTTGGACATTGAATGTTTTTAGTTTGCGTGGAGTTTCCTTATTACTTCTCAACCTCGTGAGAACCTTGCATTTGTCTCTACTCGCGAGACTATTGCTTGATTGCCAAGCTGATGGAACTCCTTAACTTGTAATGCCTGGTGACATTGTTTGGTCCCACAACCTTGTAGTCACTTCTTATTGTGCATCTTTATATTTTGATGATACAAAAAAAACCGAACCTTGAATTCTCTTATGTCAGTACAAAACATTTCATCCTTTGACTTATTTATTGAGATCGCAATTCTTTGTAACTTGAACATTCCTTGTTTGGATCTCAATACCCCTTGATTCTTATTCTAGGAAGATACACCTTAAATCTTTAAGGACGCAACCAAATCAAAGTAAGCCACAAGAACAACTTTATCTTCTGTTGTAAGACATCATTGTGATCAAGGAAATCAGAAAGCAAAGATTTGATATTGGAATCAAAGATTGGACAATAACGTCTTCACAAGGGAACACAAATTACTAAAGTTGAAGATTGTGGAATTGATGCGCCTTCCTTATGGAAAAGGGATATATCAATTAGGGATAAAAACGAATTTTCAAAAACGCAGTCAGAAATTCACATGGAAAAGAGATAAGCTCTACAGTTAAATCTCACCTACATAGAGTATCTGAATTCAGCACTTGAAAAGAGAGTCAGATCATTAGGAACCAGATGCTGTAGTGCAATAGACTGTTATGGATAAACCCCATCATTAAGAAATAATATGGGAAGATGATGAGTTGCATTGGAAGATGAAGAATATTTTCTAACCGGTAGTTCAGTCATGTTATCGTCATACGTGCGATAGCATTCTTTACCATCTCAGTTCTTCACTTCTAATCTCGGAACGAGATTTCTTTAAGGGGGAAGGGTTGTAAAATCCCACTCTGAGGTATTCAAATCGGGAGAAGAAATTTGGAGGTCAGAAAAAAAATTATCTTTTGACTAGTATTAAATTGACACATAGAACTTGTTTTCAGATCTAGACTTAGTGATGAATATAGCTTAGATAAATATATAATTAAAGCTATTAAAAATTGATCGTGTGAAAGACTTACAGCTTTAGAGTACAAAATAAAGTAAATACACAAACCGAAATTTCAACCAAGAATTTGATGCAAAATTAAATAATTCAGCTGGGTAAAAAGAATCAGAGTTTAGATGGTGGTGCAAAAGAAAATAATCGAGTACTGCAATCTAATTTTCGAAGTTGGATCAGTCAAATTGCAGAATGGATCGCACTATTTCGTTCGTCATGTACTTAAAGCCAGCACACTCTATTTTATTAATTTATATACATCGTTTGCTTAATTAAATTGAATACTTCAAACGGCAGTTGAGGAGAGTTTTATCACCAGTGGGGCCCACCTGTCAGCAGGCCCCACCAGTCATTCCTATCCAGACCAAGCTTGCCTCTGTTCTCAGCAACACTGTTCCCTCACGGTCAAGCCACCGCTCACTCCCGTAACTATCTTCTTCTCCGCTTGTTCTTATCAGAAGGAAACAACACGTCTGCTAATTTCACTGCTCGATGCCGCCCTACTCTTTCCTTCCGTTCGCGCGTCGGCCAAACCTGGCCGCGGCGACGGCCGCCGCACGCCGCCCTGCTGCTCTCCTACGGTCAGCTCCCGCTCGCGCTGTTCCGCTCCTGGTCGAGCCCCTGCCGTGCCCCGTCCCCGTCTCCAGCGTGCGTTCTCGGCCGCTGCGGCACCGCCGCTGCATGGTTTTTTCCGCTCCGGCGCTGCGCCTCGTGCGCCATGGCCGCTCCCGCTCGTGCTGCGCTGAGCCACCGGCCGTGCGCCTGGTCCTGCCGCAACCACGCCGTCCACGGCGACGATTGGCTGCCCCTGCTCGCGCCGCGCGCGCGCCCTGCTTCTTCGCCGACCGCCATCCACGCTGATTGCCGCGCCGTGCTGCCACATTTCCAGCTCACTGTCTACACGGCAGCGCCCCAGGCCACTCCCTCCTGTGCACACGGCTCAGCTACTCGCCGTGCAGTCCCTGTTGCTGCTCTCCAGTGATTTTCCCCACTTCAATCCGCCCGGCCGTCGCCCTCGTCTCCAACTCCAGCTCTGTTCCGCCAATTACAACGTCACGCTTCGCTGTCTCTGCGCAATTGGCATGCTGTGCACGCTCGGTTTGCGTCGCCATGTGCTGTGTCAAACTCCGTCGTCTACATCATGTCATTGCGGCGTTCTGCGGCTGCGCCGTGTCCAGGCAGCGCTGGGAGGTGATGCGCGAGATGCTGGAATGCTGTGACATCGCAGCCGACAAGGAAAATTGCCAAAGTGGTCTCTGAATGCTGCAGGATTGCCTGGGTCAAGTACGCAGCCAAGGTATTTGATGAAATGTTTGCCCAGGGTGAAACTAACTGTGCTGATTTTTAACACTGTTCTCGGTGGCCAACATCGTGAACAAGCTTCACAATCTGTGGCTGATGTCTCTGCAGATCTGCGTTGTGCTCGCCCTACACTACATCTCAGCCCCGCCGTCCTCACCGTGGAGGTCGCCATCGCCGTTGTCACAGTGGTCATGGCTATCGCCAACAAGCGCAACCTCGAGTACTAGTCCCAGTTTCCCGGCAAGGCATCGTTGCTGTCCTGCATCATGAGAGAGACGAAGAAGGTTTCTGGCACAATTAGGATGTTGAGAGGTACAAAGAGGTCGTATGGTCTTGCTTGATATGGAAATGATGGAAATTGAAGGTCTGGCTGAAATATGGGAGCGAGGAATTAATCTCAGTAGTGGACAGAAACAGCGCATTCAGCTGGCCAGTGCAGTTATCAAAAATATAACATCTATCTGCTTGATGATGTCTTTGGATACACGTACCGGTTCAAAAATCTGTAAGGTATGTCTGAGGGCACGCTTATTGGAAAGGTCATTATACTGTTAGTACACATCAACTGGATTTTTTGCATAATGTGGACAATATTTTTCATGAGAAATGGTATGATTGCACAATCAGAAAATGTTAGTTACTAGAGGCAGGCTCAGATTTTAAGATTTTTGTTGCAGCTCATAATGCAACTATGCTCCTCGGCAGGCTTCTTGTTTCCTAATGACAATGAAGATGCACAGGTTAAACATCTTATGCACATGTTAGCTGCTGCTGTTTTCTAGATTGGACCTCCTGATTTCATTGCAGCATCAATTAGAAATGGTGGAAGTGAAAGTGAGTTCATAGTTGTTGCCATGTACGGCATCTTTGACTACCACTTCTTTTTGATAACCTACTTAAGTCAATACGCAATATGGAACAAGCTTCCTGCTTTGACATCAGAAGCTGTCAAGTCAGTTCTGGATAACCAGAGTGAAGAGGAAACCTGGGGCTCAGATTCTCTTGGTAAATTGTTAGAAACATGTAATGTTATTTTGGAGGACGTGGATGCCAATAAAAGTCCTATCTCAGCAGATGACAGACTTATATATATCTCACTGATTGAAGAACTCATCACTGAAAGTGAGTAAATAACTGCTGCAGATATCGAGTCAGCGTTTGAGTTTCTAGAAAGCAGGTAGGCACAATTTAGGTCGCATGAGCTGATTCATTCATTAGTATTTGTGTAACCTCTTGTACAATTAGGCCAAGTCCAATAGACCTTTCCTGACATACCTTTTGAGATTATCCATTCCTGTAATATATACGAACTCTAGAGTATCCTGTACTGAAATACATTGTTCTGTTTATGTGCATAATTGTATCGATAGATGACGTGATGAAGTTCGTCAAGGAGCATGACTCGAAAGAGAAGGACTAGCGTGGACCCCGCAGCAAAACAAGATTTGCTCAAGCAACATTCAAGCAATAGAATTTCCCAAGCAACAATGAAGACAAGGAAGAAGAAAGACGAGAAGCTTTAGTCAGAAGATCAAACCTGACTTATTGACATTTATACTAGCCGCAACCAAAGGTAAGCCCCGGGTTGCATTTAAATTAACAAGTTTATCTTTATCACTATGTCTACGTCTATATGGTATTTGCATTACGTCTTGGATTAATTGATACTCTACCTGCATGACCAGCGAATCCCTAGAGTCTATGATTAATATACTACTTATATGCTATTTAGTAATGCTATGTTGATATATTTATTGTGGGTTTACTGGTATAACTCAAGTATGACCTTTTCCTGCTCGTGCATTGGTAGAAGTAGAATTAATGGGGATAATGAACATTGACTCACTTAACAGTTAATTGAGACTGGGCAAGAAAGTAGGAAGCAGCAGAGTGGAGATCTGTGTGCATAGTCCCACATGTGTCGATTGAGGACCGTATGTGTGCGGTTTCGCTGGACAAGTTTGAACTTGTACCGGATGCATACTGACTCTAATGGACCCAACAAACTTATGTAGCTTGTTAACTTGGATGTTGAGGCATACTCCACCCTCCTAGACACCACGCACGTCATGAGGAGAGTAGAGGCCACTGCGGCATAGGTCGTCATGTGAGTCTTGCTTCCGGGATGGTAGGACCGACTCAATGTTTGAGTGTCTTGTGAAAGGTTGTCACTTACGGCGTTACAGAGAAGGACCGTAAGCCTTGTCTAGACGGGTGTATGTGACGTGCAAGTTGGGTGTTTTCATGATTCGAATCACCATCGCTCGCAGAAGGGAGCATGCTTGTTCACTGCGCTGTAACGTAGTAACAACTGGAAATGGATGAAACTTGATGGTTGGATAAACAACTTGGGGGAAGTATTTGAGGAGCGAACTAAAGTTATGAGTCTAATACTTAATGGATGCTTAAAAATGAATGTAAGGATCCACTGCTATATTAGTGCTATGAACATCTTTTTTATTAATAGTAATTCCCAGCATGTAGAGTTTTATGTTCTTAGGTGAGACAGTTAAGTCTTGCTGAGCTTTGTGCTCACTGTATTTTTACGAGTTTTAAAGGTATATAGCTATGATGGGTTTCTAGGCTTTGCTCTCATCGGGGTATATAGCCAATGGAAGCCCTGGACGCCGTTGCTTGTTTCTGTGATGCTAGAGTGGAGTATCCTCGGGCTGGATACGACCGTTACTGTTGTACTGTAGGTTCGAGAGAGTAGTATAAAAACTTCCTCTGATGTAAGCTATTTTATATAACACACTGAGATTTATATAAGATGCTGACTTATGTTATGAGTTCTTAGTTCTTTTCTGTGTTTGTGCTATTGGGTGTCGCATCGCACGACACTACGCGATGTGATTCCTGGTTTGGTTTGTTTGGACCCTGGTCCTCATAGGTGGAGTAAGAGAGACATGGATATGGAGAGATGGAGTGCGAGAGAGAGGGTAATGTGAGAGAGAGGATGCTAGAGAGGGGGAGAAAGAGAGAGAGAATGAGAGAAAGAGAGGGAGAGGAAGAGGAAGAGAGATAGTGTAACACAAAGAGAGGGAGAGGAAGAGAGTGAGAGAATGGGAGAAAGAGAGGGAGAGAAAGTGTGGGAGAGGAAGAGAGTAGGAGAATGAGATAAAGAGAGTGAGGGAGAGAAAAAGAGTCTGTGAGAAAGAGAGAAAGAGCAGGAGGGACAGGAAGAGAGAGGGGAAGAGAGTGAGAGAAAGAGAGAGGAGGAATAGAGTGAGAGGATGGAAGTTAGAGAGAGAGGAAGAGTGTGAGATGTATTTGTAACATGTCTAACTCTAATGTTCTTTTGCATAGTTCGGCGATGGCGGCGCAAACTCCTTCGGTGTAGCTACCGGCACCCGGAGGGACGCACAAAGACGAGCTTTTCAGTTCCGAAGGTAGTCGAGGGGCTAGCGTGTAGCCCTTTTGTAAATTGTTGTGGTGAACGTGTTGTTTGACTATGAAAATCTATTGTGTTGAATCTGTGAGCTCGCCATTGTGTGAGGTAGAGAGTTTCTGTTTTTTTTTTTAAATAAAAACATAACTTACATCGGTTGTGGCAAGGCCGACGTAAGTTAGCCCATGTTAACTTATGTCGGTCTGGCCATACGAACATAAATTATCCCATGGTACTTACGTCGCACTCGCCATAGCCGACGTAAGTTAGCCCATGTAACTTACATATGCTATGGACGATCGATGTAAGTTACCTGGCCCAGCCTGGTAACTAACTTACGTCAGTTGTGGGATGCTAACACAAGTTAGTAACTTGCTTCGGCGGTCGACGTAAGTTGGCTAACTTACGACCAAACTGCAACGTCGGTCGTTAACCAACATAATTTCTTAATTACATAATTTCTTAATTACGTTGGCCCTGACCGACGTAATTGATCGGGTTTCCTGTAGTGGATCCTCGAGCTTTGTGAAGAAGACAATGGCAATGAAGAAGGAAATGTTGAAGGCATTGAGGAAGATGATAATGAAGGCACCAAGGGTGAGTACGAGCAAGACCAATGTGGTGGTAAACAAGATGAGGAGGACGAAGCAAGCGACAAGGAGTATGACTTGGGCCTTCTTCCCTCTCCATATTTTTCTTATTGGTGTCGTAATGCCAAAGAGGGGGGGGGGGGGGGGAGAGGGGGAGTAGTAGTTTTTATCTAGTTGGTGTTGGTGTTGATCCATCGACATGTATCGTATTTCAAAACTCGTTCTACTCTTATGTCCTGTTTGGATCCTTGTTCATTCACTTAATGTTCTATGGTAATTCACTCTTTGTCATATTATGCTCATTATGATAATTCACTCCATGTGTGATGTTAAGCATAAATTGCTTTAGATGTTTTTTTTCACTCAACTCTACACATCTCAACACATCACACTTAGGCAACCCACCATAACACATGTATGTATGAATAACCCTATAGAATTCATTCTTGTCCGTGTCATTCTGGAAAAATCAATATACACGCATTTAGGGGGGAGGGGTACTTCATACACACGTGTATTGTGAAAACAACCTTTTATATAAATTTATCAAAAACTTTAATGTGTTGCCATCAATCACCAAAAAGGGGGAGATTGAAAGTGCATCTAGGTAATCCGTGTGAGTTTTTGGATGATTGATGATGAAAATTAAGGATCCAAGGAAAATGGATATGGAGCCCCTCAAAAAGAAAAAGAACGTAAAATGGGTGTCGAAGACTCACAAGAGTAGAAATTAGGATTTTGATTTTCTTTGAGTTTAATTTAGAGGGACTCATGAACTTAGGTGCTCGGGAATCAATTGGGAGCTCAAAGTTTAGTTTGGGAATTGGTGAGAGAGTGGTTCTAGGATGGCCTTAAGGACAAGTTCGGACTAGTTCGGCAAAACCGACTACTCTGATGTTAGATGGACCAGAGCCTCATGTGTGATTTTGGACTTATCTGTTTGGGGGATGGACTAGTCTATTTAGGGAATCTGTGGGCCTCTCTAGGATTAAGTCCTGGAGGGCCGAGCTAGTCCGCCCTGCTGGTCGGACTAGTCCGTTCTTTAAGACTAGTTCGTTTTCAAACAGAGGAAAACCTTCTGTGTGACTTTAGACTAGTCCGTATTGGGGCTTATTAGTCCATTTTGTGAGGTTATGTGGGCTTCTAGGACTAAGTTTCAGAAGGTTGGACTAGTCTGCCACAGAGGCCTAACTAGTCCATCTGTTCAGACTAGTCCAAGTTGAGACGGAACAAAGGTTCCTATGTGACTTCAGACTAGTCTGTGCAGACTAGGGTCCCACCATTCCAGGATCACATAGGGTGGTGTCGCGCGATGCATTACCCAACAACACACATGAAAAGCAACTCAAAATAACGAACACAAATGTTTTATTTTAGAAGATTCTCTTTTACAACTAATATAAAACGCAGCGGAATATACATACCCATACTCTCAAGTAGCTATGCACAAGAGGAGCCATCTATGCCTGCAGACGCTTCTCACTAGCAAAACAAAACAGAGATTGCAGCGGCAAGGTTTCCTGTGAGAGATACATCTCGACAAGCTCGAGGTCTCACGGACAACCGTTAACATAAGCAAAGACATTAATACCTGCAAAAACCACAATAAAGCAACCGTGATCTCGAAGCTCAGCAAGACTTAACTGTCTCACCTAAGACATGAAACTCTACATGCTGGAAACTCTAAATACAGGAAAGCTAAATTTGTAGAAATGAACTTGCCGAAAGTAGATCCTTAGTGGTCAGTTTTAAATTAGCATACACAATCTATGGACATAGCATCATTGTGAATACCATAATCAAACAAGAAACACTTCATCCACGATGATACTAGCTCAAAGTTGCGTAAGGTTCATTCAAGTTAAATGTTTGGGAATTGTAAATTTAATTGTGCTATCCCTAATAGCCAAGGTTGCAATACAAATTATATTCATAACAACATATTCATAATCTTCCCACTACTCTTTATTACTATGTTAGGACTCAGTGACCAAGTATGCTCAATCCATAACTGCGAACGACGGTGATTCGAATCAAAAGCACCCGGACTGCACGCCACATACACCCATACTCGAAGTTACGATGGCACACTCCACTGATGTCGCAAGCAACCACCTTTCTCAAGATTCACCCATATAGAAATAGTTTGATCGACCTGAACAACAAGGTCCTTCAAGGTGCAACTCTGTAGTAAGACGTCCATGAGCGAGTTCACTCCCACTGTGCAAATAGCCAATAGCTTAAGCCGATTGAAAAGGTTCCAACATAGGATTCTCCAGGTACATTGGTTTCCTGGGCCCTATATATCCAGTATGCCTTTCGATACAGTTCAAACTTGTTCAACAGGGCTAAGAATGAGATGAGCCTTAATCGACACAGACAGGGCTACCAATCCACCATTCCAACACCTGCCTCGCCATTACCGACCCAGACACGATGTGGTCACAAGCGATGCCTCACCCTTCATGTCGAGGGCACCCTTATAAAAACCAACCTACACAAATCCCCATCCACGTCTCATATTAAAGAATGAACATTATAGTAGCATTTAGCGAGTAGGTTTCCTCACTCACCTCGTCTAACAAGTAGAATTCAAGTACTTGACTTGTGGTTGATAAAATGTGACCAATCTCGCGAGTAGTATCTAACATACTCGACTTCTACCAACCTTCCAACTAAACATTAAGCATAGCAATATAATCCGAGAGAGTCTTATACTACACATCCACTTCAACGATTATTTGGTCATGCATGTTGAGTATTCTATCAACAGACCTAATGCACATATTAAGTCTATTCAATGAAGTATATAAAGCAAAACTTTATAAAAGCTCTTAAATGAAAACGGGGGCTTGCCTTGGGTTGCAACAAGGGTAAATGTCTGGGCAAAGCTTCTTGTCACTTTCCTCCTTTCTTTGACTTTACTAATGCTTGGGCAAATCTTGATTGCAGTAGCATCCTTCTTGTGCCTCCTTCTCCAAGTGGTACTTCTCGTCCATCTCCACTCGTCGAATGGCTTGATCGGTATTGCTATCGATATGAAAATGCACATGTAAAGATTTCATTCTAGCAAACTACTATATGGAGTTGCTTGTATCTCAAAGAGTGGAAGTACCAAAGAAAGAGAGGTCTGCTACTGTGGTGTATAGAAATAGGAAGAAACCAAAGTGAACCATATGAACGGTGGTTATGAAGGGAAATGTGCACAAGAGAAGATTGCAACTTAGCAGTTAAGAAATGAAGTTGCATAAACTCAATGTGGAATAAATCAGATAGGTGAGAGGCCGCTGCTGTCATGTACAGGAACAAAAAGAATTCCTAGTGAAAATATAGAGGAATTGATATATGAAGTTAAATAGACATTGTTTTGGACATTAGTGAGATCATCATCAAATTACTGAGGTTAAGAAGGTACACTGGTGCTATAACTTTTGCAGTGTCTTCATGAGGTCATGCAGTATCACCCTGAAAAGTTTCAGCTATGACAAAGAGATATGGTGGTCTACAAATATCCCTAAGGCTTTAGGCTTCTCTGAATTTCCATTGCAAAACTGGAGCTTTGTAATAACTCATAGTAGGTTTTATGGATAGTGCTATTCATCTGGAGTCCAACAAAATTGGTTTGAGATTTTTCTAAGGATTCTACGGTCAAATATTGATTTTACAAATTTTTGCCATTTTCTGGAAATATTACTATTATTTTCTATTAAGCTGAGCAAATATAATTAATTAACGTAACTTAATGAAAGTTAATGGATATAAAACTTCTAGTGGGATTCAACAATAATCTGAAGAATTATTCTGGCAAATTTTGGGAATTTTCCAATGAGATGATCTCCTGGAATTAAATTCCAAAATAAAATCCAAAATGAATTATACAGAAAATAAAATGGATTTTCATACCAAATATTTTCCACCATTGCAAAATAATGGTTGAGTGGGGTCCAGGAAAATTAGTCTGGGCATTTTTGGAGTTTTCTGTTGTGAGATATGAATTTTCAAACATCCAAACTTTTATTGAATTAATTTACCTTAGGAAATCTGTGGAAATATTAATGGGCCAATACGATTTGAGCCATAGGGTGTTTGTGCGCACTAAATAAAAAAGTGTCACATAGGATCTGCCCACTAGGAGTGATGCCACACAGAGCCACAACAAAACAAGGCATCTGCACATTAGATCAAGGGCCACAGACAATCCGAGGCAGTCTTCTTCTTCCTCGAGGAGCTTGCGGCACCCATGGCGCATAAGGCGGACAGCGGCTCACCGAAAGCTGCCAGAAAAGCCTAATCTCGACGTCTATTGTTTACAGGGGTTCTAGGACATTATGAACATGATGGCGGGGTCGAATCGAGGGAATGTCACCGGAATGTACCTATCACTACAGGAAACACGATCATTTACGACGGTGAGAATAAATTGCGACGGCCCGCAGTGGGCCGTCGCAATAGAAATGGGCCATCACAAATAGACGGTTAATTTGTGACGGCCGACCCAGTGGCTGTCGCAAATAATAAAGCCGTCACAAATAGTCCATAAAATGCTACTGCCAACACTAGGGCCCTCGCAAATAGATTAACTTGCAACGGCCAGACCAAGGACAATCTCAAATTAACGGGCCGTTGCAAATAAATGACTTGTACCCTCAGCCCACCCGTCCCAATCTCCACTCTATCTCACTCAACGCCACCGCCTCCTCGCCCCCGCTGCCTCTCGCCGCCACACCACTCGCCGACACTACCGGCCGCCCCCGACGCCTCCCTCGATGCGCCCCTGATGCCTCCTCCAACCCTGCCGGCCGCCCCCGACGCCTCCCTCGACGCGCCCCCTGACGCCACCCCCGACGCCGCCCCCTGGCGCCGTGGCACCTAGACGCTGTCGGCCTCCTCCGACGCCGCCGACCGCCGGCCGTCCCCGACGCCTCCTCTGACCCGCCCCCGACGCAGCCAACGATGCTGCCCCTTGACCCCGCCGCCCCCTGATGCTGCCGGCCTCCTCCAAATTCACACTGACGCCTCCCCCACACAGATGCCGACCCCGACGCCTCCCCGGGCCTCCCCCGACGTGTCAGGTATGATCTAAACTTTAGGTTAGCTTTTTTAACTTTATGTCCATTTGTTTGAGCGATGTCCAATGATCTGAATTTTAGAAGAGCTATTTAGCTTCACGATTGAATATGTTCATTTGCTTGATCTAGGTATAATAGAACTAATAACACTGTAATGTTGCTAGAGGATTAGAAATTTATTCATGTTCTTCTTAATGAGTGAGGCTTTTCGCGAGTGTTAAGATTAGGCTTTGTGCATCACAAATGATTAGCTCGATATTGAATGTAGCCTAGAGGGGGGGGGGGGTAAATAGGCTTTTTGAACTTTTGTCAGATCCTCAAACACTTAACAAACCAATCAAATACAGAGAGATCGGACTAGCCCGGTACTATGCGGACTAGTACGGTATGCGTGGACTAGAACGATCAACTTTGATCAATGATTTCACTTCTAGTACTATATGCAGCGAAAAGTAGATTGTAACTTGGATGTATTACGACAATAAAACAAGGTGTGTCAAAGATTAACGTTTTCATCAATGTTTCAACATAAGTTACACAAGATCAAGTAAACCCTAGAATGTGATGATCAATAAGTACAAAAGGTGTGAGACACAATTTATCCCGTGGTTCGATTCCTAAGAAGGAAACCTACATCCACGTTGAGGAGTCTACGGAGGATCGGGTCTTCACCAACCCTACCCTCGTTGAATCGCCACAGAGGCCGATTCTCTTCCACTAATCACAAAAGGGCAAATAACCTTGTTCAAGGGGTCTTCTCACAAGTTGAGGGATCCCCAAGATTTACAATGACGAACAGCACCAAACACACTCAAAAGATATGCAATAAACAACAAGAGTTTGCGAGAGAATCAAACCCAAGAGCTCAAGATTGTGTAGAACAAGTCTCTCCTTTTGATCAATGCTAATCCTCAAAGATTTGATCTTTCTAGTATTAGAATGTGTGGAGAGTTGTGTATTTTGGGCCCTTGGAAGGTGTGACGGCGCAGGGGGTCGAGAGAGATTGTTGTAGGGCCATACACCTCTATTTATACTAGAGTTTCCAAAACTTAACATTACAGTTTGTGATGTTCAGACTTGTCTGTGGTGGACTCCAGACTAGTCTGGTGTGCGGCGTGTGGGAAACCCAAAGTGTTCAGATATATCGGACTTGTCCGAAAACGTGCAGACTAGTCCGATTTGGGCTCTGGAAATATTCAGACTAGTCTGGCATATATCGGACTAGTCCGGTGTCGTGAAAAATTTTCAGCTCTTGAGCCCTTTTCCCTTTAGATTCCTCATTCTCCTTTCTTTTTGAGCTTTCCTTCTAATTTCTTTAAAACCATCGCTCATCTCAACAATTTTGTTAGGATCTCATTTGTTTGTTATAAATCAACCAAAATCCACAAGGGATTCCTAGATGCACTTTCAATCGCCCCCCACCCCCCCCCCTTTTGGTGATTGAGGACAACCAATTGAGATTTACACAAATATGATAAAAAATTCAGCTTTTCATAAAGTGTGCACATATGAGCTTTGAGCAAAATAGGCAATGTAGACATAAGACATATGTGCACTCTTTATGGTGGGGTGCAAAACTACATGTGTGTGAGCAATAAACTTGATGTGAATAAGATGAAAGCATAATCATAATGACGTCAAAAGAGTATCAAGCAAACATAGCAGTTTTAAACATAAACCATTTATCATAAGCTTAACATAGTCATCATTTCACAGAACATGTCCAAAAGCATAATGAGAGCATAATAAAAGTCTTACAACACCAAAAGTAACAAAATAGCAAAACCAACACAAATAGAGGTCTCATCTCTCAATCTACTGCTAGGACCTAAGACTCCCCCTCAATCTCTTCCCCTTTGGCATCAATGCACCAAAAATTAGGAGAGGAGGGATCTACTCGTCGTCGTAGGCTCACTCCGCGCTGTCAGTCCTCTCGTCGTCTTCATCATCAGGCTGAGAAGGAGGAGGATGAGTGCCACTCGTTGTGCCCCCAATGCCAAAATAAGCAAGCTCGAAAGATGAAAGAGGTGGAAGCTCCGAGAAGTCAGAAGCGGAGTCCTTGGAAATGACCGGAGATCCAATAGGTCAATCTCTAGCTTTTCACAAATAGCTTTGACATTGTCCTTCATGTATCTCATTTCCACTTTCCTTGCCTTGTTCATCTTGTGGATATTCACTTCAGCTTTGCGGCAAGAACCAAGGATGGTGGCCAAGTACTTCATAATGCTATTAGGAGACCCTTTGTGAGGAGGGCCCTGGTGTTAGAGGCAGGCCTTGCATCTTCCTGAGCTTTTTCTGGATGTTCCTCACTTGAGGCAGGTGAGAGAGCAGCTGGTAGAGAGTCTTGAGGAGGCTTCTGAGGCTTCAGAGGAGTATGCTCTACATCCTTCACAAACTCAATTCTTGTGAATTTTTCAATCATAAACATCAAGTATGGTGCATAGCCACAGGAGCGGTTCGGTGTGCAGGAGATGTTCACCATGTCATTCCAGATGTAGTCGAAGATGTCAAACTTTCTCTTCTTGCTAATCACTTTTATCAAGGTTCTAAAATAACCTTGGACACTCCTGACATCTCCATCCTTTGGAGCAATTGTTTTCTGGAGCACTCTATTGAGAACCATGAAGAAAGACTTCATGTTCTTGGTTGAGGGAGTATTGTACTTGAGGCGAGTATCATAGAGAAAGTCCATCTTGTCCTTCTCCAAAACACCAATATTGTGAATAATGACCTCAATGTTGCCGGTGTCCTCAAGGTGCAGCGGCCTAACAAACTCATCATAAGTAACAGTGTACTTGGATCCATGTGTTATCCAAGTCACTCTCTCTTCTTCATCACTGGCAAAGTAGCAGGTTGCAAAGAACTGTGCTATGACCTCATCATTCAAGTTATATCGGAAAGCAAACAAGTCCTTCAGGCCATGTCTCTCCACAGCCTCTATCACTTCATCAAAGGTTTGACAACTTTTTCTCTCAAAGTGTGTCCAGTCGATCCATTGGCTGCGGACCACTGGAGTCTTCATATGAAGGTACATGGTACTGTAGTAGTCTGCGTGGAAGTTCCTCCAGAATCTAGGATCAACTGCCTTCTTGCCATTGCTATAGGCATCAATCTTCCTTAGTTTCCAAGTCACATCACTCCCTTTGCCATTGAACTTTTCTTTCGAGGGGTCCCTATTTCCCCGTCTTGGAGCAGTCATCTCGAGGGGGCCAATCGGGCCAGAGGCAATTCCTTTCCTTTTCCCTTAGTTTGGTGGGGACCCGCCGAGCTAGGGCCAATCACATCTTGCGCTCTCTAAGCTGGTTTCTTGTCCGAAACCTTTCGACGCACCCTAGGTGGGGTGGGCGATGGGTTAGCGGTACAATCATGTATCTTCTTGGCTTGGCCCGTTGAAACGCGAGGCAAGGTCTCTTGATCCATTTCGGCCTCGAAGTCAGAGATGTCCTCGTTTGAGATTGACATTGTCCTGACAAGAGGGTTATACATGACATAGATAAGGATTTATGGCAAGGGAAAGCATTGAGCTGTAGAAAATAGGGTTTTGTTCAGCTAACATTGGACTTGTCCGTTGCCCAGGTGCGAACTAGTCTATAGTACCAGACTTGTCCGCACTAGTAATGGACTAGTCCGATATTTAGCAGCTCAAACCCTAACTAACAGGATAATGGAGTTTCTCAACGCAAAAGTGGAGTAATGTAGTTGAACTACTACAAGGGATCATCTATTGACAGGAAGAACTAGGCTATTTGAGCAAAAACAAGGAAAATCGAAGATTCTAGGGTTTGGAGAGAAATTTTACCAAATCCTTCGATTCGCGGGGTTGAAGGAGTTTTTGATGTGGACAAGTCCGTGGTCTTCGATCCCCTTGCAATGGAGATCAAATCCCACTAAAACTTGAGTGGATTTGATGGAGGACTTGCCAAATCACCTTGTGAGCACTTGAGTGAGGAGAGAGAACGTAAGAGGAGTTGTGAGGAGGAAGGAGATTAGGGTTGTGCGGTGCCTAGGGTTATGGAGTCGAAAAATCGGACTATTCCGTGGTCTGACCGGACTAGTACGGACTAGCGAAAACTCTGCGGACTACTCTGCATTGTGCGGACTAGTCAGGGGTAACCACAGACTAGTCCGTGGTCACCAGGACAGAAAAGTATATCGAACTTTCGTATATATTCGAAGGTGCTTAAAAGAAAACATGGGGCAAAAACACACAAATATTCCTTGTGAATATGATCAGTAAACATACAACAATCAAACTATGACCGTAATTCACCAAGATCAAGTAATTAACATAGTTTTCGGAGAAAAAATAGAGAGAGATGATTTTTCAACACAATCAACATGATTTTGAAGATGGCATACAAGTATGCAAGTTTTCAAGCCACGTTCCGAGCATCAAGGATATTTAGTTCATTTCGGAGCTCACAAAAGCGTTTTTATCAAGTGGCTTGGTAAAGATATCGGCTAGTTGTTTTTCAGTGTTGACATGGAAAATAGTTATGTCTCCTTTCATTGAATGATCTCTCAAAAATTGATGCGAATGTCTATGTGTTTGGTTCTAGAGTGCTCAATGGGATTATGGGCAATTTTAATTGCACTCTCATTGTTACAAAGGAGTGAAATACAACTCATATTGTAACCGTAATCCCTTAGAGTTTGTCGCATCCAAAGGAGTTGTGCACAGTGCTCCCGGCTGCAACATACTCAACTTCGGCCGTGGATAAGTCAATGGAATTTTGTTTCTTGGAGGACCAAGAAACAAGGGATCTACCTAGAAATTGGCAAGTAGCGGAAGTACTTTTTCTATCTACCTTGCATCCGGTATAATCTGCATCGGAATATCCAATGAGATTGAATTTTGAACCTTTAGGATACCAAAGGCCTATGTTGGGTGTATGAACTAAATATCGCAAGATCCTTTTTACGGCTGTCAAGTGACATTCCTTAGGATTGGCTTGAAATCTTGCACAGAAACATACACTCAACATAATATCAGGCCTAGATGCACGTAAATAAAGTAGGGAGCCAATCATGGAGCGATATACATTTTGATCCACGTTTGGTCCGTCTCCATTGAGATCCAAGTGTCCATTTCTCGCCATGGGAGTCTTTATGGGCTTTGCTTTGTCCATGCCAGATTTCTTGAGGATGTCTTGAGTGTATTTTATTTGGCTTATGAACGTCCCTTCCTTTGTTGCTTCACTTGAATTCTCAAAAAGTATCTCAACTCTCCCATCATGGACATCTCGAATCTATCTATCATAATCTTACTAAATTCTTGACAAAAAGATTTGTTAGTTGATCCAAATATAATATCGTCAACATAGATTTGGCAAATGAATAGATCGTTATCAAAATGCTTAGTAAACAAGGTGTAATCAGCTTTACCAATCTTAAAATCATTTTCAATCAAAAAATCTCTAAGGCACTCATACTAAGCTCTAAGAGCTTGTTTGAGGCCATAGAGAGCCTTGCGTAGTTTGTATACATGGTCGCGAAACTCTTGATCTTCAATTCTGGGGGGTTGCTCCACGCACACCTCCTCCTTGATCGGTCTATTGAGGAAGGCGCTTTTCATATCCATTTGATAAAGCTTGAAATCATGGTGAGTAGCATATGCAAGTAATATACGAATCGATTCAAGCCTAGCTACGGGAGCAAAAGTCTCGTCGAAATCCAAACCTTCGACTTGTGAATACCTTTTCACCACAAGTCGTGCTTTGTTACTTGTCAGCACCCCGTGTTTGTCTTGCTTGTTGCGGAAGACCCATTTAGTGCCGACGACATTGAACTTGGGTCTTTCAACAAGTTCCCACACTTTGTTCCTTTTAAAGTCGTTCAATTCTTCTTGCATAGCTATCACCCAATCTGGATCTTTTAATGCATCTTCAACCCTGTGTGGTTCCAAAGAGGATACAAAAGAGTAATGTTCACAAAAATTAGCTATACGAGATCGAGTTACTACTTCCTTATGTATGTCACCAATTATGTTGTTGATGTGGTGATCTCTTTGGATGCTTTGATGTACACTTGGATGTGGCACTTGTGGTCTTGAGTCTTCATGATCATCATCATCTTCTTCGTCTCCCCGTGAATGGTTGCCCTCATTGCTGTTTTGATTGTCTTGATGATCTTGAGGTTGATCGTGTGTGGAAGCTCCCCCTTGATCATTATCCTCCACTTGTGGTTCATCTTCTTCATTCACATTTCGCGGTGGCACTTGTGGTCGAACATAGCCCAACACCATTTTTCTCAATGCTTGACATGGAGCAACTTCTTGATCTAGCGCACATAGACCAACTTGCTCTTCTTGAGAGCCATTAGTTTCATCGAACACCATGTCACGTGCTACTTCAACAAGTTCGGAGGTCTTATTGAAGACACGATAGGCGTAGGAGTTTGAATTATAGCCAAGTAAGAAACCTTCATCGGACTTCGAAGCGAACTTGAAGTACTGGACTTCTTGTTCAAAATATAACATTTAGAACCAAAAACTTGAAAATATGAAATATTTGGCTTGTTACCCATGAGTAGTTCATACGAAGTTTTCTTGAGCAACCGATGAAGATAGAGTCAGTTTATGGCGTGACAAGCGGTGTTAACCGCTTCGGCCCAAAACCGGTCTGAAGTCTTGTATTCATCGAGCATTGTCCTCGCCATCTCAATGAGAGTTCGGTTCTTCCTTTCGGCTACTCCGTTTTGTTGAGGAGAATATGGTACTGAAAACTTGTGCTTTATCCCTTCTTCGTCTAGAAACTCTTCAACTTGGGTATTCTTGAACTTCGTTCGATTGTCACTTCGTATGTTCTTGATCGTCAATGAAAATTCATTTTGAGCTCGCTTGAGAATCGTCTTGAGGGTTCCTTGAGTTTGTCTTATCATGCAAAAAGAAAATCCACGTGAAGCGAGAACAATCATCAACAATGACTAAACCGTATTTGTTACCGCCGATTCATATGTAAGCAATTGGACAAATAGGTCCACGTGAAGGAGCTTGAGCGGTCTTGTTGTGGTCATGACATTCTTCGTGGGATGGGGTGCTGCTACTTGCTTCCCGGCTTGACACGCGCTGCAAGGCCCGTCTTTCTCAAAAACCACATCCTTTAAACCTCGGATGTGATAAGGAGTTTTTGAAGATTCCTCATACCAACATGTGCTAGCCGTCTATACCGCAGACAACCCATGTTGGTCTTTGCAATCAAGCACGTGTCAAGTTCAGATTTATCTTTGTTGATGTCAACTAGATAATGTTTTCCCTTTAACACAACATTGAATTCAACCGAGGCATCACACCTTCTAGAGACGGTCACACCCTCATTAGTGAATAAACAATTATAACCTTTGTCACATAATTGAGATATTGGAAAAAGGCTATAATCCAAGGAATCAACATGTAAAACATGAGAAAGAGTATGTTTTGATGAAATTGCAATTTTACAGATACCAAGCACCCTTTCTTGACTGTTATCACCAAAGTAAATGCCTTCGCTTGGATCTTCATTTTCTTCATATTCGACGAACATTCTTCTTTCTCCGGTCATGTGATTTGTGCATCCACTATCTAGCACCATTTAGCTCCACCGGATGAATAAGCCTGCAAAAAACAAATTATGCCTTGGTCTTAGGTACCCAAGCTTGCTTGGGTCCTTTGAGGTTAGTCACAAGTGATTTGGGCACCCACACATGAGACTTGGTGTTCCCATGGCGTGGCCCAACATATTTGGCATAAACTCTACCAAGATTACTTCTCATGAGTACATATGAAGCATCAAATGTTCTAAATAGAACTTGTTGTTCATTTGTGTTCACAATGTTAAACTATCAACACTATTAAGTTTTCTAACTTGAGAGGTGTTTCCCTTGACAAAGGCAATACGTTCCTTGTTATTCTTGTGGCTTCCAGCATTTTGCTTTCCACCATAAGAATACCCAATGCCATATTTGACATTACGAGGTCTTGTGACCAAGTATGCACTACGTGCATACTTGACCTTCTCCTTGTCAAATATGCCACTTCGGGAAGGATGTTTGTCTTTAGTCAAGGTTTTATTTTCTTTCAAGTTAGTGTCATTTTTAGTACATGTTGAGAAGGTGAGCTTGAAGAGGATGAAAGACCACTCGACTTGAGTGACTCAACTTGTACCTCAAGGATCTTATTAACTTTGGTTAGGTTAGCAAGTTCATCCTTGATAGCCACGTTTGAGTCTTTTAGCTTCAAACAAGCTTCCTTGCTTGAAGCTAACTCAAGTTCCAGTGAATTGCTTCGCTCCTTTTCAAGCTCGAGGAGCTTTTTGATATTAAGATATTCTTCCTTTTATAGGATGATCATATCTTCTCGATGATAAACTAGCTCCTCCTTATCAACAAGCTTATCCATTAGAAATTTCATCTTAGCAGCAGTTTTCTTGTCTAAACCTCTAAGCATGTCTTCATCATCACTAGAATTATCACTATCACTAGAAAAAGAGTGCAAGGAGGAAGATTTAGTTGTTACCTTTCTTTTACCTTCCTTTGCCATTAGACAAGTGTTGTTGGTGTCTTTCCATGCGCCCTTGGTTGGAAAGAGAGTGGATTTCTTGGAAGTCTTCTTAATGGCTATGGTGGCCATCTCCTCTTCTTCGGATGAGGACTCATCATTGGAGTCCCACTCCTTCCCTAAGTGCGCTTGGCCAAATTGCTTCTTCTTCTTGAACATTTTCTTTGGCTGAGGCTTGTTATCCTTAGTCTTCTTCTTGTTTTCTTCATGTGTACAGTCTACTATAAAGTGGTCGTACTCTCCACAGTTATAGCAAGCACGCCTCATTTTTGGTCTTGGTTTGTCCCTATTTCTTCCTTCATTTGAGCGACCATCTTGTCTTCTTCTCATCATTTTCTTGAATTTCTTCAGGAATAAGATCATATCTTCTTCATCAATATCACTGCTTTCCTCATCGCTGTCGTCTTCTCCATGAGCTTCTTGGGCTTCTTTTGATACAGGTTTGCAAGTGGACTTTAAAGCAACTCCTTTCTTCTCTGCCGAGGTAAGGTCGGCAATTTTTTTGACATGCTTGGCTTGCTTCTCCATCAATTCAAAGTTGATGATCTTGCCAAGAAGTTTGTCCGGGGTCATCTTCCGATACCCGGGGCTTTCTCTAATCATCGATCAAAGAGTCACATTGCGAGGCATGAATGCTCTAAGAATTACCTTTACGACCTCATGATCATTTCACTTCTTGCCGCCATATGCTCGGACTTTGTTGATAAGATTCTTTAACCGATTGTACATATCTTGTGGTGACTCAGCTTCTTCAATGGCGAATCTTCCCAATTCGCCTTCAACATTTTAATCATGGATTCGCGTACATGACAATCACCTTCATGTGCGGTTTGTAGAGTATCCCATATCTCCTTGGCAATTTTGAGTCTATCCACCTTGGTGAACTTGTATCGGCTCAGTGACGTTGTCATAACAGCTGCAGCTTAAGCGTTCCGACGAATAGCTTGTTCTTAGCTTGGAGTCAGCTCTTCATCATCGTCCATGATATCTATCCTTGTACACAATATATGCCACAAGCTAGGGTTAAGAGATATGAGATGCATTTTCATGTTTTGTCCCCGCACAGAGTAATCATTGCCATCGAAGAAATTTGCTTTCCCTAGAGGAATTAACAAGTAATGATTATTGTTAGAATTTAACTAATCATAATTAAAATGATATCGGGAGTAGTTGGTGTGACTACTCCCCTTCTCCTTTTCGTCCTCGATCTTCTTCTTCCCCTTTGGGGAGAGTGCCTTCTTCATTAGGAGTGCCTTGAGTTAAAGCATCTCCTCGTCATCGTTCTCACAATCTTGGATGGCGCCGAGAAGCTTCTCTAGTATTTGAGTTCTTTCTTCATCACCCTTCTCGTTATTGAAGTTCTTGTGTACATCCTTGACGTCTGACATCTTCTCTTCGAGCGGTGAGTCTCTTTTGAAGAGTCCTGCTCAGATACCAAGTGAATGTAGCCTAGAGGGGGGTGAATAGGCTTTTTGAACTTTTGTCGGATCCTGAAACACTTAACAAATCGATCAAATACAGAGAGACCGGACTAGTCCGGTACTGTGCAGACTAGTCCGGTATTCATGGACTAGAACGATCAAGTTTGATCAATGATTTCACTTCTACTACTATATGCAGCGGAAAGTAAATTGTGACTTGGATGTATTACGACAATAAAACAAGTTGTGTCAAAGATTAACTTTAATATCAATGTTTAAATGTAAGTTACACAAGATCAAGTGAACCCTAGAATGTGATGAACTATAAGAACAAAAGGTGCGAGACATGATTTTATCCCGTGGTCGATTCCCATGAAGGAAACCTACATCTACGTTGAGGAGTCCATAGAGGACCGGGTCTTCACCAGCCCATCCTCGTCGAATCGCCACGGAGGCCGATACTCTTCCACTAATCACAAAGGGGCAAATAACCTTGTTCAAGAAACCTTCTCACAAGTTGAGGGCTCCCCAAGATTTACAATGACAAACACCACCAAACACACTCGAAAGATATGCAATATACAACAAGAGTGTGCGAGAGAATCAAACCCAAGAGCTCAAGATCGTGTGGAACAAGTCTCTCCTTTTGATCAATGCTAATCCCCAAAGATTTGATCTTTCTAGTGTTAGAAATTGTGGAGAGATGCGTATTTGGGCTCTTGGAAGGTGTGACGGCGCAAGGGATCTAGAGAGATGGTCGTAGGGCCGTACACCTCTATTTATACTAGGGTTTCCAAAAAGTTACCATAGGGTTTGTGATGTCCGGAATAGTTCGTGGTGGACTCTATACTAATCCAGTGTGCGGCGTGTGGGAAACCCTAAGTGTTCAGATATATCGGACTTGTCTGGAAACGTGCGTACTAGTCCGATTTGGACTATGGAAATGTTCGGACTAGTCCGGCACATATCGGACTAGTCCGGTGTCGTGAAAAATTGTGGGGCTAATGGACAAGTCCGGACTTGTAGGACTCGTCATAATTTAATCAGATAGATATCAGACTAGTCCGTGGTGATATCGGACTTATCCATTTTTGTGCAGACGTGAAGCGCTGAGGACTAGTCCGCACTAGGGGGGACTAGTCCGATCTTAGTCAGAAAGATATCAGACTAGTCCAGTGTGTATCGGACTAGTCCGATTTTCCTTTGAATTGTGCAGTGAGTTAAGTTGATTGCTAACTTGAGCTCTTGAGGTGTGTTTCTCCAACACACTCCATACACAATGATCTAATCTTTTCAGCTCTTGAGCTCTTTCCCCTTTAGATTCCTCATTCTCCTTTCTTTTTGAGTTGTCCTCCTAATTTCTTTAAATCCTGCGCTCATCTAATTTTGTTAGGATCTTATTTGTTTGTCATAAATCAACCAAAACCCACAAGGGATGCCTAGATGCACTTTCAGATATCCTATGTTAATTTTGGCTTTGTCATTCACATTTGCAATGCACATTTGCTTATGTTTATTGCCATGCTTATTGCTATGGTTATGTTTAGATGCTATGTATATTGCCATGTTATGTTTCATGACATGCTTATGCTTATTGCCATGCTACGTAAATGTTTATTCCTATGCAAATGCTTATTTCCATGTTTATTGCCATGCTATGTAAATGTTTAGGTTCAATTGTTTGTTAATTGAGACTAAGTTTGCTTAGATAGGTTAAGGTTTAAATGGGCTTCGGCTCGGCTCAAGCTGACATGGGCCATTTAGGGTTTAGGATTTAGGCAAAAAGCAACGGTGATGACGACAAGCTCCCCCGTGTGGTCGGCAGGCCCCGACGGGTGGTTTCCTCCCGTTCATTCCTCCTCTCTCTCATTCTTTCCTCGCCTCCTCTCTCGTTCTTAGACAGTTGACCCCAAAGCTTGAAGAACTGCACAATTTTTGGGGCGTCTAGTGTAAAACAAGCGAGATCATGCTGCCAAAATTTTGTTCAGATTCAGGTTTTGTGTCTCGTCAGAAGCAGGATAAATCCTGCATACATTAACGATAATTTCTTTTGCTTTAAACTGCAGAGTCAAACATGGGTGAAGACCGCAGTTGGATGTATATTGGATGGAAGATAAGAACTGGTGGTCACTCGGATGAAAGGTACATCAAGTTGGATAAATTTTTGGATCGAGCATTTTTGTTGTCAACGTATGATAAGGAGTGATGCCCATGTACAAAATGCTAGAACACCAAGTTTTTGAGCAGATTGGATCTTTTGTTTCACTTATGTTGAAACGGTTTCACGCCACATTATGACGTGTGCACCTTCCATGTCAAAACTAAATCTCGAGTCATAGTAGAAGGGGATGAGGATGATGATATAACGGGGGTTGATAGGATGGATGAGATGCTAGAAGCTCTGAAAGCAGAGGATCCTCTTACAATGCAGGCATACGAGTTCTTTGAGGAGCTCAAGAATTCACAACAATCGTTGCATGAACACACGGATGTGACCGTCCTTGCTTTCTTGACCAGATTTATGGAAACTAAGTTTAAGTACTTTTTCAATCAACTGCTACAATGATCTCATGAAATTGATCTGCGATATCCTTCCACAACCTCACAAAGCACCTAAAGATATGTATCAGTTGAGGATCCGGATATCTGGTCTCGGTTTGAACTATGAGAAAATTGTTGTGTGCCCAAACAACTGCATGCTATTCTCGAAAGAGCACTCCAACAAGAACATGTGCTTGAAATGTGGTAAACTGAGGTATGTCGAAGTTGTTAATGACGCTTGCAATAATGTGATGACATATGTCACACATAAGAAGCTTTGTTACTTGCTTGTGACTCCTCAGTTGAAGCGGTTGTTTCTTTCATAAATAACGGCAAGACACATGAGATGGCACAAAAAAGGTAAACATGAGAACAAAGAATTCTTGACACACTCGTCCGACGGTGATGCATGGAAGGTGCTAGACCATTTCGATCCAGATTTTTCTCGTGATGCGAGAAATGTTCGCATCGGGTTAGTGACAGACAGATTCTCACCATTCAGTACAAATGTCACGCCATACACCTGTTGGCCCATCTTTGTCATTCCGTACAACCTGTCATCAGCTCTTTGTATGAAGAATGAGTTCATGTTCCTCAACCTCATTGTACCTGGACCGGATCATCCTAGGTCACGTCTCAGCATGATGTTGAAACCCCCAATTAAAGAATTGAAAATGTTTTGGACAGGAGTCTGTTGATATTTCCTACGCACTACTAACAATTCATCCCTAACAGTGGTGCCAAAAATGCTTGTTGGTAGGTTTTGATTCCCAAATGAATGTCCGCAAGCGCACGAAAACTATCGATGTAGCATTTCCCCTTTAAAGAGTATTCCCAAAGGGGTTATTTATATTTTCCCAAAGGAAGGCTTGATGGAAGTAAAACAATCATCAAGTGGAAAGGCTTAGGTTGGTCTAGATAGGGTTCTAGCAAGGAAGGATAAAGGGTAATTGAGGTAGTGTGACACAGACAAGAGCATCCTATCCTATGGGGATAGATGAGGTAATAGAGGAACTAGGCTAAGAGTAAGGTACAGACTCCTCCTATGCTTCTTATGTACATATAATTATAAGTTCTCATGCTAAGTGGATTAACATATTGGGCATGGGTTTACCCCTAGCAACACTAGGCGACTCCCACCAAGAGCCTGTGGCATAGCTGAACGTGGAGGATTACAAAGGACATATAGAACTGTCACCACCTACTGCCTACCTCTTCAATCCGTGGGTCTACAAGACATTCAACGCTACTCTCTATCCTAGCACCATGCTAGCATATTAAGTAATTACCTTAAGAGCCTAGGCACAAGCCATCCTAATGCAATGAACTAAATCATCGTTGAGCCAATGTTAATTGATAGCATCAATCATTCATATTAAGATAGTCATATCACAACTAATTAGACTATAGTGGAGGTTTATAGTGTTTATGATAATGTAATGAGAATGGTATAACACAATCATAAATACTATTCCTACCACATACATGGAATCCACAATCAAACAAGAAATGCTTCATCCAAGTATATGAACAATAGTAGACTAAAGATATCATCTTTATTATGAATAATGTCACAAATACAATAGGAATATTGGAGACGTACCTTTCCCAATTGGGAAGAGACTCCTTTTACTCCTCTCCTACTTAGACTATGGACTAGAGACTTTCCTCTCTACAACCTATACTCCTCTAAACCTATGGAGAGTGGTGGATACAATGGATGAATACTCAAGTGGTGTGGGTTGAAGTGAGGGGTGAGGGGTCCTATTTATAGCTTGGAGAAGGGTCGGTTCCCGCCACCAAAAGCGCGCGAATCAGTCACCCATGACAACTTCAAGCCGAGAGAAGCCACCACGTGGAGTTTGATCGAGAAAGGCGCCAGGAACTAGTCGGCTGACTAGGGGGGTCGGCCGACCTGGTCCTGGCCCCTTTTGCGGTGTGCTTTCCCCAGATGACTGACAAGTGGGTCCATTAACTGATATTGGTGCTACACTATTTGATGGCCTCAGATACTTCTGTTTGTGGGCCATTTGATCCCCGTGGTGCCACGTGGCATCGCCTGATTGGCTGGAATGATATTTTATAGGTTCCATCCCCTTGTTTCACTTCATTTATGCATAGAATCCCTGCATGCACTACTTTCTCCAAGGACAAGTGGAAATAGGTTAAATAGAAAGGTGATGTGTGCAATAAATGACAATTCCATCACATAATTGAGTTATATTGACGGGTCAAATTGTTGTATAACAGCCCTCAACAGTGTCGAAGAGTACGACAGTTACAAGAAGCAGAAATTCAACCTTCGAACTGCTTATTTGTGGTCTGTCCATGATTTGCCGCCATAAGTCATGTTTTCCGGATGGAGCACTCACGATCGTCTGACGTATCCGATATGTGCTTTGGACACGGATTGCTTTCGATTAATTCATGGAGGTAAGATATCTTACTTCGATTGTCACAGACATTGACTGCCTCCAAATCACATATTTAGGCAACAGAAGCATGTCTTTAGAAAGAACACCGTTTTCACTAAAGGACCACCGAAACATCTCAACAGGTCAAAAATTTCTGATATGTTGGACAAACTAGTGCCAGATGAAGGTCTTCCTAGATATTTCGTAGGTTATGGAGGGGAACAAGATTGGACTCACATATGTGGACTTTGGGAGCTACCGTATGTGAAGTTGTTGATTTTAATGCACAACATTGATGTCATGCATCAGGAGCGTAACATCGGCGAAAGTATCATAAGCACATGCATCAATATGACTGGCAAAACGAAAGGCAATATAAAAGCTCGACTAGATTTGGTAGACATTTGTAACCGTCCAACTCTTGAAATCCATGAAAGTTGTGGTAAGCCACGTGCTTCTTTCTGTATTTGACCTAAAGAAAAGAAAGAAGCCATGAAATGGTTGAAAACATTCAAATTCCCATATGGTTACGCAGCTAGCCTGAAATGAGCCTTGAATGTGAACATAGAAAATCTCACTGGGTTGAAGAGTCATAATTATCACATTATGATGGAAAGACTCTTACCTGTTATCTATTGGGGCTATCTAGATTATGCAGTGTGGAAGGTCTTAGCCGAGCTCATCTATTTCTATAGACAACTTTGTGCTAAAGAAATCAAGATAGGGATGATGGATAAGTTAGATAAGGAGATACCCGTACCTTTATGTAAGATGGAAATTTTTTTTCCACCGGGTTTCTTCAATCCAATGCAACTTCTTCTTATCCATATTCAATTGGAAGATAAAGTTGGCGGTCCTGTGCAATATAGGTGGATGTATCAAATTGAAAGAGTGCTACAATATCTGAAACCAATAGTTGGCAACAGAGCAAGGATGGAAAGGTGCATCGTTGAAGCATATGCGTTTAAGGAAGTAGGATAATTTTCAAGTGTCTACTTTGCAGAAGAACAAAATGTTAATACTTCGATGATGTGGTACAATTTGGATGAAGCACCCCCTTTAAGCGACCTCTCTATTTTTCCAACGAGAGGCACTACCGTTGGTAGCTACACGACTTATGTCCTACCCGAACGTGAAAGGACTGTTGCTTTACTCTACATGTATACAAATATAGATGGCATGCAGGAATACTTCAAGTATGTGTTTGTCCTACATTTATGCTAGTTGACATATTTTGCTACACACGTATTCTAAATTTTTTTTTTCACGTTAAGCTAGTTCCACAGACAGTGTTTGCCATATAGGCATCAACCTACGCCCAAACAAGTAGAAGGGATGCAACAAGAAGGAATAAATGGAGGGTCAGGTTTCCTATCCTCGTTTTGAGGTTATGTAATACTCTCTCGTCTTCTATATATTGTAAGTTACTATTATTAAAGAAGTATTCTTTTAACAGTGCAAGACTCACAATGTCCATAAAGATTTGCGGCAGCTATATTATGGATTGGTGAATGTTAGAAGCTAAGGTCAATATGACGTAAATGGCTTTCGATTCCGTACAACTCATTTTGAAGCTTTTCATCTTCTCGCGACAACATTAAATTCCAGTGTCATGACGAGAGCAATTGACACTCAAGGGAATGTAACCAATTATTATGGGAATTTAATTTTACTGGAAGTAAGACACTTCAAGTTGTCTTTTTTGACTGTGACTGGTTTGATAGCACTCATGGAATTCGAGAAAACCAATTTGGAATAGTGGAATTTAAACACAAGGACCGACTACGAGGTTACGATACATTTGTTCTTGCACACCAAGTGGAGCAAGTGTATTGTCTACCTTATCCATTAACAAAGCTCAATGCTTGGTGGGTGGTATATAAGGTGAATCCCTGTGAGCGGTTATATACTCCTGGGGATGATAGTTACCATGATAGTGAAGATGTTGAAGAAGTGTACCAAAAAGAAGAGTTGCCAGACACTTTTATCGTTGAGCCTAGTGCGGGACTCGATCAATTAGTTGGAGATGTTGAAGATGTAGAGACAGATGATATGCGAAAATGAAAATTAGAACAGGTCACGATGGAGGATCATTGGGCTGGTTTAAGGAGTAAGGCACATGATAATGATGCTGATGAATTCTAAAAGTGATTACAAGTAATGTTTTCTTGAAGATAGAAACATGGATTTTGTATATCTTATTTGCATATTTACTGATTATCTAATAAAACAGAATGGCGCCAAAGAAGAGTAAGAAGGTGGTGCCGACGAGGGGGCCCTTCCCCTCTAGAGCTGAGGATGTTTTCACTAGTGCCTCATCGACCTAGAGCAGACGCTCTCAGCGGCTGGGGCATGTTCTGAACAACTCTAGGGCTTCATCAGAGCCGCCCACACAGGTAAATTTCACTATTCTTTGACAAATTCTTCAAATTAAATTTCCAATTAAACTTACTTATGAATAATTTGAATGTTGTAGTCCTCACCGACTGACTCAGAGCCTATGGCGCCAGTTGAGCTTTGCTACCCTTCAGTGAGCCAGCCCTCGACCAGCCAACCCTTGGCTTGCGAGCCTTTTGTTCCTGAGCCCTTTTTGCTCGGCTGGTGATGAGCCTTTTGAGTCACCAGACATGGTGCCCGAGCAGACTCGGAGGACGAGGAGGACTCACTTTGTCAGTCCTTCTATGGTCCCTTCACAGAGGATCGTGATTCGTCGGGTCGGAGATAGGTAATAAAATCGTAGTGTTCAATTCTGGTTTCTTTTGATTACTTCAGTAATGAATCAATAAATGTTTTGCAGCACATGGTACGATGCGTCTTTCACCGATGAGAGACACGATAGACCGGTGAACGGTGTCCTCAGCTCCTTAGTGCGTTTGCACTATCCTGGGCTCATCGACGGGGTGCCTGCTAATTCGTGGGAGGACTATGCACGCACCCATCACCAGGAGCACGATAACGTTCAGAAGGCCGTATGGGCTGATTTTATTGTAACTATGTGAAATAAAGTTTCTGAGGTTTAGATCTTAAACTCTTTTAATGAACATCTCTTCAATATATTCTTTATCACAGGAAAGGTATATTTTAGAGGACTCGAACGACCCTCGCATTTTGAGCATGCGAGGAAAGTGTTTCATGTCAAGGCTGCGAAGGCGATTTAGCAAGCTTTGTCAAACACTCGTATTCAAGTTATCAAGGAGCACTTGATGGGGAACGAGCACCACGTGCTACACTTCCAGCAAGAGAGCGAGAGGCACCTGACGAAAGAGGAGTACGCGCAGGTACGTGGGGTGTAGTAAATATTTTTTCTGATAATTTCCTCAATGGTATTTTTAACAACCTACGACTATGTGTAGGGCCATGTGAGCTGGTTGCAGGGTCGGTCCGATGCATACCGGGCCCTTTGTCGATACTGGGCTAGCGATGAGTTTAAGGCTAAGTTCCAGAGGGCTCAACGGTGCAGAGGGGTCGAGGGGAAGCACAACCACAACCAAGATAACCGCTTGCATTTAGCTAAACGAATGGTGTGACACCCGGTTCCAAAAATGAACCAAGTACAGTATATGTGTGCTCAGGACGTTCAACACACATACACAGGTGCAATCACAAAAGAGTACACAGAAAATTACCACATAACAGGATTAATTAAGCACTTTTACTACACAATTCAGAATATTCTCGAATACAAGCTCTAATGATTATTAATGACAAGTTTGAACTAATGCAACGGAAATAAAACCTTTCTCTAGTTGTTCTTGAATTTGCTTCTTGAGCTCTGCTAACTCCTTAGGAGGCATCCTATATGGCCTCTTAGTTATAGGTGCAGTTCCTGGTATTAACTCAATAACAAATTCTATTTCTCGGTCAGGTGGCATACCTGGAAACTCTTCCGAGAACACATCCAAGAATTCACACACCACTGGATTCTCCTAAATTGCGGCACCGTCCATGTGATTCAACCCCAATTGCTTCGGTGCATGTTGAGATGCTTGAAATTCTATGATGATCCCTTCCTCATTAGTCAACCAATCCATACCAAGTATAATGTCCAATCCTTGAGAATCCAAAACAACGAGGTTGGCAAAGAAGTCTACCCTCCTTATTCTAATTCTTACTTTTGGACATACTATATTTGTCCACATCTCTCCTCCAAGAAACTTAAATAATAGAGTAAACTTCGTATGAGAGATAGACAAACTATACTTGACAACATATTTCGATGCAATGACTGAATGTGATGCTCCAGAATCAAATAACATAGCCGTCGGGTTGGAGTTTGCGAGAAACATACCAATGACCACGTCATCCGCTTGTTGAGCATCCTCCGTAGAGACATGGTTCACGTTGCCACGAGCAAAATTCTGCTGTCCATGGTTCCCTTGCAGCGCTCCTCCATTGGGTGTTGGGTTTTGTCTCTGAGCATTGCTTCCTTGACCAAGGTCTGACTTAAGACATTCATGTGCAAAGTGTCCCGCTTCTCAACATGTATAGCACTTCCTAATTGCACCAGATATTGGACGAACTTGATTCTGCGCATTGGCACCAGGAAAGTTGGCACGAGGTGCAAAAGGCATTGGAGGCCTAGGTGCTTGCATAATAGGGTGCTGCTGCACAAACTAAGGTCAGCGTGGTGCATAACCAGGGCAATGAGCAAGCGTAGAAGAGCGGTAGTAAGGCGCATTTTGTGGTGCAAAGCGAGGACACACATTACTTCCTTGTTGCTGTCCTTGATATAGAGCCTTCCTCTTGGTGTCTTGCTCCATCTGACAGACTTTGTTCTCCACGACTATTGCTTTGTCCACAAGCTTCTGGAAGTTGGCATAATCACAATTCAACAACTGCACTTGGATTTCATTGGTCAAGCCCCTCATGAACAAGTATTGCTTCCGGTTGTCCCGACTGACATCTTCAGGCACATACCTTGAGAGCTGAGTGAACTTATTGAGATATTCACCCACACATGATCTTCCTTGCCTCAGGTTCTCAAACTCTTGCCTCTTCAAAATCATAACACCCTTGGGCACATAATGAGTACGGAAGCTCTTCTTGAATCTGACCCAAGTAATCCTCTCCTGGTTCTCATGAGCATTGCATAGGGAATCCCACCAATCGGTAGCTGCTCGAACAAGTTGATGAGATGCGAATAGCACCTTCTCCCGGTCACTGCATTGGGCAATAGCTAGCTTCTTCTCCACAAATTTGAGCTAATCATCAGCATCAATAGCGTCAGCATCTTGAGGAAAAGTCGGTGGCCTAGTCCTCATGAACTCTCCCAATCGGTTATGAGAAGGTGGGGGTGGCGGTGGAGGCATGTGGGGCTGATTATTGTTGTTGTCAGCCTGCAGCTGTCCCATAGTCTGTATGATGGTCTGCATGAGCTGGTTTTGCATAGCCAACAACTGCTCAATATTGATAGCTCCTTGAGCAGATCCTTGTCCATTGTTGTTCTGAGGTACTCCTTTTTTCTCCTCCTCATCATTACCATCCCTCTGGTTGCGAGTCCTCACCATCTGAAGAAAATCAAGAGATAAGAATTTATAAAATGTCCCCAACTATATGCATCAGGAGATATGAAACTAAGCAACTAAACTACCTATACTAGCATATATGGACATGGCAACGCTAAAGCATCCCAAAATCCTCTACTAAGCACACAGCAACAATACAAAGCAAACAACACACCAAGCAAAAACACATCAATTCCTGAGTGCTCCTATGTGCTCTAAAGTGTCCATTCTATCTAGGTTGCGTCCTACGGTCAACTTGTGGATCTGATACCAATTTGTGACACCCGGTTCCGAAAATGAACCAAGTGCAATATATGTGTGCCTAGGATGTTCAACACACATACACAAGTGCAATCACAAAAGAGTATACAAAAAATTACCATAGAACAATTTTAATTAAGAACTTTTACTACACAATTCAGAATATCCTCGAATACAAGCTCTAATGATTATTAATGACAAGTTTGAACTAATGCAGCAGAAATAAACTAAACTGAGCAAGCTAAGAAGCTAAGTAGCATAAGGAAATAGGGTAGCGCAACTCGAAACAACACCACAGGCAAAGCTGACGGCAGACACGGCCTAAAACTCCACATTATCATCGTTATACTCCTAATCCTGACCTGCAACTGTGGGTGGGGAAATTGCAAGGGTGAGTACATGTCGTACTCAGCAAGTGTGGAAAGTATGACATGTAGCTGATTTAAATGACGAATATAATAAAGGCTAAGTACTGAAAAGTACATTAAAACATTTGAGAAGCAATATATTGTACATATGTGAAGTAAACCCATCATAAACCATGAAGTTACCATAATACCAGTCCATATTTCATCACCATCATCCATATTCCAAATTTCTCATTACCATTAACCATATCCATTACCATAAACCACAGTACCATAACCAGTACCAAACGATAACCATAACCAACGATAACCATAACCAACCATCCCAAATCAAAATTTCCCTCTAATCATGGAAGTTGTCCAGGTGCTCATAACCGGGAGCACGACTATCATGATAGTTTTAATAGACTCTGCAGAGTTTGTACCGCTTTACCCACGTGTTTGTGATTTCATCACCCGTCGGCGACTAAAGGAAAACATCCATTATGCCAAAACACTACCATAGGTGTATGGCCAAGAGATCACAAAATAGCTTTTACAAAGGGACTACTAGCATTTACGGACCCACTGAGGTTTCACCGGTGGCGATGTATCCAACTGAGCACATCTTCAACCAAGGACCCCTCTTGTGCCATTCGGATCCCAGGGAGTCCCGCCAACCATATCCAAACCTAATCCGACCCCCGTTACCCGGTGCGCCAAATGATCCATGCAATACTAGCAATACCCTAATTAATCAGCTACGCCGCACCCATAGTTGGCCTCGTGGTGGCACTGTTGTCTTGGCTTATTCTCGCACGAATCGGTCCTTAGATCTAAAGCAAGCAAAACCACCATAAAATCCAACTCAATCCACATACCATGCTTGCTTAGATCACCCATTACCATATCATATTAACCAGTTCATATTAACCATAATCTCCCTAATGCTTAATTACATAGTATAGTTGTTTTCCCATCCCAATTAATTAAGCGAAGCAAAAAGGTAAAAAGCCCTTCCCAACTCTCTACCATATATTCCAGGTGACAAGGGTGGTTAAGCAAAGCTAGAAATCTTTCTATCATAGGATTCCCATCAAATTGACACAAGCATGCAGTTTTGCAAACAAAGCATTTATTTGAAAAATAGGATTAATATGTTCAAGGACACTTGCCTTGCTCTTGAGCTTGGTTTGGTTCAAAGTCTTCAAAATTCTGATACTGGAGGTCCTCCGCAGCACTCTCTAGCGCAAAACCTTCCATTCCGCGCAACGAACATGCAAACCACACAATTCAATCAAATAATGCTCATATAGTACTTAATATGTCATGACATGCATGATTAATGCAATTATGAAGTGAAACTTGTTATCGAGTTGCTATTAATATTCACTAACTGGTTCTTATAGTTTTTAACAAGTTTGGACAGGTTTGGAATTGATTTGAGTCAATTTGTTATTAATTCAGCACTATTCAAATTCAGAGGTCGGACAAGTCCGGTTTCAGGGGTCTGACTAGTCCACCCTGGACATACTGAAAATTAGGGTTTTTCTAATTTGAGAGAATTGGGGTTGAATTGATGTGGAAAAAGAGAAAGTAGAAGACATACCACGTGTTTAGAACTCCAAAGATCAAGAATTAAAAATGGAACTTGGATCTGGACGATCTAGGGTTGGTGATGAAGAGTTGAAGGTGAATTGGCGACAATGAACGCAAAGTCGATGAATATCTTGATTACTTGATCACCTTTCATTTCCTCCTCTTCTTCTTCTTGCTCGGGATCTCCTTCTCATTCCTTGGCGGCGGCTATCCACGAACTAGGGTTTGTGGTCTTTCAATTGAGGCAAAAGAATGTAAAGTCAAGAAGTGGGGTTGTTTATATAGAGGTGGAGGCTAAGGTTTGATGGAATTCGAGTCTAAGGTGGGTGGAGGCCGTGTAGGGGTACCACATGGGCTCCACAGGGGTTAGGCATGACGTTCTTGGGCCCAATTAAGGTAAATACCCAATAACAAATCGTGGAGGAAAAGATTGAATCCAAATCGGGCACACCGGACAAGTCTGCTGTAGGGACTGGACTAGTCCGATGTTGGACAGAGACAAAAACGGATAAGTCTGGTAGGGTGTCCGGACAAGTCCGGTCTTGTCCAGAAAGGAAAACGGACAAGTCTGGCATGGATCGAACAAGTCTGGGGATTTGCCAACTTAATGGAAAAATTGAACCAAAGATCGGACTAGTCCGCACTTAATCACGGACAAGTCCGGAATGGAACAGAGACTTAATCGTACTAGTCCGGAGCGAAAACGGACAAGTCCGGAGGGCAACAGAGAGGGAAACCGGACAAGTCCGTACTTCTATAGATTTTTGAGTGCTGTTTTGCTTCTAATTCATTTTAAACTCGTTCCTTTTTATGTTGCTTAATGTTAAACATGTATATGAACTTATGCAATGCATGATGCATGAAAATGAGAGTGTTACACATGGTAAGTGTATCTAACTTATGTTTATATATTCGTAATATACTGTTTGTACTAACACGTAATGACAAGAGCACGAGACGGGGGTGTCACCGACCCCTACTAAGGTCTGGAAGAGAGGTCACAGGGACCCTCCCAGCCTCAGGGGAGCAGTCAGGCCGCATCTGAGCGGTTGGTAAGTTTAGAAATCATTCATATTAAATATAACTATATGAATTTTTGAACTTACATGATTTCTTGTTTTTCAGTCTAGGTACAGGGAGGAGGATAGGAAGATACATGGCACATGTTTCAATTGAGAATATGAACCAATCGATCCTCAAGCCGCGTATGGTATGCAAGCGAAGGTAGAAAAGCCCACGGAAGGTGAGTTCATAAGCCATTTTCTCATTTTCAATTCAAAATATTGAAGATATTTCAATTCTGTATTACCGATTGTTTTTTTATAGGCTCGCCATATTCGACGGATGGTCGACTCGAGGGCAGCGAGACCTGCGAGAGGCTGCTCCATGCAGGCTTCATCGGTGGGCCCGAGTCGCCGTGTCTCGCAAGTGGAGACTCTCGCTTATCAGGTCCAGGAGAGCTGCAAGCAGTACCAGTCGGACATGGAGACGTAGAGGGCAGCAATTGAGGCGCAAAGAGCGGCGATGGAGGCCACCATCTCCTACCAGAGAACTTGCATGGAGCAGATGCAGCAGACAATGGAGATGCAGAGGCAGGCGATGACGGTAAGTTAAAGTAATTTAAATTCATCACATTCTTAATAATATGTAATAACTTGTAAAGTTTGTGTAATAACTTGTAAACTTTGCAATGGCAGAGTTCCTTTCAAGGCCACAGAGTTCACGGGTTGCACCTCGAGCTACCTCCATTACCACCGCCAATTCCACCGCCAATTCCACCGCCAGAAATGCAGTTACCACTGCCGGTGCACACTTCTCCTGGTTTTCAGGTAACCAAAAATGTTCTTACTTAGTCTTAATTCATCAAATATAGAAAAATCTAATTCAACTTAGCTATTGTAGTCTTAAATAATCAAACATAGCAAATCTAACTCAAATTATCTGAAGTAAGTTCAATATGATCAATTCTAGCTTGTTTAATCAATTCTAGTTTGAAACGAAGTTCCAAACAAATCAACATGTCAAACAACTTCTATGTGTTGTAGGGATCGGCAACGGAGGCTCAAACTCCAGCGCCATCTATACTGGTGCTTGGACTGACGTGCGACGAGGACGTTGGCGACTCCGGAGGTAGTGGACGCTAGCTGATAGCCTCTCTTCTTTGTTTTCTATTCTTGTGATGAGATGCGAGACACTTTTGTGTTGTGATGGATGGAGATGTTATATATTGTGTTTTGGAGATGCATTTGTGATTATTGTTGCTGCTGTTATATGTTGTTATTTGAATTGTCTCTGTCGTGTTTCTGGCCACTGAGCCAGGCAGAACATTCTGTTTTTTTAAAAAATCAAAAGTCTTATTTGGGACGGCTTTTTATATAGTACCATTGCAAATAAGGCTTTTGGCCGTCGCAAATTAACCAATTTTATTTGCAACAGCCGGGCCGTCACAAATAGAACCTGTGTTATTTGCGACGGACAAAGTAAGCCGTCGCAAATAGGTCCGTATTTGCGACGGCCACAACCAGCCGTCACAAATTGTTGGGTCGGGCCCTTATGCTGGGCCCGGGCTTTTGTTTGCGACGGTTGTTGCAAGCCGTCACAAATATAACCATAGTTGCGCCAAAACACGAGTGACGACCATAAACCATTGCAAATAGCTTATTTGTGACGGCCCTGGCTGTGACACCCGGTTCTGAAAATGAACCAAGCGAACGCATATGTGTGCCAAGGACGTTCAACACGCATACACGAGTGCATTTACAAAATGATATACAGAAAATTACCACATAACAAGTTTAATTAAGCACTTTTATTACAAAATTCAGAATATCCTCGAATACAAGCTCTAATGAATATTAATGACAAGTTTAAACTAATGCAGCGGAAATAAACTAAATAAAGCAACTATGCAGTTAAACAAATAGGGTATACGGCAGCTCCAATCAATCCACAGGCAAGCTGACGACAGACACGGCCTAGAACTCTGCATTATCATCGTTATACTCTCAATCCCGACCTGCAACTATTGGTGGGGGAATTGCGAGGGTGAGTACATGTCGTACTCAGCAAGTGTAGAAAGTATGACATGTAGCTGATTTAAATGACGAATATAATAAAGGCTAAGTGCTGAAAAGTACATTAAAACATTTGAAAAGCAGTATATTATATGTATGTGAAGTAAACCTATCATAAACCATGTAGTTACCATAATACCAATCCATATTTCATTACCATCATCCATATACCAGATTTCTCACAACCGATAACCATATTAATTGTCATAAACCATAATACTATCCCATAACCAGTACCAAACCATCCCGATCCCAGGTTTCCCTCTAATCATGTAAGTTGTCCAGGTGCTCTTTATCGGGAGCACGACTATCATGATAGTTTTAGAGACACTCTGCAGAGGTTGTACCGCTTTACCCACGTGTTTGTGATTTCATCACCTTTTGGTGACTAGAACCTCTATCTTGCCGTCTCACACTTCTGTTGGTGTGTGGCCAAGAGATCTCAAAATAGCATTTACAAAGGGACTACTAGCATGTACGCACCCACCGAGGTTTCACCGGTGGCGATGTTTCCAACTGAGCACATCTTCAACCAAGGGCCCCCTCTTATGCCATTCGGATCCCAGGGAGTCCCGCCTCAGATCCAAACCCAATCCGACTCCCCTTCCTCGGTGCGCCAAATGATCCATACAATACTAGCAATACCCTAATTAATCGGCTACGCCGCACCCATACTTGGGCTCGTGGTGGCACTGTTGTCCTGGTTTATTCTCACATGAGCTGGTCCTTAGATCTGAAGCAAGCAAACGACCATAACATCCAACCCATCCACATACCATGCTTGCTTAGATCACCCATTACCATATCATATTAACCAGTTCATATTAATCATAATCTCATTCATGCATAATTAAATGGTATACTTTTTCTCCCATCCCAATTTGTTAGAGTTTTGATTCCAGCAATCCTCCCGGTACTACTGTTGGTAGTCCACAGAGTTTGTAGTTCGGTAATGGGCGCGCAAAGATTAAGAACACGATGGCAAGTAGACACGAGGATTTACATGGTTCGGGCCGCCTAAGCGTAATACCCTACTCCACGGGGTGTCTAGTTGTTGTATTGAGCATCTGAGAGCTCGTGGGCTTATGTCAGAGCAGAGTCTGGAAGAGTCTCCTGTAAAATCCCACATTTTCCTTCATATGAGGTTCAATTGTAAATTGGTTGTTAACCCTAATGGATACCAATTATAGCCATGCTTATAAACTTGATCTCATCAAATCTTTTCTTCTACTCATGTTTAAATTTATTTTCTTTTGAACCGAAACTGCAAGGGAAACCCCGGTAGTGAATATATTAAATATTAATAGGGTGGTGTTAAAACCGCAATATAGACACCAAAGGCAAGATTGGTAGGGAGAGGTAAAGCGTGTCACTCTTGAGATAAGAGGCAACAAGTATTTGACCTACAACACATTCCAATCGCCTGGACGACCGATACAAACTGACACAATAAAAAAGGAGAGAAATAAAACAAACGACCAACAACCTCTACCACCTAGACAGGCAACAGAGAGGAGGACCAACCGGCGACCTATGCAGTGACAACATGAAATGAGTCACTACCACCCGAAACAACTACACCACAAAGAGGAAAGGAGGAGGATGGCACAAGTGGGAGTGAAGCTTCCAGAATCATAGGGTCCCATTCATCATCCAAGTGCTCCACGACCTCTGGACCCATATGAGCATCAGTAGCCGAAGAGTGTAACCTTGTAGCATTCTCATTCTTGGTAGAGGACCCCAATGCCAACTTGAGAGCAGACTCCTTGTCAAAGTGGAAGGTCACACGACAAATATTGGCTTTGAGAAATGAAGCTCGAGAAGAGGCAGCCAATGTAGATGCAGCCAGGAAGAATGGACAGCTAGGGCATTCACACTCCAACTTTCCCGAGCTAGTGGTGATGCAAACTTCCTCTAGAACTCTTGAAGGAGTAGCAAGAGTTGTCGAGGGAGAAGGCACAACAGTTGATGAGTTTGCTGATGGGCGGCGACGAGGAAGAACATAGTTGCGTGCTTTGTGGCCTCCCCCCTTGCAACGGAAGCATCTAGTGGCCTCCGTACACCTTGCAACGGTGTGGTCAAAGGAGAAGCAGTTGAAGCACTTACCGATCAGATCAGTAGGCACTGACCGAGCAATCTGATGATGGGGACCAACAACAGAATGTTTATTGTCCTCGCTGGCAAATAGAGCAAGTCTGCATAGAGGCCCGAAAGGGGTGGGTGGGTGCCCCAATACAGAGCCCAAAGATGGAGGAGAAGGCAAGAGGGGAGGAGAAGATGACAGTGGGGGTGGCGACCTCGGTGGAGACCGAGACAGCGGCGTGGGGTAGTTAGGACCGGAGGACAGTTTCTGGTTGGGCGACGGTGGAGGAGTGGTTTGGGGCAATACATGTATCTAGGAAGAAGCAAGGGTGTCGGAAGGAGTCTGGCGGGAAATCGGCATGGTTGCCAAGGAGGCGGCCGGCATGGAAGACTCCGGCGCAGGAAACCCGGCCTTGGACTTTGGAGCTGCCAACCAACCCTTGCACATCCAGGAGAATCCGGAGGTGGTGGTGGGGGAGGATGTGCGAGGCTGCACAGGGGATGACACTTCCCTCGAAGGAGCAGTGGCGGCGACCATAGCAGGGGAGGGTTCCACAAGCAAGGGTGCTGGAGGAGCTACCAAGTGAGGCGGAGGGGTCAAACACAAGGGGAGCAGAGAGGGAGAGGAATCAGCGGAAAGGATGGTCGGAGCTGAGCACTGTGGAGCTACGACCAGGACTGGCCCGCCCGATGTAGACACTAGCGGAGAGGGAAGCGGAGAGGACATGGTTGGAGGGACAGTTGATGGTGAGGGGAGGAATGGGGGGAGTACCAGAGGGAAGGAAGGGGAGGGGCGGCGCGCTGGCCGCACGGCTGTCACCGGCGGTGCAGCCAGGGGCGGTGTAGGGATGGCCAGATCTGGCCGGAGCGGAGGTGGATGTTGCGGGGAAGAGAGGGGCAGAGGGACGCACCTTGGAGGAGAAGAGGGGGAGGACGAGGAGAGGATGGGCGAGGGAACCAGTGGAAAGTCCGGACTCGACCGGCGGGCCGGCCGCAAAACCGCCGGCGGGTGCACCAGATCCGTGGTACGCGGCGCGGTGGCGCCCGGAGCAGGAGAGGGGTGCCGGAGGGGAGGAGGTCGGAGGGGAGGGAGGGAGGAACGGGGGCGGCACCGGCCGCAAGGGCTGGCGCGGCCGCCCGCCGCGACGCCTGCCGCCAGGAGCGCCCCGAGCGACCCGACCCCGCATCGCGTCAGCGGGAGTGTTATTCCCTCTTTTAACAATGTCAGTTGTTAGGGCTTTCCTCTATGTTTAAATTTATTAACATGAGAAATAAACTTCACCAATGAACTTAGATTAATTCTTTTGACCTTTCTTCAAAGTTTGGAATTATTTGAAGGAAGATTGCTAGGCCAATTTAATATGCAATACCAAATATATATTCAAATTAATATAAATTGAATATATACTACTGTATATTTGGCCCTCTCAAAAATTATTCAGTTCAGAGGCCATAAATTTTTCTATGGTTTTCTAATATTCCAAATAGACTTCCTGCAAAGTTTCATAAATTTTGAACTTCCTTTGCTATTTTTTTTGAGACGCTTAGCAAACTCAAACCATGTTTTCAATTGTAATTATGAATTCTGTTCAACTAGATTGAACATCAAGATTTGAACACACACTCATGGTCAGCATAACTTGCTTGACTTATTCCCATAGTTTCACAATTTTTGGAACTCAATTTCTATTTAAAACAGTGGCACCATTGAATTCCATCCAAATTCAAATTTGAATTTGAAATCCAATTGAAACTTGCCTAAATTCAAAATCCAATTGAAGAATCAAATTCTAGATATTTATTTGATCCTCCCCACAAAAATCTAGAATTTTTGGACACCATTTGGTAGGAGAATTAAAGTCTGCAGAGGAGGGGCAGGGATAAGGGTCGTGGGACCCACCAGTCAGTGGGACACTCTCGAAGCTGCTCTGCACGCCGTTTTTCCGTCGTTCCTCAGCTCGACACCGCGCCGCATGCAAGGCACCACGGAGCTGCTCACCTGCCTGCTTCATGGCGTCCCCCCTACTCCTCCCCGGCCTATAAATACCCTCCCCCGATCGAAGTGAACACCACCTCGAGCACTCGCCTCTGTTTTCGTTCTTCCGCCACTGCGCCGCACCGCCGCCGCCATTCTCGACGCGCTGGCCAAACGACGCAAAGAATCGCAATGCTTCCAACAACAAAAGGTGGCTCAACTAGTTGCTCTTCCTTCCTGTCCAGTCGCTTGTTTGATTCACTGCTTATATGTGCGGTGTTTCGAAGTTCCTCAACGCTCGCGGGTGAATTCGCTAAGGGAAGCTTCCTGTTCCACGAGGATAGACCACTTCAAGCCCAATTCCATCTTCCTCTTTGAAGCAATAAGGTGCACAAAGGTACCTAGATGCTTCTTGTGAAGTTTCAGACACCGTCATGCTTCCTAGCTCCTTTATCTCAAGTTTTCCCCAAAATAGTTCATACCGATATTAATAGATTACCAGTTAAATTCCGTTTCTACATACGATTAATTGTCAATCCAATAAGGTATTATCTCCTAGATCCCCAGGCGCATCACCTCACAAAAATTGAGAGAAAGACATCAAGAGACGAGGTCGGATTTTGAGTTTTCTTGGCCGCCGGTTGAAAACCCGTACCTCGCCCTCGAGTTCAACTTTGCCGGTGATGTCTCCCCAATATGACCCCCAAATCATACTCCTGGTGCTCCCAAGAACCTTCCCGAGCTTTTCCCGAGTCTATTGAGCCATTTCTGAGCATTTCCGACGAAGGCCGAAAACCTAGCTCCGCCGTCGCCGTCGCGCCGCCGTCTCTGGCCATCGCCGGCATGATTGGACACCACCATCGAATTGCTCAGTCGATTTTAGGGTGGAGCGGTCATGGCGAGGCCAAGAGGAGGTCGACACATCTATGTCCGGCGAGGCATCGCCGCAATTCCGGCGAGGAGCGCCACCGCTTCGGGAGGTAGACGAAGACGCGTGTCCCACCGGTTAGCGACACCCCTCTCGCGTGGGATCAGTTGCGGATAGGATCCGGTGTGGCTGCGCGGGTTAACCCTGTGGCTCCCGGTGTGGCTCCATTCCGATTGGTCGAATTCAAATGAAGTGGGACCAACCCCTTTTATTTGAAATTTCCAATAGGAAAATAAATCCAGATTCAATCCAAACTTAGAAAATCCATAACTTCCAGTAGAATTATCCAAAAATTCCCAAATAAATTTTTTTAGAACCAGCATGAAGAATACTGTCCAGTGGTGCACTTGGATTTGTATGAAAAGCCATAGAAATTTCTCCATAATTCAACCAAACAAAATCATTAAAGAATTCATTCCTATAGTTCTGTTAATTGGAAAATTCCCAATTTTGGTCAGAACCCTATAGTTAATACATGTGATATCCAGTAAAAATTTAAAGTTCATTGGACTTAAAATACTGGGTTGATATATGTTCCAATTCTCTATGTAGCTATAAATTGAGAAAAATGGAAAAATCAATTTCTAGAAATTTACCCAAGCTTTAAAAATCAGTTTCTTCCTGTAGGAAGCTCAGAAAATTTTGAGTCAAATTTTCCTAGAACCAGTGAGACCTCCTCTACATGCTACAACCCTTGGTAGACATAATACATCTCTAAAAATGTCAACTAAAATTTAGAGAAGCTTATTGCTTACCATAATTGTTAAGAATAACAAACCTCCTTTATCATCTCCTGTTCTTTGCAAGAGTCTTCCCCATAATATCTAGTATACACCATAAAAATCCCAAAGTCAATTAAGATAATTGTCTTATTTTATCTTAATATACACACCCCACCTTAAGCATATTAATTATTCACAAAATCATTTATACCTAGTATATGCATATCGTGTAGTAGCTGAAGTCGAGGAGCAGCCCGAAGCCTTGGAGGTCCAACTGCCAGAAACTAACATAGACTCAAACTCGCATTCAGGCAAGCCCCGGTTTGCATTTAAGTTCCTTACAGTGTTTTGCAATTTTATTTCACATTACGTCTTCAGATGATTGTGCATTACGTTTAAGGTGTTTGACATCCACTTGCATGGCCCACAAATCCTATGGAGTCTTGGGTAGGTCTACGGCCCGTTGAGTAGACACTGCCATTCTTATGCTCATAGGAATTCAGTAGAAGTCGAGTAGTTGGAATCTACTCGCGAGATAGGAATTTTATCACACGGGAGATTCTAGAATAAGAAAACAGTTTATGAATATGAAATTGAGACCGAGAAGTGGATAGGATGCAGTGAGATGTGGTATCATGTGCGTAGCCCTGCTTGTGTCGATTGAGGACCGTTTCGTGTGCGGTCCTGCTGGACAAGCTTGAATTGTACCAGCGACATACTGGAGGAATGGGCTCCAGTAAACTGACGTAGCTTGATACTGGTTTGTCGAGGCATTCTGTTCCATTTTATAGGCGTGGGTTGAGGGCAACAAGGTGTAAATCAGCTGATGGGCACGTTAGTGTACGCCCCACGCAGTAACCTCCTGCTCGTGATGGATCGACCGGTTCGACATTCGAGTGTTTAGTGAAAGGTGGCCATATACGACTAGTACTAAATTGTTATGTAGGTACTGCTGAAAGTACTCGCTGTCATTTCCGAAAGTGCGTATGTGTCATGTTGTTCCGGGTATGTCCTGATTGCAATCACCGTCCCTCGCGGTAATAGAGTACCACTTGTTCACTGTGTCGTGACGTAGTAAATACTAAAGAAGTCAGACGAATATGATATATTGGTTTACAAATTGCTTGAACAACCTTGTTTGTCTTAGAGATAGTACAATTAAAAGTTTACAGTTTCCCCATACTTTACATGTAATAGCATTATGTGCCTTGTGCACGTCATATCATCGGCAAAGTGTTTCTTGTTTGATCGTGGAGTCTATGATGTGTCATGCCTGAGGAATCTCAGGTGCTAAATAAAACATGACTATAAGGATCCACTTGTAGGTGAGTCCTTATGCTTTACTTACCTATGTTTAGTACTCATCCTTGCATATGTCTAGTGAGACGGGTTAGTCTTGCTGAGCCTTATGCTCACGTTTGCAGTTAAATAGTTTTTGCAGATTATACTACTGATGACGGGTTTAATGACGAGGTTGCACCCCCTCCAGGGTTTACAACCGAATGGGAACCCTGCATGCCGCCGTGAATTGTGTGTTGCTAGTGCAAAGTATCCAGGGCATGGATGACTTTGCTTTTGCATAGCTAGTGCTCAGAGCGTAGCTATGATGTATAGTTCTATTTCCTTCCGCTAGTACTTTTAAACTTCCGTTGTGCTTGTCAATAAAGACTTGGTATTGTAAATTTTTTCTTGTTCTATTCTTGTATACTGTTGGGTGTCGCATCGCACAACACCACCCAATGAGTTCCTTGGTAGTCGGGATTCCGGTCCCCACAGACATGGTATCAGAGCATCATTGGGAACAGTGTACTTGAAAAGAACATATTTTCAAAAAATTAGGATTTGAGTGAGGAATTAGCTATATGCCCTTATAAGGAGTATTATTAGTATAAGATATAAAGGTGGTAAACTAACTTATATGTTATTAATTCTGTAACGACACTCTGACATCAGGTAAGAGGTAAGGTACGCCACCGTAAGCGGATCAATTGCGGTAAGCTCACCATGCGAGAGGTAGCATTGAAGTTTTCCGTGGCTTAACACGGAAATGTTAATAGGAGTCTCTGAAGCTTTCTATATTTCTGAGAACCTATGACACGCGGTACCCCAGTGTGCTTCAAAGTTAGTGGGAGCCCCCGTCGGGTGGTGTATAACCCGATAGTATGCCTCTCTAGAATCATTCATATTCTAAGGGAGCATGCGAAACACGTATGCCCGAGCGTGTATAAGTCGGTTCGTACGGGAGTCTTTGCTGTATAGACGTATATACAGCCATGTACCTCGAGACATGTCCTCGCTCGAGGGCGACTCACACCAGAGTCGTATGCATTTATTGTCATATGTATTATTGTGACTGTCTGTCGTGTTTCCCCGTGCCGCCCTTGAGGTGTGAAGGTGTGAAAGGGGATTGTTTGTCTTTTGCAGCATTGACTATGGTAGCAACCCGTGTAGCACACGTTTGCGAGTGAACGATACTAGGACCACCTATAAACGTATCCGGAAATAACCGGTTAGAATTTTCTTTGGTGAGGCACGTAGTACCATTAGTATCAACTTTTATACTTGACCACCCCGAACAACAAAAAAAAATTGGATGCATTATATTTTGGAAAGTCCGACTATCAGGTGCTGGTAGGTTTGGACTCCGCAAAGATAAAAATTCGATTCAACATGAGGTAGCACCAAGATTCTTGATTTCTGGCCAAAGTTTGCTCAACTTCGCCAGGTTGTAATTTTGGATAGTTTAAAGTAAACATAGGGTTAGTATATATGAATGAAAATTTCTCGAAGTCCTCTACCACTTTTCTGTTGACCATCAAGGTAGAAAAGCTTGATAATCTATTGAAATTTGGAGTATGCTTAAACTACTCCAGATAACCCTACCGTTGTACCAGTCTCAGTAATTTTGCTATAACTCACTGTAGAAAAGTCTTCTGCCTTACTGTGATATATATCAGAAAAGGGGAGAAGCAGATCTACAGTTTTTTTATTTGAAGTTCCTCTTGATTCAAGTTGGAGGCAATTCAAATTTCGAGCTCAAAACAGTGAACTGCAGGGCTGCTGTTGAACAACAGTCAGTTCATCTGTCCAGTTTAGGTAGCTTTAGCTTTTGATCCAGAATAGTGACATGGTCATATATATACATTTATGGAAATCTTAGCAAGTCATCTATCAACTTCGTGTTGTACTTGTGGCCTAAATCTTGGTATAGCCATGTTAAATTCCTATGGTTGCAAACTTGGTTCTGGAAGATCAGAACTTGAACAGTTGGCACCTAGTTTAGAATTAGCACACTATACCTATGTAAAAGGTGTTTCATGGCCGAAATCTTTTACCAATGGATTGTTAAATTGATGTTATACAATGTTTATTTTGTCATTACCTCAAAATATTGCCATGATATACCTGTATAAATTGTGGAAATCACCACATATACAGAGGAGGTTCTGTCAAAATTTCCAGAAAATATGGGTCAAATTAAAACCTGTATAGATTCTATTTCCTAGCTCACCTAGAGCTGTATGAGTATAATATGTAAAGTTTGTAAAGTGTACTACAACTTTTGTATTCAATCCCACACCTGGTTCTGACGTTTCCTGTATGAAAATTTTGAATTTATAAAGGGAGGTCAGCTGGAACAGACTGTGATTACAACTCCAGTTTTAAATTTTCTTAAGCTGTTGGGAGTTGGGAACATTCTCACTGTTCTAGTATTCTTTTCTATAGATGACAGATGTAAAGATGCTACTACCGGACGGATGGGTATTTGCCACTTGCGCTAGCAATCCGGGTTTTCCAAGTTTGCCGCGGGAAGTGCTCCAACAATTTGGCTTCATCGAGATGCCATGCTATTGGGGTAGGGAAACAATCGACAGAGGCATTCGGTCATGCACCATCTTGGTAGACAACCCAGCTAGTCCATGTCGATATAGATGGGCTCCTTTATCGGTTACCATCGAGGGGGCTCATTTAGAGGACACTTGGGCAGTCGCTGCAGGCGAAACACTTATGAAGCTTTGTGAGCTTCATCAAGACGCCATGGCTGGGACTCAATTTGCCCTTATTCCAGTCTGTGGTATGGCTGGATTTGAGTGGCAACGTCGTACGGTTGCTGCCTATACACCGCATGGCAACACAACCTCGACGACACTTGGGACATATGCGGCTGCTTCCAATATGGTAGTTGCTACGCAAGGCACCATTATTTTGGAGCAAGTCGAAGCCTTGCGGGAAGCGACGGAGCGGGGTGATACCCTTGATTATATCAACGAGAATCTACGATTGTTCCTAGCCCCAGCGAATCACCGGCTAAATAAGTGCGAGAGTCAGCTGCATCATGCTCGCATTAGACGACGGAAAGTTTGTGTCGAACAACGGCAAGCTCGCACTGAATTGTAGCAAACTCGTGGTGAGCTGCAAGCAAGTCAGTTAGAGGTACAACAATAGCAGGAGCAGCTGTTATTAGTCACTGAAGAGCGGGACACCGCCATTGAGACAGCTCAAAATTGGGAGTATGAGGCAGAACAACTTCAGGATAATGTGATTGAGGCCGAAGCACAATTGCAACCAGTGGTGTATCCACCGGCCCATAATATACCACTAATTGTGGGTGAACAATTGCCTTCGAATGACAAAGAAGAAGAAGAAGATCCTGAGGAACTCGAGTACGTCGAGTAGGACGTATTGGAGTGGGATGTGGCAGCACTTCTGCCGTCACGAGGCAACATATAGTTTAATAGTTGGTCGTGTGTTTCTTTTGTGACCATATTTGTGTCATATTAAGAATAGTAGTGGGTATGTCTAATCTGATAAGATGTGTATGACATCTCATGGGAACCAAGTATGGTAGAGATGTATTTCCATAGTGGGAGTCCATCATTTTGAAGTACACTACTGTAAACTTGGTCACGAGATAATATATCTTGTATAAAGTTTGTACTTTATCAATATATGTGAATGTGATGCACTTATTTCCTTATCAAAAAGTCGTGCTACTGAATGATAAACTGATAAAGGAAAGAAAACATGTGCTGATTTTAAGTCATTTGGATGCAGAATGGTGCGTACTCGCGCGACACCTGAAATGGGGGGATCCAGTCGTGGTCGTGAGGACGAATCTCCAACCCAGGAGACAGCTGCAACGCCGCAGCAACAAGTTCCTCCACCACCACCTCCGGAACTTCCAAGGAGTCTAGCGGAGGTTCTCGCCGCGGTGCTTGGCTCGCGCGACGAGCAAACAGAGTTACTATGGACTCTGGTCCAGCATGCGTCCCGTCAAGGAGGGCGACCAGATGTGAGTCCACGACAACCTTCTCCGAGTTCGTGCTCGGATTTCATGTCAACACACCCACCGGTCTTCATAGAGGCCGATGAACCATTGGAGGCGGACAACTGGCTCCGCTCCATTGAAGGGAAGTTCGGTTTGCTACGAGTGGCCGAACATCAGAAGACCCTATCCGCGGCCCAACAACTACAAGGGTCCGCTAGTGCGTGGTGGGCGAATTACCTTGCTGCACGACCAATCGGCTATGCCGTGAGTTGGGAAGAGTTCTGGGAGGCGTTTCGCGCCTATCACATACCTCCCGGTGTTATGAGGAAGAAGCTTCAAGAGTTCTTGGAGCTGAAACAAGGAGGAAGGAGTGCTTACGAGTACTCCAAGATATTCAACCACTTGGCCCAATATGCTCAGGACAAAGTGAATACTGATGATCGGAAGCGGGAATGCTTCTACCGGGGTTTGAACCCCAAGATGAAGGACAAGCTTGCCTTGTTCAACAGCGGCAGCTTCAACAATATGGTCAATGCCGCAATCGCACAGGAGGACGCTACTAGGGAGCTGTTCTCTGACAAGAAGAAAAGGAGTGCTCCGCAGGGCAATGGAGGAGGTACTCCTCAGAAATACCGCATGGTGTATCGATCACCATCCGGCCAGAGGTGGCAGCAGCCATCACGACCACCGATGTTTCATGGTCGCCCATTCAACAATGTCGGTGTATGGATCGAATGCCCAAGAGGGGTGGTGAATTGGGCTTCTTTTCAAAAATTAAAGCAATAAAACTTAATTACTAAAAGCCCAATTCCATATGCAAACAACCTATGCATTCAAGTGAATAGTAACTTTGCGGTATAAGAAATGCATAAGTGTAAGGGGAGAGGAAGAAAGCGCAAACTCCCGAGGAGACACGAGGACAAGGAGATTTATCCCGTGCTTTGGCAAGATCGTCAAGATCTTCCTACATCCACGTTGTGGCACCCACCAAAGGGTATAGCCACTCCCAAGTCACCGAGACCAGGGATCTTCACTATCCTTCTCCGTTCGCCAACCTCGGCAAGGTGGAGCTCAAGCCTTGTACAAGTTGGATCCTCCGGGCTTCCACAATCGTCTTGGCAAGCTCCGGAAGATTCTCTCCAATACAATCACCAAGGGACGCTCCCTTACAGCTCTCACTACACTAGAGATTCCAATCACCAAGAATGGAAGCACACAAGCACTATCTCTAGCAAGTTCTAGCCTATCTCTTGGTGTGTAAGTGGTGTAGATGATCTAGAAGTGGTAGCTCAACGTCTTGAATGCTTGAGAATGTGTAGAGTAGGTCTGGTTGTCAAGACTTGTCGAACAGACTGGTTGAAGGGGTATAAATAGACAGCCTCCACGAAATAGCCGTTGGAAAAGAAGGCTGACATCACTGTTCTGCGAACACCGGATGATCCGATGCTCCCCCTTCAGTTATCATCGGTCCAATCCAAATTAGCTGATGTCACTGTGTCTGATATGACCGTTGTTAGACCGATGTTACCCTTGCCTTCTCATCGGATGATCCGGTAACACTTCATCTAGAATTAGTTTAGAATTGATGCTTACTGGAGTGATCGACCGATGTGTTCATAGTTGTACATCGGATGGTCCGGTGTTACACTTGGTCCAGGGAGATTGCTTACTGTACTGATGGACCTATGTAACATGCCCTTCATCATCGTATGATCCGGTGAGTACTTAGTTCTGAGGTCTTCTTCTTCTGCTGAACCAACTCGACCGTTGTGTTGTTTTCTGGAAACATCGGTTGATCCGGTGAGTTGATTTTGTTTGCTTCAAGTTGTTCTAAGTGATTCTTTTGGAATTTGCTCGATTGACCTCTTAGACATTGGTTGGAAATATTCTTCTGATGATTATCACGCATTGAGTTCTGCCAATTTTGGTTGAATAATTTTGACATGTGAGCTTTTACTTCTAATCTTCATAAACATTGATTGATCTCATAGAATGATTGTTTAGGGGTCTCCAATTATATCCAATGAGCAGTAGATGATATTCATATAGATTTCATTTGAGTGTGATGAGTGATATGGGAGACCCTGCATCCACAAATTCATTAGTAAAATCTAATGGTTGTCATTAATCACCGAAACCATACCTCATGGGGGCCTAGATGCTTTCAATCTCCCCCTTTTTGGTGATTGATGACAACACGACAAGTGAAGCATAATAGTAATGAATTTTACAATACGATACTCAAGAAGATATGCAATGAGTACACGATGTGGCACATTAAACTTGAAGATTCAAAAGAGATTAGTAACTTGAAAGCTTAACGATCAATAACATATGAGAGAATTAAGAGTCACAAGAATACTCAATGAAAAGCAAAGAAGTAGCAAATCATCAAATTACAAAAGGACTCCAAAAAGATAGACTCTGATGAGGACATCACTTCTATGGATACAAACAACACTCCATTGAACATACAAGATGCAATCAATAGAGTTCATACACAACAATTAATTTCAGAGGTGAACTCGTTCTTATATATTTCCTTATATGTTTTTGAGTATAGATTTCTACTTAATGATTTATTTGTGATTAGGATCCATGGAGAGGTTCAAGGAGTACTTGGAGGGAGTATTAGGGACGTGGAAGACCAGAGAATTCGTTCAAAGAAGATGGAAACTGAACCAAACTCCAAATCGTATCCAACTCAGAGTCCCGGAGCAGTATGCACTAAAACGGACGCCCAGGACGCATATGAACTCCGTTTTGGACGTTCTACATATGCAAGGAAAGGGGAGAGGATAACCTTTCCAATGGCGTCGGTCCCATGTCAAAATTCCTTCAGAGTCGAGGGGAATCGTCGAAACAAAATAAAGTACAGAATCTGTCAGGGTGCTGCGCCACCGTATTGGGCCATTGGGCCTTGTATCAAGTCTAAGTCCATTATTTTCGTGTCTTAGGGTTAGGTCACGACCCTAACACCCCCTTGGACGTCCTCCCACCTATATATACTCCATGGTAGCCGCCATATATAATTGGGTTTTGCTTAGATCAATAATATCGCCGTTCTACGGTTGGTGAAACCCCAAATTCGGGATTTCAGATCGTATCTTCTACGTTCTTGCTTGTGTTCTCGGTTGCACTTGCAGGGATTAGCCTTCTTGGTGAGGTCAATCGTGTGAAGCACGGTTGATAACCAAGGGAGCGGTGGTGTAGTGATTGCAGGGGCTGTTCGTGTTCTACTCGAGAGCCTCGGATCATCAACGTCGAGATCTCCATCAATCGACTTACCCATTACCTTCCGGAAGATCGGGACATCATCTTTTTCCTATCAATTGGTATCAGATTTCCAGGTTGCTCGTTAGGTAATTCATCTATCCATTACATTAGTTTTTTTTTCATACCTAGAGTCCACAAAAAAAGCCACAAAAAAACTTGCAGTTTAGTAGATCTGTTCATTATTTTGTCCAAACCACATTGAGCCTTTGCAACTTTGTTATTCAGTTTGGTTTTGTTGAGTTTGTGTCCGTGGTTGAGTCATATTGCTGGTTTAGAAAGTGTTTTTGGTCTTAGTTTGAGTTTTGCATTGTGTGATTCATCCTTTTGAATCACGTCATCACGTCCAGATTAGATTCACCTCTGTCTAGTTTGGTATTTTCATCATATCTCGCACATACGAACTCGGATTTTAGCGTTCTTGTACTTTATGGAAATCTTAAGAAGTGATCTATAACTTTTATATTCATAATTTGCCCATAAAATATAGTTATCGATGTATAAATTGCAATGGATCCGAATCTGTTATTGACCCAAAAATTCTGAACAGTCTGTATTTCGGGTGCAATATCTCCTATTGTTCTTTTCCAAAATAGGTCTTCCATATATTGAAATTAAAAGAGGAGAGATATATATACAATCTTGCTGTTCTAAGTTTTTCCAATTTAGAGCCTATAAGTGTGCCTATTTGTCTTTGGAAGATTGAGCAGAAAATCTGCGACAGACACACGAGATATCTTGGATTGATTTTCATTGTGTTCTTCCCTTGCAGCACATTCTGAAAAAAAAGAAAGAAAAAAGAAAAAGGCAAGTGCAAAACAAGAAACAAAAGCCGCACAAAAAAAAAGAGGAAAAAAACAACAAAAAAAAAACAGAAGTGCTTGCATTCTTTGTGTCATCTAGTTTTGTCTCATGTCTTGCTAGCTTGAACTATTAGGAACACATTTAGGCCAGCAACTTTGACAAATACTTTGGACACTTATTCAACTTTACTATCTGATTTCATTGTTGCTAATCCTTGCTACATAGAAAGTGCCATCCAAGCTACACCTTACTCTTGAGCAGAATCGATACACCTTTGCAATCATCCCACGCTTCATTGATTTCTTCATACCGTCCACCGTTTACCACCTGCAGTGTTGGTAAGAACACTTGTAAGAGCGTGGTAAGACGCTTGAGAGTGTGTGATTCCACTTCCACTTTGCCATTATCCTTTGTAGTTGATAGGGATAACATATTTTTTGTGTTGTCTTCTGTTTGCTACTAATAATGTCAGGTAAAAGCAAGAATCATGCATTATATGCTGAGATGATGGACATGATGAAGACGACGATGGAGTTGCTCACTAAAAATCAAACATCAACCAAGGATTCATATTACATTCATACCACCATTACAACACCTTCCACAAGAAGTAATTACATTCTCCCATCTCTTCCTTCTTATGATGGTTTTGGTTACGATGAATATATTGCTTGGGAAATAGAGTTGGATAAAATTTTTGGAAAATTGCATATGTGTGAGAGGAGAAAGATTAGAAATATTTCTAGTGCATTAGTAGATTGTGCATTAACTTGGTGGAACAATTTAAATGAATTAGAAAAACCTCGAACATGGAAGGAAACGAAAATTCTTATGTGAGAAACTTTTGCTAATGTATCTATGTGCAAAGAAGAAATTCAGCAATTTGAGGAGAAATTTCTTGTTGTACCTCCTTTTGTGTCTAACGTTTTGCAAGACAATATAGAAAACAATATAGATGATGCAAAAGAGAACGAGGCTTTTGACAACAATTGTGAAATTTTAGATGGATCAACTCATAATGCACTCGAAATCATTTCTGAAAATGGTAAGGCAAAACATTCTACAAATACAGAAGGTGAGAAGTTTTTGGATGTTCTAAATTTTTCCACCAATCATGCTATTTTCGAGGAGTAACTATTAGAATCGTTTATTTATACACCATTGTCACATGTTGATTTTTCTGCTGATCGTTGCGCTATGAAAGAGTTGTGTGTTGATAACTCTATTATACCTATGCAAAAACAAGTTAATGTACAAGATGATTGTGTTTTGGATTCACCTACTTGTGCTGAAATTCATAATTTGATCACCCCTACCGCTGAAAATGATAATCTGAAATTTTTGTCTTCTCTAAATACTTTGGGTTATATTGAATTTGACACTCTTTGTAATCTAAATATTGTAGAGAGGAGAATATTTTCACAATCTGAATTGCCTTTATTAAGTAGAAATATTTTTGATGCTATAGGCAACTATGAAGATAGTGGTGAATTTATGGTGCATAAAGTTTACATATGTTCAAATGTGCAAGCTCCTTTTGTGCTGCAACAACATGGTAAAATGAATGGATGCACTAACACTAATAATGTATTGTCAAGTTTTTCTAGCATTTTTTTATTACAGCAAGGACAACAAATAAAAAAGAGGCATTGTTCATTGCGGTTGTGCAATATGGACAGTGTTCATTCTACCCCCAAAGCAATCGTTTTTCCTCGACATACGAGCAAGCCGAGGACGGCTTGTCATAAAGAAGGGGAGAATGATGAGATCATGCATATTATCATTGCACAAATAAACATGGCACAATGTTTATTTGTTTGAGATCCTGGCTCAAGTGAATGTGCACTCTTATTTGATGGACAAGATCAAGATGGCGAACTATGTCGTCCACCACCTTGGCCTCCTCCATTCATGCATACAAAAAGATTTGATGGCGTTGCACATTTGGACCAACACATAAGAGAAGATGAACTTGAGTCGAGGACGACTCCAATTCAAGAAGGGGAGGATGATGAGGACATCACTTCTATGGATACAAACAACACTCCATTGAACATACAAGATGCAATCAATAGAGTTCATACACAACAATTAATTTCAGAGGTGAACTCATTCTTATATATTTCCTTATATGTTTTTGAGTATAGATTGCTACTTAATGATTTCTTTGTGATTAGGATCCATGGAGAGGTTCAAGGAGTACTTGGAGGGAGTATTAGGGACGTGGAAGACCAGAGAATTCGTTCAAAGAAGATGGAAACTGAATCAAACTCCAAATCGTATCCAACTCGGAGTCCAGGAACAGTACGCACTAAAACGGACGCCCAGGACGCATACGAACTCCGTTTTGTACGTTCTACATATGCAAGGAAAGGGGAGAGGATAAACTTTACAATGGCGCCGGTCCCATGTCAAAATTCCTTCGGAGTCGACGGGAATCGTCGAAACAATATCAAGTACAGAATCTGTCAGGGTACTGCGCCACCGTATTGGGCCATTGGGCCTTGTATCAAGTCTAAGTCCATTATTTTCGTGTCTTAGGGTTAGGTCACGACCCTAACACCCCCTTGGACGTCCTCCCACCTATATATACTGCATGGTAGCCGCTATAGACAATTGGGTTTTGCTTAGATCAATAATATCGCCGTTCTACGGTTGGTGAAACCCCAAATTCGCGATTTCAGATCGTGTCTTCTACATTCTTGCTTGTGTTCTCAGTTGCACCTGCAGGGATTAGCCTTCTTGGCGAGGTCAATTGTGTGAAGCACGGTTGATAACCAACGGAGCGGTGGTGTAGTGATTGCAGGGGCTGTTCGTGTTCTACTCGAGAGCCTCGGATCATCAACGTCGAGATCTCCATCAATCGACTTACCCATTACCTTTCGGAAGATCGGGACATCATCTTTTTCCTATCAGACTCCCCCTACAGCTAGGACTTCCCTTGAGGCTAAGCTAGACTCCCCCTGACTCTTCTCCCCCTTTGGCATCAAGACACCAAAAAAGGAAGCCGAGTGCCTAAGGATCCTGTGCACTCGGAGCGATGACGAACTGGTCACCGTCGGGGGTGCTGTCGTCGGAGATGCTGCCTGCTGCTGCCGAAGCTGGAGTAGCGGTGACAGGAGCTGCGGGAGCTGCTGTCGGTGCCTGCTGAGTCTGAACTGCTGGCAACGGGGCACTGACAATGGATGCCGGTGTCTACTGGAAATGCGTCGTAGCCGGCAGAGGAGAGTGGATAGGAGCACCTGGAGCAAGTAGTGGGGACATGCTGATCGCCAGGATCGGTGTGGTTGGCACTGGTGCTGAAGCTGGTGCCTGGACAGGCGGGCCTGGAGCAAGGCCTAGAAGCTGCGACGGTAGGGCAATCCCGGTCTGCGTGTAGAGGTTGGTGATCAACCCCAGGATGCCCATCATCGCCTGCTGCGTCTGCTGCTGCTTGTTAAGAGAGCACTGGTGCATCTGATCAATCAGCCCAGTCAGCATGTCGGTATCCTCTTGTCTCTCGCGGGCGATCTGTCGCTGCATCTTCTGCTGCTGCTGCTGGAGCTCCAAGAGACGCGCAGCCTGCTCAGCTTGGGCCTTCTCAGCTGCAAGCCAGTCCAGGCGCTGCTGCTCAACCATCTGCTGAAGTAGGGAGGTAAGCTCAGATGGTTGAGAGACCTGTGCCTCTGACACGGGAGGTGGAGTAGGAGGTGGCACAGTCGAGCCTCCAGCCTCCGCGTCGTTCTGCCTGGGTGAGGGAGGAGGTGGGAAGTACTCCTCGACATTGTCGCTGGTGTCACTCTCAGACCAAATATGCTGAAGGTCCTCACCCTGAGCCTCTGCCTGTGCTAGTCTCTCGTCTTCCTTCTCCAGGTCTGACCATTCTTCCTCAGATAGACGAGCATGGACCTGACGCTCAACAGGACGGCCAAGGCGGCGGTCTCCAGGAGCTGGAGCACGGTAGTGGCTGAACCGTGTGACGCTCTCGTCAGTGAGACTGTCACGCACGGCGGACCCCTCTGGAGCTACCATGTAGAGCAAGTAACTGATCCAGTGACCAAATACGAGTTGCCACATCATCCCAACTCCATCAGTGATTACGTCCTCCATCTCACATATGAGGATGTCCACAATGTCGAACTCCATCCCGTTCATGATGTAGAACAGGAGAGTCTGCTGCAGGCTGGTGAACCCCTCAAGGTATCCAGACCTCGGCAGAAGTGTGCAGCGCAAGGCAAGGTGCACAGTGCGCGCAGCTGGAGTGAGTAGTGCCGGTACCCTCAGCGGGTCTGGAGAGAAAGGCTGAGCAAACAGTGAGCATATCTCCTCAAGTGGTGGCGCCACTCCTCTAGTGAGCGGCCTCCTCGATGGGTCAGCCTGTCCATACACCCTCTCGTGCAGGCAAGTGTCATGGAGGTCCACTCCTAGCAGCTACCCCAAAGTCTGCCTGGTCAAGTGATGATGCTGGCCCATGAACATGAAATCAATAGATCTCCAGCCCTCAGAGACGTAGAGTGTGGCATAGAATACTCGGACCCAGTCCTCCACGTAGGCACTCCTCTCGTAGGACATCAGCTCCACAAGCCCGTTATACCTCTCAAAGTAAGGGCGTATCTCCATCTCGGCTACCAGTGCAAGCTGATCCCAATCGAGGAAATTATGCTGGAAGAGCTTATGACCCCGACGCCTGTAAGTCTCGTACAGTGATGCCTATGTCAAGGTCCAAAAGCAGCTGTCCACGAGTGACTCTCTGGGATGTGGGAACCACTCCTCAAGTAAAATGCTCCATCTGAGCTTTCTGAGCTGCTTGGCCTTCATCTTCCTATAATCTGTCAGCTGGACACCCTCACCAACACGAACGTTGGTGTCCATCTAATATACAGCTCTCTGGCTCGCCCTGTCCTCTTGAAGGTCAGCAGCTGACGTCTCGGTTTTGGGGCTGCAGCTGGGTGACCCCCACGGGTCCTGGCTGAGCGCCGGCGAACAAGCGGCACTTTGGGCTCCTCTTCTTCCTCAGACTCCTCTGGCACGGGAGGCTGCCTCTGACGGGCCTCGCGGATCCTCAACGATCCTACTCGGCCATGCTCTCGCTCCTCAGCGGCGCGAGCGGCCATTAGGGCTTTCTTCGCCTCCTTCGATAGCTTCTGCTTTTTGGCGGCCGACTCCTCGAAAGCCTTACCCTTTCCCTTCTTGTCACGGCCCATGACAACGACGAGGATGAGAACGCGGGACAAACAAGCTCGGGGACGGCGACGCAAAGGTCGTCGCGGTCGGGAACCCTAACGGTGAAGCGACGGCGACCGAAAAGGGGGGAAACACCATGGCGGCACAGAGTGCGGTGCCTGGAACGGCAGCAGTGCTTGGGGCGGCGGCGGTGGTGCGTGCGAGGCGACGACGGCAGCGCTGTGTGGAGCGGCGGCGGCGGCGCTGCGGCGGCCGGAGGACGGCGGTGGCCGGAGGTGCGGAGTGGCGGCGGCGGAGGTGAGGCGTCGGGCGCGGCGGAGAGAGTCGGGGATAGAGAGAAAAATGGAAGCGGCGCGCTAAATAGGTGGGGCCCAAACCCTAGCTCAAAATTTTAACACCAGATGAACCGACGTTAGATGAAAGGAACATCGGTCGAATGGTACAGTAACGGTACTCCAAAAGTGCCATTGACACCAGATGGTCCGACGTGGAAAGGATTTGCATCAGCGGAATTTAGCACAACTCCAGAAATGTGAACATCAGATGCACCGATGTTTATCAGAATGAACTCATCGGTTGATTTGTCTTACTGACTGAATTGACCCTTGGCATTTGAACACAAACTGATCCGATGAGCTTCTGGCTTATGCATCGGATAATCCGATGACTACAAAACAGCAACATCCCATATATGTCCTTTGACTCAAACAAACAAACACGAAGAAACACATGTCTTAGGACTTTTTGGGCAACCCCTTACCCCTAAAAAATTACTAATTGCCAATAGCTTGGCTAAGCCCTAAAGAAAATAGAACACCGAAGAAAATAAGGAATAAATCCAAATGAAATGTAAGGCCCATGCTTTGTGAGCTAGAGGATGAAGACTTCTATCTCTTTAAAGCATGTTCCTTTAGGCATTAACGCAGCTAACATTTTGTTCTTTCCACATAATATGAGTTGAGATATTGCATTTCAAACAAGTCTCTTTCTTATGAGGTGGGTTCCCCCTTGTGACAATCTACCGTATGCAATGCCAAACAATTTATAATACAAGAACTTTAAATATGAGTGCAAGTCTATATGGCAGGCATCATGCAAGACATAAAGTAAATCTATCTTGCCAAATTTGAACCTTTCAAAGGCTTCTTCAGGGAGAGCCACTCTCCAAGCCTTGGGGAAACCCAACAGAACCTCCATCCCAAGCTAACCCTTGCTCACCCCTATCCTTTGAAAGTTAGACAAGACCTATATGATATGCATTCTTACATGCCCATGGCAACTTACATGACGTTTGATGCATCTAGCACATTTAATTCACTTCTTAGTCTAGAAAAAGTTTTCTCATAAAGTGGTTTAGTGAAGATATCTGCCAATTGTTCTTCGGACCTAACACCTTGCAATGAGATGTCTCCCTTAGCTTCATGGTCCCTTAAGAAATGATGGCGAATATCAATGTGCTTAGTGCGGGAGTGTTGAACGGGGTTTTTAGCTATCTTAACCGCACTTTCATTGTCACAAAGGAGAGGCACACAACCAAGTTTAATACCAAAGTCCAAAAGGGTTTGCTTCATATAGAGAATTTGGGCACAACATGCACCAGCCGCAATATATTCCGCTTCCGCCGTGGACAAAGCGACAGAATTTTGCTTCTTGCTAGACCAAGATACTAGGGAACGCCGAAGCAAGTGGCACCCATCGGAGGTACTCTTGCGATCCACGTGGCATCCGGCAAAGTCCGAATCCGAGTAACCCAAGAGATAGAATTTTGCACCTTTAGGGTACCATAGGCCTACGCTAGGGGTATGCTTGAGATATCGAAGTATCCTAAAGACCACCTTCCGATGCGATTCTTTAGGTGCCGCTTGAAAGCGAGCACACAAGCATACACTAAACATGATATCGGGCCTAGATGCGGTAAGATAAAGCAATGAACCAATCATAGAACGATAGTTAGATTGATCAATAGGTTTACCGTCCTTATCCGCGTCGAGATGACAATTTGTTGCCATTGGAGTGCATCTTGAGCTACAATCTCCAATCTCAAATTTCTTCAAGAGGTCCTTGGTATACTTCTCTTGATAGACGAAGGTCCTCTCTTGAAGTTGCTTGATTTGAAATCCAAGGAAGAAGTTGAGCTCTCCAATCATCGAAATCTCGAATTCCCTAGACATCATTTTGCCAGACTCATGGCTAAGAGCTTCGTTAGTTGAACCAAAAATAATATCATCAACGTAAATTTGACAAATAAATAATTCTCCGCCGATGTCTTTGGTGAAGAGTGTAGTGTCCACCCTCCCGATATTGAATCCTTGCATGATCAAGAAATCTCGTAGTGGTTCATACCACGCCCTAGGTGCTTGCTTGAGCCCGTAGAGCGCCTTGTGCAACCTAAACACATGATTATGATTCCTCGGATCTTCAAACCCGGGAGGTTGTTCAACATAGACTAGCTCATTAATATAACCATTAAGAAAGGCACTTTTCACATCCATTTAATAAAGCTTTATGTTATGATGTGATGCAAAGGCAAGGAGTATACGGATGGCTTCTAGCCGGGCGATCGGAGAAAATGTCTCTCCAAAGTCTAGTCCTTCAACTTGCGAGAAACCCTTGGCCACAAGTCTTGCCTTGTTGCGGACCACAACGCCTTTCTCGTCTTGTTTGTTGCGGTACACCCACTTTTTTTTGATGACGTTCTTGTCCTTGGGTTGCTCCTCCAACACCCAAACTTCATTGCGGATGAAGTTGTTAAGTTCTTCTTGCATGGCCATCACCCAATTTGGATCTTGGAGTGCTTCCTCAATGTGAGTGGGATCTACACATGAAACAAACGAGTAGTACTCATAAAACGAAGCGAAATGGTGAGAACGTGTACTTACTCCCCTTGACGGACTTCCGATAATTTGGTCCATCGGATGCACCTTGGAGATGCGTCCATGCCTCATAAGTGGTTGTGAAGCACTTGGCGGTGGTGATGCGTGTTGCTCTTCTTGTGGTTGGACTTGATCATGGACTTCTTCTTCTTCTTCTTGATGTTGTGTGGCTTGTGAATCTTGAGTCGGCAATGGATGATCCTTCTCTTCTTCGTCAACTTGAGGCGCCATAGATGTGTTGATGTTGGAACTTGAAGCTTCCCCTTGATCATGGCTCTCCTCAAATTTAGGCTTGATGTCTCCAATGGTCATGTTCTTCATAGCTTCTCGTAGAGGCTCATCATCTATTTCATCATGACCAAAACTCTCCTCTTGGGGGCCATTAGTTTCATCAAACTCAACATCACAACTTTCCTCAACTAAACAGGAGGTTTGGTTGAATACTCGATATGCTTTTGAGTTTGATGCATAACCAAGAAATATACCAACATCACATCTTCTTTCAAACTTACCGAGCCTTTTCTTGCGGTAGATGTAGCACTTGCACCCGAAGACTCGAAAATAGGAGATGTTGGGCTTTCTCCCAATGAGAAGTTCGTATGGGGTCTTTTGAAGTAGTCGATGTAGGTAGACCCTATTTGCAGCATGGCACGACGTGTTGATTGCTTCGGCCCAAAACTTCTCGGACGTGCCATAGTCATCAAGCATTGCTCGCGCAAGAGTGATGAGAGTCTTGTTCTTCCTTTCAACAACACCATTTTGTTGAGGAGTGTATGTGGCTGAAAACTCATGCTTCACGCCTTCACGGTCACACCACTCCCCAATGTTGTAGTTTTTGAATTCAGTGCTGTTGTCACTCCGGACCTTGATGATGGGAAGTTGAAATTCCCTTTGAGCATGATTGGCGAAGGTCTTGAACACTTCCGGAGTTTCACTCTTGTCACCTAGAAACAAAGTCCAATTATAGCGATAGTAGTCATCAACTATAACAAGACAATAGAGGTTACTGCCAAGACTTTGATATGTGGACGGTTCAAAGAGGTCCATGTGGAGTAGCTCAAGTGGCTTGGAGGTTGACACCATTGTATTCATCGGGTGGTGTGAAGCAACTTGCTTCCCGGCTTGACAAGTGCTACAAAGCTTGTTCTTCTCAAATGTGACATCCTTCACGCCGGTCACCATCCCAAGCTTGAATGACTTCTTGAGCTTGCTCATTCCAATGTGCGCTATGTGTCGATGCCATAGCCAACCCAAACTCGTCTTAGTGAAAAGACAAGTGGTCAAGCTAGCATCCTTGTTGGAGAAGTCTACTAGGTAGAGATGTCCATGCCGAAATCCTTTGAAGATTAGTTCTTGGCTTGTTTCACTACTCACAATAACATCATTTTTGCTAAAGGTGCACGTTAGTCCAAGATCACATAATTGTGCAATAGAGAGTAAATTAAAACTAATTGACTTAACGTACAATACATTGGAAATAGATAAATCATTTGAAATAGCAATCTTACCTAACCCAATTACCTTCCCCTTAGAGTTATCACCAAAGGTGACTTGTTCATGATTGCCGGGGTTTTCTATGGTGGTGAACATACCATCATTGCCGGTCATATGTTGAGTGCACCCGCTATCGAGTACCCAATGCTTTCCTCCGGCTTTGTAGTTCACCTACACACATGAATTCAATTTTTGACTTTAGGCACCCAAGCCAACTTAGGTCCTTGTATGTGTGATAAAAGTGTTTTTGGGACCCAAAGTTGCTTGAGGAGCTTCCCCTTCATGCCCTTTATGTGCTTGCCAATGAACCTTGCCTTCACTTTGCCGTCTACTTTACTCAAGAGATAATAATGATCATTGAAAGTAGACTTGCAGTTAGTAGGCAATTTTGGAGAAGGTCGGTTGGGAAGGGGACACTCCCTTGTATGGTGACCAGTGACCTCACAATGTTGGCAATAGGAACCAACTTCCTTGATGAAGCTTGTTCTAAGCTCCAGTGAGGGCACCTTTCCTTTGTTAGGCACCGGGAAGGATCCAAGTCCTCTCTTGTTGAAGGCCTTTGCTTGTTGGAAGAGGATTTCCTTGTGCTTGAATTCTCCTTTTGATAGTCTTGCCACACTAGTGCGGAGACTTTCAATTTCTTCCAACAAGTCCTTCTCCCTAGCATTCTCTTTCAAAGGCAAAGACTTGTGCAAGACATTAGTGGCATGAGAAGTAATGGATACCTTATCATTAAGAGTTTGTTTCTTTATATTTTTCAATTCTTGATCAAGCACTTCATAAGCAAGGTTAAGTATTTGATGCTCTTGGATTAACTCATTGTGCTTTCCCAAGAGTGCTTGGTGGGCTAAGTCAAGCTCATGATGATCTAGCTTGATTTGAGCCTTATCCTCCTCAATTTGCTTGACATGAGATTTGAGTGTGTCATGATCCTTAAGTATGCTTTCATACTTGTCAAGCAAATCAAGGTTAGCACTCTCAAGCTTAGCACAAGTTTCTTCAAGGGCCTTGACCTTACTCTTTTCCCTCTTAATGATAGTGTGGTATTATTTTATTAATGAAGTTAAATCGTCGGGGGAAAGCTCATCATCGCTAGAGTCATCACATACCTTGGTGTTACCTTTAGCCATGAGACACATGGGAGGTGGATGAAGAGATGAGTCATCATTGTTGGCAATGGAAAGGCCGGCTAAACTTTCTTCTTCCGCTTCACTCTCTTCATCACTTGATTCTTCGTCGGTGATCCATTCATTCGCCTCACACATGAACACCTTGATTCTTTGGGAAGAGTTTTTCCTTCTTGCCTTTGTCATGTTTCTTCTTCCCAAAGGATCTTGGTTTGGGATTGTCCTCTTCATCATCCTCACTATCTTCAAGCTTGCGGTGCTTGCCCTTGTGGTTCTCTCTTCTTTTGTCCAGTTTTGGACAATCATAGGAGATGTGGCCTTGATCACCACAATTGTAGAAAGTCTTGTTATCATTTCTCCTTGGTAAAAAGCTTTCTTCTTGGGATCAAAGGTGTATCCCTTCTTGGCAATTTTGGAGTTCAAGCGAGAGAACTTTCTCATCATCAAAGCAAGCTCATCATCGTCATCTTCACTTGATCCTTGCTCTTCTTCACTTGAGCTAGGCTCAACCACTTTCTTTTTCTTGAGACTTGTTTTCTTGGTGGAGGCCTTTAGAGCAATTGTCTTTGAAGATGATTGCTCCATCTTCCCAAGTACACTCATCTCATGAGCGTGAATCTCTCCAATAAGTTCCAAAACTTCAATGTGATAAAGAGATTCTTTTTGAAGCATGGAGTTGATGATGTTGTACTTTGGCTTAGGGAGGAGCATAAGAATCTTGCGGTTGATGAGTCCCTTGCCATGAGAAGCAATATCAAGAGCATTAATTTCTTCAATAAGCACATTTAAGCGAGAAAACATTTCATTGACATTTTCATGAGGTAACATTTTGAACTCATCATATTTGGCTTTAAGCATATGATATTTTAGTTCTTTGACACGAGAAGAACCCTCATGAATTTCTATCAAACAAGCACAAATTTCACAAGCTTTCTCTTTGCTAGCAATCCTAGAAAATACATCTTGACTAATACATTCATAGATTGCATTTCTAGCTTTAGCATCCCACTTGATTTGATCACCAACATAATTGTGCTCACCAAACCACGCATGGGTCGCTTCCCATACCTCGGGAGCAATAGCCTCTAGATAAGCACACATGCATGTTTTCCAATAGGCAAAGTTCTTGCCCTCGAAGATAGGAACTGAACCCCCAATATTGGCCATTTTAGCTCTCTAGCGGTGAAGCTAGAATGATCCAATGAGCAACCTTGCTCTGATACCAATTGTAAGGATCGAATGCCCAAGAGGGGGGGGGGGGGTGAATTGGGCTTCTTTTCAAAAATTAAAGCAATAAAACTTAATTACTAAAAGCCCAATTCCCTATGCAAACAACCTATGCATTCAAGTGAATAGTAACTTTGCGGTATAAGAAATGCATAAGTGTAAGGGGAGAGGAAGAAAGCGCAAACTCCCGAGGAGACACGAGGACACATAGATTTATCCCGTGGTTCGGCAAGATCGTCAAGATCTTCCTACATCCACGTTGTGGCACCCACCAAAGGGTATAGCCACTCCCAAGTCACCGAGACCAGGGATCTTCACTATCCTTCTTCGTTTGCCAACCTCGGCAAGGTGGATCTCAAGCCTTGTACAAGTTGGATCCTCCGGGCTTCCACAATCATCTTGGCAAGCTTCGGAAGGTTCTCTCCAATACAATCACCAAGGGACACTCCCTTACAGCTCTCACTACACTAGACATTCCAATCACCAACAATGGAAGCACACAAGCACTATCTCTAGCAAGTTCTAGCCTATCTCTTGGTGTGTAAGTGGTGTAGATGATCTAGAAGTGGTAGCTCAACATCTTGAATGCTTGAGAATGTGCAGAGTAGGTCTGGTTGTCAAGACTTGTCGAATAGACTGGTTGAAGGGGTATAAATAGCCAGCCTCCACGAAATAGCCGTTGGAAAAGTAGGCTAACATCACTGTTCTACGAACACCGGATGATCCAATGCTCCCCCTTCAGTTATCATCGGTCAAATCCAAATTAGCTGATGTCACTGTGTCAGATATGACAATTGTTAGACCGATGTTACCCTTGCCTTCTCATCGGATGATCCGGTGGCACTTCATCCAGAATTAGTTCAGAATTGATGCTTACTGGAGTGATCGACCGATGTGTTCATAGTTGTACATCGGATGGTCCGGTGTTACACTTGGTCCAGGGAGATTGCTTACTGTACTGATGGACCGATGTAACATGCCCTTCATCATCGGATGATCTGGTGAGTACTTAGTTCTGAGGTCTTCTTCTTCTGCTGAACCAACTCGACCGATGTGTTGTTTTCTGGAAACATCGGTTGATCCGGTGAGTTGATTTTGTTTGCTTCGAGTTGTTCTAAGTGATTCTTTTGGAATTTGCTCGATTGACCTCTTAGGCATTGGTTGGAAATATTCTTCTGGTGATTATCAAGCATTGAGTGCTGTCAATTTTGGTTGAATAATTTTGACATGTGAGCTTTTACTTCTAATCTTCATAAACATTGATTGATCTCATAGAATGATTGTTTAGGGGTCTCCAATTATATCCAATGAGCAGTAGATGATATTCATATAGATTTCATTTGAGTGTGATGAGTGATATGGGAGACCTTGCATCCACAAATTCATTAGTAAAATCCAATGGTTGTCATTAATCACCGAAACCATACCTCATGGGGGCCTAGATGCTTTCAGCCGGCTTTCGCCCACAACAGCAACAGGGGATGATTCCGCGTGAACCTCTACCTCCACCGTGTGCACCGGGATTCCGTCCTCCATTTCGTGCCAGTCAGACCCCGTACACGTGCTATACGTGTGGATGTACGGGGCACTTCGCCAAGGACTGCCTGCAGAGCAGAGCACATTCATCGTACCAGGGGGCAAAGCAGCCTCGCAACCAACCCAAGAAGCCAGCCACCAGAACCGGTAACGTCCACCACCTCGCCATCGAGGACGTTCTGGAAGGCGCACCCGTACTCAAGGGTACGTTCTCTCTCATTGGTCATCCCGTAGTCATCCTTTTTGACTTCGGTGCTTCCCATAATTTTATTAGCAAGTCTTATGTCAATCAATACCAATTGCCTATCATTTCCACAAAAACTCCATATATTATTTGTTCTCTGGGAGGCAAAGTAGTAGCAGATAAGATGGTCCATAGGGTACCTCTTAATCTTGATGGGAACATATACCCTATCTCTCTCATTATATTGGAGCATCAGAAATTAGATGTCATTTTAGGAATGGCATGGTTGCAATACAATGGTGCTATTATTGACATCATTCCTCGGAGAACATATCTAAATTCTCCAGTCCACTCTCCCCAAATTGTCACTCTTGAGAGTAATATCCACGTGCCTCCAACTGCTGATAACACCAAAGCCTGTAAACTCGATGATATTCCGGTAGTATGTGAGTATCCGGACGTTTTTCCCGAAGATCTTCCCGGTATGCCACCAAAAAGAGATGTCGAGTTTAAGATTGAACTAGTACCGAGAACAGTGCCAATCTCGAGAAGGCCGTATAAGATGGCACCTATAGAACTGGCAGAACTGAAAGAGCAGCTGAATGAACTGTTGGACAAGGGTTTCATTCATCCAAGTTCGTCACCTTGGGGATGTTCTGCACTGTTCGTGGAAAAGAAGGATAAAACATTGAGACTATGTGTGGACTATCGTCCACTCAATGCTGTCATAATCAAGAACAAGTATCCACTACCCCGTATCGATATTCTGTTCGATCACTTGGTAGGTGCTCGGGTATTTTCAAAAATGGATCTTCGCTCTGGTTATTATCAGATCAGGATTCGACCCGGGGATATACCTAAGATAGCATTCTTGACGAGGTATGGATTATATGAGTACCTTGTCATGTCCTTCGGAATAACCAATGCACCGACCCATTTCATGTATCTCATGAATTCAATATTCATGCCGGATTTGGACAAGTTTGTCATGGTCTTCATCGACGACATCCTTGTATACTCAAAGTCCGAAGAAGAACATGCACAACATTTGCACATCGTGCTTCAGCTATTGCAGGACCACAAGTTGTACGCCAAGTTCAGCAAATGTGGGTTCTGGATTAACCAAGTGCCATTTTGGGGGCACATCATCTCTGCCGAGGGGATTGAAGTTGATCCAAGCAAGATTAAGCAAGTACTCAAATGGGAGTCTCCCAATTCTGTGCATGAAGTTCGAAGTTTCCTGGGTTTAGCTGGATATTACCGGAGGTTCATCCCAAGCTTTTCCAAGATAGCTAAACCAATGATGGAACTTCTGAACAAAGAAAAGAGATATACCTAGACAAATGAATGTGAGGAGGGTTTCCAAGCATTGGTAAAACACCCCACAAAAACACCAATATTAGCCCAACCAGACAATACAAGATCTTTTGATGTTTATCGTGATGCATCTGGAATTGGTCTGGGTTGCGTATTAATGCAAGACAAAAGAGTGATCGCTTATGGATCCCGGAAGCTTCGAAACCATGAGCAGCATTATCCGACTCATGATCCTGAACTCGCTGCCGTGGTACTAGCATTAAAGATGTGGAGACACTATATATAGGGCAACCTAGTACATCTCTACATCGATCACAAAAGCTTGAAGTACATCTTCACCCAGAAAGAATTGAATATGCGACAACGAAGATGGTTGGAGTTAATCAAAGACTACGAGATTGAGATCCACTACCATCCTGGAAAGGCAAATGTAGTCGCAGATGCACTAAGTCGCAAGTCCCATATCAATAACCTTTCTATCACCTTGATAGAGGAAGAAGGACCGAGTCTCTACTTGGTTCCGTATGGGGCACTCTACAACCTAGCCCTCATTCCCACCATAAGGGAGGAAATTATGGAGGCTCAGAAGAAGTACAAGGGCATATCCCATATTCGTCAACAAATGAAAAAGGGAGAAATGAAGTGTTTTGTGATGATGACAGTACCATCTGGTTCAAAGACCGCGTCGTGGTACCCCACAATGTGGATCTTTGGAAGAAAATTTTGGATGAGGCTCATTTGTCCAAATATTCTATTCACCCGGGGAGTAACAAATTGTACCAATACTTGAAGAAGAAATTTTGGTGGACTCGGATGAAGAGGGAAATAGCGAAGTATGTATCCGAATGTGATACATGTAGACAAGTGAAAGCCGACCATCTGAAAGCAGCCGGAAAATTACAACCGTTAAGCATAACTGCCTGGAAATGGAGGACATCAGCATGGATTTCATTGTTGGGTTACCTCTCACTTTTCGCAAACATGCCTCGATTTGGGTGATAGTCCACCGACTCACCAAGTCGGCTCACTTTATTACAGTCAATGTCAATTATGTGGCACGACAATATGTAGAGCTGTATATTGCCAGGATCTTATGCTTACACGGAGTACCCCGCACTATCATATCAGATCGTTGAACTTTGTTTTTTGCTCGATTTTGGGAGCAGCTCCATGCATCTCTGGGTACCAAATTGATTTGAAGCTCAGCTTACCACCCACAGACTGATGGTCAAACGGAACGAGTAAACCAAGTACTAGAGGATATGCTCCGCGCCTGTGCCATTGACCATGGTAAGAATTGGGATGATCATCTACCATTGGCGGAGTTTTCATACAACAATGGTTATCAGACTAGCATTCAAATGGCACCATATGAAGCTCTTTATGGCCAGAAATGCCGCACACCGTTGAACTGTTGTGAATCCGGTGAACGAGTAACATATGGTATAGACTTGGTAAAGGAAGCCAAAGATCGAGTAAGAGTTATACAAGCCAACCTTAAGGCTGCTCAGTCTCGCCAGAAAAGCTATGCGGACAAACCACGTCGACCGCTTCATTTGATATCGGGGATCACGTTTATCTTCGCGTATCTCCAATGAAAGGAATTCATCGTTTCAGAGTAAAAGGAAAACTAGCTCCGCGTTTCATCGGACCATTCGCAATAAGTGAGCAATGCGGACCTGTAGCCTACCAGTTAGAGCTGCCAGCATCACTTTCAGGGGTCCACAATGTGTTCCACATTTCACAATTGAGAAAATGTCTCAAGGCCCCAGCGGAAGTCCATATGGAGGATATGGAAGCCCTCCAACTAGATCTTACTTACTCTGAACATCCAACCCAGATAATCGATGAGAAGACTCGTACCACCAAAAACCGCACCTTGCGTTTCTACAAGGTCTTGTGGGGAAACCACACCGCTGATGAAGCAACATGGGAAAGTGAGGAATATCTAAAAGCCAATTATCCAGACTTGTTAACATCATATTTTCATTAGGTCTTTTCTTTTTATCCTTCCTTTTGTAATCTTGGGACGAGATTCTTTTAAGGGGGGAGGAATGTAAAATCCCACATTTTCGTTCATATGAGGTTCAGTTGTAAATTGGTTGTTAACCCTAATGGAGACCAATTATAGCCATGCTTATAAACTTGATCTCATCAAATCTTTTCTTCTACTCATGTTTAAATTTATTAACATGAGGAATAAACTTCACCAATGAGCTTAGATTAATTCTTTTCACCTTTCTTCAAAGTTTGGAATTATTTGAAGAAAGATTGGTAGGCCAATTTAATATGCAGTACCAAATCGATATTCAAATTAATATAAATTGAATATATACTACTATATATTTGGCCCTCTCAAAAATTATTCAATTCAGAGGCCATAAATTTTTCTATGGTTTTCTGATATTCCAAATATACTTCCTGCAAAGTTTCATAAATTTTGAACTTCCTTTGCTATTTTATTTGAGACGCTTAGCAAATTCAAACCATGTTTTGAATTCAAATTATGAATTCTGTTCAACTAGATTGAACATCAAGATTTGAACACACACACATGGTCAGCATACCTTTCTTGACTTATTCCCATAGTTTCACAATTTTTGGAACTCAATTGCTATTTAAAACAGTGGCACCATTGAATTCCATCCAAATTCAAATTTGAATTTGAAATCCAATTGAAACTTGCTCCAATTCAAAATCCAATTGCTGAATCAAATTCTAAATATTTATTTGAGCCTGCCCACAAAAATCTAGAATTTTTGGACACCATTTGGTAGGAGAATTGAAGTTTGCAGTGGAGGGGCAGGGATAAGGGTCGTGGGACCCACCAGTCAGTGGGACACTCTCGAAGCTGCTCTGCACGCCGTTTTTCGGTCGTTCCTCAGCTCGACACCGCGCCGCATGCAAGGCACCACGTAGCTGGTCGCCTGCCTGCTTCATGGCGTCCCCCCTACTTCTCCCGGCCTATAAATACCCTCCCCCGGTCGAAGTGAACACCACCCCGAGCACTCGCCTCTGTTTTTGTTCTTCCGCCGCTGCACCGCACCGCTGCCGCCATTCTCGACGTGCCGGCCAAACGACGCAAATAATCGCAGTGCTTCCAACAGCAAAAGGTGGCTCAACTAGTTGCTCTTCATTCCTGTCCAGTCGCTTGTTTGATTCACTGCTTATATGTGCGGTATTTCGAAGTTCCTCGACGCTCGCGGGTGAAGTCGCTAAGGGAAGCTTCCTGTTCCACGAGGACAGACCACTTCAAGCCCGATTCCATCTTCATCTTTGAAGCAATAAGGTGCGCAAAGGTACCTAGATGCTTCTTGTGAAGTTTCAGACACTGTCATGCTTCCTAGCTCCTTTATCTCAAGTTTTCCCCAAAATAGTTCATACCGATATCAATAGATTACCGGTTAAATTCCGTTTCTATGTACAATTAATTGTCAATCCAGTAAGGTATTATCTCCTAGATCCCCAAGCGCATCACCTCACAAAAATTGAGAGAAAGACATCGAGAGATGAGGTCAGATTTTGAGTTTTCATGGCCGCCGGATGAAAACCCGTACCTCGCCGTCGAGTTCAACTTTGCCGGTGATGTCTCCCCAATCTGACCCCCAAATCATACTCCTGGTGCTCCCAGGAACCTTCCGGAGCTTTTCCCGAGTCTATTGGTCCATTTCCGAGCATTTCCGACGAAGGCCGAAAACCTAGCTCCAACGTCGCCGTCGCGCTGCCGTCTCCGGCCATCGCCAGCATGATTGGACACCACCATCGAATTGCTCAGTCGATTTTAGGGTGGAGCGGTCACAGCGAGGCCGAGAGGAGGTCGACGCACCTAAGTCCGGCGAGGCACCGCCGCAGTTCCGGCGAGGAGCGCCGCCGCGTCGGGAGGTAGACGAAGATGCGGGTCCCACCGGTCAGCGACACCCCTCTCGCGTGGGATCAGTTGCGGATAGGATCCGGTGTGGCTGCGTGGGTTAACCCTGTGGCTCCCGGTGTGGCTCCATTCCGATTGGTTGAATTCAAATGAAGTGGGACCAGCCCCTTTTATTTGAAATTTCCAATAGGAAAATAAATCCAGATTCAATCCAAATTTAGAAAATCCATAACTTCCAGTTGAATTATCCAAAAATTCCCAAATAGATTTTGTTAGAACCAGCATGAAGAATGCTGTCCATTGGTGCACTTGGATTTGTATGAAAGGCCATAGAAATTGCTCCATAATTAAAACAAGCAAAATGCTTAAAGAATTCATTCCTACAGTTCTGTTAATTGGAAAATTCCCAATTTTGGTCCGAACCCTATAGTTGATACATGTGACCTCCAGTAAAAATTTCAAGTTCATTGGACTTAAAATACTGGGTTGATCTATGTTCCAATTCTCTATGTAGCTATAAATTGAGAAAAAAATGGAAAAATGAATTTCCAGAAATTTACCCAAACTTTAAAAATCAGTTTCTTCCTGTAGGAAGCTCAGAAAATTGTGAAACAAATTTTCCTAGAACCAGTGAGACCCACTCTACGTGCTACAACCCTTGGTACCCATAATACATCTCCAAAAATGTCAACCAAAATTTAGAGAAGCTTATTGCTTACCATAATTGTTAAGAATAACAAACCTCCTTTATCATCTCCTGTTCTTTGCAAGAGTCTTCCCCATAATATCTAGTATACACCATAAAAATCCCAAAGTCAATTAAGATAATTGTCTTATTTTATCTTAATATACACACCTCACCTTAAGCATATTAATTATTCACAAAATCATTTATACCTAGTATATGCATATCGTGTAGTAGCCGAAGTCGAGGAGCAGCCGGAAGCCTTGGAGGTCCAGCTGCCAGAAACTAACATAGACTCAAACTCGCATTCAGGCAAGCCCTGGCTTGCATTTAAGTTCCTTACAGTGTTTTGCAGTTTTATTTCACATTACGTCTTCAGATGATTGTGCATTACGTTTAAGGTGTTTGACATCCACTTGCATGGCCCACAAATCCTATGGAGTCTTGGGTAGGTCTATGGCCTGTTGAGTAGACACTGCTATGCTTATGCTCATAGGAATTCGGTAGAAGTCGAGTAGTTGGAATCTACTCGTGAGATAAGAATTTTATCACATTGGAGATTCTAGAATAAGAAAACAATTTATGAATATGAAATTGAGACCGAGTAGTGGATAGGATGCAGTGAGACGTGGTCTCACGTGCGTAGCCCTGCTTGTGTCGATTGAGGACTGTTTCGTGTGCGGTCCTGCTGGACAAGCTTGAATTGTACTGGCGACATACTGGAGGAATGGGCTCCAGTAAACTGACGTAGCTTGATACTGGTTTGTCGAGGCATTCCGTTCCGTTTTATAGGTGTGGTTTGAGGGCAGCAAGGTGTAAATTAGTTGGTGGGCACGTCAGAGTACGCCCCACGTAGTGACCTCGTGCTCGTGACGGATCGACCGGTTCGACATTCGAGTGTTTAGCGAAAGGTGGCCATATACGACTAGTACTAAATTGTTATGTAGGTACTACTGAAAGTACTTGCTGGCATTTCCGAAAGTGCGTATGTGTCATGTTGTTCTGGGTATGTCCGTATTGCAATCACCGTCCCTCGCGGTAATAGAGTACCACATGTTCACTGTGCCGTGATGTAGTAAATACTAAAGAAGTCAGACAAATATGATATATTGGTTTACAAATTGCTTGAACAACCTTGTTTGGCTTAGAGATAGTACAATTAAAAGTTTACAGTTTCCCCATACTTTACCTGTAATAGCATTATGTGCCTTGTGCACGTCATATCATCGGCAAATCGTTTCTTGTTTGATTGTGGAGTCTATGATGTGTCGAGCCTGAGGAATGTCAGGTGCTAAATAAAACATGACTATAAGGATCCACTTTTAGGCGAGTCCTGATGCTTTACTTACCTATGTTTAGTACTCATCCTTGCATATGTCTAGTGAGACGGGTTAGTCTTGCTGAGCCTAATGCTCACGTTTGCAGTTAATGAGTTTTTGCAGATTATACGACTGATGACAGGTTTAATGACGAGGCTGCACCCCCTCCAGGATTTACAGCTGAGTGGGAACCCTGCACGCCGCCGTGAATTGTGTGTTGCTAGTGCAAAGTATCCAGGACATGGATGACTTTGCTTTTGCATAGCTAGTGCTGAGAGCGTAGCTAAGATGTATAGTTCTCTTTCCTTCCGCTAGTACTTTTAAACTTCCGCTGTGCTTGTCAATAAAGATTTGATATTGTAAATTTGTTCTCGTTCTATTCTTGTATACTGTTGGGTTTCGCATCGCACGACATGACCCAATGAGATCCTTGGCGGTCGGGATTCCGGTCCCCACATCTCCCCTGTGTATCACTCGACTAGTCCTTTTATAGTACAAGGACTGGTCGTTACATCATTAGCCTGGCCCGACATGTGGCCCTGGCGGTTACTGATGCATTATACACAATTAATGAGCTTGATTACCCTTAATAGTGTGGTAACGCGCCTTGACAGTACCGTTACTGGTATTAAGGGCCCTTCAATCGTGTGTCATTAAGATGGTATTAATGACACTTAATCGGGTCTTGAAGTCTTTAATTGCCCCTTGAAGGTCCGAGCCGTTGGGCGTCCACCAGCCTGCTTGTTGAAGTTGAAGGTCCGGCGGTTGGACGCGTGGCAGCTCCGGAGCTTTACATCTGGGATGGGTAGGTCCGGTTCTGTTGTACACGTGTCAGTACCGGAGCTTCCCTCTGTCGCGGGTTAGGTCCGAGGGTGCCACAGAGGTATTTAGCCCGGAACTATCCCATGTGTGGGATGTAGCTCCAGTTGCAGGATACACGTGGCAGCGTTGGGACTAACCATAAGGGAGGCAGGTCCGGTTCTGTATGCCACGTGGGGCCTTCGGAGGTCTTCAACTCAGACAGGTGAAGTTCCTTTGCTCTTTTTGCAGTACCAAGGGGTATTTGATACGCAGGGTACCGACACAATTAATTAAGCGAAGCAAAGGTAAAAAGCCCCTCCCGACTCTCTATCATATATTCTAGGTGACATGGGTGGTTAAACAAATCTAGTAAACTTCCTATTATAGGAATTCCCATCAAATTAACACAAGCATGCAGTTTTGAAAACAAAAACATTTATCGTAAAAACAGGATTAATATGTTCAAGTACACTTGCCTTGCTCTTGGACTTGGTTAGGGTGAAAGTCTTCAAAATTCTGGTACTGAAGGTCCTCCCCGGCACTTTCTAGTGCAAATCCGTCTAAACCGCACAATAAACATACAAGACAAGAATTACAATCAATAAGTGCACATATATTACTCAATATGTCATGACATGCATGATTAATGCAAATGCAAAGCATAACTAGTTAATGAGTTGTTAATGATGTTTACTATCTAGTTCTAATAGGTTTTAACAAGTTTGGATAGGTCTGGAATTGATTTGAATCACTTTAGATTTAATTCAGGAGAAAACAAACAGCAAGACCGGACTAGTCCGCTGTAGGGCTGGTCTAGTCCGCCCTTCGCAGAAATAGCAAATTAGGGTTTTCTAGATCGTCATGAATTTGGAGAAACGGGGTTGAATTCAGGTGAGAAAAAGGAAGTAGAAGGTATACCAGGTGTTGAGAACTCCAATGAATCAAGGTTTTGGAGGTAACATTTGGATCTTCACGATCTAGGGTTGAGGAAGAACTTGATGGTGAATGGTTGATGAAGAACAAAAACTCGATGGAGATCAAGATCACTTGATCCTCTTTCATTTCCTCCTCTTCTTCTTCTTGCTTGGAATCTCCTTCTCCCTCCTTTATGGCGGCTCTCCACGAACTAGGGTCTGGGTGTGTTTCAAAGGTGGTAAAAAGATGTGAAAATAGGGTGTTGGGTTGTTTATATAGAGGTGGAGGGCTAGAGTTTTGATGGATTTCGAGTTTGGGGTGCGTGGAGGCCGGTGTGGGGTCCAACATGGGCTCAAAAAAGGTTATACACGACAAGTTTAGGCCCAGTTAAGGTAAAACCCAAAAACATGTCATGGAACAAAAGATCAACTCTGAATCGCAATCACTGGACAAGTCCGCAATAGGCCGGACTAGTCTGATGTTAGTCAGAGAGAAATCGGACAAGTCCGGACTAGAGATCAGACAAGTCCGAACCTAGTCAGAGGAAAAACATACAAGTCTGGCCAAAACCGGACAAGTCTGATTTTAATCAGAGGGGAAAGCGAACAAATCCGCTAGATGTCAGACAAGTCCGGACAAGTCTAGGGACTTGGCAAAATATTCAAGGTTGGGATGACCGGACTAGTCCGCAATGGACTGGACAAGTCCGAGCATTGTACAGAGAGAAAAACGGACTAGTCCGCAGCAAAAAACGGACATGTCCAAAGAAGGTCAGAGAGAAATCGGACTAGTCCACACCAGAAATGGACTAGTCTGCATTTCTTAGAACTCTTAAGTGCGGTTTTGCTCTAAATTCATTTTAAACTCATTCCTTTTTATGTGGCCATGCATTTCATCTTGGTGGCACTCTGAGAACAAAAGATGTAAGGAGGAAACGAGCAGAGTCGGTATTGCAAATTTAGGTGACTAACCGATGGGGCCCACCTCTCCCCTTTGTTTTTCTTATCTAAATTCAGTTTGAGCTGATAAAAGATCTCTAGAAATTCTGAAATGTGGCAGGGTTGTTAATAAAAAGATGGAGAATCCATATGTGAAATAATTTCTAAGATTCAACCAATTTGAGTTTGAATTTAAAATTTGAATTTGAATTTACACATAAGCTTTTGATTTGTCCTTTCTTTACTCTCAAAAAGCCAAGAAGGCTCTAAATTAATTATGTTAATTAAGTGCTGGTTTTAAATTCTGACATTTGCAGATTTGAAGCTTAAAGTTCAATTGAATTTGAATTTTTTTTAAATCCATTTGTTTGAATTCTTTTTAATCATCACATACACTAAATCCTATGTTCTTTCTTCCTATTATCATCATCGAAACTGGATTGCACAAAAATCATTGAGCTTTACCATATGATTTTTGATAGCAATTGCACAATGAGTTTACATTGGAATTTAAGTTTAAAGTCTTAATTTGAATTGCATTTTTGTTTTCTTTTCTTCCTCATTTTCATTCTCTTAGCTAAGGTGAACACACTGAATTTTAAGGCTTTTACATCCCTTCCCTCTTAAAAGAATCTCGTCTCGAGATTTTGTTTGAAAAGAGAGAGAGAGGGTAAAATAGGTTAGCGATGATACAACGCTAAGAACTTTGAGTAAATGAATCGTTGAAACTTCTCACCTTCTGATGTGATTTTCTTGATTGTGTGGTTAGTTCAAATCATCTTGTTAAACCACATCGTCCAGCTTTTGTGACTTCAGTGTTCTTATTGCAAATCTGATTCGAATGCTTAGCTGCTTGAGATCACACCATAACATTTGCATCTTTCTGATGCAGAGTTATGTCGGTGTCTTGAGATCTTCTTTTTGACGTTGAAATGATGTAACCCCCTTCATGGTAGAAACACATGGGTTCTATAATATTTGGCTCCCTTAATTCTTGACATTCTGCTCATGGATACTTACTGGATTATCTTAGACCATAGTGCTGCTGTCTTCAACTTTAGCTTTGTGTAATTGAGTCCTTAAATCTTAGTGTCATATTTCTCCATCATAAATCAAGGTGGTTTGGTGAGATTAAACAACAAATCATTAACCTCTTTAAGATCGGGTTTATCAAGTATGTAGTCAACAATTGGATCACTTTGTTGGGACATAAGAGTAGTAAAGATTTCATGTCTCTTATAATGTAAAACGGCACAGCCCCTAATTGTATAGCTACTACAAGGTTCCGGACATGTCAATGTCACCATACACTATGTCAATGATAAGCTTGCGAACATGGAGGATCAAGGTGTTTATAGAGGTTCATCAATCAGTAGAGATCCTCATGAATCAATATTGGTATTGGGTTAACAACCAAGATATTCTAACTTATACCAGTCAAGGATGAAGGTTCAACTTCTTAATTGGACTACAAGGGTGATTGAGTAATCGATTTCCCCGGTATTACCCAACCAAGATAACATCAATTATGTGGCGATCACAAGAGTTGAAAAAGTAATCATGATCAATAGATAATACTCAGGTACTATAATGGAGTACACATTCTTGCTCAAAATTAATCATGACTCATGTACCATGATGCATTACAAATCGGATGATTTTATGCAGACATAATGCAACCCCGAGGAAAACTATGCATAAGGTATGGTACTGTAGGATTGAAGAGCACGTGAAAATGCCCCACCGCGCTGCCCCTGCCGCGCCCCAACTCCACAGCGCTGCCCCGACACGGCCGCACGAGCCGGAGCGCCACCGCCCCCTCGCCATCTCGCAAGGTAAGACCTTTGCTTTCTGCCTTCGCTCCACCTCTCCCCCCCTCTCCACGCCGGCCTCCACGCGCCCTCCCTTAGCCCCCCCCCCCTCTCACCACCGCGGTACCGCCTCCTCCCGCCCCCCCTCCACGCCGGCCTGCAGGCACCCCTCTCCCTCCCGCTCGTCGAGCCCCACCCCCACCCCCACCTTCAGTCCAGTACCCTCACCCTTCCCCCCTCACCCCCCCACCCTCACCCTCCTCGACCACCCCCCCCCCCCCCCAACCGGCCATTTGAAATTCAAATTTCAATTTGAATTGAATTCAAATTCAATTTTGAAATCGAATTTAATTGTTTAAATTATGGTTCAATTGCTTAATTGTTTATTTAATTATTCTTAAGTGGTTAATTTGCTTAATTATGCTTAAGTGGTTTATTTAATTATGCTTAATTATGGTTAAGTGGTTTATTTAATTATGTTTAATTTGCTTAATTATTCTTATGTGGTTTACTTAATTATGCTTAAGTGGTTTATTTAAGTGGTTAATTTTCTTAAGTGGTTTATCTAATTATGCTTAAGTGGTTAGTTGCACCATGAGGAGGGCGGCGTCGGGGGCGGCCGGCTGTCAGCTGCCGCGGCATCGCCGGTGGCTCCAGGAGAGAGAGAGGAGGTGGTGCCAGCGTTGTGTGAGGAAGATAAGAGAGGTGGGTTGTGTGTAGGGGTGACCAGAGGAGATCGGCGCGACATGCGGCATGCGGAGGAGTTCATGCTGAAATGACTCAAAAATAAAAGATTAACGCAACTTACTTACAACATCTTGAAAACTGCATCATTTTTGGTCAGTTGCGCCAGAGCTTGAAGAACTACACCATATTTGTTGGGTGTATTGTAAAAACAAGCGGCGTTATGTTGCCGAAATTTTGTCGTGCATAAATTAACGAAAAACTAACGATAAGTTTAGGAGCAGCAAAGGGGTCCATTTAGGAAGGACTTCGACGCATACTTGACAAAGGAGCAATACGCAGAGGTATGTTTTTAATATTGTTAAATATTTACAATATCTATGTATGTTAACTGCATCGATGAAAAATGAAATATGTGCAGGTTAATATTTCCTGGTTACAGGATAACACCGAGGCGTACTTAGCTCTATGCCGGCACTGGGCTAGCGAAGCTTTCATCGGCAAGTCCACAAAGGCTAGACAGTGCAGCATGGGTCCGGGGGCAAGCACAACTTTGGTGGCAACAGCTACTTGCGTTTGGCTAAATGCATGATAAGTACTTTTTTTCATTTTTTTATGTGTTCCTAATATATTTATCTCACTAACATGGCTATACAGGAGTGAGAGATGGGTCAAGAGCTGATCCCAACCCAGGTTTAGAAGAGAGGTCACAAGGGAAGTGACTCATCTCAGCCAGGGCAGTGTAGTCTGGTCTCAGCCGATCGACTGGTAAGTTTTCAAAATTCATCAATTTCATTATAACTGATACTATTATTGACATGCTTACAAGATTTCTTTGTTTTGTAGTCAAAGTACGCGCAGGAGGTCGCGAAGATACACGGTATGGATTACGATTAGGAAAACATTCCGATCGACACCCAAGCCGCGTACGCGAGCGGAGGTAGGAAGGCCCCTGGACGGTGAGTTGGCCATTTGTTTCATTTCTTTTTCAATTTATCTTCTAATACTTGATGGAGTTGTCGACTCAAGGTCGGCGCGACCTTTGAGAGGCACTTCTTTGAAGCATTCCTCGTTCATTGGGCCCTCAAGTGGCCATCTCTCGCTAACTCAGTTGGAGCACTTCGCCTTGAAGGAGACGTTGGCGCAGACCCAGGCAGAGCTGGAGAGGTCGAGGGCGGAGGCAAGGGAGGAGCAGCGGAGGACGACCTTAATGATGGCACAAATGCAAGCAGTGGTGGTAATAAGTAATTTAAAGTACCGTAGTTAAATTTCATAGCATTTCAAAAACATATATCTTCTAATATTTTTCAATGGCAAACTCTTGCACGAAACAACGGTCAGGATATTGAGATTCCTACGCTTCCGCCCCAGGAGATCCCGGAGCAGGTGATAAACTCTCTCTTTAATATTGTTGTATCCATTTCAGTATTTTACATAGGGAGATAAGGAGGTAGAACATAGAGTGGGAGAGAGTGAGATAGAGGTAGAACATAGGATTTCTTGTGTACGCTGCGGCCAGGAGGTTGGAAGGTTCCTGGTGCAGCCAGGAGGTTGGAAGGTTCCTTGCATTGCATCACATCCTTTCATCACCACCCCCATCCTCCTCCCTGTCTCCCTCTCCCACCACCTCCCATGCATTGCATTACATCCTTATAAGTCCATAAGTCAATTTTGTAGCCGTCAACATAAGTCCATAAGACTTGAGGATATTTTGCAGCAATTTAAAAGCCAGTCCTTACATACAAACCATTTCGCTCTTCTTTTGGTCCATAAGTCCATAAGTCAATTTAAAAGTTCATAAGTCAATTTAAAAGCTAGTCAAGGGGGAGGGGGTGGTCTAAGGCTACTTTGACTGTTTCCACCACTGTACTTTCTAGATTTCATACATCAAGGACTTGAACTTTGACAAATTTAAAATATGCATGACCGAATGATGTGGTTCTCTGGAGAACTTGACAATAAAGCTGCTAATGCACTATACATCAGATAATATATAAGGTATTACATGTCCAGAGAAAGTAAAAGGCACAATTCATCTTTCTCAACGTACAAATGATGCAATATAGTACTCATACTATCATCACATATCATGTGAGTTAAACTACTTTCTGCAGTTACAAAATATACCATTGTTACGTTCATATGTGACTAGTTTCCACAAGATCTCAATTTAGACTCAATTTTTTTTGTCCTTGGAAGACATTTTAGTCATACTTGACATCATGCTAGCTGCCTTGTCCAGTAAAACTTGTAGTAGTGTTTCACTGTGTTCTCGTAGACCATTGCAACAAAACGATGGATGTCTTACTTAGAGACATGCATATATAGTTAAATAGAATTGGCAGTGATGCTTACCAGTGACTATGTTTCTTCTGCAGGGTTCGGGAAGGCGCCGAGAAGATCTGGATGTAGTGGAGGGCCTAGCGTGTAGCTTGTTGGAACTTTGTGTTGTTGTCGATGTTTTGAACAATGTTTTGAAACTGCTTTGTGTATATGTTCTGTTCGGTGTATATTTGTGTCTGTTCTGTGTTCTCGCCATCGTGCAAGGTTGTCAGTTTCTGTTTTTTTTTTAAAAATTTTGAAAACTTAACTTACGTCAGCTATGGCCATACCGACTAAAGTTGGCCCAGGTTAACTTCCGTTGGTGTGGCTATGCCAACATATGTTAACCTTCAACTTTCGTCGGTATGGCCATAGCCAACGTAAGTTAGGCACGTAACTTTTGTCGACCCAGTCGCGGCCGACGTAAGCGCTCCGGCCCAGCGCGCGGCCTATCCCGGTAACTTACTTAAGTCGGTTACAAGAAACCGACAAAAGTAACTAACTTACACGGCAGACGAAGTAAGTTACCTTAATTATGTCCAAATTGCTTTGCCGGCCTGTAACTGACGTAATTAAGGGAAAACCGACGCAAGTAACTTACATCAGTAGAGGCCTTAATTATGTCGGTCGTGGCCGACGTAATTGATCGGGATTCCTGTAGTGCTTGGCTTCGAGGCTAGCCGTAGCTCGATGGCCAGCTCACACGGGCATTAACATATATCACTTGCATTCACATATACCACAAGCATTAAAATAAAAGTATATCACAAGTCCAAAACAAGCATCTACGTGCAACAAACTACACACTACCCCGTTCGCTAGTTCGTCCTTGCGCTCCCGATACGCTCGGTGATGGAGTGCAAGCCTCCGTCCCCGATCCCTGTCATGGATAAGTATAATTAGTTCATAAATTAGTTGAATTAAGCAAGTTGAAATAGTTTTGATATATTTGAGCAAGTTTAGCTAGATTTTCAGCAAGTTTGGCTAGAATTGAGCAACTTTAGCTAAGTTTAGTTGGATTTCAGCAAGTTAAGCTAGAATTGAGCAACTTTAACTAAGTTTAGTTAGATTTCATCATGTTTAGATAGAGATGAGATGGTTTAACTAGATACGAGCAAGTTTAACTAAGGTTACATAGAATGTACCTGAGCTCCTAGAGTAGGCTGCTATGGCGACTCTTGCTCAACCACCGGTGGCTCCCACCATGGAAGGATAGCTTGCTGTCCAGCCGTTGTAGCCTGCGATCACGAAGCATTTGCACATATTTGTTTCATAACTTTTAAAAACAAAGTTGGATAACGATCACTTACTGCCATCTCCGTATGAAACTCCATTATATACAAGGTTAGGTACTCGTCCCTGGCCCTGGCGGCTGCAGCTTTGTAGTCTCGCCTCTCCCTCTGTAAGTGTAGCTCCTCCTGTGTCCTGCGGAGCTCGTGCTTGACACTCTAGAGCTCCAAGTGGGTGGCCCGATTGCTATATTTCCTAGAGGATGAGCCACTAGACGATGAGGAACACGCCTGCCTAGAGTCAACCACTCCTTGAAACATACCCAACCTACATAAACAAGAAATATTATTACATTTGAGTTGACCACTCCAGCAAATTCATACATAGAATTATCAGTCATTATATATATATATATATATATATATATATATAAGACTAAAATAATTTAAATTGAAGTGTTAGAGATTTACTTACATATCGCCAATCGGACGGATAACTCTCTTGTCCTGGGGGTTTGCAACAGTGGGAGGAGGAGGCACTCGAGCAGGCTCGACATTAGGTGACCCCGAAGAGTGGTCACCTGAGTAACTTGGCTCGATACTCGACCGCGAAGCTGGCTATGAGGGGTGATCAGCCACTTGTGGCTGATGTGGACCCCTCGCTTAGGAGTCGGGCGCAGAGTCGTCCTGAAAATTTAATATATATATATATATATGAATATAGTACTTATGAAATATAAAACTTATGAAATGTATGAAAATGATATTTATCTCAGAAGATCGCTCTGGTAGGTGGCTCAACAATGCGGCCCGTCTGTCACTGCTAAACTGACAGCCACGAAAGATGTCGCTGGTGGGCAGAAAACCCTTTGCCGGCTTCTTTCCCTTTCCCTTTCCCCTACTCGACGACATCCTGTTTAGAGGAACATTTGATAATGAATTTCAATTAGAATAAAAAATTTAATAGAAGAGATAAAAAAATGTTACTTGAAACTAGTTTCAGATTCATCGGTATCACAACCATGTGTTCTACTTCTCATGCCGGACCACCGATCTTCTGTCATGAGTGCTTGTCATTTTCGTTTTTGCATCTTACTAGTCTCTAAATCTTGAGCATCTCCAACTAA